>JAMGZG010000007.1:130000-1330000 GCA_024713935.1 Morchella eximia
CACACCCATCCCCCAGCCGTGCCCGAATACGCGGTGAGGTGACTAGAATCCTTTAGACTCGTTTCGCCATCTCGTTTCACCGTTTCGTTTCGTTCGGTCAGTGCTGTCCATTGTTTTCAATAGTAATCCAAATAACAAACTTAAAAAGTCTATTTCTATTGGCTATTGAGTTTCACTGTTTCCTTTTCTTTCATTCTCCGTCACCTCAGAAAATTGCCGAGGGCTTCCGACAAAAAAAATGTTTTGCGTATGCTTGAGATGATCCAGCAGATGTAGCACACGACTGCTGATATTGCTAGTGCAAGTTATAAAACTCTTTCTCGTATAAAGGGATACGAGGAGGAGACTGTAGGCTTCGCTTTTGATTGAGAGGATGACTTTACAAATAGGGACACGGAAAGTGAATAGGAATGATAGGGAGACTTATTGGTCTGTAGTCCTCAACGGAGCTCATTCTCAATATCTCTCCGTACCACTACCACTTCAGCAGACATACTGTACTGACTATCCACAATCAGGTATTGAGTACCAGGAGGACCTTATGTCCCAACAGTTTCCGATATTACAGTTTGGTTTAACCAATCACAGTTCTCATATTCACAAAGATTCCAAAGAACATTCCACATGAGCAGAGAGGTGTTTATAAAGGTACTATCACAGATTGAGACTCAAAATGTCTTCCAAAAACGTTCAAAATACATACAACAGACTGCTGTTCGATATCAGTTAGTAACCTTTCTATCCCGCTTAGGCAGCAAAGCATCTTCAGGTTCTCAACAACAAGTAGGTGATAGTTTGGGTTTAGGAGCGAGTACGGTTCTAAACTTTTGTCAAAAAGTAATTACGCGATCCTTTCTTTAAAATCAGAGTTTATTCTTTGACCATCGCTTATTCAGAGAGCGGCATATTAGCAGAGAGTAGCTATAGATTCTCGGGGCGTTTTCTCGAACTGTTTAAGCTTTGTTGATGATATATCCATCACTTTGGACTACGCGCCACTACACGATTGGTATTTCTACTATAATAGAAAATCGTACTATACAATCAACCCTATGGTGGTTTGCAATTATAGGAGGAGAATTCTGTATGTGCGGGCTGGAGACAAATCAGCAGTAAACGATGCTCGAGTTTTTCATAACTTGTAATTGTCACAACACTCTCAGAAATTATTTGAGCCGGGCGAGTTCCTTGTAGGTGATTCAGCATTTAAACCTAGGATTCGTATGATTCCGCTATTTAAAAACCCCATTGTACCTCAAGAGATTGTCGGCTGTTCAATCCGATATTGAGGTCTTGAAGAATCGCAATAGAGCATGTTTTTGTTAAATTAAAAGCACGATTCTCTTCTATTACCTGCGTATCCATTCATATCGGGGAGGATAAGACACATCAAGATGTGATCAATTGATTTGAAACTGCTTGTATTCTTCACAACATTTTACTTGAAGAGGAGCAGGTAGAGTGGGACTATGAGGAGGCGTTCCTTTTTGCTCGAATGAATCAACTTGAAGTTGAGCAGCATCCGCAGGAGATTGAAAATGATGGTAGAAGAATACGAAATAGTAGAAGAATAAGAAATTGGGAATTCATGCAGGAGTGTAGGTTGAGATATATGAGAATATCGTTTCAAGATTTACCATCGTACATATATTAATCTTTATTTTTTTTCACATGAGACAAGTGCATCATTTCCATCTTTTTAAGCATATAATCAAACCTACGTATCGTTTCTAAATGTATGTTTTCCTCCTTTTTTTCAAGTAACTTCTGATCCTTCCTATCTCGTTCCTTCATGTAAATAAATCGTTCTCTCCCAAAATCAAGCCTAGTGACTTGATGATACCTCAAAACCTCCTCAGATAATTTCTTGTTTTTTTATAGCACCAGTATGCTTTCCGCTACCTCTAGCGGATTCGCCACGTTTCAACTGATTTTTTTGACCTCCAGCTGGTGGGTGAAAATCCAATCCATCAGGGTTCTCTTCATCTGTTATAGGCTCGTCTTCACGTATTGTAGGCATCCATTGCTGAGTGTTGCCGTTGAAAACTTGGAGATGCAAAGGCAGTCCAGTCTCAGAAACGTAATGGGGAGTGTAGGACTTATCCCGGATCAGGACATCATCAAGCTCTTCGAAATAAGGCCATAGCTTGTTTAACCACTCCGATTGAATGCTTTCCGACTTGTCTTGGTCTGCCTTTGAGTCCCCTAATTCACCCTCGCCGGTGCTTCCTAATTTTACTCGTGCTTGCCGATGCTTTTCTTTCATGTTGTCCCAATTTCGTTTGATTGCACTTGCAGAATGACGACCACCAAAAACATCTTTGGATATCTTCAATAGTGCATCTTTTGCTTTGCTTTTGTATAATTCAAAGTTCCGCAAATCTGAAGAAAACCAGTCGATAAGAAGCTCAATATCCTTGTTGGTCCAGCGGGTAGAGGTTGTGGTCACATGCGGGTCTCAGTTTGAAAATAGTAGAATACCGTAGGATGGTCTGCAAACCCGCTTGAAAGAGCGGGATCAATTGGAATATGTCTATGATTTTGCATTTCGGAAACTGTATGGGCAAAGAACAAAGTCATCACCCGAGAAATTTTTTTATATCGCTACTTGCAAACCGTGACAGTTATCCTTGTCGCAATTTCAACTACACTCGACTTGTTCTTCTGGCTTGCACTATTTTTTCTTACTCGAACTTTTTATGGGTTGGAAAGCTGAGTTGAAGCCAGAATCCAAATTAACTGGTTGGCCAATCAGACAACTCAAAAAATTCCTGGCTCTGGCTCCGGCCCCAACCCATCCGCACTTTAAGTACCACTAGTGTATCAATCGATCGAAGCCTTAGCATTACCATATAACATCTGGCAGCTCCCTACGCGCGAAGTACTTGAATCAAGCGTATAACACATATGAAGTACTTAGTCCAAAGCAAGTGAGACTTGCCGCTAGGAATAGAAATATTTAGGAGGCCATCAAAAGAGCTGCAGACATTAGGGAACCGCAGCGAGAGAACGCGAAGGAGCAATAACTGCAAGCAAGGTTAAACCCGGAAGTAATTTCAGACCTTATAGTAAGATTAGGATTCTCAATGATAATGCTGCACCCTGATAGGTATCGGTAAAATCATCTGTCGGTACAGTGAGGAAAGTATGATATGATCTTTAGGTAATAGTAATATGATACAGTATCCTATCTATATTGATAATATCATGATTGAGTCTTGGCGCCCGAATCAATAGTCTCCGCTTTTCCTAAGCTAAATCTATTATTCGAGCAACATAAGACATCACTCATTCCCACTATGATATCAACAGTAAGTACAAGAAGTCTGCAAAATATCGCAGTTCGATACTCATGTCAACATATTGTAGTTGGTGCGATATGGCAAAAAAAACGCACCGATAGGTATCATTGAGAACCCTGAGTAAGATACCTGTTTATCATATAGGGTTTATATGCTCTGATTAGACATGTACATTGGATTGATTTCCCAACGAAGACTTCGGTTCCCGTTTGGCCTTTGTAGTCAATTCCATGCAATTGTAGCATACCACCGTCCAGAGGCAGCAATCTATCTTCCAACGTCGTCAATCACTGTACAAGCGTGGTACTCCGAGCATTCACTAAGCAGAAGAACATAACAGTTCAATCCTTACAGCATGCTCAATCTGAAATTCATTTCACTTTCGACGGTTGTACCTCACCAAATCATCTTGCCCTACTTAGTATGATTAGGCACTATACCGACGAAGACTGAGTACCAAAGGAGTCTGTTTTGGGACTGAAGGGCATTGACAGATCACATACGGGTCAGAACATGGCACAGATTGTCAGCTCTGTGATCGAGGAGCATGGGATCAAACCGAAATTCAGATATGGAATGATGGACAATGCATCCAACATTGATAGGGGATATGCGGTTGGTGGCATACCATAGTCACTACATCGGGGGTGGGGTTTTGCAAGAAGCAGTTTTTTCTTTGTTCAGGTTCTTGTTTTTCTACTTTGTTTTATTTTTCGTCAAGATGGGGAGATCTCTGTCATCTGCTCTGTGAGGAGATGTGCGGTTGGTGAGATACCATAGTCACTATAGCTGGGATTCTGGGTGGGAAGTGGAGGGATCTTTACGCCATAGTCTATGACCGCATGCGATATGTTATTTCCAGAAATAATAAAATTCATTTAAAAAAAAGAAAAAAGAAAAAAAGCATCCAATATTGATACGCTTTTTCAACATCTTGGGTTATTCTTATAAGACACGGGACTGCAATGGAACCATGAACAGCGTCGTCTACGTTGCACTGGACACATAATCAATCTCAGTGTCAAGGATTTTCTATTCGGTCACCGGTGGGAGATGGTAGACAACAGCGTCTTTACTCAAGAGACATCAGAGGATATGGACTTGGCGTAAGCAAGGACCCTTAAACAAAGCTCACAACATTGTTATCCATATCCGCCATTCCCCTCAATGTACTGCAGACTTCAAATCACGGAGTAGTGGGCTGGTCCCATACAGGTACAATAGTACAAGATGGAATTCCTGGTATTCTCTACTTACCTCAATCCTACGCCCAGCAGTGTGGACCGCAATTGACCTTTACGTCTATGATAATGTCCTTGAGAAGGATAGATTATCAAAATCGGATTGGGACGTACTAGTTATGATTCCTAGGTTTCTTGGACCGTTTGAGAAAGCGACACTGGCCACTGAAGGACGTAATGCGACACTTGAGAAAGCCCTACCTGCGATGGACTTATTGATATCCCATTACAATAATGCAAATCTCACTAGTAATCCTGTCTTCGCTAGAATGCTTATCAACGGAAGAGCCAAACTGAAGAAATACTATATCATTGCAAAATCGTCAGCACCCTATATCACTGCCGTTGTTCTCAATCCCAGATTAAAGTGGTGTTATTTTGAAGACCGTTGGAGTGAGGCGGATATAAAGCAAGCAAAGGAAATACTAAAGTCATTTTGGCTTTCCAGTTACAGGCAGTCATGTCTATAATCACGTACACAGCTAGAACGAGCTCAAGATGGAGGAGAGTCGCCAGCGGATAACCTGGAATCATGAATGACTATTGAAACAGGTGGAAACGCCAGTGGCGATGCAGTGGTGATGACGAGCTTTATCAGTATAGCAGCGCACCACCTGAATTAGCAATGGCGGACTCCAGAATGTGGTGGATGGAAATCCGGGTGCGCCAGCAGTATTCTTCTATGAGCAAAATGGCTATAGATATTCACTCAATTCCGCCGATGTCTACTGAGCCATAAAGGTTATTCTCCTCCACAAAGCTTACCATTGGAGCACTTAGAAACCGTATTGGTACTGAAACTATTGAAGCACTAGAATGTCTGAAGTCATGGGATCGAGCAACAGATATTTGAGATGTGAATTCACAGTTTGACTCGTATAAGTCTCACCATATCTCTTATAAGTAATATATAATTTCTACTCGTTTGCTATTACTCTACTATGTCTATCTTATCTCGTACTCTTCTTATTCATATCTATATAGAAAACATATTTCAATATGATTAATCACGGCATAGACACATTTCACTGTATGTGGTCGAACCAGTACAAACCATTTAAGTATATAGGTGGTACAGTTGGTAAATTCTATTCTCACAGATTGAGTAGTTGGTACGGTTCCGTCCCAAATATAAACCGGTTCGTACCATGGAAAACCCTGCTACCTGTTCATCAATGGGTAGCATTGGTTGAATTGGATACCCAATCATCGTAAAGCGAGTGGTTGGGCTCTCCAAATACTGAATAGTAAGCTCATGAGTGCCCGCTAACTTTGAAATCAATTCATTACGAAATCGATATATATATTGTAGATTGTCAAAAATAGCGAGACGCTCCAGGCACTTATGATCTCTCAATCAGGACCAATCAAGAAGTTTCCACAAAAAAGGTGACCGATAAGAAGAAATACTGAAGACTCGTCATTCTTTGCTGGCGAGAGTCTGTGGTTTTTGCATCCACTATTTTTAACAACCCGCACCAATATTGCGTCAAGTAAATATTCATATCGTGTAAGAATCTCTAGTGGTCAGATATGAAATCTCCGAGGTTTTAATTAACGACTGAATAAACCGATTTAGTTAACAAGTCAGTAAATTGCCAAAAAAAGGTATCAATCTCCATGAGGGTACCGAACTAGTGTGGTCCACGAGGCTGCTCGAGGCAGGCAGAGACAAGTGCCTCGAGGCGCCTCTGCCTCGTGTGGTCCATGCCTTTGCTTGCTCGTGAGAAAGAAGTGATACCTCGAGGTGCTCGAGCTAGCTCGAGGCAGATAATGCATATATTGAGATTCGTGCAAATCATATTTTATTGAAATATTCTCATGAAAATGTAGGGAGTACTTCCAATATCTCTATCAGAAACGCCAATCCCACTGAGTATATGCCACTAATACGTGATAACCTAAACCTCGAGTAGCTGGAGGCGAGGAAAACGATTTGCCTCGAGCATCCTCGCCTCGTTAACCCCCATGCCTTGAGCTCCCTCTAGGCAGAGGCCTCGAGGCAGGTCCTCGAGCGTCGAGGCCTCGCGGACCACACTATACCGAACCTTCAATGTACTTAATTCTATATGGTTTGCGATATGGGTAGGTATTTTGTGCTCTATCCAGGCCTTCCAATGGGCCCCATCTTATATGGACTTGCTCGCCTGAAATAGTTGGGCCAGGCCGGACCGGTGCCTCTTCGGGCCAGTGCTATGTTAACTGTGTTTGGGCAGGAAAAGTTGTGTTTTTCGAACACCGAAAGGTATCTTGTACAGGTAAAAATATCAATGCTACTTAGAGGTTTCGAACTGAATCTATTCTCATCAATGCCATGCTCTTCGAATGCGTATCGCTCATTGTTGGGCCACTTGCGCTAAGCCCGGGCTTTTGTTAAATGGGCCGGGCCGGGCTGGGCCAAAGCTATCATGGGCTGGGCTGGGCTGAGCTGGGGCGCGGTGTTTTCCAGGCCGGGCGAGCCCATTGGAAGGCCTGGGATCTATCTCTGAACAGGTTAGCTATCTATATACCACTAGCCGTCTGTGAACAAGATGAGCCATCTGAAGAGATTATGCTAGCGGGTAGCGTCCTCAATTGGGTCAGAACACCGCAGCGAGTACAAAATGTAGTAAACTAAACGCACTACTAACTACGTAGATAGATGTACAGCTCCTCCCCCCTCCCGGTGGGTACAACCTCTATAGAAACCTCAGGGATATTTGGGGCGAGTGTAGCTCCTGCTGGCGTTGCTGGTGGAGCTCCTGGGCAAATTTAGCTGCTGGGGTGGGCGCAGGGTTACCTGGGCTGACTGTACCTACTGGTGGATCTTCTAGGGCGGGTGCATATGCAGATGTAGCTCCTAAGGCCCGTAACTGGGGGCAGGCCGATAGTTACCTGGGGCGAGCACAGCTTTTCTGGGACAAGCAAGCGTTTACTGGGCCGATCTGACTCCAGGGCTACTGGGATGAGTAACAGTAATTAGATTGGGCCTTGGACGGGGTTAGGCAAGGTTTCCAATGGTAGCAACCGGTTCTGGTACAAAACAAAACAGCACCGACCACAAGATCAATGAGGTCAAACCGCACCAACTGTACCAACTGCTTATCTTGGCAGTTTCAATTGGGTTAAGTGCCTAAACCGCGGTTTTACGCCCTGGCGTAATCACTATGATGATAGTTCTAGAAACAGCTACTCACATGGTGTTCGAGCTTGGAAGTAAAGTGTTCGAACTCAGAAACTGAGGTGTTCGAGCTCATGAACATGAGTCGTGTAAACTGTTTAAACCGTCGGTATAACCAGTTTTGCAGGTTTCTAAATCATTCAAACAATGTATTGAAAGCGATAACAACTGCACCAACTATTAAGTAACGGTTTAGTTAAACCGGTTTGAACCAGATAACTGGTAAACCACTGGAAACCTTGGGTTTAGGTACTTGATTGAGGGCGATTACAGAGCCAGAGGAAGAGGTCCCAATACAGGAGTGGTATAGTGGGTATCATTATTTTTATAGCCTACGGTCTACATACAACTAATGAATCAGACACAATAAAAATGAAAAGAAATAGTGAGCATCATGAGCGATCACTCGGTATGAACTAAAAAATTACTGTTGAGAATAAAAGGTCGTGAATAATGAATAGTAGTGAATAATAAGAAATGCGGAAGACTATGACCTTCTCAATTGACTTGCTTGACTATAATACAGGGGGCATTTTAAGCCCATATTTATACAAGAATATTGAGCCTAGAACAGTCCATATATGACTGCATATCGACACATATTCTGCTACTTATATAAGTACTAGGACTTGGCTCCTAGGCTCGGAACACAATTTCAACAATTGCATTGACTGACACCAGCTCTTTATTCTTATACACTCTTTGGGGTAATGTCGGATAAGCAGGTGGATCGAGCTTTATTCCTTTACCTACAGAGAAATGAATTCCTGGTACAGTAAGTCGGACAACCCTCTTCCTCTGTTGGCATGTTGTCTATCTATTCTATGTGTACAACATGACGCACCTGTGAGGCGCTCAATTATATATCGTCGTGCCCGTGGCCCATTATAGGTTGTGGAATTGAACCCCAGACACTCCGACAGATGTCAGATGTTTATATAGAACTATGTAGTAATTGCTCTTGTTTCCGGGATGTACCTCTTTAACATGAGCACCGAATCTTCTCTGAAGCTTACGTCACCAGCCGCTAACTTAGTACAGAGGAATTGGATTGATAGTATATAAGATGATATTTGCGGACACCCTGACAGTATAAATCTACTGTATGTTTGTGAATAGCCAGAGAAGATACAGATACTCTTCGCGAACAGCCAGATAACATAAAGATGCTGTTCGCGAACTCTACATCGGTTCCGGTCTTATATTTTTGTGTTGCTTGCCTAGTCATTTCACGAACAGTTTGGTGTTGTTAGTGGATTGCGCGTGTTCGCCGGCTGCCTACAACACTCCCAGCACTATGAGGTAAGACAAAATCTGACCCGATGATCCAGAAACAAGTCTCCAAACTTTCTAGAATTTGTTTACAATCCGAATATGTTTCTCCAGTGCTCTCCAGGGATACCACCCGCAATTGTACTGCTGCATGGGTGGCGGTCAAAATCCGTCCAGTTCAGGAAGAGTAATAACGTTTCTCTGACGGAACTGCCGAATGTCCCTAGCATAACTACAGAGGGTGGTAGAATTATTACGAAAGTGGGTTTCCGTGACCCGATAGTCCTATTGGCCCTTAAAGGAGATTTTGCTTTGAGCACAGACCAAGAAACTCACTCTTTTAGTGCTGACTTTCGCATTAATTCTCCCCATCGCTGTACATAGACTTCATCTATCAATTCATATACGGATAACCTATTGCGAAACCATGTTAGAGGTGGCAGTCCATCTATTTTAGTATCGCCGGCACCCAAACTCAACAAACGAAATTGTTCCGACAGATAAAATACTTACCGGCAGGGCGATAGAAGCCGACTGTAGGGTAGTATCGGTCGGATTTAGGATACAGGGTCTAGGGAAGCTCCACAAACACTCACAAGCTTAGTTATAGGAAATGCCGACGAGGTCTTCCTGTCCAACAAAATTCGAAATGGTGCAATAGAGTTCAAAATCCAGCACATGACCTTATCCCTATTCCAATCCGTTTGGAATATTCCATATCTCACAGGTACGCACTCTAATCCCATTCAATCAATTACCCACACAGCTCCTTCCTAATGGGTCACGCCTACAGTCACCCGCCGAGAATGCTCGTTGAGGGACTCTAGCTCAGGGTCTGTGGTCTTGTCGATATGACCCATAAGACTCTAGGAATAACACCGGGGCTGAGCACCGACTAGTCGCTATCGATCCCGGGGGTGATGTTGAGCTCTTTTATTCCCTTAATAATCTAGGTAACGTTGATACGCCTCTCATTGATCCGGAAGCATGCTTTTATCTCATTTAACGTTAGTGAGCCGCACGCGGCATAGCTGGTAACGCGACTGTTTCACAACTATTTATGCGCACTCACGGTTTGTTCTTGTCCGCCTTTTTACTGGTGTCTCGCGGTTTACTCGGGAGGATGGGTAGGAGGTTGGCTTATATGTTGCCGTTTTGAAGGGATAGCTGTTTCTTTGTTCTTTACACCTCATACTATATTCGACGTGCAGTCTGTTTCCTACCGATTCTTTTTGCCACCGAGGCGAACGGTCGAACGATGTGTCCTGTTACGTAGGATAGACTGAGCAGAGAGGGTTGTTGTGGTTTGAGGTTTCTAAGGTCGATAGTCTCTTGGAGGAATTGACTGGTTTCAAAATATGATTGTGTTTCTAGTATTCAGGGGTGTCTGGTGATCAACCATCAACAGACGCATAAAACTTGTCAACGTAATAAAGTATCTGGAAAAACTATTCAAGTACTCTGAATCAATTCAAAATGTCTTCAAGTTGTAAAGTGGATGATGAGCCCCACAGCTTAGGGCTAAAGAAAAATGAAAGCGCAAAATGCGAAGCTACAAGGGAGGTAGAAGGTGAATATGGTAAGGAACGATAGATCTGCTTGCGAACTAGAATCTGATATTAAGTCGCATTTTCTGTGAGATGCTTAACTCTGATAATTATTGAGAGGGCGGTTATAAAATTGCCATTTAATTTTGTTGGATTTGTGGGAGAACACCGTTTTGTGACATTGGTTTCAACAACGGTTGGCAACGCCGAAACACCAAAAGACTCTAGTACCAAAAACAAACAATTGAATCGCCGAGCTCATATCGCTAAACGCACTCGTCTACACTTAGTTCAGCCTAGTCGCAATGTGCACCTTACACTGCGTAGTATCAAACGGAGGAGGTCTTTACCAACGTGTAATGAAAAACCCATTTTCTAGAATGATGACTTATGGGAAATGGACGGAAAGCGTTTCTCCTGACTCCATAGCTTCAGAATGAAGGCTGAATCGTATCGAGATATTTGTTGCGCACATCAATCAAGGGCCTAAAGTGTATCGCATCAATTCCGATCTCTCGACCTGGGCGCCGGTAATATTCTCTGCGACAGAAAAGAGAGAGAGAAGAATCAGATGAGGAGTCCGAGCAATCTGAATCAGAAAATACTATCAAAGCAACCATCAGTTCAAGCCAGGCTACAGAGGATCTAGCTTCCGCTCCAACTTTCCCAACAACTCCCAATGGTGGGGAGTGTTCGAGGAAGAAGATTAAAGTTGACAACAGCTGCAATTTGAATACAAACGGGATTAGGAATTTATCAAGAGATCGTACCAGCGCAGGGAAGGCCATTACCCGTAAGATGGCCAATATGACAGCCGCTACAGCACAAATAAGTGTTAGCAAAACTAAAACAGAGATTGTTACATTGCAAAATGAGTATCATGAGCGACCAATCGATGATATGGTAGCAGAAATGTGCGTTTTTGAAAATGAAACGAAAGCCAAAAATGTTTGTTGCTATGAAGATGGGCAGCGCGTGATGAATAGCTTAAAAGAGAAATCAATCTTTATTCGAACTCTTGCATGAAACAAGGTTAATTCAGTACTTATTTTCTTTTGCTGAATACTTGATAGCCGGCCCACATCTGATCAGCTATCTGATCACGAACGCATATCATTTGGTTTTCTTCTTTATTCGGTTGAGATGTTTCTTCCTCCCGTATATGACTTTCATTCGCGGTTAATGATTTTTCCGAATAGAATGAATCCTCCTCCCCATGACCACCTTTTCTAATAAAATCATGTAATGCGGTCAACGCAAATAGTAATTTAACCTGTGTAGCGTACGGATACTCAGAAGTTGTGGATAGGATTAGAAACCTTCGTTTTAAAGCTGCAAATATACATTCTATGCTATAGCATTATGTAGAGAGCATGTCTGAGATTGAATAGTTCTTACTTCTTTTCGGGCCTGTAATTCAGGTTTCAAATGCGTTAGCATAACTTTCTATTCAATCTAAACTGCGACACACGTACTTGAGGCCCGAAATAGCTTGTTCCCGTAAATGATATCGAACTCCACGATACGGGACCACGAAGCCTGTTCTTGACGCATATCCTGCATCTGTAAGATAGTATTTCTCATCTGGTATTGTAAAGTCTAAAGATAGAGCATGCTACAAGACTCTACCATCATGTGCTGACCCCTCCCAACCTGGTAGAATATAACAGAAGAACAAGTCAAAAGTACAGGCAGCAAGAACATTTTGAGATATCTGTCCTTTTCTACTCCGGAACGGTCCTACTCTATTGGATGGGACTTGAGCTAGAATATGGGTACGATCGATTGCGCCAATACTATTCTCAACGTAAAGAAAGAACTTGGAATTTCTTGTTATTTCGATTGGTGTCAAGGGTTTCGGTAATTGAACAAGTTCTGGGAACAAAGCCAAAAGCGAATCCAAAACTGCGTTAAAATGTCTATTATAGGAAAGATATTAGTATAGAATTCTAGAAGTCCGAGATTTCATATCTGCTAATCGTTTCAGCGCTGTGCTGAAAACGCTACTGAGCCCCTCTATTACTACTATTTTGGCCGACGATAAAAAGAAAAACCGCCAGTTGTTCTTGGATATTAATTTTGTTTCTCAAACACGGCTTTGGCAGCCCTGTTTCTTGCAGGAGAGCGCATAAATCATTAAAGGTTTCTAAATGCATGCGTAATACTTCCATAATTCTCCGGGAATTTGAAGTAAGAAGCTCATCCATGTATGCCTGCCCACTCAAAGGCGAGGTCCGACATGGCTCTTTCTCTACATACAGGCTACAGCAAGACTCAATAGAATAACCGAATAAGATCATTTACCTTGGAGAGATGAGGGAATTCTGATCGCTGGACGTGGACATGGCTCGAATCACGCAAATAATAGTTGGGTACGAAGCGGAGAGCGACGATTACAGCACGCAGAAAAAGTAGATCAGACTTACTTTTCGGAGAATGTCATTTTCGAGGGTGTAATGTTGTTACCTACATGTCAACACTGGAACGCCAAACAGAATTTAAAAACCCATAACGGCGTTATGGTTGTAATGCACTTTTCATCCGCCCGAACTCCGTTTCGGAGCGCTCCCAAACGGGCCCTTAATTCTCTTCTCCATCAATGAAGACTCTCACATTATCCCACGCGACTTACAAACTAGTAAGTATATCTCAGTAACAGGCACAAAGAGTGAGCCTCGTATAAGACGGTTTTAACCATATGCAGAGGCCGGCATCCAAGATCTCAATCACAATGTTCGCGGTAATATGGCCACCAGAGCTTCGGTCCTTCTGTATCTCAGCTTAAATATATAATACTGGTCGTCCGATCCCGGGTCACTGTGGCTGTCCAAATCCCCCTAAGAAATGCAACCCCACTGCCATCAAAGGAGTCGCACATCTCCCCATTGAACCCCTTGGCTCCCTCCTACTTCCCCTAATCATGGAACGAACCCCCCACACAAAGATGGCCTCACAAGCGCGCACCCAACTCCTCACAAACTTGAGGTTCCACTACCCACCCCCAACCTACCAGACGTTCCCACTCTCCACAAGCCCCACCCATTCACAAACCTCCACAAGTTTATCGCAACCTGGAACCACCAAATTACGGCATGCAAAAGCTTCCTTCGTACTCAGAACTCATGGATTAACATTCACCTCTCCTCGACCTGCCAATGGTGTGGCATTGCCGATGAAATGCCAGATCACGCGATACTCTAATACATAGCCACCGATTCACACTGAACTAGCCCCCTACTCACTATCAACATAACACACCAAACTCAGAGCAGCCAACCCCTCACAGTAATACTACTGTATTTCGTCGCAACCAATGTCGGATACCTCATTAAAAATATCCCCCGGCTCGTAACCGGATCAGGCACCATGTCCTCACTCAAATCTCTATCCCCAACCTTCTCCAAATAATCACAAGTGAACCCAATCCCCCCGATCTATGCCTCATGAAGAAGTCCCACTATAGGCAAACGGGCCCCTGCCCTCGTTAGTCTATATCTCTTTTCTTTTGTTCGTGTTTCATTTCCTTTGTACATTTTCATAATGGAATTCGGGCTTATGCTTTTGGGAGACGCACTGCCAGCTTTGCCGGGGAAAGGTTTCTTTACGCCATAGTTTATACTTCATGCGACCATTCCGTACCTCGAATCAGAAATGACATGATTTCACCCACACACACACACACACGATCCCGGGTCACTTAAGTCTTAAGGTTGGTTGCAGGCCGTTGCCAAGGCGTTCCTGCATCATTCTTGTCGCGATCGGCACTGTCGGGAACCAACCGCTGCCATCCTGGCAACCACGCAGCGAAGAGATCTCCTGTGGTAATGACGTAATGCTGAGCCTAAGGGTTAGGTAGAGCACTGTGTACCGAGAACACTCTCTAAGCTTAGCTGGCATTAAGGAAGACCTTACTTAGTCGAGGGAACAGGACTTAATCCTTCAGCATGAGACTACCACAAATTTAAAGACACACGCTAATAATGGGTGCGGAGAAAGAAAGTCTTTATTTCACCGGCGCAATTAAACGGCAACAGCACACCCCCGGACTCAAGCCCGGCGTACAACGCCCCCTACGGATACCCGGCAATCCATCACGCTCGGAACTGTCTCTTATTCTACGCGCGCAATATTTTCGTTGACAAGGACCCGCTGGCGGTGTTCCAGTATTATCGCACTGTCGGAGCGAATGTTCTCCGTCATGGCGCGGAAGGTGCGGCGGTTGGGTGGGTTTATGAGCGGATCAGCGGACACACATGCGCCCACCTGCCTGGTGCACCAACCTCACTTACTACCCTCACGAGCCCTATCCCTTAACCTTTCGATGTGGACCTCCCATAATAGAGGTATGAGATTTCTATGAGAGATATAATAGCGGATAAGGAGTACGTATGTCTTGAAAAAAATAGTTCTCCATTTTACAAAACTTCAACACGGGCATTACCGATAGTTCAACAACTGATGCAATTGCTGTTTGCCGGTCTCAACACGCAAGTTCCAGAGCCTGAACTCCTCGTCTTGTGAGTTCTAACGTCTATTATTGGGTGGCTCAAGGCTCCTGTGTTAGAAAACTAATACCTATTTTGCAGACTTCTTCTCAATCAGAAATCGAACCACAACTTTAGTAGTTCAATAATCAATTAGCTCAAAGCTATCCCTTGTCTCGAACCAGACCCAACTAGGCTTAGCGTACTAACAATTAAGAGCCCGTTTGACAACGGGGTCGATTTGTCGGATTTTGGTGGGGAGCGACTTATTCGCTTGGAATTTTTAAAAAGTTTTGTCAACAAATCGACTGAAATAAAAAAACAGCCCCTAGCCTGATTTTTGTTTCCGTCGCAACGATATCATCCCCGACCTCAACCACATTCGGTCATGGTTTCTGGAGAGCGACTTGTCCTCTCCACATAAGTGATCCGTTGGATAGGTCCGTTGCAACGACTTGAACTGTCAAACGGGCCCTGTGATCGGTCGTCGGCAACTTCTTTGGCTACAACGCCAAGTTTATTAATTATTCAAACACCGGACCTGGTCCACTTAACGTCTAGCGAGGAAGCATAGGGGGTGGGTGGGTGTGTCAACTTCAAATGAAATTTTTTTTATGGGAATTAGAGAAAGTTCCACCGTTAGGCTAGGCGCTAGTACCATTTTCGGGAGCAGATCTCCCAATTTCTATAGATTGATTGGCTGCAAACGCCGAAGTTTAGACACCTACACACCATAGCTTCTTGAGCCGCACTCATAGGTTTTGACTGTTATGCATGGAATAGCAAGCTCAGTTTGATGCAAGAATACACGGACATGAAGCAGAAACTTCATTCATCCCCATTTTATCCGATATGATTGGTATAACAACATATTATGACTAAAGCCACCAGCGCGCCGTGCCAAAAAGAAAAAGTCTCAATACCGACAAGGCCCAACTATCCATCCCGAAATAAAAAAATGCTTCTTGAGCTTGAGACATCTTTCCTAAACTCACACTACGTCACCTCTCCCGTCCAACACCTCCTCAACATTCCCCGCACCGCTCCCCCTGCACCACAACCGCCCCACATACACATATGCATACCCTGTGACACTCTAGGTGCTCCCAGACCCATAGCTCCTCCTCACTATAGAACTCATACCCGCCGTTGCTGCGTAGATGCACATACCACTCGCCAAAGCCGTATGTGATTTGATACCATGCGCGTAGGATCTTGCTAGACTTGAGGAGCTCGTACTCGACGATTCTACGATCTGGGGATGGGGTGGTCGCAGTGGTTGGAGCTGGGTGAGATGAGGAACAAGGGTTAGTAGTGCGGGGAGAAGAATTGGGGTGGGGGGGGAGGGGAACCGGTGGTCATTTGCATTTTGCTGATGTTGAGATAGCAAATATCCGAAAATTGGTTTATAGCAGAACTGGGTAACGGCTGGGTAGCTAGAGGAGGTGGGAAGGCGATACTCTTTATCAGCCTCTTATCTCGTTTGAACTCCGAGATTGTCGGGCGCATAGGATGCCTATGTGTTGCGTTTTGAGCTAACGAGCCAACTACCTTGCTTGTTTACTTGGCCTATGCATTGGTTAGGATTTGGGTGTGTGGGTAACTGATAAACGAATGGGCGGTGAAAAGATGTGTTTTATCTTATCAGATTCCGATGCAACATCTTCACTAACATTCTACAGCCTGGGTGCCACGCGACGAGTGCCCTGCGTCTCTTTGTCGACCGACGGCGTCCCGACGGGTTAAGACGCAAATTTTGTCTAACGCCGTCTAATGTCGTCTCCACGCTAGTATCTTTGGCCCGGTTAACGGGTTTCGCTAGCAGCTTTTGCTGGCAGAATGAGATCACTCGGCGAAAGGTACATTGACTAGGACATGGTTTCCGCGCGATTGTCACATATATGCGTCTATCTGTCTCCCTAATTCTATGTACATATTTTCTAGCGCCCTACCTACCTGCCTTCCTACCTCTGCGCCTGACTGCCTACCTACCTACCTACATGCCAATTAGGAGCTTGTTTGACGTCGATTAGGCGCACCGTCAGTCGTAGATTTGGGTGTCGATTTGGTGCTGTTTCGGAGTCTGTAGCGGTGTCAGTACAGGCGTCAAAATACACAGGTTGGTAAATACGTATCCAGGCGTCGATGCAGGTAAGAAGTAGGTGTTGAGGTTGGTGTCGAGAGAAAGGCAGGCAGGTCGGTAAGCAAGTGTGGATCCTCGAGATGTCGAGAGTCAAACCTGACTTCATTTGCTGTATTTGGAACGCCTACTAGGCGTTAAAAGACGCGATATCACATTTTGGATGCTTACTAGGCGCCAAAAGACGACGTGTCGCATTTTAGTAGCAGCGGGACGAGGTTTTGGAAGACGGATTTGGTCATCTGGGTACCCGAATTCGTCTTGGTGAAATGCAATTCCCGTAGTATGAGAGACGACGTCACACCATTTCAGTAGAGTACCAATCTAATTGGTCTTCATCCCCACGGACTCGAAAGAATTATCTAAAGTGGTTTGTACGTCGCGTACTGGGTTGTTGAGGACTTCCCCTACATACATAGGTGCCCTTCTCGTTGCGGTGCGAGAAGGCCGGGGGTGGAGGGGAGACGTCGTAAACCCTGTTCACCGACCTCAGTATGGTAGTTGCAGCCATAGAGTCAAACGTAAGCCTCCTCAGTGTTTGCTCTTCAAAACCGGTGGAAAAGAGGGTGGGGCGGGACGGTTGGTAGGGATATTGGTGTGTTACACAGGGTTGTCAACTACTTCTCTCCGGGACATATCGTCACCCCTCGGCTAGCTCTAAGCTAGCTGCCCGTGCACACCAAACGGACGAAGAGCGCATCTGAGAATCAAACATATGACACGAGGTTCGAAAGACGCAAAAGCGGAGAATGGCCAGGATATCCACGAAAGTAGAAGCCAACGATGGTGAGTCCAGATTCCGCGGGTGAGTGATATTTCATGAGTCTCAGTCGTATGTAAGTACAGGCGTCCAACACTATGACGACCACCACCATGGTTCTGGGGGGGGGAAAAAAGCTTGTTTGCACCTGCGCGCGCTCAGACGCGGGTTGGCGCAGGGGTTCCGTGGTGACCAATGATGGTTGGTGCAGGGTCTGAGGGTGAGTGTGATGAGTTAAATCATACTTTCCACCACCACCGCCCTGCGGGTGAAAAAGCTTGTTTGCACCTGCACGCAGTGTAGCTAACGACCGGGGGTGCTAACGATTCGCCTTGGGGTCGGGTCATAACGATTTTGATGGGACTGGTGTTCGCCCGGTCATAATGTAGAGTAGGTCGTATCAGTTCCACGCAATAAAGGCGATTCTAGTTACAAAATTTACAGAAGTTTCTCAGATTGCTAACTTGATGATATGATCCCGGAAGAGTATACGACCTAGGTCATTACCTTTTACAACCCATGGGTCCTCGGCCGGGTCCTAACACTGACTGGTCGTTACGGGTCGTGAGGCATTACCAACACTGGGTCTTTCAATGCACGTTTGCACCTTCTAGGGGAGATGAGCACTTGGCGCATTGTCTGATGCGGAGGGCAATCTTGGAAGAAATTTTTTTTTTTCGGTTTGTTTGCGCGCCGGAATTGCAGACTACCGGATCGGATGCAGACAGGAGTAGCAGTCCTTCGCGCGCCGGAATTGCAGACTACCAGATCAGTTGTAGACAGCAGTAGCAGCCATTCGTGCGTCTTTACATATATGTGGACTTTCAACCGCATTACGCTCTTCTCAACCTGCAAAATCTCCACCGCGCAAAACCCCCGACCAGCCGAAATGCCTAGAAAAGTTTCCCCTAGACTATTCTATCGTCCTAAACACACTTTTCAAAACATTGAAAGGTCAGTTACCTAAGACTTGCAAGCTTTAGGCGTCATTATGCTAACACCCATTAGGCGTGCGGACGACGATGATGAGAGCGCCGACAGCAACCAGAATGAGCGTGATCACAATGAACTCCCCCAAAACGACCACCTTGACGAGCAGGCGGAGCCCAATGTTACCCCGGAGCGCGTCGAGCGTACCGATATCGCCGAAATCACGCGCCCAGATGCGAATACTGAAAATATCGCCGCCACAGAAGCAGCTCTGCCGGAGGCTCAACAGGGGAGCGGGAGGCGGGTTCTTGCCCAAGTTCTTGGCAGCGAAACTGATGCCAGCACTTCCGGACGGAAAAGGAACAGGAGACGGAGATGTTCGAAGGAATCTAGACGGTTTCAAAAGGTGATCGATGGTTTGAATGAAAGAATAACTTTTTTGGAGAAGGGCTTTCGGGAATCAATGGGTAGTAAGTCTACAACTATTATTAATAGGAAGTGTAGATACTACCTGTCGGCTATTGAGAGGGTAAAGAGGGAGCACTATATGATGTAGCTAGTTTCTTTAGAGAATACTTGTAACCGCAATTGAACATTTGGGAATGATAATCTCAAACGCCGTCTATCTGTCCATGGGATCCTATGTGAATACATGTTTCTTAGCGCCCCGCGTTCCTGACTGCCTACCTGCCTGCCTGCATACCTCCGCACCCAACCGACTGCCCGGCTACCTGGGTGGCTGCCTGCTAATTTGACGTGTGTTTGTGCATCGTAAGGAGTCACTTTGGGCGTAGATTCGCTGCTGCTTCGGGCATCGATTGCGCGTAGATTTGCGCGTCGATTTGGCACAATAATCTGATGATTCTGGCATAGATTTCGGTGCAGTTGGTTGACGATTTGGTGCTGAATTACATGACGATTTGGCGTCCATTCGGTATTTCGGGTATCGATTTGATGCTGATTTAGTGCTGATAAAGGAGTCAGTAGTGATGTCAGTAAGGGCGTCAAAATAGAGGCATGGGTAAATACATATCCAGGCGTCGCAGGTAGTAGATAGATGCCGAGCTAGGTAGGTCTCGAGGTAGAGGCAGGCAAGTGAACAGTTGTGGATCCCCGGGCGAGCTCGTCGGGTTTGACTTCATTTACTAGCGAGATTAGGACTAACACCATGACTTACATAATCGAGATGATGAAAGAATACATGTATGTGTCACATTGGGGGAGGCGACCTAGGCGCCAAAAGACGATGTGTCACATTAGGGGCGGGCTGATTTATGGCCAGCAGTGGTGATCACTCGAGACAATCTGACACCCCTTAGAAATGCCAAGAGGTGACTAGAGCCAATGGATGTTGTAAATTTGAGTTAGTGTGGTAGCGTTTACAGTTCAGTGTCAGCATCGACATTGAAATTTACGATTCTACTTTACTCTTCGTCCCAGGCGTCGCCGCCCCGCAGCCCTGAAACGGTGCCGTTCTAAGGAGGATTGTTTAAAGCACAATGTTGCATCGCCGACAGCTTTCCAACTAGGCAGTGGATTTTATCTAATAAGCCACGAATGCCACATGTCCTAAAAACAAACGAAGGATCAGCCATGCTAACTACTCTACTCTACACTTCATGACTTATCCCTTAAGCTGTCGCAAAAATGCTGACCCCCCCAAAAAAAAGTAAATTCGGTGTGGCTTTACTAACAGATCCCGTTTTCTCTCTTATCAAATAATAGATCTCTCATACAAACTTAATTCCTCTGTTATAGGGGGGGCAGCATCGACAGCTTAAGCGATACTTAATACCAACAACACCTATCTCATGCCCAGCCAATCACTCTTGGCGCCAAGATTCGCACATATCCTCACGAAACATTGTCAACACCAAGCTTGTTGGCCATATAGCGCTTGGCTTGGAGCAAATCAGACTCTATAAACCTATTCTCTAGTATATACCTTACTAATAGAGAAGGGTTTAGTACGGAAATTTATGATGTCTCGCACGGGTTGGGCTTAGGTTCAAAATACGGTTTGGGTTAGGGTTGGGATACTGGCAAGCTCAAGATTCCTCTAGGTATGTAGGTACACGTATACTCGTATACTCATAAAGGCTTAAAATCTCTAACAAGACACCGTTCACTCTGCCATCTCCACTTACCCCAACACCCTAACACATCCGTGCTCTGTCTCCCAATCATCCGAAGTCTAGACTCATTAGCACATAAAGCGAAACCAGGGAATCCAGCCATGAAGCCCTCATCACGATCCAACAGATCATCGAACGATTTGTCTATTGAAAACGGGCATACCCGAATCTGGCTATTCCCACGGGTGCGTGTACGGTAAGCTCTGAGAAACTTCGTTACGCTGCAGCCAACACAAAATTTGTATATAATATTCGATCTCAGATTTTGCAGTACAACCCTCTTCCGAACCGCGCCTACCTTATGCATCACCACGTTCTGATCCAGGTAGTCATTCCCGACGGAGGCGATGAATACACGCAAGTTTGTGGTGTTGCCACTGCAGAAAGCTCATATATTGCGGTATGTATGAATTCAAATTCAGTCTTTTTTCTTTTCATCAGATGTATATAATTTTGATATATGCCGTTGAAGGTCGTGGCAGGTCATCACCCGTGATAGGCGCCGCCCTCGGTTGCGGATAAGCTGATAGTTTAAATCCCTTCCTGTTTTTCAAGGTCACCATACACAATTAACGAAGTGCCGCCTTTTCCCGGAGAAGACTATAACTGTATCTTCCTGTCTTTGCGAATCTTTATTGGACTTTCTTTGCTTTCCTGTTTACATTTTCCTCCATGATTCACGTGGGACCTAAAGGACTGGTTCAAATCGACCCCGGGTGCATAACCCGAAACAGTCTGAAACCTCCTGCGCACGTAGGCTGATTGGTGTATTCCCTATGAGCGTTTCATTGTGAGAATCTTTAGCTGGATTCGAAAGGTGACTGCATTCGATCCACTCAACCGATTTTCACCACGCATTCCTCCTTCAGCATTATTATTATTACATAGAGATCAACCGCTGGTTGGCTTATATGTTGATCCTATACCCAGATAGTGGTGGATCCCCGATCTACGGTATCCTCCATTGGACCATCGATCGATCTCGAAAAGCGGGGAGCATGACTGAGTGTTATTTTATCAACATCACAGCACTATAAGAACCTCACAATTCACCACGATACTATACTTTTGGCATTTCTCCTGCCTTCTTAGCATTAACGTTAACACTTGTTCGGTCGTCCTCATTATCAGTCCTTCTACCATGGGCTCTACTCTATCAAAGTTGCGCCGCGCGTCAAAGAAAAGATGGAAGAAAAAAAATCCTTTACCACCCCCAGCTGATGCAGTACCACCCGCTGATGCTGTACCACGCGCTGATGAGGTACCATCAGCTGATATGATGCTACAAGCTGAGGCGGTGCCACTAGCTGAGGCGGTGCCACTAACTGAGGCGGTGCTACCACGTGATGCAGCACCGCCAGCGGATGTGATATCACATACAAAACAGATACTAGGTCCCTCGCAGCTGGATACATTGCCTGATGTGGTCGATACTTCACCTTTCGTTCAATCTGGAGATGTTACGAGGTATGTTTCTGAGCTCATAGGCCAGCTGAAAATGTTCTCATTACCAGAAGACCTCAAACCATTGGTGCTCTCGAGTTTCAATCACTCCCGCCCTTACCTACTTTGTCATATCCCACCTCTGGGGGAACAAGCGGCTATAGCAATAATACATGTAGACAGTCGTACCTAACGCCACCGAGAATTACATTTACCGAGCCGCAATTTGAGCCGTCGCCTCTACCTTTTGCGGCGCCGGAATTGCGGATATCATCATATAACGGGGAGGAGATCATTAACCTAGAAGAATCATCCTCTCCAGCTGATGGGAATTCGGACCAGACACCTGGGGATTTTGTGGGGTCTGACGATGTGGTAGCTGAAAGTATAAAGCGGTAAGGGTTAATTCACCGGATATGAAAAAGAACTCGGACTAACCTATACCGATATCCCTGATGACGTGTAGATCTTGGTTATGGGGTGACGCAATAGCTGTTTTAAAAAAGAACACCGGTGTGGACCTAACGGGAGACGGAGAGAATGCTCAGTCACCGGTGAATAGCTTGATAGATGAAGTGGAGCGGTTGACTGCCAACAAAGAACGGTTAAAATATACAAACGCAAACGGTGATGATGTGTTTGTCGCAGACAAGATCTTTGGTCAACTCAAAAAGTACGCGAAAATCGGCGATATAGCTCTGCAGCATAATCCAGATGTAGTGGCATTAGTTTGGGCTGGGTTTAGGTTTCTCCTCGATGTGGGTATCTCTTGAATTTATAGTCAACTCCGCTAATAGCCGACAGGCAGGGATTGCGTATACCGAGGATCTTGCAAGGATCTTGAGTAGTCTGGGTTATCTTTCTTGGCTCATATGCTGCGGGGCTATCTATGAGCAGCTATACGTAGATATAGAGCAAGGATCGATCACTAATATCCAGGAGTCCTTGATCAACCAATACGTCTCAATTTTGAAATATCTTTTATATGCGAAGAAGCACCTAAAAAAGAACACGGGTGGTAAGAATTCTCCGCACAAATGACAAATAATAATGCGATATAATTGTAAAGCTAAGGAAATACTCCCAATCTCTTCTCAATAGTGCAAATCATGCAAAGTCTCTCTTCAACACTTGCGGACCTATTACAAAAAATACAGGATTCAGAGGAGGAAACGAGAAAGCGGGTGGAGCTTATTGAGAAGGAAGGTTCGAACTCTCTCTTACCATTTCCAATCCATAATACCATGTACTAATATGCTGAAGCCATGACTATGGAGCGATTAAGTATACTGCGCCTGATGTCCTTCCTTCTGCGTTCTTTGGGCCCTAACAGTAGTTGGGTTATTAGAACAGAACAAATCACGTGCGAAGCTTGAGGGACATCTAAAAGATATGAGGGGTCAAGTGAGGACGGTGGAAACGATCTTGACGTCTTGCCATGAAAGCATTAAGCGACTTCGTCAATTTGTTGATAGTACGCACGAACACAATTCCTACAAACCATCTGATGAGCTAACTGGAGCAGAGCAAATCATAACCACCACTTTAGACTGGGTGTCTACTACGCAATTTGGAAAGATTCACTCGGAGCACTGTAATCGACGGGCTGCAGGCACATGTCAATGGTTGACGGGAAATCCTAAATTTGACGCTTGGCTTTCTGGCAGGTCTTCATCTTCTGTCCTATGGCTCAGAGGCGATGGTAAGAGTGTTCCCCAGATATTCATCTACTTTGTGGTGATAATCTAATTGTGTTAAAGCGGGTACTGGAAAAACCATTCTTGCGTTAGTATAATAACCCTCTCCCAATGCATTATATCTCTCGTACTGAGACGATTAATAGGTCCTTTGCCATTGAGTTATTAAAGAAGAACGCGGTTTCCAGCGGTGATTGTGTGGCATACTTCTACTGTAGTATTACTCATATAGATAGATCTAGCCCTAGTTCCATACTGCGAGCTCTTTTAAGACAGGTTTGCGTTGCATACACAAGGGATGGACTTCCACGCGCGCTAGTGGACCTAAAGGAGCTAAAGGAACGAGAGTGTACCGACGTACTAACCGCTAAAGAGAGTACAGAGCTTATAATCCAGCTCTCTCGACAGCTCACTGGCCTATGGATAGTAATCGATGCCCTAGACGAGTGTGACAAAACCAGCCGGAAAGAGCTATTCGAGGCGCTAGCGGCTATGCAAAACGGTGGGAAGAGAGTTCGGATATTTGTCACAGGACGCAACGAAGGAGACATCATTGCTTATATGAACGAATATGAGAACTATCTTATAGAGCCTCAAGATAACCTGATGGACATTGAACTCTATATCAGGAGCGAACTAAATGAGCTATACAATGACCCTACCAAGAAGGATATGGTAGGCGATATGAAGAGCCGCGAGACAGAGATATTGGCGGCGCTACAGAGAAATGTGGACGGAATGTATGTATGCACCAATTCATCGTTTCACTTGTTCCGTCCTAATCAATATAGGTTTCTTTCAATTCATCTTAGAATGCAGGCATTAGCCCGCGAGACAACGATAGAGGGCATAACAAATACTCTGACAGTGTTTCCACAAGGCTTGAGTACTATGTATGACGAGATATTGAGGAGGATCAAACAGCAAAGTCCTACTGACCAATCGACCGCTATGGGAGTGATCCAATGGCTCTTCTACGCCCTCGATGACTTCTCCCCCAAAACGATACTTCAAGCACTTAAGGTCAATCTCTCATCGGCTACAGAACAGTTTGAAGAAACTCTAAATCGGAAGATTCACAGTCTTCTGTATGTGTGTTGTGGGCTCATAGTACACGATCGTGAGACGGGCGTCCTACGCTTTTCTCATGCCACCGTTCGACAGTATCTAGACGAAGGACCGAAGGACTGCGTCAAAGGAGGGCAAGATTGGATTCTTGGCCGGTGCTTGTCGACTCTTATGTCTCTGCCATCTGCCCTTCCAGATCCCAACTCATTAACTTCCTCGCGTCAGGATTTGATCACTTACTCAATGCGGAATTGGGGTATACACCTTAGCAGTTCCCGCCTAACGCCAAACCCCTCCTGGTCTAACTTCCTTAACCCGTCATCCCCGTCTTGGCAATTCTGGGCACGTAACGTAGGGATGCTTATTCCTACCCTCAAAGCTCCTGCGGGGGAAGCCATGAGTCTAGTCTGGGCAGCTTGTTACTATGGACTATCGGATGTCGTTGAGCAAAATTTAAGCACTCTTACTCTTAAATGCACAAACTTTGGGGGACGCACGCCGTTACATTATCTCGCTAAGAAAGGTGGCCTCGCCCTTCTCAAGAAACTGGTCGACCAAACAGCGGTTGACCTCAACACGGGGGATGGTGCGGGCCTTACCCCACTGATGCTCGCAGCTAAATACAACAGCGTTGATATCGTTCGGTTTCTGCTGGGTACGAGGAGACAATCCGTTACTCCACAGGCGACAGGTGATGACACCAGTACTACCCTCACGCAGGTGGCAACATTGTGTGATATCAACCGGGAAGACAACAGAGGGCTTACTGCGCTCCACCATGCCGCAGTGGAAGGGCATGAATTAGTCGTACAGGCCCTTTTGCAGCATAAGGATATCGACCCTAATTGTAAAAACAGTATGATGGAAACCCCGCTTCTCACAGCTGCTCGCCTTGAACATCAAAGTGTTCTTGAGGTTCTGATTAAACATGAAAGGGTTGATGCAAATATCAGCATGGAATCAGATCATATATTGATCAAGGCAGCGGAGAACAACAAGGCGTGGCTATTGGAGATTTTGTTAAAAGGGAAGAACATCGACATCAATCGTCGAGGAATGGATGGGCGGACCGCGGTATACAATGCGGTGCAGTCTGGGTCATTGGAGGCGCTGAAAGTGCTCCTAATCCATCGGGCAGACGTCAATGCGTCATCCACAACATCACGGACTCCACTTCACGAAGCCGCTAAGAACGGTAATATTGAGATAATGAGGCTATTACTGTCCCATGGGGCAGGTATCAATTCAGCAAAAGACACAGGCCACACTCCGTTACATATCGCGATTGAGTATAACAATTTGGACTCAGCACGGGAGCTCTTATCTCACGGGGCGGACGTCAAGGCAGTAACTAAAACTCTAAGGACATCCCTCCACATCGCGGCGTGGGAGGGTAGGACAGACATGATCAAGCCATTACTGTCTCATGGGGCAGATATCAATTCAGCAATAGACTCAGGTCACACTTCTCTACATATCGCGATTCAAAATAACAATTTGGACTCAGCACGGGAGCTCTTATCTCACGGGGCGGACGTCAAGGCAGTAACTAAAACTCTATGGACACCCCTCCACGCCGCGGCGTGGAAGGGTAGGACAGATATGATCAAGCCATTACTGTCTCATGGGGCAGGTATCAATTCAGCAACAGACTCAGGTCACACTCCTCTACATATCGCAATTTGGTATAACAATTTGGACTCAGCACGGGAGCTCTTGTCTCACGGGGCGGACGTCAAGGCAGTAACTAAAACTCTATGGACACCCCTCCACGACGCGGCCCGGCATGGTAGGACAGACATGATAAAGACATTACTGTCTCATGGGGCAGATATCAATTCAGCAATAGACTCAGGTCACACTTCTCTACATATCGCAATTTGGTGTAACAATTTGGACTCAGCACGGGAGCTCTTATCTCACGGGGCGGACGTCAAGGCAGTAACTAAAGATCTATTGACACCCCTCCACGACGCGGCCCGGCATGGTAGGACAGACATGATAAAGACATTACTGTCTCATGGGGCGGATATCAATTCCCCGGTAGCAGATGGTCGCTCAGCTCTCCATCTCGCCGCTCAACATAACCAAGCAGAATTTCTACGAGTACTCCTCTCACATGGGGTAGATGTCAATAGCGTGGCTCAAGATCCTAGGGCAGGCACAGAACATACAAAGCACAGTGGCCGTACTGCCCTTCTTTATGCCTGTAGGAATGGTTTCATCGATGCAGTAAAGGTCCTACTAGAGGACGTAAGGATAGACGTCAAACGCGCAAACAATCACGGTACAACACCACTATCGAGTGCTAGCGAAGCAGGCTACACCGAGATTTTCGAGATGCTTCTGGAGCGCTACGACAAAACCGATGAACTGCAAGAAATGGACGGTGACGACGACACGCATCTCCTGCTCGCTGCGTCATCAGGAAAAACGAAAATCATTCAACTTGTTTTGGAGAGAGGCGGGCATGATATCAACTTCCAAAATAAGCTTGGTCAGACAGCGCTGATACGGGCAGCTCTCGGGGGGCATACGGAGGCTGTTGAGCTATTGTTGAAACAGGAGGGAATCGACGTTACAGTATCGGACAAGGAGGGGAAAACTGCTTTTGACATTGCGAAAGAAGGAGGAAAAGTGGAGATTATGGCTCTGTTGAAGCCATATGTGGTTGGGAAGAGGGAGGAGGAGAAGGAGGGGGAGGAGAAGAAGGAGAAGAAGGAGGAGGCGGAGGAGGCGGAAGCCATTATGTGAGAATATGTCACATTTTGTTAGGGCTTTTGGTGCAGACACTTTCTCATCTCTTTTGTTCTTTTTCACAGAATGCGTCGAGTTAACCTATTTCTCTTATAACTGTTTTTGGATGTGTTGGATAAGTCCTTTTTTCTCTTTTTCCTACGAATTTGAACTTTACGTGGTGTGTATGCAATGAAATCTCTCATATCTTGTAGTTCCCCAAATTAAAGCACATGCACCCTCGTCCTCCGGTAGGTATAGATCTGCGCTACCGGGCACACCCCCCCCCCCCCCACAATCCCAGAACTTACAATCGCGAGCAATGTCTTCCCCATCCATCAGTTCTCCTAAGATCTCCATTTTGAAGCCAAGGGAAGGCACTGCCCCGAGGTATGTACATACAGCGCGATGTCAAAGGTCATCGTACGGTACGATAATATATGACCTAGAACTATACCTGCTAGAGGAGCATCCACCTCCGGTTACACAATCATCCCTTCGTAGAAGCCTGGAGGTTTGGAAGCAGCAACCCCCCGCCACCCGCCTCTTTTCCCAGTAGTTATAACCGCAGTGGACGTCATTTTGTGGGGCCAGATAATGCTGTTTGTTCCCAAACTATACTCATACCATGAAATATTATTTTTACCATCAAAATTGAGCACATTAATGAAAAAAGGTTCGTATGCGCACCTAGCCGGCGTGTAGAACTATATTCCTCAAAAAACATCCGGAACATTTCCATTCATCTTCAGGGCTTCTTGACACCACGGTACCAGCCATGCAACCAACGAACCCAACAAAAAGGAAAAAGAAAGAAAGAAAGAAAAGCCGGTACCAGCGTGCCCATCTCATCGCCGGTGCGTAGTGGAGTTATTATTCCTAGAGCGGTATCGATGCATTCCGAACTTTCTACCGATTACATCCCCCACACTGTATAATATGGACTGGCTTCCCCGTCGCACGTCGGCTAAACTCATAACCCCCGCGGGGCAGCCAGCCGCGCGACGCTGAATATCGTTCCGGGAGTACAGCCTGCTACATGACATCAGTGAGAGCTCCATCCTCGAGCGAGACAGAAGACGCACAGGGCCCAAGACCCAAGCTCACAGAGCTAGACAAATACGAGCATCCGGTGGTGGTGCTCGGCCGCTCCCCCGCATCCGCTGCTACGGGCAGGCATGTAAGTGGCGGTGTGGACGGATCTAGCGCACACACCAGTTACGTTTTGTGGCTCTAGATTATCCATTTAGTCTAGTGACGGGGATAGAGAGGAGAACGCCACCTTGGTGGGAAGGATACCGCTGCTCAACGGCGATGTTAATGACTGGAGGGCGGAAAAGTCTGATAAACATAATTAACTGCAGCACAAGAATGCTGCTATGCATCTCCTTGCTGTTTATCACGCCCCCTAGGCTATCGTCCAGATACCCACGCCTCCCATCGCCGAGCCCTGCATCACATCCCCGCCCTCCCCGCGACTGCAGCAATAACCCGAGTGATAGTTTCTGACTCTTGGCATGAAACTCGGAACCGAGTGATATTGTATGACTCAGATTCCCTTTTTTTTTTTTTGTTTAATGAGTGGGCTCTTTCAGCTGTGCACGCTTCCTAGAGAAATGTGTAGAGTGGAAAGACACGAAAGGCAGTTGAAGCATTCTGTATGCTCTTGTTGCCCCCCGTGCGGGGGTCAGAGCAAAGTAATACAGGGTCGGCTTTAAATTTATCTTCCTCTCGGGAGAGAGGGGGATGAGAAAGACGAAGGGCATGTAGTTCACAGACCCCTATAGAGCTCCTAGCATAATCTCCCGCGCCATCATTTTTGCGATCGCGCAAAACAGACCTTTCCGCCGAAAGGCCAGCCAGCCAGCCAGTCCTCACCCGCTATGCGCCGCGGGCAACTCACGTTACAAGGCGAGACCATCTCACTTCTCCGACACAGTGAGTGGCAAATACACGTTGCGGGGGTAAATACCTCACGTCTCGCACACGCCCCGAACCCTCCTCCGGAAAGTGCGGATCGCGCCACCGGAGATTCTACGGAGGAGGGTCGTCCAAGATGGCGCGCTACAATGTTGGCGGTGTTTGGTTGCGGAAAATCGGTTGCACTCCCTCTTAAGCTTCCGGCGGCATTGATGGGGGCTGTTTTGGTTGGTTGGGTGAAGAATAGACAGACTTGAATGAAGACTGCTTATGGCAGCAGCGTCTGGGAATGGTAAGTTCGGTTGAGGGACCGCAGGTACTGTACTATCCTGGGCGTATCGCTGCCGTGGTAAGGTTAGATCAACGCCTCGCGATGGGACGAGCTCGGAGTATGCGGAAGTACTGCGATAAAAACCGCGCTTCAAATCCCCATCTGTACATATATAGGAGTATATCCCAGAGCTCCTGTGTCCTCAAGTACAGCGCCAACCAAAGCTCCTATCTAAGCCTATTCATGCTCCACATTAGTAAAGTAATATGCGCTCACCTCCCCCTCCCGTAACTAGCAAAAACCCTCTTCCAAACAACCACATGCTCCGAGTGATATTCTGGGCTCCGCGGTCGAGTGAGACTGTATGACCCAGAGTTGATTCGAATTTTCGGCAGTGCAGTATATTCAACTGCTACTTGGGCTTCCGAGGTGCGTTACTCTCAAGGTAATTGAAGGAGAATGAGTATGAGAAGGTTGGCTTGATGGACGCGTCACAATGTATCACTCGCATTTCACCTGGGTGAAGTGCGCTGGTGGGGGTGATGGTCGTCGTCGTGGTATTGTGGCTCCTACTACATTAAAACTCTTGCTTGGAGGAGGTTCTCCTGTCTCCGGACGAGTTAGAGCTTCGACGTGGACTGGGGGCTCAGACGTGTAAGCAGGACATTGAGGCTGTTCAAGTGTTACTCTCACTGCGGTTGGTTAGGGTAACGAGAAAATGGACTTAGCCATGGCCAAACCCAGACGAGCCCAAACCAGGACCGGAACACCATGCCATTAGTTTGGGGTGCGTTGACACTGATGTTGACACTGATGCAATGAGTATACACCCCCGAGCGGTGATCTGAAGCTGCCCATATATACCCAGATGCATATTTCCGCCAACCATCCAAGACACATGCTACTCACCTCCTCTCCCGTCACCACAACCCCCTAGCGGCACCACCGCTGAATCCGCGCAATGCATCAACATACCTCGTCCAGCACCTCGCCCTACCACCCCTCCTCTCCTCCGGACCATACCCGGCCACGGTATCGCGGCGGGGAGTGTGACACCGGGGTGTAGTGAGGAGATACCTCTAGAGTTTACCTGGCCATGGAATGGGGTAGATATACTTACCTATGCACCTATCTCTGCCCCGGAAGAACTCCCGAGCCACGTCTCCCCACACAATCCGGGAAGAATCTTCGCTACCTCCGTGGTCACGTCATCTCGCCTGGCCGGACAGTGGAAATGTGTGGTACGGTATGTGCTGTGCTGCGGTCGGTGCTGTGGAATGGAGACCTACCTTCCTGGGCGGGGCAGGTGTTTAAGTGGACCTACCTTCCAATACACGCCCCTGGAAGGGTTCCGGGATAGCTGGTCAGGACTCGGGATCACCGAGTACAACCTCCAATGCCAGGATTAACGCGGAGTTTGGTGTCAGCGGGTTGCGTCCCTCGGCGGGGCGTGGTATCCGTCCGCATTTACTGGAATGCTTGTGGATATTGATCGCGCCATCGATTAGCTACACCAGATAACAGGCGCATCAGGACTACCACTCACCTGCACCCCTCGGCGCTACTTCCGGCACTGACGAACGCCTCGGAGACAGTTCCGGCCGCGGCGATGGTAATGATGTCATCCCCAACACCCCCGAGTATAAAGTTCGCTTGCCCTCCCATCTCCTCCCCCCAAGTCGTGGCAGTCGCAGTCGCAGTCGGATAGCGTCTCACCTACCTTCCGTCTGTGTCCCGCGGCTACCGTGTGCTGCCCATTTATGCTTGGAACTGTAGTAGATACAAGTCGGAAAGGAGGAAAGAAAGAAAGGAATAAAGACTGGCGGCTACGGCTCGCATACCTACCTACCTGTATCCCCCCACTGCAGGGCGCATCTTGGGTTGACCTACCTACCGTAACGTATTTCACACCTTCCTGCGAGAAATGCAACGCAAAAGGGTATTGGCAGTCGGGGATTTCAAGTCCGGATGTATTTGCAAAGGACAGACCTCATGCCTATGAAGCGCGGAGGCGGAGCTTGGTCATGATTGTAGCTTGAGTGCTGGCGGGCATTCATTTTGTGCTCTGCTGTACTTTGCATGATGCTTGTGTGATCAGACCAGTCGGCCCATTGATGAGTTGGCGAGAAAACCCACCGCGCATAGCTTGCACTTCATAGAGTATCACTCGCCGAAGCCCGCTTGTTTGGGTAGGAGGGGATAGAAACTTACCGTATCCTATGGGGTGTTATAGTGGAGCGTTGGTCGGGTCTCCTGTTGCTTATATGCCAGACGGGCCGATCAAGGTCGGCAGTGGCAACCCGCTGATGGCGAACTCTTGAAAGGAATATGTAGGGAGGTGTTGACTGCGACCATGGCGTAAAACCAGCCCATGCCACCTGCACCTGAGGGTAACAAAAGGATATGTAGATATGTATTTAGTCGAAGTCTCTCGGCCCCCCCTGAATAAACCATCATCTCATACATAGCCATCACAACGCAGGGATAGGGTTAGGGCTGAGTTCTACTTTTCTCATTTTTTCCGTGTTCTATCAAAAGCGTCAGGCAGGAGTCTGTCCACACTAGGTGATGGAGGATGTGATCTGGACTGTTTTTCTTTTAAACCAGCCACTCTTTTTCTTTTCCCCCCTGCTATTATCCGTACTATTTTCTTGGCATGTAATATTTAAGGGACCGAATTCGGCTTCCGGAATAAATCAAGTAACTCTACGCCCAATTGTACAGCAAGGCACTAAGAATAAAATCACGTGACGCTTCGCTCCATAACCAATCATTGATGAACCCTGTCTCACTATGTTCGCCAGGGCCACCGTCTTTAATTTTCAATACAAAATAGAAGGGAATGAAAACTCTCACATCGAATATCCTCAACCATCAGCTACCCTTATCCTCTTTCACTATCACTTGTACTCCAACTCAAGTCCGAGACTCTCGTACTACAAATTAAACATCGGCCCAAAGAAATTGTCCCTTATAAAGGCAATAATCTCATCGCGACACGCTCTGCACCACCCCGCCATTTCATCTGCCAAAGCACGCGCACCTCCTTGCTGATCCTGTGGAAGGCCTGCAATAATTGCAGTCAGCTCCGCCACCAATCCAGTAACTGTATTGATCCACGCCTCCAACTGGGCGACCAACTGGTCCCGGCCAAGGCCCTGATGGCGTCTTGCGGTAATTTCGTTCAAAACCCCGAGCAATCTGTCTAGTATGCCGCGGTAGTCAGGTGGAGCATTTCCGTAGAGATCGTTTGTGATGTGGTTGATGGTGAATTGGGCATAGTCGATGAATTGGTTGTTCATCTGTCGAGCTTGATCTCTTCGGCGGGCTGTGACTACGGCACTGGTTACAGCCATTGCTAGGGTCGCGACAGTCGCTATAGGGTTGACGAGCGCGAAAGGGATGATTATGAATGGCAGCCCCATGGTGTTCAAAACTGGAGCATAGCGGTGAGAGTTAGTGAGAGCTTTTAGACACAGCCTAGTGAGGGGAGAAGATCAAAATTCATCAAATCGTTTAAGGAAAGGGATTTGTAGAACTCACAAAACTTTTAAGGTAAGGGTGAATAGTTTAAGGGTTGGTCTCCCGATTCAGCGGTTTCGAGGTTAGGGTCAGTGATTTGGCGGTTAGGTATCAGCGTCGTGTATGGGTAGCGGGGATGGAGCTTGAGGTCCATGAGCGGGGGGGAAGCCCCCTTCTATATACCATTCCAGTGAGAGGGTTAGGGATTCCGGCCCCTATAGTGTGTGCCAGCAATCCACAACATCCGGTAGAAATATTGCGGAAGTTTCCCCAATAATTCTACCGATAGCTGTATAATACTGGCACTTAAGTCGGTCAGCTGTGCCAGACGCCATCGGCTATCAGCCAGAGACGCGTAATCCGGTGGCAGAGAGTTCTCCGTCCTTAACTAAACCGCATGTGTCATGTGCCAGGGTTTTGTGTAGGAGCTGCAATAGTACATGCGTGGCAAAAGACAACAGTCACAACTCGATATGCGGGAGTGTGAAGATTCGAAGGATTTCATACGGAATAGCAAAAAGATCCGGGATAGAAAATTGATTTCACATTAACAAAATATAAATCCCCAACCACGAGAGCATTTGGTACAGAACAGCAAGAGATCCGGTAAACAGAGCATCCCCCGCCAACGACCGCAAGTCTCGTTAACACTAAATTGAAATACCCAAGGCTCTAGCACGTACATGATGCGTATCATCTCACCTTTTCAATGTCGTGCTTAAGAATCCGCCATGAAATACATGTACTTATGATACCAATTCTTAGAATTAACCTTTACGAGTATTCCTCATACAATGCAGGCCAAGGTCCCCCAATGCATGTACCAAACTCTTGGCATTTCAATCGAGCGTTAACAACCCTTGTGGTCGTTTGCAAAAAAGGACTCTAATCAAGTTGCGACTACATGTAGGTTACACACCAAGATGCCTGCTGGTGCGCTGAATGTTTACTCGATTGAGCTGTACTAGCTGAGAATGTTTCTTCGCGGATCAGATTCGCTGCTGTGCATGATAAGATGAGCCAGCCGGTTCCCAACCCGGCTGACATATCAGTACTCTAGAGTATGCATGTACGTTTATATGCATTTAAACCGTGCGCGTATCATTCCGACCCTGCGTCCAGGGTCAGGCAGAAGCTTTTAGATTACTTAGGTACAAGGCTCTGGCATAAGGTGATCGGACGGTCAGGGTCCGCATTAAGGATCGGGTATGACTCTGAGGGCGAAAAGTACAGAACAACCCCTTTTGGGCCGTTTGCAACAACAGGCCACACTGTTGCATCATGACATAGATAAAGATCAATGTACGTAAGTGGAGTTTACTTCAAGTTTTTGACGAGAAAAGTTAAATTAGTAGGTATCAAGCCTTGCCCGCGTATCAATGAGGATAATATTTGATGACTTTCAGGTAGTATAAAAGAATAGTAATTCTACCTGTAATCTGAGTCCTTCAACTTCACGACCCATTATGGAATATAAAACCACTCCTCCACAATCAAAACCTTTAGCACTTCGGGTTGAACTCTCAAATAGTCTTCATTCTAAGATTAGAGGGCTTCGTAAAATAGCACTCTGGCCATTTAGAAAAATTGCATCGGAGCTTGAAGTACCTCTTTCCACCGTATTCAGTATCTGCCAGCAGCCCTCTACTCCTCACCGGCCCAGGATGGGTAGACCCCCTGTTATCACCCCGACAATTAGAAAACTCTTAGTGGAACATGCCACTGCCTCTCAACAGAATCGACGCAAAACTCTCCTTGTAATTGCAGAAGATCTTGGTGTTTCGGTCAACGAACGAACCCTCAGAAAAACTTTTGCCGATGAAGGTTATCACCGTCAAGTAGCCCGCGTCAAACCATTTCTCTCCATTACTGCGAAAGTCCAACGCTTAGCATGGGCAGATAACATTCATGATTGGAGTATTGAACATTTCCAAAAGGTGATTTGGACAGATGAGTGCGGATTTAATGTTGGGGGTTTTGCTGGGAATACATGGGTTACTAGGAAGCCTGGAGAAGCGTATGTAGAAGATTGCTTAGTACCCAAATTCCGAAAATTACAGACTATTATGGTATGGGGTTGTATTTATGGTACGGACTATCTCACCACCCTGACCAAATTATACTGATTTAGACTGAATGAATAGGCAATATAAAAGGCCCACTTGTATTTTGGGACAAGGCATGGGGACCTACTCTCAATGGACCCCGTTACTGTGAACGGATTGTAAGAGCTCACCTATTTCCTTTCTGGAAGAATTTATCACGGACAAGTTGTGAATCAGGCTACATATATCTTATGCATGATGGAGCTCCCCCGCATCGTGCTAAGTTCACTGCATCAGTTCTCCGTGAGCTAGGAATTTTCGGGTATTTTTTTGACTGGCTTGGGAACTCCCCTGATTGTAACCCTATTGAAAATGTATGGCGTATTATGAAGGACAAAATTTCTCGGCGTCGTTGCAGAACTAATGTTGCACTCCGCATTGCGATCCAAGAAGAGTGGGATGCAATTACTTCTGAAGAAATTGCTTCCCTAGTCAATTCTCTACCAGAGCAGGTTGAAGCAGTGCGCGCTGTAAATGGCGGTCATACAAAGTACTGATATTATTTTCACTTTTCACTTTTCACTTTTCACTTTTCTCATAGCTAGCCGTTCATGTATTCTAGGAAAATCATACTCGCTTATTTTATTACAAACCTTGCCCGTCCGATCACCTTATGCCAGAGCCTTGTACTAGGGACTCAGCTCAAGTATTCAAAAATTCTAGAATGCCTTCAATATTACACCTCGCTTTCTAAAATTATGGAGACCTTCGGTCGATCCCGCTTATGATCAATCATGCATGGGTGCTCAGTATTTTGATGTGCCGTGCTCGCCCAACCCCTGTCGCTCTCGACCAATCAAAGTGCAAGGACTTTAGAAAAGTGGAGTTCCAATACATACCGCCTCTGGTAGAATTATTGCGGAAATGTGGCGTTGAAGAGTCGCCCTGTTCTCGGCGTGACCGATAGCTGCTGAGGCTGAAGCTGAGAAATGTTTGTGTAACCATTGGTTTTTCTGTGTGTGAACTCGCTTGCAATTGGGGTGGTACCAATGGCTTGATGGAAAACGAGGCTGAACTTTTCCTGCACTCTTTTAACCAGCCGCCCGGACTTCCCCGACACTTCCTCCACAGTGGCGCCACTTCACACCCGCGATATACTTACCTGTATTACCTTCTGAAAAATATAACAAAACCGAGTTTAACAAAGGATTTATACAAAGACGGGAAAATGCAGTTGGTGTCAATGGACGGCTCATAGAGGTACACGCATTGGCTTGGTCGCAGATGGAAACAATTCCAGTCGGATGTTACTCACATGCACCGAGGTACAAAAAAGGTTGTGTAAAATTACACAGGACAATTGTGTGAATATTAAGCAATGGAGTTGTGTAACTTTATATTCGGTTAGCTGTGTATTTTATATAATTTATTATACAATTCAATCTCCTAGAGTCGTGTGTTAACGCAACCGTATAAAAATAATTTTGTTTGAGTTTGTATATCATTTACACAATTTAGATGCGCGGTGTACAATTAAATTGTGTACATACACAATTAATTTGGAGTACACAACGATCTATGTGCTTTCATATACGAGTATTTACACAATTAAATTGTGTATTATTTCAAAACATTTAGAAAAAAATGTGCCAGAATCATGGATTGAAACTTTGACCATAATCCATATCACATAGTATAACGTACATTTTATCGGAGCTAGTCGTGCTAGTAGTGATCCTGCACTGAATCTATGATGACTTTAGTATTATACGCGAAGAGGCAATGAAAATCTTAGCTGATAGGGATATCCCACACTGATACATCTATTCGTCGCCAAACCGAGTGATAGCTCGTGATCCTACCGATATCTATAGTCCGGCGACTGATCTATAGTCCTGGCAAAATTGAGGACTAGAGGGACCATCACCACATTGTCTGTCCGTTTTAGAGCTACTACCGAAGTATCTATAGATATCTATAATCCAGACTTGACCGTTGCGAACACTGCCGGCGCCACCGCCGCCGCCGATATCCACCAGCTCGACAGCGCGAACTGGCGACCTGACCAGTTCGTCGTCTCCTTCGATTCGACTAGAGCAGCTGGGATATTAATGAGTATGAGGGGCACACGCGCCAGAATTCTCAGGCGAGGTTGTTTGTAACAGTTAGAAAGGTTCCGCACTTCCTCGTTTATGTGTTTCGCGGCGACGGTAGGAAATGGATCAAAACGTAACAAATTAAAATGGCCCTAAGTAAAATGTGAGAGAAACATTGCGCTATATATTGCAACAAAAGCCCGTATTACAGGCATTGTAGAAAGTACAAAAAACTGGGATGTGATTGGATGATTGGTTCTCGGCAGAGAAGAAATCCGAGAGTTAGGTCTTGCATGCAACTGACACCTGTCTGATGAAATATCAAGTAATTGTCTCCTCAGTCCTGCTGGTAAGCATCGTCAATGAGGAGGCTTGTATGGATAATTTGAAAGCTTTCGTCTTAAGTTGTACCAAATCAAAAACTCTGCTTGCTCTACTCAGCATATAGAAAATGTCCGGCATTATAAAAAACTATTCCCCAAAATGTATCGCAATAAAGGCGAGGTACAACAATCATTTCAGTTGTACTACATCGAAATTTGTTCTTCTTCGATTGAAATCGACAGTTGAGAATAAAACTTACTATCCCATGGTAGGATGAAACTTGTCAAACTTGCAACCTCCCTTTTCCAGCCATCACTAGCCTAGTGCGGTAATTGTTGGAAATTCTTGATTGGCTCTGTTCCTTAAAAAGCAAGACAATTCCTTTATTAAGTGGTGCACGGTCCAGGTCGCAAGTTTGACAACTTTCATCCTACTATGGGATAGTCGTAGACGTTTTTAGCATTTCCAGCTTTTTCTTTCTCTGCTCCGGAAGATTTCTTTCCGTAGTTATAAACTTCTATAAGTCCCTAGCTGGTTTGACTCAGGTCCGTCCCAGCTTTTTTTGCCTCTACTCGGGCTCGTAGACGCATTCCCGCAGTAATCTTCCAACGCCCCATGCTGCCCCTCTACCAAAAACTCCAGCGTATCAAACAACTTTCAACTCCTGATAGGGCCTGTCAGGTGCGTGCTGCCTCGCTTCTCCCCAGTCCATATCTCCTCATACTCCACCTGCAGCGTTCCGTTTCCCAGATTTTGTTTTTGATACCGGCTTATGCATCGTTCTCCCTTGTAGTCTCCAACGGTGTCTTCTCTTCCCTGGCTACCTCGGCTTGCTGATAAATAGCAGCTCTCTGAGTTTCAATGTTAATTGTAATCGGCGTTTGAAGTAATTCCATAAGTCAAATGTAATCTACTATTCCGAATAGATTGTACCTCTTGACCTGCGACCTCCCCCTTTCACTTCTCCTACCAGCAATAATATTTACTACCAGCAACAATACTACCGGCAACAATATAACATGTCGCACATTACTGTACTGCTCCATCGTCATCAGTCAAGTTCTTGATCGAGGTTGCCCGAGATTGCTCTTTGCCGTTGTGACCGGGGCGGCCTCTTGCCCGGGGCGGATTTGATTCGGTTAGTTGCGCAGGTTGCGTGGTGCTGCTCTTCGATTTAGGAGGTCGCGCAGAAAGGCGTTATGTAGATGGGAACGAGACCCTCTGGTTGTGTGGATAGATGAGCATCGTACTCTTTTGAATTTATACCTCTCCTACTCACAAATACCCACCATATTCGCCGAACCCTTGGTGGTTGCTCCAAACATGCTATCCCTGCACCGCATCAACCAATTAGAACCCTGCCGGCGATCATTGGCTGAGGTTGAGAGCCGGGTCCAGACAGGGAACATGATGCGGGGTTCCCCGGTCCCCACAGTCGATCATGAAAATATCCCTGGGGTATTTCATTTTATTTCACAGCTCTTAAGTATTGAGAATACTCAGAATATTTAAGCACCTCCGCTCTTTCCATTGCCTATGATGCCACCGAGACCACTACCCTCCTCCCACTTTCCCGCGCTTTCTTCGTCTACAATTCATACCGATCTACTTCTCATATAACCGCTTCTCCTACTACACGCAGTAACTAAAATTTGTTTCGTACTCGACCAGCGCAAGTGTGGACTATCGCACCGGCGACGCGTCTCTGCTTAATGCCAGTTCAGTCAAGGCCGTCGTTTCCACAGCGCATACGACGTACCCCCTCTTGCTCTTCCTCCCAAAACTAGACACCCCCGTCCGATGAATGCAACTGGCACATGGATGCGATTCAAGCGTCGGACGGATATCGTCGAGGTCTGCGACTCATTATTTCTACATTTAAAACCGTTCTACGCGTGCGGTGAAAAGAGGATGGCTTCATCTATTGCATGCAGGATCTTCTCTAAATGCGCGCAGCGCACGAACTATATAGGGTCTATCGCGATGAGACAAGTATTTTTGGAGGACTACTCTGATGTTGCTGGATTAGGTATCTCATTCCCAATACAAGTATCGCACGAGAGAGGAATAATACTAACGAGAGGTTGGCGAGACAGAAGAAAGCTCGGGGGTGTCGATGAGCAGGCCTAAAGAATCGTTTCCAGCGCATGTTTTCCCACACACTTTACGGTACAACACATCATCTAACATCGACAGGCTTCCCATAAAACTAACGCGCAGTGGGAACTTTATTTTCCTTTCCTGTTTGTGACTTGGTCACAATATATCACACGAAGCCCCACTCCCTGGGGATATCGGAGCTTCCCGACAACGGTACCCGCATAATCCATCCGATATGCTTACCAACAGTTATAATGGCGCTTTCAAGGTCTAGATCAGCTTTCCCTTCATGTACTATGACTGATTTTGGTCCACAATGTTCCTAGGCACCTATATTGGGCGCTGTTGGGAGCTTTAACAGCAGGGCCCTAGAGCGTGGAACATACTTAACCTTAGAAATCGCGGGTAACTACTGCGGAGGACTGCCGAGTGGCGGAAACGCGCGCATGACTGCACGTAATAGCGGTTGCGACGGAGTTTCTAGAACTCCTAGATAAAACTAGAGTAGGGCGGTATATAATACCGGAGAAGAGCTAAGGAGGCTTCGGAAGGTTTATTGGCAACTGGGTTTGCTATTTTAAACGTGAATATATTGATGTCATAAGGGCATTCCCTGCTATAGAGTTCCTTGACAGAGGTTCCGTTGATCGTGACTTTCTGTCCGTTTTACTTTCTTTTCTACGGCGGCATATTGAGATCTGCTGGCGCTGGTTTGTTCCATCTGATGGATGGCGTGTAGAATATGACGAGTTTTGAAATACATGTATGTAGTACCACTATTACCCGACAACACAAGTAAAATACTATGCATGAGGTGGTAAAAAAATAACCAGTACCGTGTTAAGATACATAGGTACTCCGGGAACCCCAGAAAATGGTCCTCGGCGAACATGAATTCTACGAGATAAAGAATACAAACTCATATGAAAAGAAACTCCCAGGCCCGACAATGCCAAGTCAACCATGACAATACTGCCATAACCTCCGGGTTGCATGCAATTGAAGAATTAGACCAAAACAAAACAAAAAATCAACGAAGAAAACACGCATGATCCCGAGTGATTTCCCATGACGTCCCTCCCGTGGTTAACAGCAATGGTGCACAATGTGCTTGGAGTCTCTGCTGGGTGTCAAAATCTCAACAGTACCGACAGCCAACCAGAGGTGAGAGAGAGCGTAGTAATTTCCTGTCCAGTCGATCAGTGATGCGTCCGATCCAGACACATTCTTAGCTTAGACGCTAGGTTCTACACAACCCAGGAGTCACTTTTTTTGTTTCATTTATGCACAACTGAGGAGTAAAATCGTGGACTGGAATCATCTCAGGATATTCATGATGTTGGGATAAGCAGTGTTTGAAGGCTTCAAGACCTTCTCGAACCTTGGACTACAGGAAATGTGTCACAAAGGATATAATGCGGGACAATTGAGGAGAGATGCTGTGAGGTACTGGACACAACACTGTCAATAGGGGTGCTCGACTATATGACGTAGGATATATAGAAGGTCGCGACCAGACGAGCTGAGCTTAGCCTGAGTTCATAATGGTTATATATATTTTAAAAGTCCAAGAAGGCAACTGGGCGAAATGAAAACATGGTATGTGAAAAACGAAGGTATAGTAAAGGGATGAAGAAGAAAGGTAGACATAAGGAGATACCCTATCATATCCATGATAACAATGAAGAGAGACTCGCACGACGGATAAGCGTGCCCAACGCACGAAGACAAGACTCTCCAAGCGCTAAATCCATAGTCATCCAGAGTAAGAAGGCTTTCTCCCTCCTACCCCTGTAAAACGACTGATGATTCTTACTCTTGCACGCATTCCCTACTTCGCACCTCTCACGAAGCATATAAGCAGGAGTGCTCGGGACGAGCTTAGACGATTCCTAGATATGAGGCCAGATCGTTTCCCACGTGACTGTTTGGTATGCGTTGGCGGGGAGCAGCCTGAGACTGATGAAGCATTCGATTGTGAGGTATGATCGGCAGATCATTATATGGAATATTCCCAAGAAGGCCAAGCCTATGAAGATGTTTGAACGCAGCCCGGAGAATCTGATGAGGAGGAGGGTAAGAGACAACATAAGTGGAAGAGTGACAATAAGTGAAACACATGACACGCGCCAGAGAAGCTGCTCCAGGGGTGTTGGAAAACTGCTGTTCCATGCAATGCTGTGTACAGCACCATATAGAGCATATATAGACACAAATACCCAGTCGCTTTCGATATCAATATCACTACCGTTATTAAGGATATGGAGGTCCTCGAAACCTCGGCGACCGGCGTTATCCCAGTGTCTTAAACGAGTGTGAAGTTCCTCTATCGTTTCCCAGCTGAACAGAGACAGGTTTGAAGGGCGCTGGAAGATCTCTACCGTATCCATTTGATTTGTACTGGTAGTATGGGTGTTCGCCTGTGGTATGGGTAGGAGGTTAGCTTGTTCAATATCGTCAAGACCCGTCAAGCTAGAGAGAGAAAGAACTCGAATGGGTTGATTATCACTCGTAGTCTTTTTGCCACTCACTTCTCTGGCAGGGGGGAGTTCGGCAAATCTTGTAGCGGGTTGTTCGAAAGGCATGGGCTCCATTACACCTTGAGGTTTTGACCACCAGAAGCCGTATATAATTATCGCAAAGAAAACTTGGATAACAACGTGAAACTCCAATAACGTCACAGATAGGCTATCGATCTTGCGCAAGAGGCACTGAATAACAAGAGAGAGCGCCTGAATTATCGCAAGAAGCTTTCCGATAGCATCCCCTTTACCACGAGCATTAATTAGTCTCAGGTTGACTGAATCTGGAACACCCTTTTCTTTCACTAGTGATATGAAACGCTCGCTGTCAAGATAATCGGGGAATTCGCCATCGGGTTGAATAGGGCCGGATGAAAAACCACCCATATTGACGAAGAATGAGCCTTCAAGCCCCAATATATCATCTTTACTTCCAGGCCTTTTATCACCAATTAAGGAGCAAAACTCTTTCTGAAGGCTTCTCGCCCGCTTCCACTGTGAATAGGCCGTAATAATTACATTCTCAGGGGCCAGGAAGGCGTAGAGCATCCATTGAAGCTTGGAGAGAAGCCTCGAAAATGGTGTAATCTTGTGAAATGAAAGTGTGTTCGAATGGGAATCCTTAATAGGCACATCGTCGTGAATGACCGTCCAGATACAGATAATCAGGGTAAAAATGCAGTTGGAAAGGATACTCCATGTACCCCGTCCTCTAGGCTCAGGCGTCCAGGTCGATTTTTGCTCAGTAGAATTTGAGGCGGTAGTGACCCCGAGGGTGGAGGGAATGAGAAGAAGTGCAAATACCGCGGTTGCCATCCTGAGCTGATCGGGGGTGTTCCGAGGGGGCGGCATCTCCATTCTGTCAGTGTGTCACCGCAATTGAGGGGTATACGCAGAATTTTTACACACCACTCCAATTGAAGGATAATCACTCCCTTGCTAGAAAGTAATAGATATCGGTATAGCAGAAATACGTATATCGCGGGCAAGCGAAGTAGCGAGGCTGTGTAAATATTCTGGTTTCCAGAATCCTGAGGAGAGCGGCGGGTTAAAAGAGAGAAGGAACAGACCAGTCTCGACTTCAATCTAGTCGTGTTCTCAATCTAGCCATTGGTACAAAAGCACACCGAGTTTCAGCTTTGTCTTCAACCCTACCTATTGGTACAGACGCACCAAGGCTTCATCCTTGTCTATGCGCTAGGCAGATAACTATTCTAACCAACCAGCTGTCTAATCCTTAAGCAGTCGTTTTGCCATTACCTCCCGGGACGCGGGGTCGGACATTGCTGCGAATACTATCTACTCGTAGTTTCATCACGTTTCCAAACACGACAGTTATTACATACCATACAAAAAAGCGCCAAATCCACCTTTTTGTATGCTATGAAATATTGGTCGTGTTCGAAAACGCTATTAAGTGTAGGTATAGCACCTACTCAAAGTTTTCGTGAAAGCCCGAAAGAAGTAGGTGGGCCCTTTCACAAAAACTTTTCGGTAGGCGACTTACGTACAGGGTATCCACGGTAAATGTGAAGAACCCTCTTTTAGGAAATTTTAAAATGACCAGGCTGCGAGGGCTTGCCATTGGTCGAATTTTAAGAAAGAGGCAACTTGGCGGGTATTTGAGGGGTGTGTGCCCCATCTTTTGCAACTCAACCTCCACCACCGCAATTTGACTCTTTTTCACTCCTGTTCTTCTGGAAGTCACCCAAAAATCTCTTTGAAAAATTAACAGTACTACTCCCATCAAGCAGGGAGCCAGCTCTATCCTATGGTTATTTTTTTGTATTTTTAGTTAAATATTTAAAGTTTTTAAATAAAGATATGTGAAAGTTCTTCAGACTTTTTTCCACCATAAAAATTATGTGGCTGAACCCGTTGTAATGCATTGTAACTCTGAAAATTATTGGTCAAATTTGACCGCTACACATGGTACTCACAGAATTTCGAACCAATCAATCGATGTTCTCGGTATTTAACGTGAACACCCTGTACAGTCACTCCTGGATGTATGAGACAGGTGCGAAATCTCGCTCATGCATTAGTCCGATTTGTGAAGCGAATAGGAGAATGTGGATCATGTGATCCTCAACTTCATGATATCGCAACAGTTACAGCTGGGTAGAATATGAGTTTCCGCTACCATTGCTGACCGCCGCAACTGTTCTTTGTAACTGCTATGTCCGCCATATGAGCTCGTAAACCACTTACAGAAGTTGATCCCAGTAATGTTCAAAGCTCTTCTCCTAATAGAAAGCGCCAAAAGATTGATCCAACATTGGATGCGTACCCTGAATCATAGTCCTTCTTTCCCCTTTCTTACGTAGAACATGATAGCGAGCCACAACTGCCAAAGACCTTGACCCGAGTCAGGGTCCAATAGTATTCTTCAACCTCTTTGGAAATTACAGTATTTAGAAGTGATTGGGATGAGCAACAAATACTTATAGAGATGAAAAGGGTGCAGCAAAATAAAAAAGCATACTATAGTTGTGGGAGTTTGAAAAACTCTCCCTATTGTGATCATCACGGGGGTGATACAGGTTTCTTCAGTGAGAAAATTTTGGAGTTTAGGTATTGTGTCAGGTGTCGGGGAAGCAATGAGCTGCTTCAGATACTACCAAATTCACCATTTCTTTTGCATTTCATTGCCTAAAGACAGCCAGCAATTAAGACGATGGGATAGATGGAGGAAAGTAGAGCCACTGAATTCTCATCTTCTGATACGCTGTCAACAGTTCCTACTACCGGGCACAAATATCTCAGTAGATGAGATCATGATAAGATTTAGGGGACGCAGTCAGCAGACAGTCAGAATTCCAAGCAGGCCAATCCCAGTAGGCTAGAAGTTTTTTACTCTTTGTGATAATGGTTATACAGTCAATTGCTATTGACATTGCAAATAGAATCAATTGCAGAGCTACAATGAGATCCTAATCTTTCGCCTACTTGCTCTGCTGTAATTCAGCTCTGTCAATGTTTAGATAAACGCTTGATCCATTAGTATATATGGATAATGGCTTTTCAAATATAGCATTATTCCGTAAAATACGTACCCTCTCAATTGGGGCCTGTGGCATTACAAGAGTTACTAGTGCAGAAAATCCAGTTCATCAGAAACTTGATAACATACTTGCGGAATAGAACTCAATAGACTCCGTAGTTGTTGGAACTCTAAATTTACTATGAACTTCACAATATTCATTTGATTTTAATGACTATACCGGTCTGGAATGAGAATACACTCACAGAAAGGTAAAACCAAGAAATGCTAGCACCAACGCTGCTATTATGAGAAGGGCCTTTGGAGATCACGAGCGAAAGTCAGTTTATATTCCGATATTCATCAACAAGCTCCGCTATTTCCCAGGGTGCAGAGTCCACATCCTGTCACGAGGCTTGCGGCCTGAGCACATGGTGTGCCCAACACGGCCAGAGGATAGCACTCCTGTCAGGCGATATCGCTTAAATCAAGAGAGCATTGGCCAATGCTTCCCTCGCCAGGCAGTGCCTAGGAATACTGCTCACTTTATGAGAGCACTCGCCAATGCCGTTTCTGACAGGCGCTGCCAGATGCTGCCAGCCAATGCACTTCATGCCTAGAGAGCACTCGTTAATGCCCTTTTCACCAGTCGCTACCAGGATATACCCTTCACATCTCGAGAGCAATCGCTAATGCCCTCTTCGCCAAGTACCGGTAGCGTCTACTTTTCACGACTGGAGAGCACTCGCCAAGGCCATATTCGCCAAGCCCCGATCGGGGATATCACCTGCGTCCAGAGAGCACCCGCGAATGTTCCCTTCGCCAAGCTCCTTCGTTGAATATTACTCGTCTCCAGAGGGTACTCGCCAATGCTTGAAGGAAAAGGGACAACACGGGGGTTGTGCGGAAGGACACAATAGCGGTTAAACTATCAAATCATCACCCTGTATTCGAGGCGGAGAGATTCAAAGAATTTAGATGAGAAACGGGAGCAGAGAAGCTAGGTTCTAATGTCTATATTATATGTATCGCTTGATTGACAAACTCAGAATAAAGAGAAAAACAGCCCGATATTGATACAAGAACCGTGTCCCTTCCGACCGAGAAGATTCAACAGGTGGGAAAGCCATTTGATCTCGAGAATCTGCTAAGAAGTATGGAGATACATAGAACAGTGTCGGTTGGGTAGGCATCTGATCACGTACATAAGTGTATGACTTAATTTCCAACATAGGAAAGTAATATCCGAGGTTACAACCCATATGTAAAGTGGAAACGTAATGAATCTGCAAAGAAAATAGTTAACGATTATAAGCGCGTATTCCTTATCAAATAACCCGTAATGAAATAAATGGAGATAAACAAATATAATGAAGTAAATGAAAGAAACAAAGTTCACCGTAAATTCCAACAATGCTCTCTCTATTCCATTGGATGATCTGCAGCATCCAGGAAGCAACCTTCGCCGTCTTTCTCTTTCTTGCCCGACTCCGTAAAATGAATTGATTTCGCGTGGGAGATCGTTAGGCAATTCATATCTTCGCCTTAACGCCAAGAATCTCCTCAGCGTTCAAGCGTTCGCTAATGTTATCTTTAAACCAGCGGATACCATCAGCGTCCAGAGAGTGCTCGACAATGCTCCGCCTGCCAAGTTCTATCAGGGTGGGAGCTGCTTGCATCAAGAGACGTCTCGCTAATGTGTTCTTCGCCAGGCTCCGGCAGGGGAAATAATCCAAGTCCAGAGGGCACTCACCAATGCTGCCATTACCAGGGTCCGCCAAACAAATTGACTCAGGTCTGGCGGCAATCACCGTCTTCGAACAAATGCTTTTCGTAATCTTTCTCCAATGCTTTCGTAGAATTTCTCAAACCATCGATAATGTCTCAAAACAAGGAGGCAACCCTGACTTAGACCCTTAGGATTGATCGCTTTGAAAGGATAGGTTGACACCACCAGTTCCTCAAATGATATCTCACGTGGGTATCCTTCACGCCGCTGTACGGACAGTCGCTGTATACTGATATGAGCACTGTAGTGTATACTGGTAATGACTACTAAATCTTTGACGAACGTGTATGTCTTTGTCGATTCGTGAAAGGCATAAGCCTTGAGGTTGAGGCCAAGGTGTAACGGGGGCAGTCTCTTCTATGTATCGCTAGAATCCAATAGAATAGTTGCGGCCGTGCAAGATAGAAATCAGGTGCAGATTTATTCAAAGATACTATCGCTAGAACTCAATAATCTTTAAGAACCTGCTTCTACCGATAATAGGAGATGAGGATCCGGACAGTTGGGCGGGAATGATCCTGAGTATTTATCTTTCGAAGGGCTCTATTCTCTCTTTCCTCTTCCTTACTAAGTTCGGTGCTGCCTTCTAGCGGAAGGAAGCAATACCATCGCTCGCTTTCTCTCTGGCGTCGTGAGTGCTTCCGGTTCGAAGGCAACCACTTAGTCAAAGCCTTTGTAACACCTGCAGCCTTAGTTCTTACCAACTGGGGCCTGCATGAATGAGCTACTCAGGTGTAAAACTGTCGTTGCTGTAGAGCTTTTACTTATTGTAGACTTACGGGCGTAGTCGTACCATTACGACCCGGACTTCGATGCTCAGAGGATATAGAGGATCGCTGAGCACTCAGAGCTTCACTCTGGCTAGCCTTCTAATCGTTGGCGAGGCACTCGTCAGTCATTGCGTGAGTAGATCACTCTTCCTAAGCGCTCAGAATGTAGTTCTTCTGACAGCTGGTAGCTAACCACACTGCCGGTACTTGCATGTCACTGTGCAACTGGCTTCTAACAATAACTCTCAGCATGTAACTGGGCCCTGTGTGTCTTTCATACAGGACAGTTGAAGTGGCTCCGTTACTGCTACTCTCACTCTTAGGATCTTGATATAATCTATATCTATTGCTATTCTATGTGACAGAGAAACTTCTTTGGTGTGAGGAGGGACGAAAGCGGAAAAGAAGGGCTACTTGGCTTAGAGCTCTCTTGTCTCTGGGCTTCTTAGGATACCTCGTGTGGAAATGGGAGAAACTTCTTCAACGCTCTTTCTGAGATGTTGGGGTTCATGTAGAGTCCTCATTCTCATAACCTTCCCACAACAGGTATTCCATATCTCCTCTTCTTATTGACTCGGCTATCAGCTTTATCAGACATTTCCTGCAATTTCCTCAGGTTCGGCGGAGGCTCTTCTCTCAGGGTCTCTTGGCGCTATAGGGTTCTAGGAGAGACATGGAAGACAGGATGGATTCCCATTCTTGAGGGAAGAGAGCTTTGTAAGCATGGTACCAATAGCCTAAGACCTTGAAGGGTCCCATCTTCTTCTGATCCAATTTTCCCAATGGCGCTTTGTTTTTGCATTCTTGTGGGTCTAACATAACCTTTCATCTCCTGGCGATTTCAGGCGGTGCCAGGCGCATGTGCATCATACCGGCCATCCTCAGTCTAGCCTGTCCCAAGCTTGCATTCATAGCCTGCCAGATAGATTCCCATTGAGATACCATGTGGCGCCGCTTGCTGGATTGTTCCATTCAACACCTTCCTTTGGGGCGGCCAATTGGTCGCGGGTTCATATCCATAGTTGGCGTAAGCCGATACTTTGGTAGACTCAGAGACCGCCGAGTTATATGCATACTCTGCCAAAGGCAAGAGGTCATCCATTGATATGAACAATAACTCCGAAGTAATGTTAGGGTGCAGTTAAGCTCTTTCTGTCTGGCCGTCCGTTTGAGGATGGAAGGAAGTGGGCGTCTTCAGCTTCACATTGAGGAGGCTCATGAGATTGCCAAAAATGAGAGATAAACCTGCTATCTCTGTCGAGACTATGTTATCAGGTAACCCATGAAGCCTCCAGACTTCCTTCAGGAACAACTTGGCCAAATCTTCTGTTTTGTTGAGTGTAGGAAGTGGGATGTAATGTCTTAATCTTTGAAAGCGGTCCACTATTACCCAGATCTTTGTAAACCCATTTGATTCGGTAATCCCACAATGAAGTCCATAGAGATGGAAGTCCATGGCGGTAAGGTATCTCCAGTGGTTGGGCATCAAACTTCTTATGTCTTGGTCTTATTCCTCTGGCAGCTGTCACAGCTCCTGACATATTCCTCAACATCTTTATCCATGTTGGTAAAAAGAAGTTACTTTTTACCCGTTCTAATGTCTTGAACTGGCCAAAGTGGCCTGCCACTTTAGAATCATGGGTATCGGTCAGGATATCCATCTGGAGCTTCTTGTTTTTTGGAATGTACCATCGATTTTTGTAGAAGATAAGGCCTTCCTTGACAGACAAGTTCAGATCCAAGTTTGGTTTCCTTTCAACCAGGGAGCGGTGCAGTTCCTGCCAGACTCCATCCTCTTTAGCTGCCACACATAGGCGCTCTAAGAATGTCTTTCTGCAATTGATTCACCCTGACAGCCGCTAGCTTAAACAGGATCCAAAATCAATTGACCTGGCCTAAAACATCTGTGGCTCCGCCGAGGTTTCACTCCTCTCTCAGGGCGGTGATCCCAACGCCTAGATAGCACATCAGGTTTGCCATTCTTTTCTCCGGTCTGTGACAACTTTGAAATTGTAGCCTGCTAGGTCGCCGAGACCATCTAGCTTGCACAGTGAGAACCTTAGTAGAGTTAAAGTCTTTCTAAGTTCAGGTGGTCTGTGAAAACCGTGATCTCATGCTTCCATGACTTTTGAGCGTATCTTTCTCGGAAAGAGGCTACAATAAACGTTTCATATCGTGAGCGTCGTAGTTGATCTCCGCCGGGGAGAATTTTTTAGAATAAGCTAAAGGTGTAGTTTCCCATCTTCCCCATCTTGAGAAGCGCTCCTTTGGCAAAGTCACTGGCATCGGTTTCCACCACCGTTCTTCTCGCTAGGGTCAAAATGGAGAAGGATTGGAGCGCTTGTGAATAGCCTCTTGAGTTCCTCAAAAGCTTGTTCGCGCTGCGTCCAATACCATTTCTTGTCGTTTGCAAGAGGTGGTCAATGGTTTGCAAACTTTCTTGAAGCCTTCAATGAGCGGCGATAGAAGTTTGCAAATCCCAAAAACCTTGCACTCCTTGATATTTTGGCGGCCATTGCTTTGAACCCGCCTCCACTTTGTCTCTGGCATAGATACTCCTTTTCTGAGATGTGGTAGCCAAGGTATTCTTACCGGACTGGAAGGATGTCTTTGCTGATGGAGGCACACAGTTTTGCTTCTCTGAGCTTCTGTAGGACCTTCTCAACCAGCCGTTCATGCTCTTCCTCGGTCTCTGAGTAGATGAGGATGTCGATATAAACGACCACTCGCCGTCCAGTAGTTCCTTTAACACATCGTTGATCATTGCCTGGAAGGCAGAAGGGGCATTGCGTAGGCAAGAATGGCGTGACGTTATCTTGATACAGTCCATGGCGGGTTCTGAAAGCGGTTTTCCACTCGTGCCCTTCTGCTATCCTGATCAAATTGAAGCCATTCTTCAGGTCTATCTTTGTGTAGATCTTGGTTTTGAACAATCTATCCTGAGCTCGCTCATGATAGGCAGTAGTCTTGTCGTGACAGTGGCCTTGTTCAACCCTCTGTAATCAACACAAATTCGTATGTTCCATCCTTCTTGGGTATGAACAATATGGGCGCCGCTATTTGGCTGTTGGATCTGGAGATCTTTCCCAAAGACAAGCTCCTTGTCTGGAAGTCTTTCTCTGAGGGCCTTCAATTCTGGAAGCGAACGTGGGTATAAGCGGGCCAAATGGGGAGTGGTATCAGGTAAGAGATTGATCTTCAAATCATTCAGTCGCGGAGGCAACTCCTGTATCTTCTCTTGACTGAATACATCAGCCCATTCCTATAAGCGGAGCGGTATCCTTTCAGCGATATCTCCTCCTTCTTCATCATGCCATACTGAAGCGGCCAGCTGATACACTACATCTTCTTCTTCCATCAGCTGGTATGAAGAGATGAGTTCAAACTTGATCGCCGCTGGAGACAATTCTGCTTGCAGTAGTCACCGCCAGCTTATGGTATTGAGTTCCCAATTGATATCCGGGTTATGCTTCCTTGCATTACAATTGGCAGGTAACCGATATTCTTCTTCCAAAGTAGCCACCTCCCATCGGAGTGTCTCCTTGTGATCTCCCATATTCATGTGGACTGGATGAGTGTAATACTCTCCTCCGCCCATCATGACATCTCCTTGAGCATCATATATTGTCAAAGGTTGATCTCGCCGCACTAAGGGAACTCCATGCTTCCTGACAAAACTCTGGTTGAGGATTGCTCCTGTGCAACCTGTGTCAAAGAGGAATGTCCCTTGGGCGACTTCTACTTTGTTCTTGACTGTCCATGACAGTCCTGCTTTCAGTATTGGCCTCTTGCCGTGTACTGGTAAGGATGGAAGCTTCTCTTCTAACCTTCTTCGCTTCTGTGCGGGTTCTAGGCTTGATTCTCTTTGTCTTTTCTCCATTGCTAATAGCTGCGGGCACTACTAAGATCAAAAGATCCTTTGGTTCTATTCCCAAGCGATAATAAAGCAAGTATTGTGTGGTGGTCTGGTAGTGGTTTGGAAGTGTCTTGTAGCAAATGTAACTTTGGTAGAGCACTTACAGACCAGCTGTTTCGGGTCATAAACCCATCCTCAGAGTGCTTGGAACAATCAAATAGGCGGAAAAACACAATAATTTATTTAAGAGAAACAAAGAAACAAAACCCAAAAGAAAAACTAGTAAACATAGACTCTAACAGACACACTTTCTACCAGATGATTTCATTGTCGAGTCAGCTCAGGCTGAAAAGCGAAATCTTCTGTAACCTCTGGGAGTACAACAAGTGGTTCTTCTGCTACTACAGCAGCCACTTTAGCTTTCTTCTGAGGATTGGACTTGCCATTACCTCTTTTCGCTTTTGTACCCTCACTGCTGCCACTGGACTACAGTGGGTTCCCTGGACCAACAATCGGTCCATTTGTGTCTGGACTTGCCGCACTATTGCACAAGTCAGTCTATGCACTCTACCAATAGGGAGTACCGGAAGGTCATACCTTCAAGCATACTTCTGCTTTCCTTCTTTCTTCTAGAATATCTCCCGGGATACCCTTCAGTTCCACCGCTTTATCCTTGGAACTTGCTTCCTTCTGAGGCTTTGAGGAGTTTGCAGCTTCTCTCTTCCTCTTGGGGTGCCGTTCCTTCTCAGCAGGAGGATCTTTCTTGGTCCGGGCGGGTGCTTTCTCAGCTACTGCCGGCTGGTACCTCTCATGGGTGTGTCCTAGCTCTCTTAGAGCAGCTATCCGCTCCATCAGGACTTTGGCTTGGGGTAAAGGGCCCAACTCATCTTTAGGTCGGGAGGAGAAAGTAAGGATCTTATCATCCACTACCTGACCCTCATGTGAGTCTTCCACATCAGCTGAATGATGCTATTCAGGAAGGAGTCTATTCCTCCTTAGCTGTGTGGGTAAGGGCATTCCATTGGGCTACTGCGTCATCCCTAGAGATATAAACCGCGAAGGCTGCTCTGAGAAAGCATCCACAAAGGAATCCCAGCGCTTCCATCTCTCGTCACAGGCATCCCAGCTATCCGTAGAAAGCTTGGTCAATTGAGTTGTGGTAAGCTTCATACCACTTGACCGGGCATCTCCTTCCATCAGGTTCTTAAGCATAGCGGATCCTCACCTCTTCGGAGGTAAGGACTGGCTTTCAATGGAAGACATTCTCACATTGCGGATGAAGGTCTCCACATTGTCTGCTTTCTTGCCGTTGAACTTGGCGGAGGGTGCCTTGGGTTCTCGGGCCCTAGAGGCAGCGGAGGGTGCGAGGGCGGAGGTCTCATGGCTTCGGCCATGGAGGTCAGCTCCTTCTGCTGCTTCTCTAAACTTCTTCACCGAGTATCTCCGCCATCCCTTTCTGTCGCCATCCTCAGGCTCCGAGTCTGAGTTGTCAAGGGTCTCCTCCTGGGTTGGGAGGCGCCCATAGGGACTATTCCATTCCTCCTCCATTACCGCTGGTCCTGGATTCTGGGTTTCTTCGCCAGGGTTTCCTTCTGGCGGAGGCTTCTCCAGTGACTCGGGGTGGTGTGCCTTGGTGGGTTTCTGGAGATAACCCTGGCTGACCCAGGCTGGAGAGGGAGCCCAGAGGGACCACTCCGGACCGGTGGCTGGAAGTAGTCATCATCGTCTACTATTGGTTGTCGGAGGGGCCTAGGCCACCTGCAGGCTCTTTGGGGAGGCAGAGGTGAGCCTCCAGCCAGCCGATGGCATCATCGGGGAGGTTCTCTGCCTGACAGATCTGACGGAAATGCTGCAAAGGGTTCACCTTTGGTGGAAGGATTCTCAGGGCTGCTCTGGGCCGAGGCCCTGGAGTTTTCTTGGAGGAGGCGGGGTTTGGGGCAGGTGCTGGTGTAGGCGCCTAATGGAAGCCTTCCTTCACTAATGGCCCTCTGGATTTCCTCCAAGTTAGGGGGAATCATGGGTTTGTCACTCAATGTCCTCCATCTCATCCGTTCTAAGTCATACTCTCTCAGCGTAACTCTGGAGTTGTGCCTGGACTGAGAGACTTGTTCTTGCATGTAGCCAAAGGCATTCCTAAAGTAGGACTGCCTCAGCTTCTTGTCTTTCTTGCACCAAGGCTAGCGCATTGCCGGCCTTGATGACTTCCTGTTGCAGGCTGTGCTTCAGGTAGCGCTGCAATTCCGCAAAGAAGTCCTGTAGGGTGACTTCGTCGGTATCTTGCCAGGTGGGCTCACATCCGGGGATGTAGGACTGGAGCGCCGTCCTGGGCTTGTGGATCAACTGTGTCTGTCCCTCTTGGAATTCTAAAGCTGCCGGTTGCCATTCAATCTGAAGAGGCACTTGGGGAGCCGGGAGGGCGGACATGTTGTAAGGAAGAATAATCTGAAGGTGATTTGAGCCTTAAAGATTATCTGTAGCGGGGGCAGTCTCTTCTATGTATCGCTAGAATCCAATAGAATAGTTGCGGCCGTGCAAGATAGAAATCAGGTGCAGATTTATTCAAAGATACTATCGCTAGAACTCAATAATCTTTAAGGGCTCTGCTACCGATAATAGGAGATGAGGATCCGGACAGTTGGGCGGGAATGATCCTGAGTATTTATACTTTCCAAAGGACTCTATTCTCTGCTCCTACTTCCTTACTAAGTTCGGTGCTGCCTTCTAGCGGAAGAAGGAAGCAATACCATCGCTTCTCTCTGGCGTCGTGAGTGCTTCGGTTCGAAGGCAACCTTAGTCAAAACCTTTGTAACACCTGCAGCCTTAGTTGCCCAACTGGGGCCTGCATGAATGAGCTGCCGCTCAGGTGTAAAACTGTCATTGCTGTAGAGCTTTTCTTATTGTAGACTTCGGGCGTAGTCCCATTACCGGCGGACTTCCAATGCTCAGAGGATATAGAGGATCGCTGAGCACTCAGAGCTTCACTCTGGCTAGCCTTCTAATCATTGGCGAGGCACAGACTCGTCAGTCATTGCCCCCATGAGTAGATCCTCTTCCTAGCGCTCAGAATGTAGTTACTCTGACAGCTGGTAGCTAACCACACTGCCGGTACTTGCATGTCACTGTGCAACTGGCTTCTAACAATAACTCTCAGCATGTAACTGGGCCCTGTGTGTACTCATACACCAGACAGTTGAAGTGGCTCCGTTACACAAGGTACGGCTCGTTTGAAAAGCTCAATGTCCATGCCTAAGCAGCAAACATGGACTGGAAAAAGGTGCAGGATGACTTTACTGGTCGGAAGACCAATCCCTTCCTACCGCGCCCCCCTGGAGCTAGCTTGCAGGATAGTCAGACTCAGATACTGAGCGGCCGAAACTTTACCTCCTCCTTCCAATCCGCATGCTTAGCAGAACGACACGAATTTTGAATTGGAGAGTGCAATTGTGGCTAACTGTCCTAGAGCACTCACGAATGCCCTCAAGGAATTCATTATAGAGCACTCACGACTGCTTTGGGAGCGTTCAAATTAGAGCACTCACGACTGCTCTCACAGCATTCAACTAAATTCATTCCACTTATTCAAGTCTATCGTAGTATTTACAAACTAATTGCCAGCCTCCACCTCAAACAAATGGGTCATTCCCAATATACTCCGAATATTCACAATCTATATCCTCTTCCTCCTACTCGTACAGACCTTCAGCAGCCCATGTAACCTATCAGCAATACCACGATCCTTTGCTTCGAGCAGCTCTACTATAAATAGTCTATGAGCTCACCCCGTATTGTCCCGCACTTTGAAAAAAGCATCCACACATCCTGTTAAGCGTCTCCGAAATACTCCCCACTGCTATGAGGAAGCTACCGACCCCCATGCCCAATCCTTCCTTATTTTTCCCTTCCTAAAAGACGCGTTTCCAGTACACCTAATGTTGTGGACCTCATACACCTCAGGTCTTTGGAAGATTGGCATCGGAATCTGCAAACATGTGAACATCTCTACTCGGCGCTCTAAAATGTTCTCAGAGCTCCCGGCGAAGCTTTGAGAGCATCCCGCACCCTCCGCATAATTTTTTATCAGGCGGTACAACGTGATATAGCTTATTTGCAGTGCATCTGCAATATTGAAAAGTTCTTCGGATTTCGCGGAGGGGTTGCAAAGACGCTTTAGAGGCAGTCGGTCTTCCACTATCGGTCGTTCATTTGGCGTTTGTCTACGATCTTTGATTTTGAAAATCTCAAGTAACTCCTTTAGGTTATCTCGATGGCTCCAAAGAATGTCGTCAGTGCTCACTGGACCCCGAAAGATATCTTTCAGATTCAGAATCCGAATGTCTAATGCCACCCGCCGCCCCCCATAGTCCAGTATCTGCATGACAGCATCGATATACTTCAACCCTCTGTATGGCTCTTCTGGCGCAGCGTATATCGCGGCTGATGTCGATTGGAGTATTGAGAATGCTCATGTTCGACATATGCAATAGTGTGTGCGTGCAATTTGATGAGGTTGAAGTGAGATCTTACCCGGATCTCACGGCTCTTGTCTAAGCATCACTGAGCGCTTTGGGCGCCTGCGCCACTCAGGCTCATTGCTTTCGTCCGATCTCTCGCATTCTTTAACGTTCTCTTGGATGCTCAAAATTCTAAAAAGATATCCTTGTGCTTATGGAAATCCTCCACATAGCTCTCCATATAACTCAATGTCCTTGCCGTATGACTCCCACACTGCGCCATTAGGTGAAAGTCTATTAAACTTCGTAGACATTTCAATGCTCTTGCAAAATCACCCCTGACAGCCACCCCCGGGTTTCTCAGAGGAGGCGCATGTGCTCCAAGAACAACCCGCCCCAGATTTCGCAACTCCTTCCCTCGCCATTGGGTTGTAGCACGATGTGCCTTGTTTGGTACTGCCAGTACAGAGTAAGATGGAATCGAGGCCCAAGCCATGTCAAATTCCTCCAATCGATGATGCTTCTTCAAGAAACCCTGCACCCACTTCATTACATGCTTCAACATCCCTCGATAGATATTGTGTAGAATGTCTGATTTGTTGAGATCGTATGGGTTAACCCTCGGCATACCGCAGAAAGCAATGAAGAGTGTTTTCATGGATCTCGCAACAAGGTATTCCACTAGACCAAGGTTTACTGGGTTCTCCTCGAATAGCTTTACCCTTTCCCAGTAATACTCATGATTACGAATAGGGCTCCAGTGAGTACTCCCAAGACTGTGGAATTCCACCTCGCATCTTGGACAAGAGGTAGTACTAATATTTTGTAAGTTTGAATGCTCAGGTTGATCGGCACTCCAACCCGACAACACTGGTATTGGAATTTACGGTGAACTTTGTTTCTTTCATTTACTTCGTTGATATTTGTTTATCTTCATACATTTCATTACGGGTTATTTGATAAAGAATACGGGGTTTATACTGTTAACTATTTTCTTTTGGGTTTCTATTACGTTTCTACTTTACATATGGATTGTCACCTCGGGTATTCCTTTCCTATGTTGGAACATTGAATTATATACTTATGTACGTGATCGGGCGCTTACGCAACCAACACTGTTCTATCTGTGTCCATACTTCTTGGCAGTTTCTCGGGGTCAAACGGCTTTCCCACCTGTTTAGTTTCCTTTTATTTCTCGGTTGGAAGGGACACGGTTCATGTATAAATATCGGGCTGTTTTTCCTTTTCTTCTGACTTTATCAATCAAGCGATACATATAATATAGACATTAGAACCAAGCTTTCTCTGCTCCCATTTCTCGTCTAAATTCTTTGAATCTTCTCCTTCTCGAAATCAGGGTGACGACTTAATAGTTTAACCGCTATTGTATCCTTCCGCACAACCCCCGCGTTGTCCCTTTCCTTCAGGTTATGAGCCCGGTGTTCTTTTAGACACCATCATCCAGATCTATCGATATCAGAAATTCAAGAATCCTCTTCGGCTTATCTCGCTCGTCTCCTCCGCCTCCTCCCTCATTCAACTCTTCAAACATGTCTGCCAAAGAGTCAGCCAAAAAGTTTTCTCTCTCCTTCTCCACCCGCGTCAAAGACGACAAACCCATCACTATCAAGCTCGATAATATCCGTGTCCTAACTGGGCAATCGAACTACAATATATGGGCAGCTTCCATGAAGCTAGTATGGAAAGGCATGAAAGTCTATGAAATAGTTGTTGATGAAGCGGAACCCGCTAGCGATGCCGACGACGCCGAAAAATCCTCATATGAATCGCTATGCCATCAAGCAGCAGCTGTCTACATCCAGGTGGTATCTCAAGACATCTTAGAGAAGATTGTCGAGCTTGACCACCCCCATAGGATGTGGGAGTCTCTGCGTGGCGAATTCTACCGAGACACTGCTTTCGCACTCGTTTCCCAGATCATGTCCTTGGTCTCCCTTCCCTCCTCCTACGATCCAGAAAAACCCATTTCTACATTTATCGCATCCTTCGAACAGGAATGGCTACGCCTTAATTGTTGGAATTTACGGTGAACTTTGTTTCTTTCATTTACTTCGTTAATATTTGTTTATCTCCATACATTTCATTACGGGTTATTTGATAAGGAATACAGGGTTTATACTGTTAACTATCTTCTTTTGTATTTCTATTACGTTTCTACTTTACATATGGGTGTCATCTCGGGTATTACTTTCCTATGTTGGAACATTGAGTCATATACTTATGTACGTGATCGGCTGCTTATGCTACCGACACTCTTCTATCTGTTTCCATACTTCTTGGCAGTTTCTCGGGGTCAAATGGCTTTCCCACCTGTTTAGTTGTCTTTTCTTTCTCGGTCGGAAGGGACACGGTTCTTGTATAAATATCGGGCTGTTTTTCTCTTTCTTCTGACTTTATCAATTAAGCGATACATACAATATAGACATTAGAACCTAGCTGTTTCTGCTCCCGTTTCTCGTCTAAATTCTTTGAATATTCTTTCTCTCGAAATCAGGGTGACGACTTAATAGTTTAACCGCTATTGTGTCCTTCCGCACAACCCTAACGTTGTCCCTTTCCTTCATTAATCAGCTGGCTAAATCCTAATCCGACACCTATCGTCAACTTTTCTCCAAATTCCTGGATGAAGATAAGGCGAAGCGCGATTTCCTCCTAGGTTTCCTTGTCCGACATCAGAAGAACGTTGTAGATAACCTGTCTACAAAAGATGATTTCACTTTTGCCGAAGTTAAACAACGTCTCTTAGATTTGGACCATGAACAACCTTCCTCCTCTATTTCCTCCTCACCTCAAACGGCACTCCTTACAACACAAAGAAGGAATACCAGACCCCCTCGTCAGCCCTCCTCCTCCTCCTCTCAATCTTCAACTCGTCAACAGAAGCAGAACGAATGTACCTGGTGCGTCAAGCACAATCCAGTAAAACATCTACGGCATACCTGGAACCAATGCTTCAGGCTCAAGAAGCACCAAGAAGAACAGAAGTCTTCGGGCAAAGGAAACGGAACAGATACCACCATGGTCATGACAGACTCGGACAAAGGAAAGGTAAAGAACACTTCATTCTATTTTGACACAGGAGCAACCTCTCACATGTGTCCCTCCCTAGGGCGTTTCGAGTACCTCAAAAAATGTTCCGGATTTGTGAGTTTCTCATCCAGGGACTCCATGTCTGTTAAGGGAAAAGGAACTGTGGTGATGGACTGTGTCCTTAGGGATGGATCTGTTTCTTCTTTTCGTGTTTATGATGTTCTTTATATTCCTGATCTTGAGCGGCCTTTACTTTCCTGGAGAAAAATTAGAGAAAAAGGGTATACTATGGTGGGAGAGGGGGATTTCATTTCTATTATTAAAGGGAATACAACGATTTTCGAAGCATCATTTGACGGTTCTTTATTTAAGATTCCTGAGGTTACCGATTCTGCTTTTCGTACCTATAACTTTTGGCATTCAGCTCTAGGACATCTGGCTCCATGGTTCATTCAGAAAGCTAGAAACCTTTACGCCGACGCTACCATCATTCCTCCTGCCCCCGATTCCTTTCACTGTTCACCCTGTTCACTCGCTAAATCTATACACCATACACCACTATCTACTAATACTCGAGCGGAAACTAAGTTGGAACTCATTCATTCTGACTTGTGTGGACCCTTTCCCGTCCCTTCTTACGGAAATGCCCTCTACTGCATCTCCTTCGTCGACGTCAAGACCAGAATCTCATGGGTTCGATTTCTCAAGAAGAAATCTGATGCAGCTAAGGCTATTGAAGACTTCGTGACTGAGATGGAACTCCAATATGGTTTGCCTGTCAAGCGTTTTAGGACTGATACTGGAAGAGAGTACGTCAATGGAAAGCTACAAGATTTCTTTGCCTCCAAGGGAATCGTTCACGAGTTAACCCCTCCTTACTCTCCGGAGTCCAATGGTGTTGCTGAAAGACTTAACCGAACAATGGGTGAAACAGTTAGGACCATGTTGCTTCCTCTTAACGATAAGCGATTATGGGCAGAAGCAGTCTCCACCTTCGTCTACTTCAAGAACCGTCAACCTCATAAGTCAGTCAAGGATCAAACTCCCTATGAGGCCTTCCTCGGTAAGAAATCATCGATCCATCACCTTCAGCCTTTTGGTCGAGAATGCTACGTGCATATCCCGGAGGACAAACGTCCCGCAGGAAGCAAGCTATCTCCCAGGGCTATGAAAGGTATTTCCACAGGATATACAGGAACCGACCGCCATTATAGAGTATTCATCCCTTCAGAAAAACGAACAGTCGTCTCCTACGATGACTTTTTCCCTCCTCTTGCTACAGAAGGGGTATCTTCTATCCCAGAACCCCTCTCATCATCTTCGTCCTCAGTTCAGCCTAACGATTCTCAAATATCTCAGCCCTCTACAAGCCTTTCTTATGCTTTCAACAAAGAATGTTTCCCAACATCGGACATGTGGATAGCCTGGATTAATAGGAACCCTGAGACCGCAGCTGACTGGTATCAAAGGGTCATCCTATCGTTACTGCACTTTTCAACCAACAGTTAGACGGGGAACGCAAGAACAATACTCTATCATCACCACCTCCTAATACATCCTCCACTCAGTCAAGTACCAACTCGGAAATAAACCAGGAACTTTTCTCCGGTTTTTCCTCAATGCAACAGCAGCAACAACATCAAGATTCCGTACAATCAAACGGATCTTCCTTCTCATCATCACCTTCACCTTCTCCTCAACAAAACTATCCCAGAAACGAAACCATCATCTCATTTCACGACTCTTTCCGACCTAGTCCTCCAAGGACCAGACTACGAACAGGCACAGCTATCAACCCTCCTGGCGAATGGTGGAAAGCTCCTCTAACAAGGGCTCCCTCTCCACCACCTCTCGCATCTAGCGATCAACAAATGACAGACGTCAGCGAATGGTTACCTGCTACCTCTTCGTCCTCTACCCAAAGCGATCAACAAATGTTGGAAGCTCCTCCACAAGAATCGGAACGAGAAGAAACTCTCATTAGTATCCTAGAAGTATCGGAGCCTAAGTCATACCGCGAAGCCAAATCCTCAGCGGACTGGTCTTAGTGGAAAAAGGCAATGAACGAGGAACTAAAGTCACTTAATGAGAATGAAGTTTGGGAAGTTGTTGACAGACCCAACTGAAAAGTTGTGGATTGTCGATGGGTGTTTAAGGTTAAAGGCAATGCTAAAGGAGAAGTATAACATTACAAAGCAAGACTCGTCGCCAAAGGCTTTTCTCAAGTTCAAGGGATGGACTACGATGAGATCTTTTCACCAGTTGTACGTCTCGATTCTCTCCGTTTGCTACTTGCCATTGCTGCTTGCAAAGGATGGCGTGTTAGACAACTCGATGTCAAAACTGCTTTCCTATATGGTATCTTGAAAGAAGAGGTGTACATGCAACTACCGGAAGGCAGCAGATTAGAAGGTAAGGTTGCGCGTTTGAAACGCTGTATATACGGTTTGAAGCAATCACCAAGGGAATGGTACTTTCGGCTGGTTGAATACCTTATCCCCTATAGTTTTGCTATCACTGCTTTTGATCCCTGTGTTCTTGTCCACGACTCAGGTAATCTAATCATAGCTATTTACGTGGACGACATCACTCTCTTTGGACCTCCTACGCGACTTAGAAGAACGGACAGTTTCCCTCTTGAACACCGAATTCAAGGTTAACAATATGTGACTTCTCAACTACCTCCTCGCCATCCAAATTGATTACACCAACACCGGTATCACTCTTTCGCAGACAGCATTCATCAATAAGATTCTGAACCGATTCTCGATGCAAGACTACAAGCCCGTCTCCACTCCCATCGATCGTACCCACCGATTGATTGCGACTAGTGACGAAGACGACAAGGCCGATGCAACTGCTTATCAACAGATTATCGGATCTCTCATGTACCTAAGTACTGCGACAAGACCTGACCTAGTGTATACAATAACTCACCTCTCTCAGTTTAACTCCAATCCTTCTGCTGCACATATGTCCGCCACCAAATGAGTTCTCCGCTATCTTCAGAAGACCAAGGAAAAGATACTACTATTTCCATTTGGTTCTGACCTCAAACTATCGGCTTACAATGACACATCTTACGGAAACTGTTACCACACAAGACGAAGCTTCTCTGGATATCTCTTCTGCCTCGGTGATTCTACCATTTCCTGGCGCTCTCGAAAACAACGCTCAGTTGCTACCTCTACTTGCGAAGCCGAGTATATGGCACTGGCTATGACCACGAAACATCATCTTTGTTTAACTCGATGCCTCAAGGAACTCCTCAAGGACGATATTCCACAAACTGTCATCAGTGACAGTAACTCCGCTATCGACATCGCCAACAATCCGAAGCTTAACGACAGGACGAAACACATCGATATCGTTTACCACTTCTCTCGTGAATGCGTTCAGAACGGTTCGATCAATCTCATGTACGTTCCTACCGCGGAAAATCTGGGAGACATTTGCACCAAAGGACTTGTGAAACAAACTCACGGTCACTTGTGCACCTCTATATTCGGTACAAAGTGAGAAGGGGTGTTGGAATTTACGGTGAACTTTGTTTCTTTCATTTACTTCGTTGATATTTGTTTATCTCCATACATTTCATTACGGGTTATTTGAGAAGGAATACGGGGTTTATACTGTTAACTATTTTCTTTTGGGTTTCTATTACGTTTCTACTTTACATATGGGTTGTCACCTCGGGTATTACTTTCCTTTGTTGGAACATTGAGTCATATATTTATGTACGTGATCGGGCGCTTACGCAACCGACACTCTTCTATCTGTTTCCATACTTCTTGGCAGTTTCTCGGGGTCAAACGGTTTTCCAACCTGTTTAGTTTCCTTTTATTTCTCGGTCGGAAGGGACACGGTTCATGTATAAATATCGGGCTGTTTTTCCTTTTCTTCTGACTTTATCAATCAAGCGATACATATAATATAGACATTAGAACCAAGCTTTCTCTGCTCCCGTTTCTCGTCTAAATTCTTTGAATCTTCTCCTTCTCGAAATCAGGGTGACGACTTAATAGTTTAACCACTATTGTGTCCTTCCGCACAACCCCCGCGTTGTCCCTTTCCTTCAACTGTAAAGCTTAGACGTTCGTATCCGTCAGCGAATGTGATTAGCTTGCCTTCCTGGGAGCACTCCCGAATGCTTTGAAAGATCTCCCCAGGGCACGATGCAGCGCCATTTGACTCTCCCATTGTAAAGTGAAATTAGCTAGTCAGTTCTTCCCGAGCTTAGGTGGAATTGGCAGCAGCTATAGGAGAATAAACGAATACCCAGTGGACTTATTCCGCACCGACGACTTGATATCGCCGTTGGTAAGATAGATTGACCAGGCTTTTATGTCCACATTGAAATTTGTCAAATGTATGCCATCTGATACGCATATAATTTATACCACAGTCGACCCCTCCGGTAAAGTGTTCTGTCCAAAAGGCATTAGCGACTGTCTCTAGAGCACTCGCCAGTACGAGGCCGAGTACAGACCTGTTGTTGGAATTTACGGTGAACTAAGTTTCTTTCATTTACTTCGTTAATATTTGTTTATCTCCATACATTTCATTACGGGTTATTTGATAAGGAATACAGGGTTTATACTGTTAACTATTTTCTTTTGGTTTCTATTACGTTTCTATTACGTTTCTACTTTACATATGGGTTGTCATCTCGTGTATTACTTTCCTATGTTGGAACATTGAGTCATACACCTATGTACGTGATCGGGCGCTTACGCAACCGACACTCTTCTATTTGTTTCATACTTCTTGGCAGTTTCTCGGGGTCAAACGGCTTTCCCACCTGTTTAGTTTCCTTTTCTCTCTCGGTCGGAAGAGACACGATTCTTGTATAAATATCGGGCTCTTTTTCTCTTTCTTCTGACTTTATCAATCAAGCGATATATACAATATAGACATTAGAACCTAGCTTTCTCTGCTCTCGTTTCTCGTCTAAATTCTTTGAATATCCTTCTCTCGAAATCAGGGTGACGACTTAATAGTTTAACCGCTATTGTGTCCTTCCGCACAACCCCCGCGTTGTCCCTATCCTTCACCTGTATCTCCCATCATCAATCTCCCCTATCCATTTGCCCGTACATTCACTCGCCCAACTCATTATGCTCTACCACTGGCGAATACACCAATTACTCCCGAAAGGCTCGTTGGCACAGAAGGTATCGTACAATTACCATTGAATCCCGGTAATAGTAAGAGATTTCCTCCCCCCCAATGTCCACCTCCGAATGATGCCAGTTCGCTTTGCCCAATTGATCGTTCATTTCCTCCAACCTCTTGATAAAAGCTCACCCAGTCCTGGAGAAGCACTCGCCACTGCTTACCGGAGCGTGTAGAAAGAAATTATCGATGTTTCCCTGCGAGGCATTTGAGAGTATGAAATAATGTGCGATTCTAAACTCGTATGATGAGCGGAATTGATGCTACGGGGATCGGAGAAGGTTCTGTGAGCATTCATCGTAGTCCTCCGAGCGGTAGAGACGTTCCTCAGAACCTTCATAAATTGTTGTCGGTGCCTTATGCCTATTTGCATCTCTATCCGCCTCTTCGATCATGAAATATGATTCAGATTCTAGATCTGAATTATTACCAGGGTTTTGGTCCAAACTATCCGAGTCCGACTGTATTGAGTCTCTGAATAGCAGTCGGAAATTCCTTCTGTGCTGTCGTCAGTTTTATCTGGCGTCTCTTCAAGTTGATCGCCGTCCAGGAGTAAAACTTGATTTCCCAGCCATTCATGTGCTTGGAATGGATGAATCATTCGAACATGTCTATCAAAGTTCGCGGAGGAGCTATACCTCTTGCTGCAAAATGGGCAAGACCATTTCATCGAAATGTCATGATGGTGGCAATGCACTCGAATATTTGGTTTCTGCCGAGGCTGAGGAGGCTCTTTCCTGCAGGTGGTGCAGAGTATTCGAACCATTTAATTTGCCATCCAATCAGACTCTTCCCTGCTGAGTGTTCAAACGATTTGATTTTTCATCCAATAAGGCTCTCACTGGCACCTACACTCCGGTCGGCAAGGCTGACTTTCAATACGAGTTTGACGTCATACATCTCCAACCTAATACAAACACAAACACCAATTGGACGAAACACAATCAGGCGGCGAGTGATGCTAAATTCTATACCACTGAGCATTCGCGAGTGCTCAGAGAACACTCGCGAATGCTCTTCAGATCGAGAGAGGGTTTTCAGCGCCAAATTCAACACTAATATCAACTAGGAGCTCAAAAGATAGTACAGTCTCTCAGAGTCAGCTTCCTCGAGAACAGAGCACCAATACCAACAAGAACACAAACACCAACCCAACACCAGAATATTATTGACATCACCCTTGGTACCGTCAGAGCATTCCCGAGTGGGCCTAGATTATTTGGATTATATACGTCATATATTGCAGCAAACATTGGGTATAATCACCCGAGTGTGCTCCTAGAACATTCGTGAGTACTCTCTGTAGCGTGACAAGCTCGCAAAAAATGTCCTCGTACTCGGTATAAGACCACCCTTCTTCCCCTTCCTGTTCGTGAGAAATCTCCAACTATTTTCAAGTTCAAGTCTACCTCTTACTTCAAGTTCTCGGCTATTATAGATAGCAAGGCTACGTCTTGAATTCGCATTTCTCAAGTTCCATCTTCGAGCTTTCAAGCTATCACACCTTGCAATCATATATAAGATGATATATCTCCCTTAATTTAATTAATATCAGAACCATACTCACTGCACATTCACATTAGGCTCCAACACCCCTGAAAGAACTGCCGGTAGCTCACAGAACACCGATCAACCTCAAAAGAGTCCGAAGAAGTGCCAGCGTGAACAAAATGAACACGACACTAGTGGTAACAAAAGGTCTCACCAAAAAAGCAAGAAACACAAATCGTACCGTTTTTCACTTCACAAGTCTCCCAAAAGTCTCAAGCCTGTCCCAGAGGAGATACCAGAGACACCCCCAGAGCAGTTACCAGTGCCTTCCATGCAGCACTCGTCAGTTTCTTCGTGCAGCACCGACCACCTCTACCTCAGCACAGGCGATCTCCCCTGCAGTACAGGCGACCTCCACTACAGAACTCACCACTTCCCCCCCAGCACTCGCGGGTGCCTCCTACCTTTATCTTGGTCAATCAGAGCCGGACAAAACATACTCAGGCTCCTCTAACCCGAACCGAAACCCGTCCTCCAAGGATAACTGCATTGGACACTGAAAGGCTCTTTCCGCCTGAGTGGTGAACAATCCAATCAGATTCTGAGCCTAACGACCAGGACCCAGAACCAAGCCCATCAACAGGCCCAGCAGCAAGCCTAGCAGGAGACTCAACAGCTATCCCAGGGCAGACCCAGCAACAGGCCCAGCAACAGGCCCACTAGCAGCAGTCCCCACTGCTTTCTCAGCACGCACCAGTGCTTTACCTGAGGTCGCTGTACTGACAACCGTATTTTCTGTTCGTTCTGCCCCAGCAGCACCCGCCAATGCTTCCCAAAGAAACTTTGCCCCGAAGACTAGAGTACTTGTGAATTCACAGCGTTTGTGAATACGACTGGCTTTGCCCGTTCAGGTTGGTAATCTCATGTAGGTGAGACTAACGTATTTCAACTAGCAACCGACCTTCACCTAGCGACCAGTCGGGTAGTGGGTGTGTTGGGTCGCGAGAGGGTGATCATGGGGGTGGTCTCGTTGGTTGCAACCATTAAAGCATCTTTAGCTTTATGTATGGTTTATGTTCCAGTTCACTCGCATTGTATGTGGTTTATGTTGCGGTTCGCATGCTTAAATAGAGAGTTCCCCCCAAACCAACCCATCATCACCCCGCAGACCACTTCAATGGCAGACACTATCCAGCCTGCACTTTATGGCCATACAGCTACTGGAAGAATCAGAAAAAAAGCTATAAAAAGCTCAGCACCCAGTGAGAGCTCAGTAGCTGCAGAGAACCCATATTCCAAATTCCAGAATACCCGAACAAAGTTTTTAACTTGTTCTGCCTGCGACAAAGACTTCACTCACCGGCCTGACTCCCACAGAGCTGTTTGGCAACACCTCTGAAGGAAAGGGACAACACAGGCGTTGTGCGGAAGGACACAATAGCGGTTAAACTATTAAGGCGTCACCCTGATTTTGAGACGAAGAAGATTCAAAGAATTTAGACGAGAAACGGGGGCAGAGAAAGCTAGGTTCTAATGTCCATATTGTATGTATCGCTTGATTGACTAAGTCAGACGTTTCACATTTGTGGCCAATAGTATTCCCGACTTAGGAGTTCTAATGTCTTTGCTCTGCCCGGATGTCCTGCGGATGGTTTGTCATGGTGTTCTTGTAGGAGCCTTAGCCGAAAGTCATTATCATATGGTACATATTAAGCGCCTCGATAAAGTAGCCGACCATTGTTATCTTCCGTGCATTCTGTAAGCGAAATTTTGTTCGAGTGGCGAACATCATTCCGAAGCATAGCGAGGATCTCGTTTGGAAAACTATCAATTTGGTAAGCTTTTGAAAACAACTCCTCAACAGTGGACGTTCCTTCAGCGGATTCATTTGATAAAGAACCCGCGAACAAACTTAGCTTTCTATCAAGATTTTTTCGCTTCAGAACCACTTAGCTCTGATGCGTCAACCTTCCATCCCCCTCTTTAGGTCTGTCACCTGACCTCCTAGTCAATGCATCTGGTTTCGCCCCTTGCTTCCCTGGTCGAAACTGTATAACGAAATCAAAGCGTGAAGGAAATTCGGACCAATGGGCTTGTCGACGATTTAACAATTTTGTTGTCATAAAATATTCAAGATTTCGATGATCGCTGAAGACTTCGATTGGGAATTTAGCTACTTCCAAATGGTGTCGCCATTCTTCAAAACATCGTACGATCGCTAGGAGTTCTTTATCGTAGATTTCGTAGTTGTTGGAATTTACGGTGGACTTTGTTTCTTTCATTTACTTCGCTGATATTTGTTTATCTCCATACATTTCATTACGGGTTATTTGATAAGGAATACAGGGTTTGTACCGTTAACTATTTTCTATTACGTTTCTACTTTACATATGGGTTGTCACCTCGGATATTACTTTCCTATGTTGGAACATTGAGTCATATACCTATGTATGTGATCGGGCGCTTATGCAACCGACACTCTTTTATTTGTTTCCATACTTCTTGGCAGTTTCTCGGGGTCAAATGGCTTTCCCACCTGTTTAGTTTCCTTTTCTTTCTCGGTCGGAAGGGACACGGTTCTTGTATAAATATCGGGCCGTTTTTCTCTTTCTTCTGACTTTGTCAATCAAGCGATACATATAATATAGACATTAGAACCAAGCTTTCTCTGCTCCCGTTTCTCGTCTAAATTCTTTGAATATTCTTCTTCTCGAAATCAGGGTGACGACTTAATAGTTTAACCGCTATTGTGTCCTTCCGCACAACCCCCGCGTTGTCCCTTTCCTTCAGGTTATGAGCCCGGTGTTCTTTTAGACACCATCATCCTGATCTATCGATTTCAGAAATTCAAGAATCCTCTTCGGCTTACTTTCGTCCGTCCTCTATCTTCCTCTACTACCTCCCTCATACAACTCTTCAAACATGGCACCAAAGGAAAAAGAGACCGCCAAAAGCTCTTCTCTCTCCTTCTCCACGTCACAAAGCGACAAACCCATCACTATCAAGCTCGATCACATCCGTGTCCTAACCGGACAATCGAACTACAATATATGGGCAGCTTCCATGAAGCTTGTTTGGAAGGGCATGAAAGTTTATGAAATAGTTGTTGATGGGCGGAACCTGCTAGCGGCGCCCGGCCGCCGAAAAATCCGCATATGAATCGCTATGCCATCAAGCAGCAGCTGTCTACATCCAGGTGGTATCTCAAGACATTTTGGAGAAAATTGTCGAGCTTGACCACCCTCATAGGATGTGGGAGTCTCTGCGTGGCGAATTCTACCGAGACACTTTCTTTACTTTTCGTTTCCCAGATCATGTCCTTGGTCTCCCTTCCCTCCTCCTACGATTCAGAAAAACCCATCTCTACATTTATCGCATCCTTCGAACAGGAATGGCTACGCCTTAATCAGCTGGCTAAATCCTCGTCCGACACCTATCGCCAACTCTTCTCTAAATTCCTGGATGAAGACAAGGCGAAGCGCGATTTCCTCCTAGGTTTCCTCGTCCGACATCAAAAGAACGTTGTAGATAACCTGTCTACAAAAGATGATTTCACTTTTGCCGAAGTCAAACAACGTCTCTTAGATTTGGATCACGAGCAACCTTCCTCCTCTGTTTCCTCCCCTCCTCAAACGGCTCTCCTTACAACACAAAGAAGGAATGCCAGGACTCCTCATCAGCCCTCCTCCTCCTCTCAATCTGCCTCTCGTCAACAGAAGCAGAAAGAATGTACCTGGTGCGTCAAGCACAACCCAGGAAAACATCTAGGGCATACGTGGAACCAATGCTTCAAGCTCAAGAAGCACCAAGAGGAACAGAAGTCTTCGGGCAGAGGAAAGGAAATAGATACCGCCATGGTCACGACAGACTCGGACAAAGGAAAGGCAAAGAACACTTCATTCTACTTTGACACAGGAGCAACCTCTCACATGTGTCCCTCCCTAGGGCGTTTCGAACACCTCGAGGAATGTCCCGGATTTGTGAGATCCTCATCAAAGGACTCCATGTCTATTAAGGGAAAGGGAACTGTGGTGATGGACTGTGTACTTAGGGATGGATCTGTTTCTTCTTTTCGTGTTTCTGATGTTCTTTATGTTCCTGATCTTGAGCGGCCTCTACTTTCCTGGAGAAAGATTAGAGAAAAAGGGTATACTATGGTGGGAGAGGGGGATTTCATTTCTATTGTTAAAGGGAATAAAAGCGATTTTGAGCATCGTTTGTGGTTCTTTATTTAAGATTCCTGAGGTCACCGATTCTGCTTTTCTTACATATGACTTTTGGCATTCAGCTCTAGGACATCTGGCTCCATCTTCCATTCAGAAAGCTAAGAATCTTTATGCCGACGCCACTATCATTCCTCCTGCCCCTGATTCCTTTCACTGTTCAACCTGTTCAATCGCTAAGTCTACACACCATACACCACTATCTACTAATACTCGAGCGGAAACCAAGTTGGAACTCATTCACTCTGACTTGTGTGGACCTTTTCCCGTTCCTTCCTACGCAAACTCACTCTACTACATCTCCTTCGTCGACGACAAGACCAGAATATCATGGGTTCGTTTTCTCAAGAAGAAATCTGATGCAGCTAAGGCAATCGAAGATTTCGTGACTGAGATGGAACTCCAATATGGTTTGCCTGTTAAGCGTTTTAGGACTGATAATGGAGGAGAGTACGTCAATGGAAAGCTACAAGATTTCTTTGCTGCCAAGGGAATCGTTCAAGAGTTAACCCCTCCTTACTCTCCGGAGTCCAATGGTGTTGCTGAAAGACTTAACCGAACAATGGGTGAAACAGTTAGGACCATGTTGCTTCCTCTTAACGATAAGCGATTATGGGCAGAAGCAGTCTCCACCTTCGTCTACCTCAAGAACCGCCAACCTCATAAGTCAGTTAAGAATCAAACTCCTTATGAGGCCTTTCTCGGTAAGAAACCTACGGTCCATCACCTTCAGCCTTTTGGTCGAGAATGCTACGTGCATATCCCGGAGGACAAACGTCCCGCAGGAAGCAAGCTATCTCCCAGGGCTATGAAAGGTATTTTCACAGGATATACAGCAACCGATCGCCACTATAGAGTATTCATCCCTTCAGAAAAACGAACAGTCGTCTCCTACGATGTCTTTTTCCCTCCTCTTGCGACAGAAGGGGTACTTCCAATCTCAGAACCCCTATCATCATCTTCGTCCTCAGTTCAGATTAACGACTCTCAAACATCTCAGCCCTCCACAAGCCTCTCTTATGTTTTCAACAAAGAAGGTTTCCCAACATCGGACATGTGGATAGCTTGGATTAACAGGAACCCTGAGACCGCAGCTGACTGGTATCAAAAGGGTCATCCTATCGTTACTGCACTCTTCAACAATCAGTTAGACGGAGAACGCAAGAACAATACTCTACCATTACCACCTTCTAATACATCCTCCACTCAGTCAAGTACCAATACGGAAATAAACCAGGAACTTTTCTCCGGTTTCTCCTCAATGCAACAGCAGCAACAACACCAAGATTCCATACAATCAAACGGATCTTCCTCCTCATCATCACCCTCACCCCCTCCTCAACAAAACTATCCCAGAAACGAAACTATCATCTCATTTCACGACTTTTTCTGACCTAGTCCTCCAAGGACAAGACTACGAACAGGCACAGCTATCAACCCTCCTGGCGAATGGTGGAAAGCTCCTCTAACAAGGGCTCCCTCACCACCACTTCTCGCATCCAGCGACCAACAAATGACTTCTGTGAGCGGTCACCTGCTACCTCTTCGTCCTCCACCCAAAGCGACCAGCTAATGCCGGAAGCTCTTCCACAAGAATCGGAACGAGAAGACACTCTCATCAGTATCCTGGAAGTATCAGAGCCTAAATCATATCGCGAAGCCAAATTCTCACCGGACTGGTCTGAGTGGAAAAAGGCAATGAACGAGGAACTGAAGTCACTGAATGAAAATGAAGTTTGGGAAGTTGTTGACAGACCCAACCGAAAGGTTGTGGATTGTCGATGGGTGTTTAAGGTTAAAGGCAATGCTAAAGGAGAAGTAGAAGCGTTACAAGGCAAGACTTCGCCAAAGGCTTTTCTCAAGTTCAAGGGATGGACTACGATGAGATCTTTTCACCAGTTATGCGTTTCGACTCCTCCGTTTACTCCTTGCCATTTGCTTCTTGCAAGGATGGCGTGTCAGACAACTTCGATGTCAAAACCGCTTTCTATATGGTATCTTGAAAGAAGAGGTGTACATGCAACTACCGGAAGGCAGCGGTTAGAAGGTAAGGTTGCGCGTTTGAAACGCTGTATATACGGTTTGAAGCAATCACCAAGGGAATGGTACTTTCGGCTGGTTGAATACCTTCTCCCCTATGGTTTTGCTATCACTGCTTTTGATCCCTGTGTCTTTGTCCACGACTCAGGTAATCTAATCATAGCTATTTACGTGGACGACATCACTCTCTTTGGACCTCCTAGCGACTTAGAAGAACGGACAGTTTCCCTCTTGAAAACCGAGTTCAAGGTTAACGATATGGGACTTCTCAACTACCTCCTCGGCATCCAAATTGACTACACAAACGCCGGTATCACTCTTTCGCAGACAGCATTCATCAACAAGATTCTGAACCGATTCTTGATGCAAGACTGCAAGCCCGTCTCCACTCCCATCGATCCTAACCACCGATTGATTGCGACTAGTGACGAAGACGACAAGGCCGATGCAACTGCTTATCAACAAATCATCGGATCTCTCATGTATCTGGTTACTGCGACAAGACCTGACCTAGCGTATACAATAACTCACCTCTCTCAGTTTAACTCCAATCCTTCTATTGCTCATATGTCCGCTGCCAAACGAGTACTCCGCTACCTTCAGAAGACCAAGGAAAAGGCACTCCTATTTCCATTTGGTTCTGACCTCAAACTATCGGCTTACAGCGACGCATCCTACGGAAACTGTTACGACACAGCCCTGACTTTCTGGATATCTCTTCCGTCTCGGTGATTACCATTTCCTGGCGGTCTCGAAAACAACGCTCAGTTGCTACCTCTACTTGCGAAGCAGTACATGTCACTGGCTATGACCACCAAACTTGTCATCTTTGGTTAACTTCGAGGCCTCAAGGAACTCCTTAAGGGCGATATTCCACAAGCTGTCTTCTGTGACAGTAACTCCGCCATCGGCGTCGCCAATAATCCGAACTTAACGACAAGGCGAAACACATCGGCGTAAACTTACCACTTCTCTCGTGAATGCGTTCAGAATGGTTCGATCAATCTCATGTATGCGTCCCTGCGGAAAATCTGACAGACATTTGCCGAAAGGACTTGTGAAACAAACTCACGACCACTTGTGCACCTCTATATTCGGTACAAAGTGAGAAGGGGTGTTGGAATTTACGGTGAACTTTGTTTCTTTCATTTACTACGTTGATAATTGTTCATCTCCATACATTTCATTACGGGTTATTTGATAAGGAATACGGGGTTTATACCGATTATTATTTTCTCTTTTGGGTTTCTATTACGTTTCTACTTTACATATGGGTTGTCATCTCGGGTATTACTTTCCTATGTTGGAACATTGAGTCATACACTTATGTACGTGATCGGCTGCTTACGCTACCGATACTCTTCTATCTGTTTCCATACTTCTTGGCATTTTCTCGGGGTCAAATGGCTTTCCCACCTGTTTAGTTTCCTTTTCTTTCTCGGTCGGAAGGGACACGGTTCTTGTATAAATATCGGGCTGTTTTTCTCTTTCTTCTGACTTTGTCAATCAAGCGATACATATAATATAGACATTAGAACCAAGCTTTCTCTGCTCTCGTTTCTCGTCTAAATTCTTTGAATATTCTTCTTCTCGAAATCAGGGTGACGACTTAATAGTTTAACCGCTATTGTGTCCTTCCGCACAACCCCCGCGTTGTCCCTTTCCTTCAATTTCTTCTCTAAACCTCTCGGTTTCGTGTTGGATTGTGTGGATGTCGGCGGTGATATGGTCTGTGGACATGGACACAGCGTTTTTAACCAGCCAGGCAGTGTAGTTTAGGTTCATGACGTCGTGGGTTTCCTGGGGGACAATGCTGGGGTGGAGATAGTCAATCCTGGGAACGTAAGGCCGATTGTAGTCCTCAGAGCTTGCGAATTCTCCCCTAGGGTCCTCATTGATCTGGGTTTCTTCGATGGTGGTTGATTGGGTATGTTGGGTGGATTGGGTTGGGTCGAATCTTGGGGGGGGTGGTGGGCCAGGGGGTGCTGGGGTGGCGAAAAAGGAGGAAAGCGATGATTGTGACATCATGTCCGTTCCTGTTCTTCTCGGGGTTGGGGAAACTTCGGATAGGGTTCTCTTTCTCCCGTTGGGGTTTGGGGGGGTTGATGGTCGGTTGGGGTTATACTCCAGCGTGGATGTAGAGGTGGCTCAACCTGGTATGGTATACCGGGTAAGGCCAGTTGTTCAGGTGGAAGATGATGGTGTTGTGTGTGTAGAGAAAATTCTACAACTCAGGGGCGAGAGCGTAAATGCACTCCCTGACGAAGTAGTGGATTCTGAGGTACCAGTAGAAGACGCGGTCTATTGGCATACAGGATTTTCTCTAGAAAGTAAAGCGAAAAGGTAAATAATTCTTATCAGAAGGAAGGCCGAGCGAAGCGTCGAGCGAAGCGAGGTGCGAAGCGAGGCGAGTAAGTACAGGAGGTTGCGTGAAGAGAAAAGGAAAGGAAGGAAAACATGAAAAGGCACGAGGCAACGCCTCCTTATATATCCAACTCCTAGTCCGTTGATGACTAATGTCCCGCGTAACAGAAACCGAAAGAACATAACAGAAACCCCATTACAAATCCCAACCACACTGCGCAATCCTTCCTCTTCGTACCTTGACAACCCGAATAACCAAACTAGACAGTTGCCGTTACAGACTACTCCCCCCTCTAAGGCCTACCTCCTGGTAGGTTTAGGCTTCCGTGGGTAACGTTCATGGAATCGTTGAACAATATCAGGTGAATGCTCAAGGTCTGATAGTGGTTGCCAAGAGGCTTCATCATATCCTGTATATCGTACCAAATACTCCAATCTTCCCCTTCGTTTCCTGGAATCCAAAATATCCTCGACTTCCCATTCTTCCTCTCCTTCGATCTCAACCGGAGGTGGTGGTGACTACTGCTGTCCAGGTAACGGGTTACCTGCTTCAGGCGACAATAGCGAAACGTGGAATACTGGATGAACCTTCATGGAACGAGGAAGTTCTAATTCATAGGCGTAAGGATTAACAATCCGCTTCACGGCGTATGGTCCAATACGTTTCCAGTCGAGTTTCTTCGAGGGTCGTTTGGTGAGGACATGACGTGTTGATAGAAAAACTTTATTTCCTACACGGTAGTGGGGGGCTGGAATTCGACTGGTATTGGCCGACTCTTCTTGTATCCTCTGTGCACGGAACATTTCATCCTTCAAGAAATCTACTATGTCCTTCATCTCCTTCCCAATACTGTTGGCTTGATCCTCCGCTGTTGTCTTACCATGTTCTAAAAGACCAAAAGTCATCCTTGGATTTCTCCCCGAATTGGCATAAAATGGAGATACCTTTATCGTCTCAGAAACGTGGTTGTTTGTTGCAAATTCCGCCATTGGTAACATCCGAACCCAATCATCTTGTTGATAGGAGATATAGCTTCGAAGATACTGTTCCATTACAGCATTGATTCTTTCGGTTTGTCCATCGGTTTGGGGGTGGAACGCGGTGGAAAATCGTGGAGATATCTCCAAGCGTTTACAAAGTGACTTCCAAAATTCCGCAACAAACTGTGTTCCTCGATCGGATACTATGGTATTTGGAAGGCCATGGAGTTTCCAAATATTGTGAACATATAGTCTCGCTACGTCCCTCGAATCTGCCTCCTTGGTTGTTGGTACGAAGTGTCTCATTTTTGTTAGCCTATCTACTACAACCAGGATTGCATTGTATCCATCGCTTTCCGGGAGGTCCGTAACAAAATCCATCGATACATCCGTTCATGGTCCATCGGGAATTGGCATTGGTCGAAGTACTCCATATGGCGCATTGCGTGATGCCTTGCTACGGACACACACATTGCAGTTTCTGACATACTGGTCGACATACTTTCGCATTTGTGGCCAATAGTATTCCCGGCTTAGGAGTTCCAATGTCTTTGCTCTGCCCGGATGTCCTGCGGATGGTTTGTCATGGTGTTCTTGTAAGAGCCTTAGCCGAAGGTCATTGTCATCTGGTACGTATAGCGCGCCTCGATAAAGTAGCCGACCGTTGTTATCTTCCGTACATTCGGCGAGTGAAATTTTGTTCGAGTGGCGAACATCATTCCGAAGCATAGCAAGGATCTCGTTCGGGAAACTATCAACTTGGTAAGCTTTTGAAAATAACTCCTCAACAGTGGACGCTCCTTCAGCGGATTCATTTGATAAAGAACCCGCGAACAAACTTAGCTTTGAATCCAAATTTTTTCGCTTCAGAACCACTTGGCTCTGATGCGTCAACCATTCATCCCCCTCTTTAGGTAGGTCACCTGACCTTCTAGTCAATGCATCCGGCTTTGCTCCTTGTTTTCCTGGCCGAAATTGTATAATGAAATCGAAACGTAAAAGAAATTCGGACCAACGGGCTTGCCGACGATTTAACAATTTTGTTGTCATGAAATATTCAAGATTTCGATGGTTGCTGAAGACTTCGACTGGGAATTGTGCCCCTTCTAGATGATGTCGCCATTCTTCGAAACACCGTACGATCGCTAGGAGTTCTTTGTCGTAAATCTCATAGTTACATTCCGCAGGGGAATGTTTTTTGGAGAAGAATGCAACCGGATGTAGGATTCCTTCATCATCACGTTGCGATAGGATTCCTGTTGAAACATAGTCGGAAGCATCGGTTTCCACCACAATTTTCCGATCCGGATCGAAGTGAACTAGTATTGGTGCCGTTGTAAACATCTTTTTCAAGGTTTGGAGCGCCTTCTCCCTTTCATCCGTCCATTCAAATTTAACATTTTTCTTTGTCAATGCCGTGAGCGGAGCAACAATTTTTGAATATCCTAAAATAAACCGTCGATAGAAATTCGCAAATCCCAGAAACACTTGAACATCATGAAGATTCGCCGGTGTAGACCATTCCAGAACATCGACGACCTTCTTTGGATCCATTCTATTTCCATCCGGAGTGAGGATTAACCCAAGGTATTTCGTTTCTTGAACCATAAATTCACATTTCTCAGGTTTAAGGTGGACGTGATTCTCATCAAGTACCTTTAGAACCTTTTGAATATGATCCTTGTGCTCTGCGAGGGTCTCAGAATAGATAAGGATATCATCCAAGTATGCTGTTACGAATTGGTCAAGATAAGGGCGTAGGATATCATTGATCCAATGTTGAAACGTGGCAGGAGCATTGGCGAGTCCAAATGGCATCACCGTATATTCGAAATGTCCATATCTGGTTCTAAACGCCGTTTTCCATTCGTCTCCCTCCGCCATCCTAATCTGATTATATCCCCATCTTAAATCCAACTTGGTGTAATACTTCGCTCTCGATAATTTGGCTAAGGTTTCTTTCAACAACGGCAATAGATAACGATTCTTAATCGTAATTGCATTGAGACCCCGATAATCAACACATAGTCGGAGTGTTCCATCAGCCTTCTTGACAAACAATATAGGTGCTCCCGCTGGCGATTCACTATGGCGGATAATTCCTTTGGGTAAATTTTCTTGAAGATAATCCCAGAGCGCCTTCAATTCGATTTGGGATAAAGCATATATCGGTCCCCATGGTGGTTGTTTGCCTTCTTCCAACACTATCTTCATATCGTGGGAGGGTCGATGTGGTGGAAGAATTGCAGCATCGTATTCTTCGAACATATGGATGTATTGATGAAACTCCTTCGGTATTAGCCGTTCCATGTCGATGGCGGATTTTTCGCTTGCCGAGACGATGACTGTATGGTGTTCCGGTAAGGGAACCGAAATGCCATGAACAGTAACTGCAGTTCCACTGAGTGAACAGTGTTGACAACAGTTCCGAGAGTCAAAAATTAATAGATTTTCTTTTGGTCGAATCGTGACATCATGACGTCGCATCCAAGGTATCCCCATCACGATCGGATAATGTCCCAATTTTGTTACAAAACATGGTGCAATCTCTCGATGGCCATGAATGTCTAGCGAAACATCAACAATGTGGGTAATCTTTCCTGACTTGATGGGTCTGCCGTCTATAACGTCTACGTGGCGGGGTATTTTGAGAGGGGTCATGATGAGATTATTGTGGCGTGCAAAAGATTCGTCAATGAAAGCATATCCTGATGCTCCGGTATCAATAAGGGCGTAGGTGGGTATGAAAGTATTTTTATTCTGTGAAATTGAACAAGTTACTACAAGTTGGTTCCCATCCATTTCCTCCTCTGATACCGAAAAACCAGAAATACGCATCCTAGAAAAATCCTTAAATGGTCCCTGGGCTAAGCCACTTAGTGCAGGGACAAATCTTTTGCCGACTCGTTATCGCTTCCATCATTTTCCTCCACCCTCAACGCTGCTCCTCTCATCACAGGTCTCCTCGCTTGATTTCCAGTTGCCCTCGCTTGGGGGCAATCTCTAACCATGTGTCCCACACCTCCGCAATAGAAACATCGGCCCTCAGCTAAGCGGGCGTTTCTTTCGGCAGGGGTTGGGCGACGGCGTCCTCCAGATAGATCCATTGGTAAATCACCCCCTGGGCGGAGCGATGGATGATTCTCATTAGCAGGTACATTGGCAGCTGGAGCGGCAGCACGAGGAGTAGGGGCAGGATTCGCTGGTGGAGGACGAGAGGCCGGAGTAGCAGTAGCAGTCCAAGGCTTTTTACTTCCTCGCTTAGCTTCTGCCGCTCGACGGCGATTATCCAACCGTTGCAAAAGTGTCCCACATGCATCTACCGTCGCAGGAGTCTCATGGTGGATCATTGATTCGTCAAGTTCCGCATTAATTCCTTCCGTCAAAGCCTCAATCCGAGAGACTTCATCCATCCCCGACTCCGCAGCATACCGTTGAAACTCCGCAAAATAATCTGCAAACGTCCGATTCCGTTGACGAATGTTCCTGAGGTTCCTCCTCGCTGTGTGCATCCGATACGGGTCCCCAAAAGCAGTATCCAAAATTTCATAAAATCGTAACATAGAAGGCAAAGCGATACCTTCTTCGCCGACATACTGTAGGAACTGGTTGGCAGCTACGCCTTCCAGTCTGCTGAATGCATAAGATAATTTCGATTGTAGCGTCGGGTAGCGATCGACATTACCCAACAGCTTAATTCTCATTTGTTGTTTGAATAGGTGCAATCTTTCTCGATCGCGATCTCCCCTAAACACTTCAGGATCTGGGAGTTTCTCCGACCGGTGAACAGTGGTTGCGACAGGTGCTAGTGGGGGTACGGGTGGTTCCTCCTCTCCGATGGGTGCTTCATCCGGGGCAACAACCTCTACAGCTGCCTGTTGAGCTCGGGCAGCAGCGAGGTTTTGCTGAAACATTTCTCTTGCTCTCCCAGCCTCCTCTTCCATCTCCTGTAAATCCGTTGCATATTGAGCGAGGCCATGTTGGCACTGTTGAAGAAGCGCGTAGGCTTCTGCTCCGATGACATTGTCGACCTGGGGGTGCGCTTCAAAGAACCTTTGGAGGTTATTGCTAAGTTGCTGGTAATCAATAGGGGCGTGTTCCGACATAGTAGGCTATGATGTTGTATTGGTTGACAATGGGTGGACGCAACCTAGTGTAACGGCGGTCTAGGGGCGAAGGGACTATAGTGCCAAGGAATACAACCGAGGCGAGAACGTAGACGTATAAGTGTTCGTTGACTATGGACTATGGACTATGAGGCGGTTCTACCTGGTATGATAGACCAGGTTGAACCCTATGACGTAGCGTGGAACAAACATGATATTCGTGGAGTAGATACAGGATTGATTGATTGATTGATTTTATATTGCTTTGAAGTACAGGACTTATCGCACGCCTAAAACCACACCCCCGCGTACAAAGGAAAAGCGACAAAGGAAAGCGACAAAGGAGAGCGAACCCGAAAAGATAGGAAAGTAAAGAGATATCAGTACGCGAAGCGAAAGAAGAGAAAGAAAATAGCAAAAACGAAGAAAAGGAAATCCGGCCTCTCAGGCATCCGTCTCCTCCCCGTCCTCCTCTATCTCGTACCATTTCAGGAGTTGTGTTTCTTTGGCGAACTCGAAGATCAGGTCTTCTTTAAGGTTGGTAAACATCCAGTTTTCCCAAGTTTGCGGTCCGGGGATTTTTTCGATGAGGGGTCGTCTGTGTAACAGAGCCACTATAAGGCTGTTACAAGCGACTGGAACAGAAGAACAACAATGCCAGAAGGGGCAGGGTAACCCTGGAAGGGAGTTACCCTCCCTAGGCAGTCAAGCCTTTGAGGCGCGATAACTCCGCAATCGATGTCCGGAAAATATGCGTTAGCACGACAGAAATGATCCTGGCGGTGCTCCGGAGGCAATGGAAGGTCCAATTCCAAAAACACGTTTTGGACCCCAAAAATAACCCCCGGCGCGTCGAACCGCCGGAACCCTCCTGTTTCGCTCCGGAGCATCTTTGAGAGTGAGAGTGCAACCCAAGCTACCAAAGCAAAAGCTACGATTTCAATAAACATCTTAAGTCTATTGAAAACATCGTTAGAACAAGCGACCGCCATACAGTCGGCCGATCCCGCTAGTTAATGGGGGACCCGACTGAACTTGGCGGATTAGCGATTTGACTGGGATGGAAGTTCCTCCGAAGTGGGGTTGCTACTCCGCTCTCCCTCAGAGACAGAAATAGAGAGATCTTGAGAAGCTATGGCGAGTCCTAAGCTCAGCTGACATCTCCTATCCTCTACAGAGAGGGACAGAAATAGAGAGATCTTGTGAGAAGCTATGGCGAGTCCTAAGCTCAGCGAACATCTCCTATCCTCTACAGAGATAGAAGACAGAGATAGAGAGAGATCTTGAAGCTATGGAAAGTCCTAAGCTCAGCGAACATCTCCTATCCTCTACAGAGATAGAGACAGAAATAGAGAGATCTTGAGAAGCTATGGCGAGTCCTAAGCTCAGTGAACATCTCCTATCCTCTACAGAGATAGAGACAGAGATAGAGAGAGATCTTGAGAAGCTATGGCGAGTCCTAATCTCAGCGAACATCTCCTATCCTCTACAGAGATAGAGACAGAGTTAGAGAGAGATGCGCAGAAGCTATGGCGAGTCCTAAGCTCAGCGAACATCTCCTATCCTCTACAGAGATAGAGACAGAAATAGAGAGAGATCTTGAAGCTATGGCGAGACCTAAGCTTAGCGAACATCGCCTACCTTCTATGCTCCTGGATATAGAGGAAGATGGGATCTTTACTAGCGAAGGAACCCTTAAAGTTATTAAGTTTCTAGACTTAATTGTTTCTGTAGAAAACTCTCTCTTTGAAGTAACTCTCTAGAGTTTGTTTATTCTCTATTAGACTTCTATCAAACATTGAGTAACGGTCGTGTTCTATTATAGCACCCCGTTACAGTATAACTTTAAGCTCGCTTAAAAGAATCCATCTAGAAACTTCTCCCAAAACCTATCTGAGAAACAAATTAGTGTCCCTTTTCAGCTAGGGCGAGGATGAGTGGAGGCTTACTCTCCATGATAATTCCATGTTCATTTCAAGGGTTATAGCTCCCAAGTTAGCTCTGAGGGTTATAGCGCCCAGATTAAGCTTCTAAAAAATCCGAATCGCCCCCATTTATCATAGGGCCCCATTCACCGTCAGGACACCAGCCCCAGCTGAGGTCGTAGTCGGGGCGTGGACCACGTCGGTAGGGAGGAAGGGGAGGATAGCTGGCCCTCCGCTCATTCCACCAAGACTCAAAATAGGCATCCTGAGCCACTCTCTGCCTTGCCACCATCTCCTCTGCTTCGATCCTCCGCTGCATCCATTCCGTTCCCGATGGATCACGCGAAATCTCTCCCCGCATCCATTCCATCCGAGCCTGCCTCTCCAGTCTATTTGCCCGAGAGCGTGCCTGAACAATAGACCTATCTCCCGGCTGGGAGTAAGGATAATGTCGGCGGAAATCGTCTCTGGTCAAGCGGGGAATCTGATTGAAGTGGCCGTAGTAGAAGACTCCAGACCACGAGCGGCCGCCTATTGAAGCGTTAGGAAAGGGAAAGGAGGTAACCAAAGTTAATGAGGATACACCTACCTTTCGGTCCTTTCAGTCCTTTTGATTGACAAAGCTTTCGTGTTATCCTCGCTGGTATAAGCGGTACCTTGACCAACTTCCGGAGGTCAGCGGCTTGTGGGGTTATCGATCTAGTTTTCATCTCAGGAGATCGATTAAAGAAGATAGGCATGATACCACAATTAAGGAATTGATGGTGATGAACAGAGACAGGAATAAGATGAAGAAGAGCATAACTGTCGGAAAAAAAAAAAAAAAAAAAAAAAAATATATGATTAGGGATGGGTAAAGAAGATCGGACTCGTTCGTAGAAGGAATGTATAGGAAGAAGGGAGTCCTATTCTCCTCGACAGCAACCCCGCTTTTATAGGCGAACCCCTATTATGGTTCCGGATATAAGCGTTCTTACGTATGGGGAACCCAGCTTCGGAGTTGAACTAGCGTTAAGCGAGTCAACCGAACTGGTTATAAGAACGGGATATGAGGAAGAAGCCAACATAAGGGATTACCTTCTTCAAGGTCTGCAGTGTAATCTCTGCGGGGAATAGGAAAATTTCTCGACCAGCGGAGATAAATTTCTGGTAGGGTCAACGGACTACACTCCTTAGGGCATAAGCTCGAGTAGCAGTGTAAGCTGGAACAAACCCATGAGAAGGCTCCCGTTAAGAATATTCCAGACTCAGGTCCGGAGAAGGAAGGAGAAGAAGAGGAAAAGAAAGAGGAAACAAACCATCTAGTGAAACTCCTCAACTTCTTCTTTAAACTCCAAATGAGACAATCGATATTCTCTACCCCGAATGGGCCGAGTTGAAGAAAGCGGCTAGGAAGAGCCAAAACCCTTGCCAAATCGATCTGAGGAATGAATTCCACCTCTCACTATATGAAAAGAGGCGAGTGGAAAACGGTTTTTAATTAGACACAGGCTGTATCGTCTGCGATTTTGCCGTTTGGGTGGTATAATACACCATTAAATCAATAGCCAGGACTCATGGGCGCAGTTGGTAAAGTTCTACTTTGATAGCGTATGGTCGCGAGTTCGACCCTGTTGCGGTCATGGCGGCAACGCTCTGAAGCGTATCGTGGAGATGAACAGCCTCGATCTCCTTTCGCTCCTTGCCAAAAATGGCCATTACGGTTTCGTCGATTTTGGCGTCCGAGATCTTCGGAAACTATGGGGATCTCGTTTCTCTAATAGAAAGAGTCTTTCGAAAGAAGAGAAAGGGACTATTGGCAACATTTAAAATCCGTCTTCCACGCATCGAAGCGAGTACCTGGGTTGCGATGTCTTGCGATAAAGCATAATATGTCGCCGGAGGAGGTGAAAGCAATCAAGAGGTCAACCGTGGGGTTTGACTTCAGGTTGTATACCGCCATGGGAAACTATGCCAAGGGAGATATCTTATCACGGCGTTGGGACTCACGCCCTGGAGAGGGTAAGGCTTATCAGCATCCCAAATTGGCCTGGTTAAGCCTGGATAACTTCGTAATGGTTTCAGTCCAAGACCTATTCGGATGATTGATTCAGCGTTGGCAAGATCCAGAGTACTTTCCTTGAAAGAGGCTCTTGACTACAACCAACGGGTGCCAATAGACTTGAGACCTTACCCGAGAGGCGGAGACCCTCCATAAGGAAAGATGAATGCCTTTGGGCACTGTTCCTTTGGTCAAAAGTGGATAATGATGTGGAAGAATACATGTGGAGTTGCGATACATGTCAGGCGGTAAAAAGGGCTAAGATATAGAGAACCACCGAGAAATCCTTTCTGATCAGTATCAAATTCGGAGGCAAGTTCTGGATTTATTGATGAAGGTTCTCGGGTCAACCTCCAGCTGTCGACAGTATGATGTTCTTAAACTAAGGGGCAAATCGGAGAGAGTCAATCAGCAACGAGCAATATCTCAGAAACGGTTGCTGCTATCAACAGAACGACTGAGCAGGGTTTCTCCCGATTACAGAATATGCCTGTACTACGGCAACATGGGCCAAACAATGCACGCACGGCGGCAGAAGTGATAATGTCGGACCGATGCAATATCATAACTAAGCGACCGTCAAGCCGAAACCTCCCCCTCAATGGAACATTCATGTTATCCTCCATATATCTTTGTGGGGGGCGATATCGGGAACCTAAGGACTCAGCAGCGCGAAGTTTTCTCCTGCACTTTAGCTCGAAGGAGAATACAGTTACATTCTCAAGGATTTAGCGAAATCCGATGGCAGTAGGCTGGGCGTGAGAAATTTAGTGTACTATCGGATTATCTGGGGCGGTATCGTTCAGAAGTCTCCTGGGACCCATGCGCGAACATACTGCAAGATAGCGAGGCCTACTGGCGGAATTTCATCAAACTAGAATCACCGAAGACTTGGAAAGTGCGGTGAAACTCTAGGAATCCTCAAAATCTGGCCTGAGTAGCCTTGTATCCCAGGAAATACGGAACAAAGGATACTATCGGAACAGAAGATGAGATCCTCTTTGCTTGATGAAGGCGTTTCAATCTGAGTTTCCTTGCTTGAGAAAATAGAGATAGATACAGAGTGTTACGGGACTATATAACCGGCTACTATATGAGTATAGACGGGGCCCTAACATGCTTGAGAGTTACAGTAGAAAGCCAGTTGCACAGTGACATGCAAGTGCGGCAGTGTGGTTAGCTACCAGCTGTCGAGTAACTACAGTCTGCGCTAGGAGAGGATCTATCCATGGGAGCAATGACTGGCAGCCTGTGCCTCGCCAGTGGATAGAAGACCGGCCAGAGGAGGACTCTGAGTGCCGGTGATTCTCTATACCCTCTAGCATCGAAGTCCGTCGATAGCGACAGGAGATGCCAGGAAGTCTACAGTAAACAACAGCTCTACAGCAGCGATTGAGCTGACATCTGAGCGAACTCATTCATGCAGGCCCTCGGTTGTGTGGCAACCAGGCTGCAGGTGTCATCAAGCTCTGACTAAGGGTGGTAGCCTCAGCGAGAATCCTCCGCTTGACTTAGAAAAGCGGGGTAGCGGAAGAGTTTTCCTCCGCCATTGTTAGGCACCGTCGGAGACTTAGTAAGGAAGTAGGAGCAGAGAATCGAAGCCTTTGGAGTACTAGTGCTCAGGCTCGTTCAGCCAACTATCCTGTTCTCTCGATTTTTTCTTGCATGTGAAATACTACTAGACCCATAACCTAATGTGAGCTGAGGCGAGTTCTTGGAGAGGAGTAATGTAACAGAGCCACTATAAAGGCTGTTAAAAGCGACTGGAACAGAAGAACAACAATGCCAGAAGGGGCAGGGTAACCCTGGAAGGAGTTACCCTCCTAGGCAGTCAAAGCCTTTGGTAGCGATAACTCCTGTCGATGTCCGGAAAATATGCGTTAAGCGCGACAGAAATGATCCTGGCGGTGCTCGGAGGCAATGGAAGGTCAATTCAAAACACGTTTTGGACCCCAAAATAACTTGTAGCGTCGAACCGCGGAACCCTCCTGTTCGCTCGGAGCATCTTTGAGGAGTGAGAGTGCAACCCAAGCTACCAAAGCAAAAGCTACGATTTCAATAAAGCATCTTAAGTCTATTGAAAACATCGTTAGAACAAGCGACCGCCATACAGTCGGCCGATCCCGCTAGTTAAATGGGACCCCGACTGAGGCTTGGCGGATTGCGCGATTTGACTCGGATGGAAGTTCCTCCGAAGTGGGGTTGCTACTCCGCTCTCCCTCAGAGACAGAAATAGAGAGAGATGCGCAGAAGCTATGGCGAGTCCTAAGCTCAGCGAACATCTCCTATCCTCTACAGAGAGAGGGACAGAAATAGAGAGAGATGCGCAGAAGCTATGGCGAGTCCTAAGCTCAGCGAACATCTCCTATCCTCTACAGAGATAGAAGACAGAGATAGAGAGATCTTGAAGCTATGGCAGAGTCCTAAGCTCAGCGAACATCTCCTATCCTCTACAGAGATAGAAGACAGAGATAGAGAGAGATCTTGTAGAAGCTATGGCGGGTCCTAAGCTCAGCGAACATCTCCTATCCTCTACAGAGATAGAGACAGAAATAGAGAGATTACAGAAGCTATGGCCATCTCCTATCCTCTACGGAGATAGAGACAGAGGTCCTAAGCTCAGCGAACATCTCCTATCCTCTACAGAGATAGAGACAGAAATAGAGAGAGATGCGCAGAAGCTATGGCGAGACCTAAGCTTAGCGAACATCGCCTACCTTCTATGCTGCTGGATATAGAGGAAGATGGGATCTTTACTAGCGAAGGAACCCCTTAAAGTTATTAAGTTTCTAGACTTAATTGTTTACCATAGAAAACTCTACTCTTTGAAGTAACTCTCTACCGAGTTTGTTTATTCTCTATTAGACTTCTATCAAACATTGAGTCACGGTCGTGTTCTATTATAGCACCCCCGTTACAGTCTGAGTTGTGCCCATTGGGGGCATTCCATGATGATGTGTTTGGAAGATTGTTCCGCCCCGCACTGGCAGGGTTCATGGTCGGTTTGAAAGGCGTTTTTGTCCATGCGTGTTGCCTGGCATCGTATTCGGAAAAGTTGCCTTGCTTTAGAGATTGGCAATTTGGCGAGTTTGTTGTGGGGTTTTAGGTTTCCTGGGTGGTGGTAGTTTGGGATCGGGCGCGAGTTCCATTCCTCCAGCATTCGTTTCCTGAGTAGGTCGGTCTGTATCCATCTTTCTTTCCTTCCTCCTGGCTCTTGGAACGGGAGCATGAGGGAGGCGATTCGATGTAGGCCGGTTGCTTGTATGTTGAGTACTTTCGGTGGTAGTAGGTTGGTGAGGTCCTTGGTATTGGGGTGGTGTTCTTCTAGACATAGGATCCGGGTCCCGTATTTCCGGGATCTATAGTTGAGGAGGTGTTCCAGGGGTGACAGGGCGGCTTCTTTCAGTAGTCGTTCTACTTTTGTCCATCGTGGGAGGCCAGTGATTATTCGTGCGGCTTCATTGTATATTGGTGAGAGGGTGCGGACTACATGGTCTGCTCCTGTCCAGGCTTCTGGCTGAAGGCGTTGGAAAAAGCAGCAGGTGATTATGTGGTGGATTGTTTTGACATTTGCTCCAGGGCGTCGTGCGAGTATCCGGATTCGGTTGAGTGATCGCAAGCCGTTGGAGAGGGCGCTTTCTATGTGTGGGCGGAATGAGAGTGTTGCATCAAGCCAGACTCCCACGTATTTTAGACGGTCCTTCGGTTGGATTGTGGTGTCCCCTATGGTGACGGTATTGTTGGGTTGGCGTAGTGTGGATGTTGTTGGTCTGAAGAAAACGAGGTCTGATTTCTGAGGTTCGTGCTTGACGTTTAGGGGGTTGGCATTGGAGATCCTTTCTATCATTCTTTCGTTGAGGCGTTTGGAGATGAAGGCAGGTGATTTGGATATTTGCACTAGGGCATCGTCATCGATATAGGTTGTGTTGATTTCTTTTTGAAGGAAAGGGACAACGCGGGGGTTGTGCGGAAGGACACAATAGCGGTTAAACTATTAAGTCGTCACCCTGATTTCGAGGAGGAGAGAATTCAAAGAATTAGACGAGAAACGAGAGCAGAGAAAGCTAGGTTCTAATGTCTATATTATATGTATCGCTTGATTGACAGAGTCAGAAGAAAGAGAAATACAGCCCGATATTTATACAAGAACCGTGTCCCTTCCGACCGAGAAAGAAAAGGAAACTAAACAGGTGGGAAAGCCATTTGACCCCGAGAAACTGCCAAGAAGTATGGAAACAGATAGAAGAATTAATGGGTTGCGTAAGCAGCGATCGCGTCTTATAAATATATGATTTCAATGTTCCAACATAGGAAAGTAATACCCGAGATGACACCCATATGTAAAGTAGAAACGTAATAGAAACCCAAAAGAAAATAGTTAACAGTATAAACCCTGTATTCCTTATCAAATAACCCGTAATAGAATGTATGGAGATAAACAAATATCAACGAAGTAAATGAAAGAAACAAAGTTCACCGTAAATTCCAACACTTTTGTTGATGTGGATGGGTCGAGGATTACTCCTGCGTATATCATGAATAGGACGGGTGACATTGGTGAGCCTTGTGGTAGGCCGGAGTTGTATGGTTGAGGGGTTCTAGCTGATGGTTGAAGAAGAATTGTAATGTTCTGTTGGTATTAAACTCTTTGCACCATTCCGTGAGATATTGGGGAATTTCTGTTGTGTCATGATCTGGTGGAGTAAGGAGTGGTTTACGCAGTTAAAAGCTCCTTGACTGTCGTTTGTGAGGGTTGCCGGTCGGTCTGGTGTTTTGCCGGTGGTTTTCTTTTGGAGCAAGTTTTGTTGTATCGGCGTCGAGTCGTGAGAAGCATCTATCGCTGAAATTGTTGGTCTTCCTCCAATCTGGTCGTCGGATAGGGTTCCGAGGAGGGTCCCGTCGGCGCAGAGCCTTGAGGCGACGATTTTTTCGAGGACTTTGCTGAAACATTGTAGGAGGGATATTGGTCGATAGGCTTTTGCTATTTTGTAGTCCGCCTTACCTGGTTTAGGTATCGGGATGCACTTTGCTGTTTTCCATCTGTCCGGGTGTACTCCGTGTTTCAGCATGGCTGAGAACATGTCTTGCATAAGTTGTGGGTTCGCCTTGATGACTGCTTTGATGAATGGGTAGGGGATGCCGTCTGTCCCTGTTGCTGAGTTGACTGGGCAGGAGTTTATTGCTTTAAATAGTTAGATGCGAGTAACTTCTTCAAACATGTCGCTAAGGTCACAATACGGGGGTCTGGTTTGGAAAGGGGGGTTGTCGGGGGACGTCCAATTTGTGGGGAAGAGTTCAGCCCTAAAGGCTTGGCACTTCCCATAAGCGTTCTTCACCTTGTATGGTCGGGATTATAGTATCCCTTCTTCTTCCGGCATTCATGATTTTCCAGATTGTGCTTCCTCTGGCTTCGGAGAGTTCCTTCTCCCTCTGATCTGCTTTGGCTTTGCGTACCAAGTTGGTCCAGTTTCGGCTACCCTTTCTCAGTGCCTCCCTGTCTTCTTCTTTCCTTGTATTTCTTGCCCTTCGTTCTAGGGTGTTGAGGTTCGCCTTTGCAGTTTTAAGTTCTGCAGTCCACCATCGTTTAGACTTTTTATGTCCGTTGCTGAGTGGGGTGAGTCGGTCAATCAGCTGGTCGATGTATTCCAGAATGAAGTCTGCCGATTGTTTGGTGTGGCTTTGGTTCTCCCAAGTGGTAGGTTGAATTGGGAGCAGCTGATTGAGAGTTTCCCAGTCTGTTTTGTGCCATAGTCTTCTTGGTATGTGTTGGGGTTTGGAGAGTTGGATGTGGATTATGGTTCGCCCGTGGTCTGACCCTGCTCCGTGTCTATCCATGTTCCACGTCATGTCATAGTCTAGGACCGGGCCTATGACTAGTGTGAGGTCGATTATGGTTGGTCGGTTGTTGTTTCGGGGGAAATGTGTGAAGACCCCGGGTTCGTTCAGTAGGTGCAGTCTCTGCCTGTCCATCCATCTTTTAATTCTGGTCGCGTTTCGCCTGTCCGCTCTGATGGTGTTGGTGTAGTCGTGTGATTTGTGTCCGTACTAAAGCTGATGGTGGCAGTTAAAGTCCCCCATAACTAGGCAGTTCTGGATTGTGGTGATGTTCCTTGAGATGTTGGCAAAAGGGCCACTTCTCCCGGGTGAGTATATGTTGAGGATTTGTGTTCTTTGTTGTTGTATTTCCACCGTTACCGAGACAATGAAGTTATCGTGTACGAAGTGGTGTTTAGGTTTTAGGTTGCTGTGTTTTCTGATATATGTTGCGCATTTTGTGTCTTTGTTGCTTGTTGTAAAAAGATAAAAGAGAGGTGATTCTGGTGGGTGTCCGTCCCTGTTGTTCCATGGTTCCTGTAACAAAAGAAAAAGTATGTTCTCGTCCATTTCCGCTTCCTCCACTACTGACTTTGTTGTTAGCTCGTTTTTTGCACAGTTCAGTTGCTGCGCAATAGCTATGGTTCTCTGTTGTTGGTCCATTAGACGGAGGTTTCCATTTCTTCATTTGGTTCCTCGACGTCTAGGATGACAATTGGGGCGTTCTCAGGTTCTGGGATCGGTTGGTTGGAGAGTTTGGCTCTGATCTTGACCTTAGCTCGTTCCGGGCATGCCATGTCGATTGCCTTATGGTGTCCTTTGCAGTTGAAGCATCTGATTGGTGAGTGGGTGCATCTAATGCCTCCGGGGCACTCCTTACATGGGTGCTCTGTTGTCTTGTGGTCGGCTGAGGCGCAGTGTCCGCAGCGGCCTGTTGGGTGGTTGCAGCGCTCTTGCCTGTGTCCATATTCAAGGCAATTGCGGCACTGGGTGTCGGGGTTGGTGGGGAGGTAGGTCTCGAGTCTGCACGTTCTGTCGAATAGGTTGAAGGAGCGGAGTCCAAGGTTTTCCATTGTGTATTGTCCTGGGAGTGCGATCACCATAGAGGTGTGCCTTTCGATCTGAGATTCAGGTTTGCTGAGCCATCGAGGGATTTGTGCTAGTTGTATGGTTACTCCATAGTTGCTAGTGATTTCGGATGCTACCAGTTGTCCAGCTTGGAAGCCTTCGCCTACCGATGTTGGGATGCCGTGTAGGATGAATTTCGACCATCTAGAGTTAACCCGGATGTCGACGTAGGGTACCTTTAGTTCCTTGAGTGCGGATTCGATTTCGAGTTTGTATTCCATAACCTTGGTTCTTGAGGGGTGAATTTGGATTCCAGGACAAAGTTGTTCTTCGAGGTTTGTCTGGCCGCAAGGAGGTGACAGTCTGGGTCCTGGATCATGGAGTTGATTTTTTGTCTGATTTCAGTTGGGGTGAAGGGTGATGCCGCGTTGGTTTCGATGACGATTTCTCGGTTAATCTTGGTGAAGTCTGGTTTGAAGAGGGGGTCCGGTTTAGTCCTGGATCTCCTTCTTTGTACTACCTGGAAGTTGGATAGTCCAGGGCCTTTTGCGATGTCGGCGTATGTTGTGTTCTGTTGTTGTTGTTGTTGTTGTTGTGGTGGGGGGTTCCTTGGGTTTGGTTCCGGGTTTTTCCCTTTGTTCCTGGGTTGTTCGAAGGGGGCTTGTGCCTGGGGTGCCTGAGCCTGTGGAGCCTGAGCCTGTGGTGCGCGTACCAGGGGTGCTCGTGGTGCCGGGGGTGCTGTGGGGGTTCGTTGTATAGCGCGGTTGAGCTTTTCCATCATTATATCTTGCCTGCTCATCATCTCGGTCATTTGGTTTGTCAGGATGCTGATGATGTCTCGGAACTGTCTATTTTCGGTAGTCATATCCTCTTTAAGCCTCTTGATGTCACTTTCAACTGCACCAATGTCGCTGGTGATGTTGTTCGTTGAGATAGACAGGGCATTTCTGACCAGCCAGGCGGTGTAGTTTAGGTCCATGACGCTGTGGGTTTCCTGTGGAACGATGCTGGGGTGGAGAAAGTCAATCCTGGGGATGTACGGCCGGTCGTAGTCCTTGGAGTCTGCGAATTCCTCCCTGGGGTTTTCATTGAGCTGGGTTTCTTCGATGGTGGTTGACTGGGTGGGCTGGGTGGATTGGGTTGGGTCGAATCTTGGGGGGGGTGGTGGTCCGGGGGGTGCTGGGTTGGCGAAGAAGGAGGAGAGCGATATTTGCGACATCATGTCCGTTCCTGTTCTTCTTGGGGCTGGGGAGACTTCGGATAGGGTTCTCTTTCTCCCGTTAGGGTTTGGGGGGGTTGATGGTCGGTTGGGGTTATTCTCCAGCGTGGATATAGAAGTGTCTCAACCTGGTATGATATCCCAGGTAAGGCCAGGCGTTCGGATTTGTGTATGAGGTGAGGGTGTTGTATCTGTAGAGGAAAATCTACAACTCAGGGGCGAGGGCGTAAATGCACTCCCTGACGAAGTAGTGGATTCTGAGGTACCAGTAGAAGACGCGGTCTATTGGCATACAGGATTTTCTCTAGAAAGGTAAAGCGAAAATGTAAATGATTCTTATCAGAAGCGAGGCGAGTAATTACAGGATTGATTGATTGATTGATTTTATATTGCTTTGAAGTACAGGACTTATCGCACGCCTAAGAACCACGCCCCCTCGTACAAAGGAAAGAGACAAAGGAAAACGACAAAGGAAAGCGACCCGACAGGATATAACAGATGAGAGATATCAGTGCGATCGATAGATGAAAGAAGAGGAAGCATGTGAAAGCAGCGAAGAAAACCCGCCTCTCAGGCATCTGTATCCTCCCCGTCCTCGTCTTTCTCGTACCATTTCAGGAGTTGTGTTTCTTTGGCAAACTCGAAGATCAAATCTTCTCTAAGGTTGGTGAACATCCAATTTTCCCACGTCTGCGGCCCGGGGATTTTTTCGATGAGGGGTCGTCTGAGTTGTGCCCATCGGGGGCATTCCATTATGATGTGTTTAGAGGATTGTTCCGCCCCGCACTGGCAGGGTTCGCGGTCGGTTTGGAAGCGTTTTTATTAGCGTGTTGCCTGGCATCGTAGTCGGAAGAGTTGTCTTGCTTTGGAGATTGGCATTTTGGCGAGTTTGTTGTGTGGTTTTAGGTCTCCTAGGTGGTGGTAGTTTGGGATTGGGGCGAATTCCATTCCTCAGCATTCGTTTCCTAAATAGGTTGGTCTGTATCCATTTCTCCTTCCTTCCTCCTGGCTCTTGGAAAGGAGCATGAGGGAAGCGATTGATAGGCGGTTGCTTGTATATTGAGCGTTTTCGGTGGTAATAGGTCGGTGAGTTCCTTGTCGATGGGATGGTGGTCTTCCATGCATAGGATCTTGGTCCCGTACTTCCGGGATCTATAGTTGAGGAGGTGTTCCAGGGGTGGGAGGCGGCTTCTTTCAGCAGTCGTTCTACTTTTCGTCCACCGTGGGAGGCGGTGATTATTCGTGCAACCGTTGTATATTGGTGAGAGGTGCGGACTCGTGGTCTGCTCCTGTCCACCAGGCTTCTGGCCGGAATGCTTGTGTGATTATGTGGTGGATTGTACTGACTTTTGCTCCAGGTAGTCGTGAGAGTATTCGGATTCGGTTGAGTGATCTCAGGCCGTTGGAGAGGGCGCTCTCTATATGTGGGCGGAAAGAGAGGGTTGCGTCAAGCCAGACTCCCACATATTTTAGACGGTCTTTTGGTTGGATTGTGGTGTCCCCTATGGTGACGGTGTTGTTGGGTTGGCGTAGAGTGGATGTTGGTGGTCTGAAGAAAACAAGGTCTGATTTCTGGGGTTCGTATTTGACATTTAGGGGGTTGGCATTGGCGACCCTTTCTGTCATTCTTTCATTGAGGCGTTTGGTGATGAAGGCGGGTGATTTGGATATTTGGACTAGGGCGTCATCGATGTAGGTGGTGTTGATTTCTTTTGCTGATGTGGATGGGTTGAGGATTACTCCTGCGTAGATCATGAATAGGACGGGTGACATTGGTGAGCCTTGTGGTAGGCCGGAGTTGTACGGTTGGGGGGATTCTAGCTGATGGTTGAAGAGGAATTGTAATGTTCTATTGGTATTAAATTCTTTGCACCATTCCGTGAGGTATTGGGGGAATTTCTGTTGTGTCATGATCTGATGGAGTAAGGAGTGGTTGACACAGTTGAACGCTCCTTGAATGTCGTTTGTAAGATTGCGGTCTGTCGGTGTTGTGCAGTGGTTTTCTTTTGGAGCGAGGTTTTCTTTGTATCGGCGTCGAGGGTGCGTGGGAGTGCATCTATCGCTGAGATTGTTGGTCTTCCTCCAAACTGATCATCGGATAGGGTTCGAGGAGGGTTCCATCAGAGCATAGCCTTGAAGCGGCGATTTTTCCAGGACTTTGCTAAAGCGTTGTAGGGAGGATATTGGTCGGTAGGCTTTTCTTCTTTATAGTCCGCTTTTCTGGTTTGGGTATCGGGATACATTTGCTGTCTTCCATCTGTCAAGATTGTCTCCGTGTTTCAACATGGCTGAGAACATGTCCTGTATGAGTTGCGGGTTTGCCTTGATGACTGCTTTGATGAATGGGTAGGGGATGCCGTCTGTCCCTGTTGCTGAGTTGGCCGGGCATGAGTTTATAGCTTTAAGTAGTTCATCTAAGGTAACCTCTTCGAAAGTGTCACTAAGGTCTGTCTGAGGTCTGATTTGCAATGGGGGGTTCTCGGGGGACGTCCAATTTGTGGGGAAGAGTTCAGCCCTAAGCGCTTGGCACTTCCCCGCAAACGTTTCTTCACCTTGTATAGTCGGGATTATGGTTTCCCTTCTTCTTCCGGCATTCAGGAGTTTCCAGATTGTACTTCCTCTGGCTTCGGAGAGTTCCTTCTCCCTCTGTTCTGCTTTGGCTTTGCGTACTAAGTTGGTCCAGTTCCGGCTACCTTTCCTCAGTGCCTCCCTGTCTTCCTCTTTCCTTGTGTTCCTTGCCCTTCGTTCCAGTGTGTTGAGGGTCGCAGATTTAAGTTCTGCAGACCACCATCGCTTAGACCTTTTATGTCCATTGCTGAGTGGGGTGAGTCGGTCAATCAGCTGGTCGATGTATTCCAGGATGAAGTCTGCCGATTGTTTGGTGTGGTTTTGGTTTTCCCAAGCTTCTGGTGGTAGGTGAAATTGGGAGACGAGTTGGTTGAGTGTTTAGTTTGTTTTGTGCCATAGTCTTCTTGATGCGTGTTGGGGTTTGGAGAGTTGGATATGGATTATGGTCTTTCCGTGGTCTGACCCTGCTCCATATCTGTCCATATGTTCCACGTCATATCGTAGTCAGGACTGGGCCTTTGACTAGTGTGGTCGATTATGGTTGGTCGGTTGTTGTTTGAGAAAGTGTGTGAAGACCCCGGGTTCGTTTAGTAGGTGCAGTCTCTGTCTGTACATCCATCTCTTGATTCTGGTCGCGTTTCGTTTGTCCGCTCTGATGGTGTTGGTGTATTCGTGTGATTTATGTCCGTACCATAGCTGGTGGTGGCAGTTGAAATCCCCCATAACTAGGCAGTTCTGGATTGTGGTGATATTCCTTGAGATGTTGGCGAAAGGGCCACTTCTCCCGGGTGAGTATATGTTGAGGATTTGTGTTTTTTGTTGTTGTATTTCCACCGTTACCGAGACAATGAAGTTATCATGCGAAGTGGTGTTTTGGTTTTAGATTATTGTGTTTTCTGATGTATGTGGCGCGTTTTGTGTCTTTGTTGCTTGCTGTAAAAGATAAAGAGGTGATTCGGTGGGTGTCCGTCTTTGTTGTTCCATGGTTCTTGTAACAAAAGGAAAAGAATCGTATCGTCCATTTCTGCTTCCTCCCGACTGACTTTGTTGTTAGCTCGTTTTTTGCACGGTTCAGTTGCTCTTGAATGGCTAGGGTTCTGTGTTGTTGCTCCATTAGACGGAGGTTTCCATTTCTTCATTTGGTTCCTCAACGTCCGGGATGACAATCGGGGCGTTCTCAGGTTCTGGGATCGGCTGGTTGGAAGTTTGGCTCTGATCTTGGCCTTGGCTGCGTTCGGGCATGCCAAGTCGATTGCCTTATGGTGACCTTTGCAGTTGAAGCATCTAATTGGGGAGTGGGTGCATCTAATGCCTCGGAGCACTCCTTGCATGGGTGTTCTGTTGTCTTGTGGTCGGTGGCGCAGTGTCCATAGCGGCCTGTAGGGTGGTTGCAGCGTTCTTGCCTATGACCGTATTCAAGGCAGTTCGCGGCACTGGGTGTCGGAGTTGGTGGGGAGGTAGGTCTCGAGTCTGCATGTTCTGTCGAATAGGTTGAAGGAGGCGGAGTCCGAGGTTTTCCATTGTATAGTGTCGCAGGAGTCACGATTACCATAGAGGAATGTGCCTTTCCAATACTGAGATTCTGGTTTGCTTTGAGCCATCGAGAGTTTGTCTTTAGTTGTATGGTTGCTCCATAGTTGCTTTGGTGATTTCGGATGTGACCAGTTGTCAGCTTGGAAGCCTTCGCCTACCGATGTTGGGATGCCGTGTAGGATAAATTTCGACCATCTAGCGTTATCCCGGATGTCGGCGTAGTACCTTTAATTCCGTGAGTCTTGGATTCGATTTCGAGTTTGTATTATGACCTTGGTTGCGGGGGTGGAATTTGGATTCCAAGACAAAGTTGTTCTTCGATGTTTGTCTGCGCAAGGAGGTGACAGTCTGGGTCCTGGATCATGGAATTGATTTTTTGCCTGATTTCGGTTGGGGTAAAAGGTGATGCCGCGTTGGTTTCGATGACAATTTCTCGGTTGATCTTGGTGAAGTCCGGCTTGAAAAGGGGGTCTTGTTTGGGTTTGGATCTCTTCCTCTGGACTACCTGGAAGTTGGCTGGTCCAGGGCCTTTTGCGATGTCGGCGTATGTTGTGTTCTGTTGTTGTTGTTGTTGTTGTTGTTGTTGTTGTTGGGGTGGGGGGTTCCTTGGGTTTGGTTCCGGGTTTTTTCCTTTGTTTCTGGATTGTTCGGGGGGAGCTTGTGCCTGGGGTGCCTGGCCCTGTGGTGCGTGTGCGGGGTGCTCGTGGTGCGGAGGTGCGGGGGTTTTGGATGCGGTTGATCTTTTCCATCATTCGTCTTGTCGGTTTATCATTTGACCATTTGGTTTGTCGAGTGCTGATGGTGTCTAGGAGCTGCTTGTTCTGTTGACCATGTTCTTTCTGAGTCTCGACACCGTGTTCAACTGTGCGAATATCGGCGGTGATATGGTGCGTGGGCGTGGACACAGCGTTTTTTACCAGCCACGCCGTATAGTTTAGGTTCATGACGTCGTGGGTTTCCTGGGGGACAATGCTGGGGTGGAGATAGTCGATCCTGGGAACGTAGGGCCGGTTGTAGTCCTCATGACTTGCGTATTCACCCCTAGGGTCCTCATTGATTTGGGTTTCTTCGATGGTGGTTGATTGGGTATGTTGGGTAGATTGGGTTGGGTCGAATCTTGGGGGGGGTGGTGGGCCGGGGGGTGCTGGGGTAGCGAAGAAGGAGGAAAGCGATTGTTGCGACATTATGTCCGTTCCTGTTCTTCTTGGGGCTGAAACTTCGGATAATGTTCTCTTTCTCCCGTTTAGGTTTGGGGGTGTAGATGGTCGGTTGGGGTTATTGTCCAGCGTGGATGTAGAGGTGGCTCAACCCGGTATGCTATACCAGGTAAGACCCGATTAAATGCTGGTGTATGATGAGGGTGACGTGTGTGTAGAGAAAATTCTACAGCTCAGGGGCGAGAGCGTAAATGCACTCCCTGACGAAGTAATGGATTCTGAGGTACCAGTAGAAGACGCGGTCTATTGGCATACAGGATTTTCTCTCGAAAGTAAAGCGAAAAAAGTAGATGATTCTTATCAGAAGGAAGGCCGAGCGAAGCGTCGAGCGAAGCGAGGTGCGAAGCGAGGCGAGTAAGTACAGGAGGTTGCGTGAAGAGAAAAGGAAAGGAAGGAAAACATGAAAAGGCACGAGGCAACGCCTCCTTATATATCCAACTCCTAGTCCGTTGATGACTAATGACCCGCGTAACAGAAACTGAAAGAACATCACAGAAACCCCATTACAAATCCAAACCACACTGCGCAATCCTTCCTCTTCGTACCTTGACAACCCGAATAACCAAACTAGACAGTTGCCGTTACAATCATTCCTCCTGCCCCAAATTCCTTTCACTGTTCAACCTGTTCACTCGCTAAGTCTACACACCATACACCACTATCTACAAACACTCGAGCGGAAACCAAGTTGGAACTCATTCATTCTGACTTGTGTGGACCCTTTCCCGTTCCTTCCTACGGAAACGCCCTCTATTACATCTCCTTCGTCGACGACAAGACCAGAATCTCATGGGTTCGCTTTCTCAAGAAGAAATCCGATGCAGCTAAGGCTATCGAAGATTTCGTGACTGAGATGGAACTCCAGTATGGTTTGCCTGTCAAGCGTTTTAGGACTGATAATGGAGGAGAGTACGTCAATGGAAAGCTACAAGATTTCTTTGCTTCCAAGGGAATCGTTCACGAGTTAACCCCTCCTTACTCTCCGGAGTCAAATGGTGTTGCTGAAAGACTTAACCGAACAATGGGTGAAACAGTTAGGACCATGTTGCTTCCTCTTAATGATAAGCGATTATGGGCAGGAGCAGTCTCCACCTTCGTCTACCTCAAGAACCGCCAACCTCATAAGTCAGTTAAGAATCAAACTCCTTATGAGGCCTTTCTCGGTAAGAAACCTACGGTCCATCACCTTCAGCCTTTTGGTCGAGAATGCTACGTGCATATCCCGGAGGACAAACGTCCCGCAGGAAGCAAGCTATCTCCCAGGGCTATGAAAGGAATTTTTACAGGATATACAGCAACCGACCGCCACTATAGAGTATTCATCCCCTCAGAAAAACGAACAGTCGTCTCCTACGATGTCTTTTTCCCTCCTCTTGCGACAGAAGAGGTACTTCCAATCTCAGAACCCCTATCTACTCCCTCGTCCTCAGTTCAGTTCAACGATTCTCAAACATCTCAGCCCTCCACAAGCCTTTCTTATGCTTTCAACAAAGAAGGTTTCCCAACTTCGGACATGTGGATAGCTTGGATTAATAGGAACCCTGAAACCGCAGCTGATTGTTATCAAAAGGGCCATCCTATTGTTACTGCACTTTTCAACAATCAGTTAGACGAAGGACGCAAGAATAATACTCTATCCTCACCACCTTCTAATACATCCCCCACTCAGTCAAGTACCAATTCGGAAATAAACCAGGAACTCTTCTCCGGTTTCTCCTCAATGCAACAGCAGCAACAACACCAAGATTCCGTACAGTCAAACGGATATTCCTCCTCATCATCACCTTCACCCCCTCCTCAACAAAACTATACTAGAAACGAAACTATCATCTCATTCCATGACTCTTTCCGACCCAGTCCTCCAAGGACAAGACTACGAACAGGCACAGCTATCAACCCTCCTGGCGAATGGTAGAAAGCTCCTCTCACAAGGACTCTCTCACCACCACCTCTCGCATCTAGCGACCAACAAATGACTAAGCGTAATGACGGTCACGATACCGTCCTCTACCTCGCACCAGCCTAATGCAGGGCTCCTCCACAAGAATCGGAGCGAAGAGACTCTCATCAGTAGCCTAGAAGTATCGGACCTAAGTCATACCGTGAAGCCAAATCCTCACCGGACTGGTCTGAATGGAAAAAGGCAATGAACGAGGAACTGAAGTCACTGAATGAAAATGAAGTTTGGGAAGTTGTTGACAGACCCAACCGAAAAGTTGTGGATTGTCGATGGGTGTTCAAGATTAAAGGCAATGCTAAAGGAGAAGTAGAGAGCGTTACTGAGGCAAGACTAAATGCGCCAAAGGCTTTTCTCAAGTTCAAGGGATGGACTACGATGAGATCTTTTCACCAGTTATGCGTTTATTTCTCTCCGTTTGCTCCTTGCCATTGCTGCTTACCAAAGGATGGCGTGTCGAACAACTCGATGTCAAAACGCTTTCCTTTATGGTATCTTGAAAGAAGAGGTGTATATGCAACTACCGGAAGGCAGCGGTTAGAAGGTAAGGTAGTAGCGTTTGAAAGCGCTGTATATATACGGTTTGAAGCAATCATAGGGAATGGTACTTTCGGCTGGTTGAATACCTTATCCCCTATGGTTTTGCTATCACTGCTTTTGATCCCTGTGTTCTTGTCCACAACTCAGGTAATCTAATCATAGCTATTTATGTGGACGACAGCACTCTCTTTGGACCTCCTAGCGACTTAGAAGAACGGACAGCTTCCCTCTTGAAAACCGAATTCAAGGTCAACGATATGGGACTTCTCAACTACCTCCTCGGCATCCAAATTGAGTACACAGACGCCGGTATCACTCTTTCGCAGACAGCATTCATCAACAAGATTCTGAACCGATTCTCGATGCAAGACTGCAAGCCCGTCTCCACTCCCATCGATCCTAACCACCGATTGATTGCGACTAGTGGCCGAAGGCGACAAGGCGATGCAACTGTTTATCAACAAATCATCGGATCTCTCATGTATCTGGTTACTGCGACAAGACCTGACCTAGCGTATACAATAACTCACCTCTCTCAGTTTAACTCCAATCCTTCCACTGCACATATGTCCGTTGCTAAACGAGTACTCCGCTACCTTCAGAAGACCAAGGAAAAGGCACTCCTATTTCCATTTGGCCCTGACCTCAAACTATCGGCTTACAGCGACGCATCCTACGGAAACTGTTACGACACACGACGAAGCTTCTCTGGATATCTCTTTCGTCTCAGTGATTCCACCATTTCCTGGCGCTCTCGAAAACAACGCTCAGTTGCTACCTCTACTTGCGAAGCCGAGTATATGGCACTGGCTATGACCACCAAACATCATCTTTGGTTAACTCGAGGCCTAAAGGAACTCCTCAAGGACGATATTCCACAAGCTGTCTTCTGTGACAGTAACTCCACCATCGACGTCACCAACAATCCGAAGCTCAACGACAGGACGAAACACATCGATATTGCTTACCACTTCTTTCGTGAATGCGTTGAGAATGGTTCGATTAATCTCATATACGTTCCTACCGCGGAAAATCTGACACACATTTGCACCAAATGACTTGTGAAACAAACTCACCATCTATTGTGCACTTCTATATTCGGTCCAAAGTGTGAAGGGGTGTTGGAATTTACGGTGAACTTTGTTTCTTTCATTTACTTCATTATATTTGTTTATCTCCATGCATTTCATTACGGGTGATTTGATAAGGAGTACAGTGTTTATACTGTTAACTATTTTGTTTTGGTTTCTATTACGTTTTTACTTTACATATGGGTGGTTACCTCGGATATTACTTTCCTATGTTAGAACATTGAGTCATATACTTATGTACGTGATCAGATGCCTACGCAACCGACACTGTTCCATGTGTTTCCATACTTCTTGGCAGATTCTCGGAGTCAAATGGCTTTCCCACCTGTTTAATCTTCTCGGTCGGACGGGACATGGTTCTTGTATAAATATCGGGCTGTTTTTCTCTTTCTTCTGACTTAATCAATCAAGCGATACATATAATATAGACATTAGAACATAGCTTTTCTGCTCCTGTTTCTCGTCTAAATTCTTTGAATCTTTCCGCCTCGAAATCATGGTGACGACTTAATAGTTTAACAGCTATTGTCTCCTTCCGCACAACCCTCGTGTTGTCCCTTTCCTTCATACCGGTTCCGCTTACACAACAGTAAAGTTCTTATTAATGCTATATCTGAGCTTAAGGAGGTTGATCTTTTCATTTTTGCGTGCAGAGCTAGTGACAATAATCGTTTTGGTGATTGGGAGTCTGGAGTGGAGTGGGTTTCTCAGAGCTTAAGTCTCTTGTCTTCTGGGCTCTTTTTTTGCTACCGTTGCCCAACTACTTGTATTCTGTAGTTACTATCAGGGTACCGCTACTGGTGGTAGTTGGGGAGGGAGGTGTCTTTGAGGATGAGCAGGTTGTTTAACCTTGGTCTTTGCACTGTGCTGAAACTGAGAGGCCTCAGACGGGGGGATACCTACTGTCTGGTAGATGATGTTTGAGGATTTTTAGGAGCTGATAGTTTTTTAATGATTCTGGAGATGACACCAGATCTGCTCCTCATCTCATTGCCTGTTTAATTACTGGCTGTAATAATAGAGTTGAGTAGTGTCTGCATTGTTTGCATCTGGAGTTTGATGTGTCGGTTGTGGTCCAGTATCTCTTCATTCTGGGTGGTAAGGTGTAACGGGGGTGCTACGATGAGGCACGACCATGACATCAATCAGGTAGATAAGTAAAAAGAATGAACGAGTTATTTTGGGACTCGTTCGAGAAGAAAGGTAGAATTTGTTTTGTTTGATCGTTCTCAAGTCTAGGAACTCAATAACTTTAAGGGCTCTTTTCACTAGTAAAGATCTGCTGATGACGAAAGACCAACCTGGGGCAAGCCCAGGTTCTTTATAGAAATCTGGCGCCCTTGTTCTAGTTCGTTGTTCTAACGGCCAGTCTGCCTGTCAATAGTCGGGGGAACAGCGACTATTTCCTACTAGGGGAGAGAAGAGTTACTACCACACTTTGTATGAACTTCTATCGGAGTTAAATCACGCAATCTTTGACAAGAGCTGGTTGAGATCTTAAGAACTAGCGGAAATAGCCGAGCAGACAGCAATTGCTTATTCAAATTGTTTAGAATTGATTTGGGTATTTATAAAGCGAAGTTTTGCTTTAGTAGCTTGAGTCGCACTTTTACTGCCCAACCATGTACCAGGCTGAAACAGGAGGATTCCGGCGGTTTGATGCTCCGGGGGTTATTTTAGGGGGTTCAAAACGTATTTTTGGAATTAGACATCCCATTACGTCCAGAGAGTCGACAGGATTCTTTCTGACGTACTAAGGCATATTTTCCGGGCATCAGTTGCGGAGCTATCGCACCTCAAAAGTGGACTGCCAAAGTAGGGTAATTTAGGTTTGGGGTTACCCTTCCTATCTGGCACTCTTGTCCTTCTGCTCTAGTTTAGTACAGTCGCCTAGTTTGACTTGTAAAACTCTTTACTTGCTAGGATCGCTACACTCCATACAAATAGAGATAGGAGCTCACCTGCTCTTGTCTTCACCTATCTATGAAGAACAAGCTGCGGTTACCCTAGGGTCGTTCGTAGGCTTAACTGATAAAACAAGTACCTTTGAAAAACTCTTAGAGTGGCCCTGTTACAATATCTAACACTTTGCATACCAACCTCTTGCCCGAATAACGGGCTTAATCCTTCTTGGCCTCCCTTCTACCAAGGCTTCAAACAACTTCTCATGTATTATTATTTAACAGTGAATTAAAGCATTTTCTATTAGAGGTTTCAGTACCTTTCTCACCTTGTATATCATCTTATAGGTGTTGGTAGTGTTGACGATAGAGTTTCATTAGCTGCACCTATACATATTCGATACGGTTGAGATCTGGTGAGTATGTAGGCCAGTGCTCTTGTATTCTAACATTTGTTTCCAACAACCAGTCCTTAGTGATTCCTGCAATATAAACTCAGTCTTTCTCCTGTATAAGGATTGGATCTATACCTTTCTCCCAAATTTCCTGTAAAAAATGTAATAGGTAAAAGTTCAAGGTTTTGATATAGACTTCTGCCGTTACACTCTTGTCCACATCTACCCCCATACCCCTATATGTGCCTTTTAGATCAACTGAAAGGAAACCCAAATAATCTTTTTCACTGTCCCGGACTTTGCCACCCCTTTGACATATTCCCCTAGCCATTTTTCTTTTGCACTTCAGAATACTAACTCAAGTAACGTATTTGTGTGCCTCTCAACGTTGCATTTGTCGCTCCAAATAACTCATCGCCAACACACTATTGTGCAATTTTGATGCTTAATACACAATCGCGGTCATACATGAGGAGTTAAGAGAGGTCTTTTGGCTTTAATATTCTTGTCAATTCCGAATTTGTTGAGCCTCCGCTTAATGGTGCTAACTGAAATATACAGACCGAATTGCTGATGAAGCTCCCTATAAGAGACGTTGTGATTCCGGCGGGTAGATAGGTAAAGACGTCTATTATCACACCCAGTAGTCTTCCTAGGTCTTCCTACGCGTTGGGGTTGGACACTGCCGGTGGAGTCGAACCTAGTCAAAGTGTTGTGGACTGAGCTTGTTGGAACACCAAAAGCCTCAGAAATATGCCGGCCCGTGGCACCAAACTGTTTGGCGCCAATGATCATCCAACGTGTAGCCTCTGACAGTTCTCACCCACTTGTATTGAGCTGTTTGGAGGAAGGGTTGTGAGGAGGCGCCATGGTTGATTAGAAGGTGACGCGTTGTCCCATAATTTCTGAATAAGAACTATACTTTAATCTGAGTAATATGTGATTTATTGACAACCCTTGCTATTGTTGAATAAATTCTTGTGATAAAATGAGATGAGATCGGAGGCGGCCAGCAGGCTTTGCGGTTTGTATACATGCCCGGGTTCAAAGAACGACTTGACCTGCTGGTTGAAATAGATAAGGCCGCTTACCGACCGTTATTGAGTGTTCTCCTAACCGGTAGTTTGTACTATGAAGGTTGCTTAAGAGGCTACCATAACAATGGTTAACGGTAAACACCCATGGGTACATGTATCTTGCCGGTAGACCTTGAAAAAGAAATTTATCGCACGTCGAAATATGACAGGCGGTCCGCGAACAGATGTATCATATTGTCCACCATATACCGTTCCCCAGTTACAATGCCAGAAGAGTACATGGATAATCCTTAGTATACCGATACTTCTTCGGGGTGTATACCTGTAAAATACGTTATCATTATTATCTCCTGCAGTAGGAATAGAAGTCAACAGTCACCTCCGCTTATCGGTCAACAGTTATCCCGGTGCAACGTTCAACAAGTCAGAAGGATAATGTTTGGCTTCACCCTTTATACCCATATAAGTCAACCTCTTCTACAAAGACAGGGATATGTGGCATTAAATATATAAAATGTAATTTACGCTTCGGGAAATGATCGAGGTTTAGATATACATACGATACACCTGAATACACTGGAAATGATCACTACTCTCACCCACCTTGTTGTAGCAATATGGAGAGCGCATCGGTGACGGTGTGAAATGAGTTATCCACCCACCTGAACCGCATATTCATTGAAACTTCCTCCAACAGGCTGCTGCTATCCGTGGAGTGGAGCTGAGTTTATTTAAAAACCACGATCACTCGTCGGCAGAACAATCACTAGGTAGGCACATTTGCCTTCAGTTTTAGAGCATATCGGGATAAGTCACAGTCTTCTTAAATATTGATGTTTAGTAAAAGGACATTTTCGACACTGGGTAGAATTCAATGCATAGATTATCACTCGACTCATAGTGTCCGATAATGTTTACTTTTCTTTTTCTTCCTTTTTTCGTTTAATCTTAATTGATTCATAAATAACTCATTTGTTGTTTCAAACGGCCGTTATGTACTATGTTTCATAGCTTAGCATAGATAGAGAGAGTACGATCACCAGATGCGTGAAGATATGGCAAAATGCTGTATATAGTACTAACGGGGAATGTTATGAGATCGTTCCATATGTACCACTCAGGGCCACTGCTACGTATCATCGAATCTCCGGTAGTAGTGCTACAGGAGCTGAAGATAAAGTACGGCTTTCACTGGTAGAAATACAGGTCATTCCAACGCTGCTTTATTAACAGGGTTTTCTGCCATCATCATTTCCGTGGGGCCTGAAAATACCTTCAATATCATATTCGTTTCCGGTTTTTCTTTGGTGTACCAGTCGATGACATCTATATTTTATAGGTAAAGTGATGACTATTCTCACCTTATTTTGGAGACGCTGCTGCCGGTCAATATGAGGGGTTCATGCATATAAGAGCACGTATCCGAAGAGGTGGATACCCTCGTTCCATAGTCTGTTTACTGATCTATGAGTGTAACTTGTAGCTATGGACGAGGGACTGTAGTGCCAAAGAATACAACCAAGGCGAAGATGTAGCAGAAAGTGGTCGAGACAATGGACTATGGGGCGGCTCTACCTGGTATCACAAACCAGTTCAACCCTATGACGTCGCGTAGAACAAATGTGATATTCGTGGAGTAAATACAGATAGATAGATAGATTTTATACCGCACAGAAGCGTCGCGCTTATCGCACTCCTAACTACCGCCGACAAAAACCAGAACTACAAGATTTCAAACAAAGGAAAAGGTAACGAGCGACTAAGTACAAAGTCAAAACATGGAATGGTACGAAAACAAAAGAACGCGTGCAAAAGTGGTACAGGTAAGCAGAATCTGAGTGACAGCAAAGAAACCTTCCCGTGGTCGATAGAATCCTAACACTTCTCCTAATAACAACCTTGTCCGAACCTGACGTCAAGAAGCGACATGGTACTCTTGCGTGAAACACGGAACCTGCTCCCTGTTCTCAATTATGTTAATACCTGTGAACGAAACTTAACAGTACCCATGAGTCAGTTCACCACTAGGTTGATCCGATTGCGTTGAGTGTATATCCGTAGTCGTAATCTTGTTGACTGGCAGGCTGGCCGACAGAACAACTAGGTTCGAAAGCGTTGGAGGTGGGTAAAGCGGGGTACCTGGGAGTCTGCTTGTCAGGCAGCAGGTGGTTCAGCGGGGTAGAGTCAATATGTTGGTCGCATTCGAGGGTACCGACTGTGTTTGAAGTGGTAGCTCCGGTTGTAGGCCGGGTCGGTTGAGGAGTGGTGAGCGGGGGAAGCCGACTCGGTTAAAATAGGTTGCCTGGCTGGTGCCGAAAAGAGGGGTAAGGCCAACGAAGGACCTCACGTAGGGAGTGGAGCGACTGCTTTGCGACCGTAGTATCGCTAATAACGCGGGCTTTTCGTAGGCTTTGGCAATGGACGTGCGCTGACCTCCAGGTTATTGACAGTGCGTCGATACGAAAGATAGAATGGGTTGGCCACAGGGGACCGGTTGATGGGGTATCGCGATCGTAGGCGCCGACGTATTGAGCAGTGGAGTCGAGAAGAAGGACGCATCCTTGTGAGAGGCTTCAAGTCAATAAGATGGAAATCCTACCAGTCGGGGTAGGCGGGGGGGATCCCAACTTCCAGTCGCGGTCAGGCGAATGGCCTGAAGAGAAACTCTGCCTCCGCGAGCTTTAGCAACCGAAGTAAATACAGATTGATTGATTGATTTTATATTGCTTTGAAGTACAGGACTTATCGCACGCCTAAACCACACCCCCTCGTACAAAAGTAAAAAAGACAAAGGAAAGCGACAAAGGAAAGCGACCCGGAAAAACGTTCAAAAGTAGAAAAGTAAGGAGATATCAGTATGCGAACGAAAGAAGAGGAAAATTTTAGCGAAACGAAATGAAAGAAATCCGGCCTCTCAGGCATCTGTCTCCTCCCCGTCCTCATCTTTCTCATACCATTTCAGGAGTTGTGTTTCTTTGGCGAATTCGAAGATCAGGTCTTCTCTAAAGTTGGTAAACATCCAGTTTTCCCAAGTCTGAGGTCCGGGGATTTTCTCGATGAGGGGTCGTCTGAGTTGTGCCCATCGGGGGTATTCCATGATGATGTGTTTGGAAGATTGTTCCGCCCCGCATTGGCAGGATTCGTGATCGTTTTGGAAGGCATGTTGGTACATGCGTGTTGCCTGGCATCGTATTCGGAAGAGTTGCCTTGCTTTAGAGATTGGCAGTTTGGGGAGTTTGTTGTGGGGTTTTAGGTCTCCTAGATGGTGGTAGTTTGGGATTGGGTGCGAGCTCCATTCCTCCAGCATTCGTTTTCTGAGTAGGTTGGTCTGTATCCATCTCTCCTTCTCTCCTCCTGGCTCCTGGAAAGGGAGCATGAGGGAGGCCATTCAATGTAGGCCGGTTGCTTGTATGTTGAGTACTTTCGATGGTGATAGGCCAATGAGTTCCTTGTTATTGGGATGGTGGTCTTCCAGGCATAGAATCTGGGTCCCGTATTTCCGGGTTCTATAGTTGAGGAGGTGTTCCAGGGGTGGCAGGGCGGCTTCTTTCAGCAGTCGTTCTACTTTTGTCCATCGTTGGAGGCCGGTGATTATGCGTGCAGTTTCATTGTATATTGGTGAAAGGGTGCGGACTACGTGGTCTGCTGCTGTCCACAAGGCTTCTGAGCCCCAGAGGAGCCCCGGAAGGAATGCTTGGGTGATTATGTGGTGGATTGTTTTGACTTTTGCTCCAGGGAGTTGAAGGAAAGGGACAATGCGGGGGTTGTGCGGAAGGACACAATAGCGGTTAAACTATTAAGTCGTCACCCTGATTTCGAGAGGAAGAAGATTCAAAGAATTTAGACGAGAAACAAGAGCAGAAGAGCTATGTTCTAATGTCTATATTATATATATCGCTTGATTGATCAAGTCAGAACAAAGAGAAAAACAGCCCGATATTTATACAAGAACCGTGTCCATTCCGAACGAGAAAGAAAAGGAAACTAAACAGGTGGGAAAGCCATTTGACCCCGAGAAACTGCCAAGAAGTATGGAAACAGATAGAAGAGTGTCGGTTCCGTAAGCGTCCGATAACGTACATAAGTATATGACTCAATGTTCCAACATAGGAAAGTAATACCCGAGATGACAACCCATATGTAAAGTAGAAACGTAATAGAAACCAAAAGAAAAATAGTCAACAGTATAAACCCTGTATTCCTTATCAAATAACCCGTAATGAAAAGTATGGAGATAAACAAATATCAACGTAGTAAATGAAAGAAACAAAGTTCACCGTAAATTCCAACAGGAGTTGTGCGAGTTTTCGGATTCGCTTGAGTGATCGCAGGCAGTTGGAGAGGGCGCTTTCTATGTGTGGGCGGAATGAGAGAGTTGAGTCAAGCCAGACTCCCACGTATTTTAGGCGGTCCTTCGGTTGGATTGTGGTGTCCCCGATGGTGACGGTGTTGTTAGGTTGGCGTAGTGTTGATGTTGTTGTTCTGAAGAAAACTAGATCTGATTTCTGAGGTTCGTATCTGACGTTTAGGGGGTTGGCTTTGGAGATCCTTTCTATCATTCTTTCGTTGAAGCGTTTGGAGATGAAGGCAGGTGACTTGGATATTTGCACTAGGTCATCGTCATCGATGTGTTGGAATTTACGGTGAACTTTGTTTCTTTCATTTACTTCGGTATATGTGTTTATCTCCATACATTTCATTACGGGTTATTTGATAAGGAATACGGGGTTTATACTGTTAACTATTTTCTTTTGAGTTTCTATTACGTTTCTACTTTATATATGGGTTGTCATCTCGGGTATTACTTTCCTATGTTGGAACATTGAGTCATATATCTATGTACGTGATCGGGCGCTTACGCAACCGACACTCTTCTATCTGTTTCCATACTTCTTGGCAGTTTCTCGGGGTCAAACAGCTTTCCCACCTGTTTAGTTTCCCTTTTCTTTCTTAGTCGAGAGGGACACGGTTCTTTTATAAATATCGGGCTGTATTTCTCTTTCCTCTGACTTTGTCAATCAAGCGATACATATAATATTGACATTAGAACCAGGCTTTTTCTGCTCCCGTTTCTCGTCTAATTCTTTGAATCATCTCCGTCTCGAAATCAGGGTGATGACTTAATAGTTTAACCGCTATTGTGTCCTTCCGCAAAACCCCCGCGTTGTCCCTTTCCTTCACGATGTAGGTGGGATTGATTTCTTTTTGTGATGTGGATGGGTTGAGGATTACTCCGGCGTATATCATGAATAGGACAGGTGAGAGTGGTGAGCCTTGTGGTAGGCTGGAGTTGTATGGTTGTGGGGGTTCTAGCTGATGGTTGAAGAAGAATTGTAATGTTCTGTTGGTGTTAAATTCTTTGCACCATTCCGTAAGGTAGTGAGGAAACTTCTGCCCTGTCATGATCTGGTGGAGTGAGGAGTGATTTACACAGTTAAATGCTCCTTGGATATCATTTGTGAGGATTGCCGGTCTGTCTGGGGTTGTGCCGGTGGATTTCTCTTGGAGTAGGTTTTGTTGTATCGGGGTCAGCGTGCGTAGGAGTGCATCTATCCCTGAGATTGTTGGTCTCCCTCCAAATTGGTTATCGGACAGGGTCCCGAGGAGGGTCCCATCGGTGCAGAGCCTTGAAGCAACAATTTTTTCTAGGACTTTGTTGAAACATTGTAGAAGGGATATTGGTCGGTAAGCTTTCGCTGTTTTGTAATCTGCTTTGCCTGGTTTAGGTATCAGGATGCACTTTGCTGTCTTCCATCTGTCTGGGTGGACTCCGTGCTTCAACATGGCTGAGAACATGTCTTGTATGAGCTGTGGAATCGCCTTGATAACTGCTTTGATGAATGGGTAGGGGATGCCGTCTGTCTCTGTTGCCGAGTTGGCTGGTTAGGAGTTTATTGCTTTAAATAGTTCTTCTGTAGTAACTTCTTCGAACATGTCACTAAGGTCACAATAAGGGGGTCTGATTTGCAAGGGGGGGTTTTCGGGGAACGTCCAATTTGTGGAGAAGAGTTCAGCCCTAAATGCTTGGCACTTCCCCGCAAACGTTTCTTCACCTTGTATAGTAAGGATTATAGTTTCCCTTCTTCTCCCGGCATTCATGATTTTCCAGATTGTACTTCCTCTAGCTTCAGAGCGTTCCTTCTCCCTCTGATCTGCTTTGGCTTCTCGTACCAGGTTGGTACAGTTTCGGCTACCCTTTCTCAATGCCTCCCTGTCCTCTTCTCTCCTTGTGTCCCTTGCCCTTCGTTCTAGGGGGTTGAGGTTCGCCTTTACAGTTTTAAATTCTTGGTCCACCATCATTTCGACTTTTTGTGTCCGTTGCTGAGTGGGGTGAGTCGGTCAATCAGCTGGTCGATATATTCCAGGATGAAGTCTGCCGATTGTTTGGTGTGGCTTTGGTTCTCCCAGGCCTCTGGTGTGAAGGAAAGGGACAACGCGGGGGTTGTGCAGAAGGACACAATAGTGGTTAAACTATTAAGTCGTCACCCTGATTTCGAGAGGAAGAAGATTCAAAGAATTTTAGACGAGAAACGGGAGCAGAGAAAGCTAGGTTCTAATGTCTATATTGTATGTATCGCTTTTTATTGACAAAGTCAGAAGAAAGAGAAAAACAGCCCGATATTTATACAAGAACCGTGTCCCTTCCGACCGAGAAAGAAAAGGAAACTAAACAGGTGGGAAAGCCCTTTGACCCCGAGAAACTGCCAAGAAGTATGGAAACAGATGGAAGAGTGTCAGTTGGGTAAGCGCCCGATCACGTACATAGGTATATGACTCAATGTTCCAACATAGGAAAGTAATATCCGAGGTGACAACCCATATGTAAAGTAGAAACGTAATAGAAACCAAAAGAAAATAGTTAACAGTATAAACCCTGTATTCCTTATCAAATAACCCGTAATGAAATGCATGGAGATAAACAAATATCATCGAAGTAAATGAAAGAAACAAAGTTCACTGTAAATTGCAACATGGTGGAAGTTGGAATTGGGAGATGAGTTGGTGGAGCGTATCCCAGTCCGTTTTATGCCATAGTCTTGTTGGTATGTGTGGAGATTTTGAGATTTGGATATGGATTGTGGTTTTCCCGTTGTCTGACCCTGCTCCTTATCTGTCCATATCCCACTTCATATGATAGTGCAGGACTGGGCCTTTGACTAGGGTGAGGTCGATTATAGTTGATCGGTTATTGTTTCCGGGGAGGTGTCTGAATTCCCTGGGTTCATTTAGTAGGTGCAGTCTCTGTCTGTCCATCCATCTCTTGACCCTGGTCGCCTTTTGTTTGTCCGCTCTGATGGCGTTGGTGTATTCGTGTGATTTGTGTCCATACCATAGCTGATGGTGACAGTTAAAGTCTCCCATAACTAGGCAGTTCTCGGGTGTGGTGATGTTCTTTGAGATGTTGGCAAATGGGCAACTTCTCCCAGGTGAGTATATGTTGAGGATTTGTGTTTTTTGTTGTTGTATTTCCACCGTTACCGAGACAATGAAGTTATCGTGTATGAAGTGGTGTTTTGGTTTTAGGTTGTTGTGTTTTCTGATGTATGTGGCGCATTTCGTGTCTTTGTTGCTTGCTGTAAAAGATAAAAGAGAGGTGATTCTGGTGGGTGTCCGTCCTTGTTGTTCCATGTTTCTTGTAACAAAAGAAAAAGTATGCTGTCCTCCATTTCTGCTTCCTCCACGACTGACTTTGTTGTCAGCTCGTTTTTTGCACAGTTCAGTTGCTGCGCAATAGCTATGGTTCTATGTTGTTGGTCCATTAAATGGAGGTTTCCATTTCTTCATTTGGTTTCTCAATGTCCGGGATTACGATCGGGGCATTCTCCCGTTGTGGGATCGGCTGGTCGGAAAGTTTGGTCTTGACTTGCACTCTGATCTTGGCTTTGTCTCGTTCCGGGTATGCCATATCGATTGCTTTGTGGTGTCCTTTGCAGTTGAAGGATCTGATTGGTGAGTGGGTACATCTGATGCCTCCGGCACATTCCTTGGATGGGTGTTCAGTTGTTTTGTCGTGGGCTGATGCGCAGTGTCCGCAGCGTCATGTCGGGTGGCTGCAACGCTCCTGTCGATGTCCGTATTCGAGGTAGTTGTGGCACTGGGTGTCGGGGTTGGTCGGGAGGTTAGTCTCCAGCTTGCAGGTTCTATCGAAGAGGTTAAAGGATCGAAGTCCGAGGTTTTCCATGGTGTAGTGTCCTGGAAGAGCGATGACCATTGAGGAGTGTGCTTTACTGGTGCGGGATTCTGATTTGCTGAGCCATTGGGGAATTTGTGCTAGTTGTATCGATGTTCCATAGTTGCTGGTAATTTCGGATGCGACGAGTTGTCCGGCTTGGAAACCTTCGTCTATTGATGTCGGAATGCCATGTAGGATAAACTTAGACCACCCGGAGTTGACCCGGATGTCAACGAAGGGTACCTTCAGTTCTTGGAGTGCAGATTCGATTTCCAGTCTGTATTCCATGACTTTGGTTGCGGGGGTGACGAATTTGGATTCCAGGACAAAATTATTCTTTGAGGTTTGCCTGGCCGCGAGAAGGTGACAGTCTGGGTCTTGTATTTTAGAGTGATCTTTTGCCTGATTTCGGTTGGGGTAAAGAATGATGCCGCGCTGGTTTCAATGACAATTTCTCGGTTAATTTTGGTGAAGTCTGGTTTGAAGAGGGTGTCCGGTTTGGGCTTGGATCTCTTCCTTTGCACTATCTGGAAGTTGGCTGGTCCGGAGCCTTTTGCGATGTCGGCGTATTATGTGTTCTGTTGTCGTTGTTGTTGAGGTGGGGGGTTCCTTGAGTTCTGTTCCGGGTTTTTCCCTTTGTTCTTGGGTTGTTCGGGGGGGGGCTTGTGCCTGGGGTGCCTGGGCCTATGGTGCACGTAACGGGGGTGCTCGTGGTGCCGGGGGTGCTGGGGCGGTTTGTTGTTGGACGCAGTTAAGCTTTTCCAGCATTATATCTTGCCTTTTCATCATCTCAAACAGTTGGCTTGTCAGGATACTGACAGTATCCTGAAGCTGTTTGTTCTTGACAAACATTTCTTCTCTAAGTCTCTCGACCTCGTGTTCAACTGTGTTGACGGAGGCGGCAATGTGGTCGTTGGACATGGACACAGCGTTTTTGACCAGCCAGGCGGTATAGTTCAGGTTCATGATATCGTGGGTATGCTGGGGGACGATGCTGGGGTGGAGATAGTCGAGTCTGGGGGCGTATGGCCGATTGTAGTCCTCAGAACTTGCGAACTCCCCCATGGGAGTCCCATTGTTTTGGGTTTCTTCGATGACGGTTGATTGGGTGGATTGGGTCGGGTCTAATCTTTGGGGGGGGGTGGTGGTCCGGTGGATGCTGGGGTAGCGAAAAGGAAAGGAAAGAAAACATGAGAAAGCACGAGACAACACCCCTTTATATATCCATACCCCAGCCTAGCGATGACTAACATCCTCACGTAACAGAGACAAAAAGAACTCCATAGAAACCCGCATTACAAATCCCAACCACATTGCGCACTCTTTCCTCTTCGTACCCTGACAACCCGAATAACCAAACCAGACAGCTGCCGTTACAATGGGTTAGATTAGCAAAAGATCCTCAAGCACCATCAGCATTAATAGGACTATCGGGTCGAAAAAGAACGCCACTTTCCAACATCTTAGCTCTTTTCTGTAGCTCTCATGTCCAGGAGGTTTCCTGACTGGAAAGATTTACCCACTAAGCTCCATGGGTGAGGTGACTGCAGCTCCTGACTTCCTGACTGGACTCGTAGTTTTTGAAATCGGCTCGTCGAGGAAGAAACTAGCTCACCCAGGAAGCTTTGGTATCCGAACGGGTATTTTTATAAGCCAGTTTTGTAGAAGAATAGGTCCGGGAAATTCGAAAGATCTAGCGGGAACTGAAGGGACTAGCCAATTAATGAATTAAACAAAACAAAAAAAAATATGAAGGGACTAGGAGGGCAAAATTAGGGTTCCATGAGTAAGGGTTAAGAACTTTGTAAATTACAAACCCTGTACATTTTCATCATTTGCACCCTTCACATTCTTGTCACTCTTTTAACCTGGTTTTCTACCAGCCTCGTTCTCTCTACCGTCCCCCCCGCCAACTCCCAAAACCCATCTCTCGATTACAAAAATCGTTATCGAAATATGAGTGAACAAGCGAACGGAGTAGTGAACCAAACAGCGAATATAGCATGTTGAGAAGCTAATTCATCACCGAATCCATCACTAAACCGAGCAGCAAATCAAAAAGATAAATTACCATTCCGATTCAGTCACATTCTCCAGCTAATCAAGCATCAAGTCAAGAGGGTAATTCAGCGCCGGGGAAGCAGCTAACCCATCACCGAGTGCATCAAGCACCCAGGCAAGTACCTACTTGTTGCCCTCTGGATGACTGATAATACTACCCCTCCCACGAACAAATAATATTAAATCAGGTCTTACCCGATATTATAATATTTTCGAAGTATATTTTTTCGTGAAATCGAGGCTTAGTTGGAACCGAAAACGCAATAAAATCGGCTTAATATTGGGAGAGCCCAATGTAGGGCTTATATAAGCCTGAGAACAGCCGTGGAAAACTATCTGTTCCCAAAGTAATGTAGGTACTTACAGGGAACATATACTAGATATAAGAAGCAAGCGGTTGTTCTTATCAAAGGAGCAAAGGCTCATCTAAGCCGAATCTGTCTTCCTCTCACATCAATTCTTTACTTCAATCAACTGAATGTTCAAGTATCCCTGGCCTTTCGAGGAAGTGATTCTTCAGTCAACAAGCACGTTTTACTTGGGAAGCTTCTGTTTGTACTCATCGATATATTAAAATCGATACAAATCATCCTCGGAAATACTTAGTGCGATTCATTGAATGCCAAATGGCAAACTGAAAGGGGAGAGGTCCTTGCAAAGTTGTTATGATTCTTCCAGCTCTACAACGTATGCTGCTATCAGAGTTATGAAAAGTTGATCATGTTTACTACATTAGCAAACTTTAAGGTGTCACAACATTAATTTGCTTTTCCGAATAGAGACAGCTTCTCCTAAATTTATTTTGCTACTTCAAGTCCTTGGTGAAGGGAAGGGACAACGTGGAGGTTGTGCGGAAGGACACAATAGCGGTTAAACTATTAAGTCGTTACCCTGATTTCGAGGAGGAGAGAATTCAAAGAATTTAGACGAGAAACGGGAGCAGAGAAAGCTTTGTTCTAATGTCTCTATTATATGTATCGCTTGATTGACAAAGTCAGAAGAAAGAGAAAAACAGCCCGATATTTATACAAGAACCGTGTCCCTTCCGACCGAGAAGAAAAGGGAAACTAAACAGGTGGGAAAGCCGTTTGACCCCGAGAATCTGCCAAGAAGTATGGAAACAGATGGAAAGGTTTCGGTTGCATAAGCGCCCGATCACGTACATAAGTGTATGATTCAATGTTCCAACATAGGAAAGTAATACCCGAGATGACAACCCATGTGTAAAGTAGAAACGTAATAGAAACCCAAAAGAAAATGGTTAACAGTATAAACCGTGTATTCCTTATCATATAACCCGTAATGAAATGTATGGAGATAAACAAATATCAACAAAGTAAATGAAAGAAACAAAGTTCACCGTAAATTCCAACACCAACATAGGAAAGTAATACCCGAGATGACAACCCAGATGTGAAGTAGAAACGTAATAGAGACTCAAAAGAAATAGTTAACAGTATAGACCCCGTATTCCTTATCAAATAACACGTAATGAAATGTATGGAGATAAACAAATATCAACGAAGTAAATGAAAGAAACAAAGTTCACCATAAATTCCAACACTTGACAGCTTAACTGCAAGCTAGGTAAGTGAGATTTATCTTAAAATCTTTCATTGTATCCTACTGGCTCCGGGATTAAAGCCAGATGTACAAGTACTGTCGGAGGCAGCTCACAATCACCGAGGCGAAGATTGGGAATCAATGAATAACCCCTAAATTGTTGATCCAATGCCTTGATAGATAAGCGACGAACAAGAAGATAGAAGACATATCGGAATATAATAGGCTACTCGTGAACTTTATGTTAGTTTATAGTTGAAATTCCTAAAAGCCGGTTGTCAATTAACTGACGGATTCCTGATGACTGAATCACAAGGGTTATTTCTCACGCACAATTCTAAATATTAGCGGTACTAGGACGAATTTCAGGTCTCTCCTATGTTGTTCTCCGTTGCGTTCTTGTGGAATCATAGTATTTCTTATTTGACGTTACCTTACCTTACCTTACCTTGCCTTACCTTATCTTTTTTTTTTTTTTTTTTTCTTTTTTTAAAAGATCTTATTCATGAGCTGCCAGGGGATAGAGTGTGAGCACCGTGGGGGATCTGTTCGGTGCTTACCTTGGTGCTTGATGAAGAGTATCACCAGGGGTGTGTATCCATTCGTTCATTTTATTGTCATGCATGTGCTGTACTTCCCTGTGTTATACCCCGAGATGGTCCGAGATCACTCAACCGATGCTAGTGACTGTTCTTGACAAAGAGGAGTCAAGAGCGTCTTAGCAAATAGCTGTTGATGTCGTGGTTAATTCATTACATTCAGCAAACAGAACTCCATAACTTTGCTGAAGCACACTTGACCCGATCATCATATTCCTTTATTCGAACAACCAGAGAATTATTTCTAGAGCTTGGAGCTTAGAGCATACATAGAGCCTAGGGCCTTCAGTCTCTAATGCTCCCGCCGTATCTGCGAGCTAGAGCTCAACTCAAAACGTACAACTTCGATCTTCTATACTCAAAGATTCGTGATTCTTGGACAGTCAGAGAACCATATTCTGCTTACATAGCTCTATTATTATTAATATCATACAAAGACTCCATCTGTTATCTCTTAAAAAGACTAACTTCCAAGCAGTGGTTCCTCTCCATCATGTGACCCAACCTGACATATATGTACTGGGTTTTGTGGGCAATTGATCAGAAGCTGTCGTAGTTGACGGATCGGGCCTGCAAAATCTTATTGGTTGTAGCCACAGACGGGCACATTTGAGTTCAATCTCATGAGTATTATGGCAATAGAGAGGCCGACACCAGACTATTATCAAATATCACAAACTCTGTCTATTCCTGCTCTGTTCTGTTTTGTCTTTCCTGTCCATCCTGTCCTGTTCTCTCTGTCCTGTCCGTTCTTTTCCCTTCGTCCTATTCCGTTGGTTCCGGTTTATCTATTCCGTTCCATGAAGAACAAAGGCATTCAGGCTCAGCACCATGCTTCGGGTAATGTTTACAGAAAGGAAACCACTCGTGATGAGAGGTTAAGAATAGTGACTTTTCAAGATGATGCAAAGATGAAATGGAAGAAGATACAAGAGCATAATGGTATTGATTTCAGAACCTGTGAATCATTATATGCTAGGACAAAATCCAATCCAACCACTACAAATAGGCATAGAAGAGGCCGATTCAAACATTGCGAATCAACAAATCAACGAATGGCTATCGTAGGCCGGCTTGTCCTATTCAATGTAGAGGAGAAAGAGAGGTTCCGCCTATTTAACACTAGAGGGAAAAGCATTAGGCGTTTGATTTGAGAGGATATAATAGAAGAGATGGGAATTGAATGTTCGGTAACAACTTTGAGAGATGTAATAGCATCTATGGGCTATTACAAATGCGTTCCAATGAAGAAATAAGTCTTTTAAATTACAAACATATTATCAAAGACACTAATAAATATATAGATTCAGTATTCAGCATGTAAATAAGCAAAAATGATCCCAATTATGTCGGCAGAAATTGCACTGGACCTACGAGCAATGGATGCAGATAGTATGGACCAATGGATCTACCTTCAATACAGCCGGCTTTGGCAATCGTCCATGGGTAATACGCAGAGTAGATGACAAATATCATCCTGATTACATCGACGAGAGATGGGAATCAGGCAAGCAATCTGTCATGATTTAGAGAACCTTCTGTGGTCCTGAACGCAAGTCAAATATTTACTTTTTTCCTTCTGGCAGCAAACTTTACTCTTCATCCTATACTACAACCATTTTGGACCCTCTTTTGATACCCTTTTGGCTCGAATCCTATGAGAAATATGTCTGGGTACGAGTGGTAGAAGATGGTGTACTTGGGCATAAAAATCACTCCATTAGTTGCAGGGAAAGAAATAATATGGATAGTATTGACTCGCCTCCGCAATCTCCTGACTTGAACTTAATTGAAGCCTTATGGGCACACATGTATATGGAATAGTGAGATACTTTTGCCAGAATTTTTGACCTAAAAACATTAAAGGGGGTCTTGAAAAATACTTAGGATAACACTATAACTAGAGATATGTTAAATAATTTAATCAAAAGCATGCTCCTTATACTGGCATTAGTTATTGGAGCCGACGGGGATTTAACACCTTATTATCATAGATAGTAATAGAAAACAATATCTTCGGGCTCTGATGATAGTAAAAGTTCTGATCACTTTTTTCCCCCTTATAAATACAAAAGTCTGGGTGTCCTTTATTGGATTCTCACCTTATAGGACCCGCATTCACCTGCATATCGTTGACCTCTAAAAGTTGAGTTCTGATCACTTTTGCACACACCCTAGTACAAGTTGGTCACGGTAAATGTGAAAAACCCGTTTTGACTGATTGACTGAAATAGAAGACCTGATTTGCTGATATTGTTGCCAAGACAAGATACCGCTACTGCCATGTAAAAAGGTTGTGAACTCCGCTCTAGTTGTGAACTTCGCTTTAGTTTTGAACTTTTGACTGTTTGACAGCGTTAAAGACCTGTTCTACATTGTGAAGTACCTGCTCAATGGCGTGAGACCGATATTGACACTGTGAAGTGCCCATTCAACCTTCAGTAACCTAGTTTGACATCTATTTGGCCTTGTGAAGCAACTATTCGACCCCGTTCGACGATGTGAAGTACCTGTTCAAAACCGTGGAGTACCCATTCAACTCCTATGAGACAAAAGGGGAGGCTTTCTGATCATTTTAGTGATCAGGCCCAGGCAGGGAGACCATGAGGGGTGGAAGATTTACCATCATAACTTTAAAGTATGTTATGATGACTTGGAAGGAGGTGGAAAGACCTGGAGAAATAGATTATTGTACTGTAACGGCAGCTGTCTGGTTTGGTTATTCGGGTTGTCAGAGGACGAAGAGGAAGCAGTGTGCAGCGTGGTTGGGATTTGTAATGCGTGTTTCTATGGAGTTCTCTCTGTTTCTGTTATGCGAGGAGGTTAGTCATCGCTAGTCTGGTGTATGGATATATAAAGGGGTATTGTCCGGGGCTTTCTCGTGTTTTCCTTTCTTTCCTTCTTTCTTCACCCAACCTCTGTATCTACTCCATGAATATTACTTTAGTTCTACGATACATCATACGGTTCAAACTGGTTTGTCATACCAGGTAGAGCCACTCCATAGTCCATAGCCCATAGTCTTGAACACCTTCTACTACGTCTTCGCCTCGATTGTGTTCCTTGTCGCTATAGTGCCTCGTCCGTAGACCCACGTTACATGTACTTGTCAAGGAATATATAGAAGAGCAAGAGCAAATAGCACACCTACCAATAGCAGAAGACAAAGCAGACCAGCTAATATCGATGAGGCAGAGAAAGAAAGGCTACAAGAGTTTGTTACAAGGGATAAGACTACAAGAAGAGTTTGTTGGGAAGCTATAATACAGGAGATAGGATATGCTTATTCTCTTCGTACTCTTAAATATGTTATGGCCTCCATGAGCTACCATAAAAGATTCCCTCGGAAGAAGAAAGTTTAATATTCTCAATCTATATCTACTATTATATCACTAACTCTTCTACTAGATGGGGTATCAGACAACACAATCTCCTTCAACGAGTCAGACTGTATCAGGACAGACTGAACTGTACATATGTGGATTGATGTAGGACTGTATAGCCAGATGAGTTTACGTTCAACATCTTTGACTTTGATCATAGATTCTGGGTAGTCAGAACAGTAGAAGAAGTGTACCAATCAGACTGTATCGATGAAAGCTGGCAGTCAGAGAGGAAGAGGGTAATAGTCTGAGGTGGATTCTACGGAGAAATGAAGACAGTACCAGTCTTCAAACCTAATGGTGTCACCTTCAACTACTGAGACTATGTAAATCAAATACTAGACTCAAATCTTATTCCATTCTGGTACGCTACATGTGAAGAATATAGGTTGATACGCATAGTGGGGGACAATGCATCTGGGCATAAAGGGCAGGCAAAGATTTGCTGACAGATCCACGACGTGGATATTATTTCTTGGTCTGCACAATCATTATATCTTAATTTAATTGAGGCAGTATGGGGGGAGATGGTGACCGAACTGGGAGAGGTAGTTGGGCGAGTAGAGGATATAGAGGTTCTAAAAGTCATGCTGAAGAATACCTGGAATACAATTGGTGAAGATAAAGTTAGATACTTTAATCCGGAGTATGTGCCGTATACTGGAGACAGTGGTTGCTGCCGGAGGAAGAGATACCCCATATTAGATAGTTTCTTTCATTCATTTGTGGGTAAAAAGGGTGTTCTTCAGACTTTTTTCCTGTATACAAATTGTAAGTCTTGGCTGTATCTGCACTCAAAAATCATCGGTCGTCATCCTCCATCACCTGTGCTACCCATACAAGATTGGTCTAATCAATCGGGCTGCTCAGTATTTAATGTAAATACCCTGTACGCTCACTTAATTTCCACCATCAAAGGTCAGCAATTCTCTCGACCTGCCATCAACAACGTCCACTATGTAGTTGTCCCTCCACACCGCACCAACACACAGAGTTCCGTAGCATCCTTTAGCTGTTCCCCTTCCTCTTTCTCCACGCCACCGCCGTCTGCTTGTCCCCTTTCTTTTTGAAGTTGGGGCACTGGCAGACCACTGAAGGACCCGCCAAACACTGTCCGGGACTTCCAGCTTGTAGCTCTCCACCTTCTTTGCCTCTGTGATAGACTTCTTGAAGGGTGACTATCTGAAACAAAGGTCATTGACACTCACCTAGATCTCCCCTGCCCGGCTAGAAAAATTTCAGCGCTGGGCTCTGAACCGCAAACCTCACCGCCTACAGTGCGTCCACAACCCCACCTCTGCCCCCCTACAAATGGAGGCAGTTAAGTAAATATCTAGGTACATTTAGACCCAGCCATCCACACGCTGACACTCCACGGCATCATCACGACCGGGCACGAAGCGATCAATCAGTGTTTCATGGATACCAATCGGAAGCTAAACGTCTACGAACAGGAGTATTCCCACATCAGATTTCATACGGGTTATAAGATAACGCTGCAGGGAGGCCTTGTACGAGAGGCATATGCGGCGTCCAGATAAGTCTCGATAGATAAGTCGGGGTGGAAGTGATTGACCCGTATCCAAGGGTGTTCTTCCAAGTGGCCTTCTTGCAGACACATAAGGTTGTGAAGTGCATGGCAGAGAGCTAGCTCAAAGGCACGAAGGGTATAATGGACGTGGTGATGGCAGTAAATATCGAGGAAGGAGGCAAGCCTAAAGGAACTGGGGATACCGAGCAGAGTGTCAACAGAACGAATCAGAATGACGATGGTGAGGATAACTCCGAGGACACAGCTGATACAGAAGTAGAGTCGGAACACTTCACATTGATGGAAGTGTTCGCGAACTTCCACAAAAGATGCCACCCATTGAATGCTGTTGGGCCCATTACAGCTACGATCGAGCTCTTCCGCCTGGGAGAAGACTGTAATATAGTGTCCTATGGCCCCACATACCTATTCACAACCGCACTTCAGTCCTTATTGAGAACTCCCTTCTCATTTAACGCATGGCTAACTTGCTCGTTCAAAGATTTCTCCTATATCGGAACCCCGATGCAGACTCTGTATTGAAAATTTAAGCCCTGTTGAACAGCACCAAGGATTACGATCAGCGAACAGTTCTCCTACCACTGGCGGAGTATGGGCAGCTCATAAACACGGCGACTAGAGACTTTGCAGTCACAAGGATTGGGGAACAAAAAAGGGACAAGAGAAAGAGGGTCGAAGAGGAAGGCGAAGAGGGAAAGAATTATTTGGTGGAGGTGTTGGAGGAGGAGAGTGGGGCGGGAGGTAGTCGGAGTGGGCATGTGGAGAATTAATGTGGCGTCCGTGAGGGGAAGGCTTCGTGTGTGGGGGAGGAGGTCGTAGTTTACTATTCTTTTTTCTCAGATTCCCCTTAGCAGGACTGCTGGTTTGGAAGGATATATCTCGTTTCGACTAAGATTTATTGTTTAATTTTCAGGTCATATTTAGCGGGACTACATGTAGTAGTATGAAAGTTTACTATAAATTTAAAATCCGTTACATATATTAATTGCTTCAACCTATAGAAATGGTCGTATTAGCAACATGATGATGGAAATGATCTGACCTTCTCATCAATGCCCCCCTAGCCGTCAGGGCACCCTACTGAACCGATCAAGATTAAGAAATTAGCATTGACCCGGTCAGAATTAATGACCAAGTATATTCATACCCTGTTGCCACCACTACCATGGATTTGCGCTACAGTGATAATGCTTTCATCCCAGCATGGTACGCTTTAGTCTTCCCACCTTACAACATAGGAATCAAATCGACACGAGAGAGCCATTATCCGAACAATATCACCTATTAAAGCCACTCCGGCCCCGCTCTTTTTTCGGCAGTAGCTGGGGGTGGCATTTCTGCGCCAGACAATAAAGTACTTCCTATACCTAGCTGTGCTAGGTAACAGACGATACTGCATGTTATATCTTTTGCCTTTCACCTTTCTCCTATCTTTCCCCCTGTTACTTCTCTAGTAACTTGAGTAAGTAACTTATTGTTTAGTTGCACGTTATCGTCCCTATAGTTTTCTCTGGTAGAGAGACAGGGGGAAGGAGGTACCTGGGGCAGGTTATACTAGTATAATTAAGGAGATAATTATTCTGATAATAACACAATAACAAAATCATCTATTATACTCTTAGAAACTATCAGAGAAAGTCGAAGAAAACGTAGAAGAATATTGAACTCAAGTGTCCACCCTTTTCCCATCAATTTTCTTTTCTTTTTTAGTAATAGTATTCTCATCATGTCATGAGAACACACTCACCATCGCTGGGAAACTTTCTCAAATTGTGTATCCGGTCTCGAGCTATTCTCACCATCATTGTTAATACTCCTGTTTCAGGGTGGCTGTCCTGAGTGTAGAAGCTTGCGTTAATATTAATATTGCAACATGGGTGACGTATAGCACTTCTGAACGTTCGAGAAAAGAACAGAGTATCCTGGGGTGGAACGGCTAGACTTCGTTTATGGCGTACACAGAAGCGCCACCGGAGGTATGATTTGGTTCTTGTGACAAGCCTCCCTGCACTACATTAGTGACCGGGGAAAAGAGAAGAGGCAAGGAGCCTCACTCGGAAACTGTGCAAGCTACCGCGCTCTGCTACATTCTCACAAGAACCACATGCAACTATATCCACCGGCGGTCTACAAGCTAGAAAACAAAACATATTGTTGTGTTTAAGTTTCACCATCTATTTGTCACAGCTTCTCAGTGGGTTAAAAGGGATGCTCCTCAGCAGCCGATTCGAGGACGAGCTGTTGGATTTGTGTTCCGAGCCTAAGAGCTAGGTACTAGTACTATATGGGTATCAGTCCATACGTCGATATGCTGCCATATATAGACTGTATAAGGTCTAATATTCTTGTATAAATGAGGGCTTTATATGCCCCCTGTATTATAGCAAACAAGTCAATTAAGAAAGTCACTGTCTTCCGCATTTATTATTATTCACTACTATTTATTAATTCTTCACTACTATTTTATATCCAACATGAGCGACAAGATATGGCCGAGTGAAAATCTATGCTGCAACCTTTAGGGAAGTTTCGCAAATTTCTACTACACCCACATGACTTTTATTGTTCAATCATTCAGAAGAAGAATACATTTATTCAGTAATGATGCTTGTGCTACCGTTTCTACGGGAGAGTAAAGGCTCATGTGGGGGAGCCAAGCCCATTCTCTGCAACTCCGGAGTACCCATTCATGGACTCAAATCAAGTGCTGGACCGTCGCATTCACACTAAAAAAGACTCCGAACCTCTCAACACAAAGTCTGTAATACTGTAGGTACTCGATAACTTCGCTATCGCTGTGACTGTAGGCGTCGCCAAATGTGGCTGTGAGACAACTTGGCTAATATGAGGCAGGGGTTAAGCCTGTTGCTCACTCGCTTGCAATCATGTTCCCGTTCATCACTTTTATGTGTAAATTATATTCCCGTTCACCTGCTCCTACATCACCAACTATCACTAGCTCATGCAGTGGTTCCTTTGCACATCATCACATATCACCTGATACTTTTATGCGGATTGCTTCTTTGGAGTATTTGGGCCCGTTTCTCTATGGAATCCGTTGGAAGAGGTAAGAGTTTCTTGATTCCCCGTATGACTATTGAATTTAGGATCCTGTTCATAGACTTACCATTGCGCCTACAGATTCGGGGTTTTATAATGTAAGTCCTACCTTGTAAGCAGAGATAAGCTCTATCATCCAATATGTCTTCTGGCGCACCTCTGCATTGGCTGTTAAGGAGGACTGTGGGTTCTTCTGGCATTGCTGAACACTGTGGACCTCAACCAAAAGCTAGTAAGGACCGGGTTCTAAACTCAGAGACGAGACCAATTACATGGCCAGAAAGATTTCGGAGTTAGCAACAGAAAATCATGGTACTAGTATTTCTACATCATTATCAGATTTCCACTGCATCAACCGTCAGAAATCAAAGTACGTTAAGACCACCTATTCAGCAAGAGGCGAGCATTATCATTGATGTGATACAGGGAACTATTAGTGAATGGGTAAGCAGGGTAAATGATATGCAAAATTCGGGTTCAATAGTACTGTTAGGAGAGTAGTCGTAATGGTGATTTGCAAGTGGCGTGTGCTAGAAATCCAACTATATCGGTTGGTTTTGGAGAGACGAGAAAGGGGACAATCTGTTAGAAGAAGTTGGTTTAGGTTACACGCTAATGCCATATATCGAGAACTCTTCTCAGCTCTATCCACAAATGGTACTTCGGTTTTCAGGTTTTCCAACGGGTGGTTTGTGAGATTCTTCGATCGATTCAGTATTTCACTCCACTGCATTACCGAAAAGGCACAAGTGGTTCCGGGAGACGACCACAAACTAGTAATGGATTGGTTATGGTTCAACCGTAGAAATTCACAGCTTCCCTTTAGCAATTGGATGGAGATTGTTTTAAATCGATCAACGAACAGATATCTTTTAAGCAATATATGCAATTTAGACGAAACATTATTACCCTTTGAACACCTCAGCGACAGGACGTACGATATGATAGGGAAAAAAAACAATATGGGTAAAGAAAACTAGAAGTGGATGGGACAAACGGCAAGCAAGCCTAATACTTTGTGTTTTTGCTAATGGGGTAAATCGAGTCCCGCCTATGATTATTTTCAATGAGAAAGACAATGTTCTAATCAGAGAGTCACCTGAGTATCACCTGGGAATTATAGTAGAATTCAATGATACAGTTTATATGAACGATGCTTTATTTCTAAAATATATTGAATTGTATTTATTACCCGCCCTTGATGGTCGATCTACATTGTTTGTTCTTAATAAATATATATCACACTGTACTCCTGCAGTTATGAACTTTTTCCATCAGAATTATATTCTTTCTTCTCTTATTCCTGCAGGCTGTACAAGTGTTAGACAGCCGCTTGATATTTCAATTAATGAAACTATTAAAAAACCGGATACGGGAGCTTACAGATGAAGCTATAATTGAGGTTGAGGAATGGGAAGAGTCAGGTTTTGAGCAGTAGATTGTTAGTTAACGATGGATTCTTACAACATGAACAGTTGGAAATGCATAGTATCAATTTTCAGTTGAGAACACACATATTATTATATATTCTTTTAGAAATGTAGGGTATCATTACCTGTGGATTGCAGTGAAGATTGGGCTTTAAGGATAAAAGGTTTTGAAGAAATTGAAATTGGGGATTGGAGATGAGAACCTGAAGTACCAGATCAAAGTCAATTTACAGATGTTACAAAGGAAAATGATTACAGTGAAGAGATAGAATTTGTAGCACACGGAGAGGAATGAATACAATGTCCTCAAACACAATGTCTCGGTGCCCAGTGATCGCCATGTCTCATTCCCTCATGAGTCAGCCACGGACCGGCTTGCATTACAGTGATAGCGAATTTATCGAGTACTGATGGTATCCACTGTGGACCAGGTATGTCTTGGCCGGTACCTGCCAAGTGTTAAGCGAGCTCCCTGCTCCGGCGTGAGCCCTGGTACCTGACTAACCGCATACAGCGTAGCCTAACCGCCAGGGGCACGGAATTTCCATACGAACCAACCTTCATGCATCGACATCGCTACATTTCCATACGGTTTACAAATGGTACGCGCTGTGGGGGCTAGAAGACCTGGTATTTATACTACCGTCTGCCATCACAAGTTCGCGCGACAGAACCCGAGAGTAGGCACCGCCACCGCAAACATCCAAACAGCCAAGAACCTGTATACGCTACTCTGGTTACTGCACTGATAGAAGAAAGATTGAACTCAATTCCTCAAGTTCCTCGCCCTAGAGCTCAGCACAAGATGGGAGTTTATGAAAACCCGGGAATACACTACGCTAATAATGTCTCGATATCATGCAGAGCCGAGACCCCCGTCCCCGACACCGCCACCTGGTATGCTCTGTAGGCTCTACTTGTGGATTGGATGCGATATAGGGAGATCAATTTCAATGATCATATCGAAGTGGGTAGAGCACTAGAAACAGAACTCCAGTCGATTTCCTTGCCTAGGCTGGGCCGTCCCTTAAGTTATCGACACTGACCCCGCCCATCCCCACCCCCCCCCTACCGGGGGATGGAATTTGTATGAGATATCTATTATTTGATAAGAGGGATAATGAGATCTATTAGTAAAGCCACACCGAATTTGGCTTTTTTTTTGGTAGGTCCGTATTTTTGAGACCACTTCAGGCATACGCGTGCTCAGGCGTTAACTCACCGCCCCAGCCAAAGACCACGAAAGCAGGCTTCCCCGCCTCTTGAATCGACTGTAGGGTTAGGGGCCGCCCAACCCGAAGGCGGGCTGTAGAGCCGGGAGGGATTAAGTGGGGATTCTCAGAAGTCGGGTTCATGGTGGGGTAGTGGTATATTGGGTATTACGATTAGAGAATTCGAGTGATCAGTCGTGACCCGCCTCCGAGACATTTCTTGAATACTCGGGACAGCAGCATTGTTTTGGGTTGAGATCAAGATTGCACAATGGTGAGCATCATATGATACTCTAACTCTGCTAGAATTGAAACGGCGCCAAAATTTCGTTTTGAGGTATGTAGGTAACGGTCTAGGGGGATTGTTGCTCTCAACATATTAAGAGTGCAATATTCCATAAATGTTCTCCTTCGGCAGAGGGCGCTCAGAGGAGTCTTCGTTCTTCCGCGGGGATATGAATATCGCAGTCCTATTTTACTCCGGCCTCCGCTTACTGAGTGGATGTCGTAGCTGAAAAATCCATTCGTTCCTTTATCGGGAATCATGGAGTGTGGTGGTGGGGGTGGGGCGCTCTTTCAGCTACCAATATATCTATCACTTAATAGTTCAAATCATGACCAACGAGATTTGAAAATATTAGTGGATAATATCTAGCGAGTAAATAAAGATAAACGTTATCGTACACCGAAACTGAATATCTAACATGGCGCTGTGTTTCGATTGGTTTTCGATGTTTGCTTTGTAACTGCATATATGCGCATGCATTTCATCCTGGTACTGCCTAGCCGAGAACACGTCAATACCCTCAGCTAGATTCGCTCTCATCCACCAAGACGATAAAAAGAAAGAAAATATTCGGGCACAAATGCCTCATTTCATCTGGTCATTCAGTTCATTCTGGCAAAAGGTCTGGCAGATCCGTACCGCTATCTTTACGGTTTTAGATTCTTGTCTAGGCTGGGCGATAGTATTACTATAGCTACGGTAGGATTAAACCTTTCTATCGCCAGTTTAAGCACTGATATAAACGGTTAAGGTCTAGCCGAAGTGTTGCGACGTATATCAAGCTCTCCCGCCAGTTCTCTGTTCCTGCTTGTCACGATCGCCAGGTCAAGGCCTATGAACCCACCTACCACGTATTATCGGGTGCCAAAAATAACCGATCACCTCAGAACGTCGAAATCCAATTTAGGTCAGAATAACTCAACAACCAGGAGAGCAATTGAATAACTTTAAGTCTCCTAAACGGAGTAAGATGCTTGCAAAGAACCCTCTAACCCCGAAGGTCTCGGTGTGAAGTTTCTTCGCAGGACATTTTAGTTGCTATGAGTCTCACGAGGGTGCCAGTGATCGGTTATTTTTGGCACCCAATAATACCTTCTTTCACCGTCGGCTTGGATCCTCTCAGCACTAGAAGAAAATCAGGTCATCAGCGCACCACTGGACACGAGGGAGAGTACTTCTAAAGCCTCTATCACCGCCGGGCGTGTATCACAACATTCTCCGAACTTAGTTAGAGCAACGAGTAGTTACCCCGCTAACCGGAGGTCAAATATCTAACAGCCAGAAATGACTTCTCTCGCCGTTTCCTCTAATTCCAGGTCCTTTAGTGCTCCGTTGAACCCTATATCAGAGTTTTTTTGGAAGGAGGCATTTGAAAGTCTCTCTCCAAGCGATCAGGAATCACCTCGACGTTGTAACGGTGGCGACATCATCAAAGATATTCTGGATAGCATGGAAGTACAGAAGAAACTTGATGAGCGTAATACACGCATGTTCAAGTGGCAGGGACAAGTTTACCACTCGAGTGATATCGCGGACAAAGTCATTTCATGGGTGCAAACATTTATCAAGGTTGGCGATACGATTGTCCAGTATGATCCGGTGCACGCAGCGCTCCCATGGGCGGGATTCCTATTCATCTTACAGGTAGTTCAATCCAACCCCTAGTATATTTGACCTTGAATGAACTAATGGTGGAGTGAATCTTAGGTAGCAGTGAATCGTCAAGAGTCCACGGGAGCTTCTCTCTTGGGAATTGAGCGAATCGTCAATATTATGGTAAGAACAAGCATATATGAAGCACTGTATCCAAGTTTTCAGTCATTCTCCAGTATCGAGACGAATCTTAGAACTCAACTTGTTCAATTATATGCCAAAATACTTGATTTCCTAGCAAGCACGAAGAAGAAATTAGACAAAGGGGGAGTAGGTATATGGCCCATTCTTCTCTGCGTATTAAAGTATATTCTCATGTAAAGTAGGTCGAATTATATCAGCTATTTTTGAGTATGGCGATACAAAAGAAAAACTAGTTTTGCTTGAACAGAGCGCATCGAGTGTCGACACCACCGCGTCAACAGTTGATGCTCAATGTAAGCTCTTTGAATGAATGCTACTCTATATACCGAATTTGACACAATTACTTTCATAGCTCGACACATTCGAGATCGTCAGCTAAGAGGTAGTTATCTTTCCCGCGTTACGCTTATTCTCCACTGACACACATAAAAGAGGGTATCGATGATGGGTGTAATCGATTTGAAAAGTTGCAAAAGATATTGACCTAACTGAATATTCCACTGAGCGACATTGCTCGTAAATTAGACACTTTATACAAATCGCTCGAGGGTAGGCTTTCTTCTAAACTAATTCCCCTCTCGAGCATTGGGAATGTTTATCTGACCAGTGTTGGTAATTGGCATATAGTAACAAGACGGAAGGAAATACTTCAATGGTTATCATCAATCGAATATCAAAAGCATCATCGGGAGATACAAAAAGGTTTAGTTGAGAATACGGGGGAATGGCTTTTTGACCACCCCGCATTCCTTGAATGGCAAAAACCCCAGGAGTCCCGTGTCTTGTGGGAGCATGGCATACGTATGTACACCCAGCCCAATTCAACCCCCTGATAGTTGTCAATACCGTTATTGACGATATTGTGCAACATCTACAGCAGGGGCAGGTAAACGAGACTTGCGTAAGTTATAACCTGAAGTAGGCCGGGTATAACTGTGATGGAGGCTAAAGAATCTCTTTGCAGGTCGGCAGTTGTGGAACGGCTTACAGAGAAACCTATTGGCCCCACGCACAGCCAGCGGCCCGTGTCGTACCTTTATTGCATTAGAACAGAGGAAGAGGGCCGTAATCCGGCGATCATTTTAGCCAGCCTTGTAAAACAGCTAGGTATATGTACCGAGAACCTTCCCGCATTGCTTGTCTCAGCTTATGAAGATCGAGAAAGAAACGGCTCCAATGAGGCATTGGATTGCGATGAGTGTCAAGAGCTTATTGTTACAGGAAACACGAACACTGCTCCTAAGTCAAGGAACAGGGATAATACGAGTGATGGGTTGTGATGCGAGTACGGTCGGGTAACGAGGGAACAAGCATAGAAAGGTACCGAGGGGTGTGGGGGCACCGGGTGCAACCACACTAGTATCAGGCTATTGTGAGGGCACGCTTACTATTGGGTGTCTCACCCGAAACGGAATAGAAGTAGAGCTTATGGCTGCAGGCCATTCTACTTAAGGAAGTAGCTCTAGGACAATAGTATGATACAGCTCGGTTACTGGCAATTGCAAGGTTCATGGTTACGTGTCGGAATTAGAATGGGGGAACGGAACTATGCGGGGGCGCTTTTCTATTGGGGTTATCTTCGGGTTGATTGTCTTATTCTATTATCGTTATCTCATTAGTATTAGAAAGCGGGCCTTGGCATAGGTTTCGACATGTATAAATAGGGTAGGGTTCTACCTCGTCTTAGTGGCATCATCAGTCACTCAGCGAGCGGAATCCGGTTTACAATATTACAAGTTCAAAAGCTACAGAACTATCGCTTAGCATTGGCGTTTCCCCAAACACTTATAGTCGAAATCATTAATATTAGTCAGCCAACCACTCTTGTAATTGACGCTCTGGATGAAATGGAGATGGAAGGGCGTTTGGAACTATTAAAGGCCATCAAGTTCATCATCTCTAATTCCACCCCTGTCGTCAAGATTTTTATATCGAGCCAGATGAGCAACGATATAGAGTTGGCATTAGGGGATGTGCTGAGGATAAATATCCGCGCTAGAGATAACCAGAAAGACATCGACAAATTCATAACGCGTGAGATAGATAAGGCTATTTTGGAAAAGCGATTACTTTGCGGCTCAGTCCGCCCTGATTTAAGGGAAAAGATTGAGAAAGCTCTGTCAAAAAAAGCTGACGGGATGTAAGTAGAAGATCTACGCCACCCTACAATGAACGTGCTGGTGGGATACCCCTGCCAGGTTCCAATGGGTCGCCCTACAGATACCATATATCTGTGAGTTTCAAATTGCCGAGGAGATGGAAAAGAACCTATCGCTTCTCCTAGATACGCTGTAGTCGAGTTATGATCTGATTTATGAGAAAATCGAGCGGCTACCTGGATCTTCACCAACACTAGTGAAAAGAAGGTTAATGTTTATAATGTGCTCGCAGCGGACGATGAGGCCCCGGGAGTGGTCAGAAGCCGTGAAGTGGTCTACACAGTAGGATGGATGGAGTGGATGGGACTTTGATCATTTGTTCAAGCTTTGTCAGAACCTTGTCGACGTGGATGATCAATTTAGGGTGGTACGATTTGCACATTTATCAGTTCGACAATTTCTGGTTGAGAAGGACCTGGAGGGAGAAGGGCATCGCATCATGGCAGAATGGTGTGCTGCAATTATAGAATGGCAATATTACGGGGGAGATCAGCATATCCTAAGTGTGCGTGAGCGAATGCGCTATGCCCTCTCCAATTGGGGTACGCATATGCTGAAAAGTCCCCGAAAAGACGCCGATGGCTATCCTCATAGTGTTTATATGCTCGCGTTGCGCGAGCGTGGGCACCATTGGACTCACTTGGATAGCCAATTTCCGTTTTATGTGCTTTATTCTGACGAGGGAAAATGGTATTGGATGAAGCCCCATATATCGAATTGCCACTACCTATTTATCTTTGCCTTCCTTAGTATACATGCCACCGGCCCGTACTGGTCTCATAACGCTGCAACGCTGAAAGATTCCGCCGGCATTTCTCTTTTCGAAAGCGCTATCAAATGCGACCATCTACAAATGCTTACAAGACTGCTGGATGATGGAGGCGAGATTCCAGGCAACGTTTTAGAGCGGGTTGAACAGAGGTCATTACCAGGATGCTCTCAAAGAGCCACTGAACTAATCGACAATTATCTGGCGTCGCGCACTCCAGTACCGAAACCTGTTATCGAACCGCCGCCACGGTGGACGGTGCCCTTTCTAAAACCAATCATTCAACGTTTCCGATGGTTTATTGGTTAGGCAGTCGAAGGAAAATCTGTGTCCGAGGGAATCCATAGTTGGTTTGGTCCCACTCTCCGGAAGTACGATGTGTGATTGATTTGTTTCAAATAAATATATATCACCTTCGCTCCCTGAAGACCACGTGGTTATGGTGCTATCTCATGTATTAAATCAGTTTCCACGTTTCCCTATTTTCATGCAAGGGCGCCACAAGATCCATTTATTTATTTTTCATTTATTCTCTTTCTGTTTGATTCTTTGTGCAGAATTGATGTTCGCGACGGGTTCTTTTTTTTCTTCTTTTTTTTCTTTTTTTCTTTTTGAAATATGTTGCAGCAAATAGTGTCTTTTTGTGTTATATCTTCAATAATAATTCTATGACATACCTAGAAATAGTAGAAAGTAGATACTAAACCCATATTCATCTCCACATCCGCTCTGGAATCTAACTCATGAGTAAGACACCTACTTGACCGCGAAAACAATATCCCCCAAACGATCTGTCTATCCGTAACTTTCTAGCCGCTCCACATAGACTGAAACTGCCAACATCTCCCACCATTTACTAAAGGATTATTTATCAATGAATCAATCAATCCCCTGGTCGTGCATCACCGCCGAGTGATAGTGGGAGATCGAGTGATACCCCATGTCTAATCACTCCCGCCCAGACAGGCGACATAAAATAAAGCGGTCCACCTTTAGTCTCTTAGCCGCCCCTACTGAGCAGCGGGTACCTCTGCATCTCCTCAACCAGCTACCACTGCCCGTTTCGGTATCTGGGAGTCTAACTTAAATTGGATTCGTATCACTGGTATGGGAGGCCGGCTTAGCAGCGGGAAAAAACGGAGGCAACTAAAAATGTTTGGGTCTTTGACTTTAGCGGAGAGTTAGATTAGACTGGTGAACCGGTTTCTCGGAATGATCATTGTTGTGGTATAGGGATGAGTCGGATACTGGCCGTTCGGTTCCTCCTTAAAATCGTACCTGGCTTTAGGTTACGCCAGAGAAAATGATACTATAAGGGGTATACGCCGGGGCGTATATATGCTAGTTCATCCCGTACGCGCCTGTTCGTGGGTAAGAGCGAGTAATCGATCGATAGAGGAGCAGTTGTGTCAATGATGGCGGGCGGATTAATCTATCTCGATTTTATCCGTACGGGTGACTAGAAATGTATTAAGAAAATCTTTATCAAAAGATCAACCACCTCCAAAATATATCTGGTGTTGGAAATCACTTGTTCTCGCCACCCCCGAGGTTTTTGAGAAGTGGGCGCGCGTGGGAGTACGAGGGGCGTGTCATGTTTGAGGGCAGGTCTTATATACCTACCAGGTCTTGGCGCAGCCTCCGTCTATGACAACAGTTCTACGTAATCACGACTAACTCATAACTCCGGAGCGGCTAGGAAGACTACAAAAAAAGAGGCCATCGAATATAAGACGCACAACCGCGGTAAGACAGATGCGGATAGATGCCAGAGGACTTGGTAACCTCGGCTGCGGTATCGCTTCCCCCAGAGGCTTTCCCGGCGGTGTTATCGTAACGATAAGGCCGCTAAGCCTACTCTCCAAGAACAGCTGTTTCAGCCTCGACATCGCGACCGGTAGTGGGCGCGGAGAAGCTCACACCCACAAGACGGTGGCAGTGGTATACAGTGTAAACACTGAGAGATATCTCCGATCAAGCGAAAATTCGCGTCGCGCGGCAAAGGCACAGCGGTGGCCGCGAGAGGGAAATAAATACTTCACCAGAAGCGAGAGCGCCGATTTAGAAGGGTCCCGCGCGCAGCCCGCTTTGCAGGGATCGGCATGTGATGCGACGTTGCACAGATCCGATAAGCGAGGTCTACGCTTGAACGCACGCTACACTTGAGATCCGAAGTGGGTTGCGTGTATGCACTCCTGTCGCCTATCCACGGTGGGGCGTACAGATCGCGGTTGCGCTGCCGAGGTACCTACCCGGGCAAGAAATTCACAGCGTTTGTGTGCTTTTTGTTTTGGATTGAGCATGCATATGGGCGCAACCTCGTGCTCGCGCAGGATGCCTGGTTCTTGGTGGTGTGCAGATCGATGATTGTACTGGTTGAAATCGTGTTGGTGCCAAGAACCTGCAGCGTTAGAAGGAAGGCCAACCAGAAGAAAACTTGGCACGAGAAACCGGGACCAACCGCGGGTATCGCCGCAAGCCTCGCGCGCCGATTATGCACGTTAGGTTGAGATCGAGGTCGATATATAGCGGTATGTGTCATGTATCGGTAAATTTCTCTGGAGGTGAAGTGATTAAAGTACGAGATAATATCAAGGCATAGTTTTGACGCGCTGATCAACAGTCTGGATCTACCCTTCCGATACCTTCTCCGCAACATGAGATATCACTCGTTCCCACCACAGTTTTCTTTTTTTTTCTTTTTTCTTTCTTAACTCATTTGTATGCGATATATCACAGTTGGCATAATAAGAGATTTACAAATATCATGTAATTTGATAATGATCTTATCAAATTACAGTTGATGCGACATGACACGAAAAAGCACCCCGACACCAGTATCATTGAGAACCCTAGAGAAGGACAGCACAAAGTTCATGGAGTAGTGTATTTCGCCTCGCCGGGAGTATAGAAGTGGATGAAGAAAGCCGGCATGTGTATCATGATAGAGAGACTTTCCCGATAACAGTGTAGAAAGAGAATTTATTCGTAGTTATAAAAAGGTCATCCTCTTACGCGGTGAATCGGACTTTATCTTCTTATGGCTCAGAACTCCCAATTGCAATCAACCATAGAATATTTTATGTTTCAAGCCGCGGGATCGGACAAAACCTCCATCTATAAATTCAACTTTTAATGGTCTTGTATAGCGATAATCCTCCACCAGAGATCCCAGAGCACAAGCTTTGATAATAAAAGGAAAGAAAGAAAGTAGAGGACAAAAGAAATCGTGATGAAAGGAAAGTCAATATCACGAGAACTCTGACAAAGGAAAGTAATGAATGATTCTAGTCATTGACATCAAGAACGAACATTTACTTCTACATGACTACTCATTTATCAACGGCGGTAATATAAATGACGATTTCAAAAGGCACAGTCGTTTAGTCGCTATATGACTTCATCAACGTTATTCAGCGATACGTAATATTAAGTGACGGAACGACCTGAGTTGCAGTTACACCTGCAAAAACCGTTTGTTGGTGGCATTTTGTCTAAAGAGGTATCACTGTGACTAGCACGTTCAGTCACTGATTGCCTATGGTACCGCTGTATAGTGACACGGCTTAGTCACTTATCTTATGCTCCTAGGGGGCCTCGTATTCTTTGACGTTTTACTAAACTCCCTTGGAGGCTCCTGTTCGTGAATTTTAGTTTGTACAACCTTTCAGGTTTAGATTTGTTTTACTATAAAATATAGCTTGCTCGTCTTGTACACCTTAAAAGATAAAGAATCCATTATAAATCAAATCCTACAGGTATGGATCATTGGTGAAAAGGATCAATTAGTCCCTCACTATAATTATCTCATTGAAGACTCTTCTAAATGGGAAAGTCTATTCCCAAGGCAGACTACCTTTTCCAAATCCCCAGTCCCCGCGATACACGCTACCCGAAGCTGATAACTACATTTGAAAGGAAGTCTGAGAACACGATACAGAAAGTCTTATAAGTCGCTGTCTACAAGCGACAACTATTATCCCCTGAGTCCTCCTCCCATATTATACAGCTTGAAGTCTGCACGATCCTTGGCCCTCAGGTGTAGGGCTCTGGACAGCAGCTCAAAGACAATAAAAGCCAAAGGATCGATAAAGCGACAAGAGTAGAAAATGATGAATACTTCTTCAGGTGCGCGGGCCTGCAACCTCCCTTCATAGCGATTCTAACCAATTGTGGTACATTCTTTTGAAGTGCCCCAGCGCTACTAATGTCGCACCCCTGGCGAGAAGAGATAAAGTAAGTACTTGCTGGAGTTACTTGACTACTAAGTACATACGTAGTCCCAAGTCTCTATAGGAACTTGTCGTCTTTTCCATAGAGTGCGTAGAATGCTTGCCAACAATTTCACGCGCTGCAACTAACTCTAAGTCCTTGCACGCGATTGCAAAGATTGATTATACTGGCTCTGGCTATCTTATGAAGTCCTTGGAGAAGATGCTAGAGACGTTACCAAACCAGTCTGGCTACTCCAAATCGAGAAAATAGCTAGGGTAGGTTGGGCATGAATGGACGCTGTGGCGCGTTGTGGTGGCTAAGCTATACGATAGAGGAAGATAGCTAGACTTCCTTACTGCACTGGGGATGCTTTTTGGGTAAGCTAAAAGATAACTATATGCATAGAATGGACTGGGTTGCAGCTTTCTCAGTGATATAGAGCAAATAGTACTTGAATGGACGAATGTAAGAGATCGGAGTAAACTTATGATATTTTGAGGTGGGTGAGTTGGAGATAATAGTACGACAAGAAGGGGAATCCCAGTTGGAGATATGCTTGACAAACGAGATCCCAATGATGGAAGCGTGAGGAGAAACACTGGATACTGAGGCAAGAAAAATAGCAAATCCCTTTTCAACGGCTTAGAGGATTGGGAGACGACGGGTTCTTGAGGATTGAGGACACTCGAGCGACTACTTATTTCCCTTTCTATCTCTCCTTTTCTTCTCCAAATTCGCGTCCATCTTACTCCCTTTTGATTACCCCTTCTCAACACCCACATTACATAACTTGCATCATACAATTAATGAATTAAACTAAAAAATAAAAGCATAACACGCCTCGCGAGATTTAATTCTGCTTTTCGTATTTTCCTGTTTTTCTTGTTTCGTGATTTCCGTATCCTTTCTTCCACTTCTTTAAAAGCTTTGGCTTCGGTTGCGGCTACATTACGGATGGACTGGCCGTACATGGCTGCTGTCAACCCTAACCCTAACAGCGAGTGACGATTGATGATCACATGCGATCGAAGGCGAGTGGTGCTAGGTTGATTGGAGGGGCGAGTGATGGTAGATGACTGTCTGGAGACGGTAGTAGGTGGTGTAACTCGTGCGCACGCAATTTTGAATTTTTATGACGGAAATCCCAGAGAGGAACGTCTAAAACTAAGCTCACCAGAGAGTGAGAGAGTAAGAGAGTAAGAGTTAAGTGGCGGGAGGGGTAACGGGGCACGGCTGTGTGTAGTGTGCTGGTTCCAAAGATGGGGGGCGGGGAGTATGGTAAATTCAGGCGCATATGTTTATACTCTGTGGTGGTAGTGGAGTCGGTGGGCGACGTGGTATAAAGAGGCCTGACGTTGAGACGAGCGGTCGCGAGTGATCTGAGGCGCTCTTGGGGGGTCTGTATACATGTAGCAATACAGTTATACACCGGAGAGAGGACTCGGTAGCAGACTCAGCGGTTGTGCTTGTTGCGGAGGTACGACGGACTGTATCGCGATCGGGTAGGAGCGGGAGGTGGGTTTCCTTACGAGGCAATTAGGATGGCGTATATTGGTATTCCGGGCCGACGCCAATGGAGGGATATATTTTGGAGAGTTCTTTTTGATTGATAGAAAGAGTGTGGAGTGGAGATATGTCGTTTTGGAGATTCTTCGCCTCGTACGGGGGTGCTCTGCCGTAGCCTTCTATCGATCTCTCTCAATCTCTTTGTGTAATGCATTTGAAGTCGGCGTATACGCTAAACAATAAACATATCGGAACTCGCTGACCTTCGCTATGCAGCTATATGCCCATCACTAACTACCCCCCCCCCCGGGGGGGCGGGGATAACGCCGCCACTCGTTCTCCACCCCGCTGATAGCGGTAGCGCAGTATACTCTACCATCTACCCACCGCGCGCGCAGAGTAGCACAGAGCTACAGTCTCGCAGCCCACAATGTCGTTGTAGCCGAATTGCCCGAAGCAGAAGAGCTGAGCTAGCGCGCTTACCCGCCCATCAGTGCGTTACCCGCTCTCCGAGGCTGTCCTTTTTAGCCAGGCGTCGGGCATCGGTCGCCATGGCAACGCAGCCTACTCTACCCAGCCTAAGTTGTAGGTGGTGTAGCGCGCCACCCACCTATGGGTGAGTTGGGGGGTTGATCTGCTCTCCTCCGGGGGGTTATATGGATCATGTCGATTTAGCATGAGGACTGGAGAGAAACTGAAATATCTCAGGGGTGGTCGTTCTTGTTTTCTCCAAATTCTCTTCCACCTCCGCCTTTCATGCCAGGCACCGGGAGTCGAATCTCAGTATATTTCTGGTCACAGGACACAAAAAAGAAAGGAAATAAAAAAGAAAAAAAGAAAAAATAACCACAGCGGGGCAACAGTACCGGATTGATAGGCATAGATAAGGGCAGGGGTCAATGAGGACATGGCACCTCGAGGATACCTCCGAACCTCGCATCGAGCGTCCTCGTGGATGGACCACACTGCACACCTCTGTTTTACCTTTTCCGCTGGTCAATCGACCGCCCGTCTTCCTCCGAGATGCGTATCCGATACAGGGTATATCCATTCATACTGCTAAAGATCACTACCGATAAGCTGAGACTTGAGGCGCTTTGACACTTATATCGGAGGTAAATGCTTCGGCTGTTAATCCCTAGTAAAGAGCGGATAACAATATTCAGGAAGTCTCCAATTGTCAATTAGCGAAAAAGCAGGGTTTCCCCATCGGGCAAAGCAGCACTATAGTACCTACTCTGTATAACATCCTTATGAAAACTGCTGCTAACGACCGGCGTACCCCTCTAGTATACTAAGAGTAGCACACCCCACCCAGGAGCTATTTTCATCGTTAATACCCCGTTTAGGCATTAGCGCATGCCGGGGGTGGGAACGGCAAATCGAAGAGTAATGTTTTGTCCCCTACCTCGTGTGTGTATATTTCGAAATGGAGTAATCTCGCCTCTGGCGACTGTGCAACAACCTTTCGCAGAAGGTGACGGCTTCGATCTCTTAGTAGCTTTTTAATGGGTGAATTCGACGTTTGGGTGTTGTCATATTCTCCCAACTTGAATTCCTCCCTAGAGCAAGCACACCACATTAGCAAAAAGGAACTAAGAAACAAAAGAACAGAAGAAGCCTACCTCCAACCCCGGAAACTACACTAGATCCTTAACGAATAAGGGCAGAACGGCTCCACATACGCCCACCAGCACCAGAACAAGCCTGTACCCCTGCTCATTAGAGCTCACTAAGCTCTAAGTCTATTCCTGATCAAAGTATCACACTTACCGCTCTTCTGTCTGCGGTTTTAATGGACCCGAAATCAATTAATGTATTAAATTAAAAAAATAAGAAAAAGAGAATGGACCCGAAGCATCGAACCCTAACCCTGTATGCGAGTGATGAGTGATGAAGATCTTGGCCGGCAGCGAGTGAGAAGGTATATAGAAAGACTCGGTCATATCGCGCCTAGGCTCACGCGCAGGTGCTCCAATGTAATAAATGCCAACAGTAAAATGGCTAATATGGTATTAGAAATTACTTTATCCATGCTTTCTCGGGATACACAATTCCCAAAGTTATTCAACGTGTCTACTCTCGGTGTCGACCACGTTCCTTATTCAATGACATACCCCCACCACGGTCCCACTTCTTTCCGTACACCGCCATCTTCCAACTTATTCCCGTATATTTCCTTCCTCCCACTTCCTCCCACTCCCTCCCATTTCTTCCCATTCTCGTCTAGCTCCGACGCCTCTTGCCCCCAGAAAAGGCCATCGAGTTCTACTTCGATAACTGAATCACTCACCGCTACTATTAACCTTGATCTACCCGAGGTAGGAAAGGGCGGACGAGGTCAACGCTTGCGAGGGCGGGGCGGCACCAGGTAGTCAGTTGCTTGGACACTCAGCTCACCGTTGTCGCTGTGCGGAGTTACCTAGCGACCGTGCCGCGCGCCGCCGCAATATACCTCTGCTCTGGTTGGCCCGCTCTCCGCTTCTCGCTTGCCTCTCGATCGGCACTTCGGATCAGACCCGACCGCCTTCCGGCCCAAACCTAGCGCCCGCTACCCCCTGCACATCTCTAACCACCGCCTCCTCGTACGCGGCGGTGAATAGCTGTTTGTGTGCCGCGCGCAGGTTGAACTCCACCAGCTGGTTGGTTAGGTTAGTCCACGTGCTCGCTTGCGCAGGGATGTGCATGTGAGCTTGGCGCTTGTGTAGGAGCGCGGGGATGCGCGGGGATGCGCACCTCGCGCGAGGAGGAGGCGACGTAGCCTGCAAGGTATGGTGTGGATAGTGGAGGTATAGTGAGGCGGATGTTGTACGCGCCGCGCGGGCCCCGAGGCCGTGGCGGTGCATGGTACAGTGTAGGAGGGTGACTATCAGCTAGCCGAGTGGGAGGGGTGGGTAGGCAGACATGCCCGAAGCTCGGCAGAGTGGCGGTATTGTTCGCGGGATAGCGCAGGCGAGGCCGGGGGAGGGAGCTGTTAGTGTAATGTTTCTAACCAATAGTCTAGTGGCGAATCGTGCGTGTGTTCTTAACAGGTGTGCTTCGCTGAAATACTAGCTAGCTTGTCCGGTGCGGCAGGTATTGGTATCCGAGGAGCATTTAGACCAACATGCTCCTGCAACACCTGGCCTCCTCTTTCACCAATTCGATGCTCCAAGGAGCGCCTGTCCTCTATTGTATATACATTCCCGCTGAAACTAGTCATCCAAACATTACCATCCACCATTCGCCTTCCTGGGATGTCGGGCGAGAGCGGGAGAGAAGAGCAGGGAACCAAATCGATCAATCACCGCAGCTACATATTCACCCCCCTCACCCCCCACAATGCTGCTTATTCTTATCCTTATCCGCACCTGCACGCGCTAACCGGTTCCGATCAGTGCGCTGCTCGGCCTCCTGCTCCCCGCTCTGCAGTATGCCACGATGACATGGGAGGGCGAACCACCGAATCAGCCATTTGACTATGGATAGTCTGAGATGACTCCTCATTGATCGGGCCATCTGATGTCTTTGTTTGATTGGTTACTTCGTTAATTGTTATATGGTTATTTAATGTCGCTCTCCATGTAGCGAATGTACAGTTCCTACCAAGTGTTCGTGATCGATTAGTAAGCGAGCCCCAAAGGTGTCGTTACGCTGCACCGGCGTCGTTCGAGGATGTCATTTCGAGCACGCACGGCCACGGTGATGGACAACGTCGGCCACAATTGAGTGTAGAGAGATAATAGAATATATAGGATTAATTACAATTTAGTACTTTGTATACCACCCTCTTGCTTCAATAACTGCTGCCACTCTGTCAGGCATAGACCTCCATAACTTCTCAAAGAACTCCTCAGGTATTGTGTCCCAAACCAAGGGCAGGACCTCAGCCAGCTTTTCTCTTACTTTATCAGGTCCTCCAGGTGTGTTCTTTATCTGAGGGTATTGAATTTGAAGCCGCTTTTTGAGCTCTACCCAGACATGCTCAATTGGGTTCAAATCAGGTGAATAAGGTGGGTGCACCTCCACCTCTATATTATTTTCCTCAAACCACTCTGTGACAATTTTCGCTTTGTGAATAGGTGCATTATCTTGCATGAATCTAGCATCACCTATTGTGTTTCTGACTTGTCTCAAGACAGGTAGGAGGAGGTATTGTAGCATCTGTAGGTAGACTTCTTTGCTGACTGACTTTACAATAAGTGGTGTGAATGTGCCCTTGCTACTCCCCCAAAAACAACCCCATACCATCAAAGACACACCTCTCCCAGGCTTCTTAGGGTCTATACACTCCTTTAACCACTTATCTGGTAGAGTTCTAAAAACCCAGGTCTGACGAGGTTCTTTAGACTTTTCCACTGTACACTCATCACTCCATACTACCCCTTCAAAAATCCTCAACTGTTCAACCTCTTCTCTCTTCTGCCCACTGCAGTCCCCTAGCTGCATCAGCTTCAGATATTGCTGGCCTTTTTTTTGCCCTCTATTTCTTTATCCCTTTTTGTACTAGAACGCGATCCACCGTATGGAAACAGAATTCGGGGGCATTTGCGTCGCGGAACTCTCAACTAGTCATGGCACAGGAGGCTAGAGCCGCTCACAGCAACGCTTTTTTGGCACGCCTATTTAATTTCTGTGACCTTCCTAGATGGGGTAGATTCTGTTTATGACCTCGTACAAATATTCTCTCAAGAAAATTCTTGATAGTTGACCATGGTCCCCTCATAATGCCGGCAACTTGAGAAATGTTCTTCATCGTTTGATAAAAGGCAATTATCATTCCCTTCTCATAGCGACCTAGTTGTATTCGAGTAGTTCTAGGCTGTTTACTGGGCGGTAGGACTTTTCTAGGAATGACATCGTCAGGTCTAAATAATGCATGAACTCGAGGAGGCATGGCTAGGATCGTGGTCGGTCGTTGATCGTGATGGACCGTCTACAACTCCTTACGGAGAATATCAATTTATGGACGGGGGCGCGCCCACTCGTGCTTACTAATCGATAAGGAACACTTCTTCGTAGGAACTGTACATAGCTTGTTTTTCCGAAATGACGCAAATGCCCTAAGCGAGCTCCACGCAAGAGTCTTGGCAGAAATATAGTCATCAAAGCTATGTCACGTAAATATTAAATATAACCCCTGTTGCGTTTTGAGAATTGTATCTGTACGATATTCGATCAGAACTATTTCATATCACGATATCGGGATTTGACTATCCATATTTCGGGTTTGATTGATAGTTGACTCCAGGGATGGGTTCTGCCGATATGGGGGTGGCTTAGGATAGCCGACTAGAACTTAATCGGAAGTTCGATATAGGATAGACCAATGAGTACCCCCGTCCACGTATCCTTCCTTGCATGGTTTCAGTAAATTGCCTAGAAATAAATCACCGCAGGTATTCGGATTGAGCAGGTGAGCTAGAGAGGTGTTGACTTTTTTTTGTTTAATTAGCTAGAGAGATTTAATTAGATGGCCGGGAGAAAATCAAAATATTATTCGAAAAATAACTTTGGCGTTGTCAGCTTCTTTAAATGCGAGACATGAAACCGGTGTAGCACTTGCAGAATCGGGGATGTTTTGTAACAAGGCCATCATATGCGTACTCCGGCCTTGCGATACCTTTCTACCATTGCTTCACTGCTATTGGTAGCGGCTATAGACGTACTTCTGATCTCGAAGGGGTAGTAGTATGTATCGAGGCGTTGAGTAAGCATACGGAACAGTAAGTAATGCGTTTGATGACTGAGTGAAATCAGATAGTTGGTCTAGAGCAGTACACGATCGTCGATTGGTCACATTGATGTATGATTCGGGTGAGCTATCATCCTTGACACTGACTGCAGATTGACCATCAATGGGGTGTAATTGAACACCGCAAATGAGGAGTTATGAATGGTGCCCTCTTCCAAAAGGTGGGGATTTGTTCCTGAATGGATGTTCGGTAGTTGCCGCCACATATATTAGTGTATTTCGAGAGTTTCCCTATGGTTCAATTTCGAAATGATATGTTACCTCTAATAGCTGGTAACGTTTAAGGGTAAGGTGATACCCGTGAGGAGTACCCTATTTATACGTTTTATCAGGATAAATTGAGAAAGAATTGCCCTGAATAGTGGGTAAGTAATCACCATGAATTGATATAGCATCATAATATGTTAGTACAATTATTTAAAAAAATAAAGTTCCAGGAGTTCGAACCTCGATCATGTTGAGTATTACCACTTATACTATCAGTTTCTTTATTTTATTAATATTTCTTGATCTGGCAAAGTCAGCTATCAGGCTTGTTACCTCCCACAGGAGATGATAATCCATTATAGCAGGTAACTATCTTGTTTTTGCTAGCTTTTCTTGTTCTATCCCTTTTGAGACACCTCAAAAATCGCAATAGAGAATTATCACCACCCTGAGCTAATCATATATTCTGGGTGATAACTCCAACATATATCGGCATAGCGAGATAATTAAATACACTTTCCAAAAACAGGTCGATTTTGGATATTTTTTGCATTAATTATCATCCCTGCACGGATGATTTACCGCTGCACACCTAAAAACGTGTACCATAGGGGTTGGCAGTTCCTACTTCTACTTTTCAAATCCATATGACATTTATCCCGGCCGGACCTGCGGCAGGAGTTTTGAGAAGATAGCTTGGGGAATTAAATTGAAGAAAATTGAAGAACTATTATATGAAATTGTAGAGTTAGAGATAAATGAGCGTGAAACTACGGTACAGGAAATAAGTTTTGAAGAAAATACAAGGAGAAGGAAATCCAAACACATGAGATTTGCTTTTCCCCACTTTCTTTCATGCATTCAACCATTACATTATATGAAATTGAAACAAAGAATGAAATAGATAGCATCCTATTGCCTGTAAGGAACCCAGAAGATAATATAGAAGCATACTGAGAAGCTCTTCTACCCGAATAGCTTCTCAGTATGCTTCTCAATCGGTCTTGACACAGGGTCAGGGTAGTGAGGGTTCAGGATCTCCTATCTCCGAAGCATCTGCGGTCCGTAGAAGATCCGCTATCTTATGCTGACTGTTAAATAGTACCCAAAATAGTGCTGTCTCCTCCCCTTTATTTTTTGTGTTCACTTTCACCCCGTCCGGTGCCGGCAACATGACCACCACCTTTTCGTGACCAGCCCTCGCGGCTGCAAGCAGTGGTATCTCATCCTCTTGGTCTCGTAGGTTCATACCCACTCCCTCAACGGCCAGTAACGTGGCCACCATTCTTTCTTGACCGTCCCTCGTGACCGTCAATATTGATGATTTCTCCGCTCTGACTTGTTCGTTCACATCAACCTCGTACACGCCCAGCAACATTCCTACTATCGTTTCATAATCATGCCTCGTGGCTACCAATAGTGGTGTCCTCTCCTTAGTCTCTCATGAGTTTACATTAACCCAGTCCACGGCCAGCAGCATGCGTCACTATCGTTTCATAGAGTATAGTTTCTATGGTAGAACGTTAAGTCTAGGAACTTGAATATTTTAAGGGGTCGTCGCGCTAATAAAGATCCGCTAACAAAGAGAGTCCAACCTGAGGGCAATACAGAGTAGTTTATAGACATTCGGCAACCTGTATCAGGTTCTTTTTCCAAGGCAATCTGTCCGTCGATAGTCGGTAGCAAAACGACTATTTTCTATGAGGGGAGGGAAGAGTAACGACCCTACGTCGGAGGAACTTCCATCCGAATAAAATCACGTAATACGTTAAGGGCTGCAGTCAGGATCCAAAAAACTAACGGAGACAAACGAACAGATAACAATTGTTATTCTAATTGTATTAGAATTGATTTGTGAATTTATAAAGCGAAGTTTTGCTTTGGTAGCTTGTGTCACACTTTGATTCCCCAAAGATGCTCTGGTGTCAAACAGGAGGGTTCCGGCAGTTCGACGCTCGGGGGGTTATTTTTGGGGTCCAAAACGGGTTTTTGGAGTTAGACTTTCCATTACCTCTGGAGTACCATCCTTTCTAGCATTGTTGTATTTCTGTTCCAATCTAGTCCGGTTCCCTGTTTGACCTACAAGGTTTGCTATCTTCCCTACCCTCCATGACGTTAGTGGCAGGGGCTCAACTGCTCTTGCCACCACCTATCAGTGGGAGACAAGCCTCAGTTACCCTAAGGTCGATGGCTAACTGATGGAAGATGTACTCTGTACCGGTCTTATAGTAGCTCCGTTACATAACGGGAGAAAATGAGTAGCACCTTTCTGATGTATTTGACACAAGATATGTGTGAATAAAAGTCACAGATGTAAAGTAAAGTTTATTTTCTGATTCATTTCTACACCCAAAATTGATTCGTTTCTGCTGGAATCACATTTCCGATAATGCATTTCATACCAAATCATCTTGATTCATTTCCCGATTCATTCCTATATAATGTAGAGAATTCATCTCTTTGATGTTTCTGCTTTTTATCATTTTTGATGGCAAAGCCTTAAGCGATTGACATTTCGTCGTGATCCGCTGCCAAGTCAGACACTCCCGTCTCCCTGGAATCGCTTCTGGCCCGTCTTAATGATGCGATGGCGGACAAAATCAAACGTTTTTCTTTCTTTTCCGCTTTCTTAAGAATCGCCAAGACATTGGTTTGGGAAGTTGTTGCTGAAGGTTCGGTTGCTGAGGGTCGGGGGGCGGTTGCTGAGGGTTAGGGGGGGAAGAATTGCAGGCTGGATTGGGAAGTCGCGACCAACTGGAGTGGGCTGCAAATTATTGTTGGTTGACTCGGTTTCATGGATCGGTTGATGGGGTCGCTAGGTTACGCGGAGTTGGATTAGTAACGATGTTTCTGTTAGGTTCTATGGGTTTCTGTTCGGTTGCGTGGTGTGAGTCATTAGAGGATTAGTCATCGCAGGATTTCCTTGGGTATAATAGGGTCTCCTCGCCGTTAAATGTTTTCCTTTCTTCTTTCTTTCCTTCACGCCTTCTGATTCATATACTTCTGACACTTGTTCGTGCGGCATACCATACCGCGTAGAACCACTCCTATATCTATGCTGTTCAATATATACGCTGTTACTTCTTCTCTACGAAGACTCTGCGACTCGCTGACGCTGACTAACTCGACAGCTCCTATCATGTCGTATCTATGGAATACTACCCATCGCCGCCCCTTGAGACTCGGGCAACTGATATGGGTTCCGAATCATTGCTGGTTGCCCCTATAAATATGGGTGGCTTGCAATTGAATGCCAGTTCATATAGCAACCGTATCAACCATCATGTCCACCTCAAAAACCCCTTATGGCTACACAGCAACAGGTAGAATTAGAAAGAGAGCAGTCAAAGAGTCACCCCCAGTCACCCAAACAGTTGATCCACTACTCGCACAAAGGCCAGAGAAATTTTCTATTTGTCCTATTCCTACCTGCAATAAAAGTTTTCAACACCGGAAAGATCCCCACAAAGCAGTTTGGCAACACCTCCACCATAATGCAACCAGTTATGTAGGGGATCCGGTCCACAAAGCAGCTTATTCAGACCTCAAAGAAGAGAGGAATCTAGGTATTCAAGTTGGTAAGATTTAATTCTGAATAGATTTAATAATTGCTAATGAATTGAAGATAAGAAAACCCGTGAAAGACAGAATTCAGCTAGATGGGGGGCAAAAAATGTTAGGAAAGCTAAGCAGTCATCGGCTATGGGGACAGCAAAACGCAAATTTGAGATACAATTGAGAAGAGCCGGAGAATTTTATGAGCAGCCTTTGAAGAAATCAGTTGAGGAGAAAATGATTGAATGGGATTCTAAAAATTAGTATTTAATTTCAAGCCGGTAGCATTACTATTGTTTAACCCAATTGGGCGTTATTATTGTTTGACTTAACTGGATGATAATATTGTTTACAAAACTGGGCGGAATTGTTTTTTAAAATACAATACTAAATACTAAATATCTTCTGCCATAAAATAAATCCGTCTATGTGATTTATATTTTTTAGTATAATCGGCAAACTCAGGCGTTCCAAACTGAACACTGGCTCGGTAAGCTTGTATCTGTCTCATACATTTATGTTAAAAGGCATGAATAGTAGAATCGGGCACCGATGCTAGAGCTAGGGGTATGGTTTTCCGTAGCGATTCAAGATTATACTCGCAATTGTCTCTTGCATATCTTTTTGAACTCCCCCAATAATACTCGATCCAATTGAGTTCACAATGAAATTTAGGAACGAACTCTACTAAGTGTCCGCGTTTTCTTGTGTCCTCTACCAGTAATTGATGTGAATTACTTTTACATACCGTCTGTACTACATTTTTGAGATATCGACTTGCACTTTAAGGAATCCCTTGATACACTGGCATGTGATTCACACCGTGCACATTTGTGTTCTGCGATACAAATATTACATTTTCGTCTTCTTTCACACTCATCACATTTTTGTCTTTTATTGCACGGTCAACTGCAAACTTTATTTTCCCGGCAGGGTCCACATTTTGTACCCTTCAAACATATTTTGCAACATTTGGCTGACATGAAATCTGCACAAAGAGTTTTTTGGCATTCTAATCTCATGCCCTCCGGTGGCCACAACCCTCATTCTGAAAGTATTTTTTGAATACCTTTTTGGACGCGAATCGGATTTCAATTATTCTCAACCTGTACAACTGAATCCCCAGTTGTTGTTGTAGTTCCATATTTATATTCCCACATAACTTGACTTTGAGTTGGTTCGCCATTCATGTAGCCATTATAGAGGAATGACTGTACTCCGACAGGATTGAGATTCATATTCTGAACCCGAAGGGCATCGTCCGCAAATGCACCATGATTTCCTGAATTATCAAAAAGAAATAGAAATTGATAACCGGGGTAAATTGCTTCCGCAACTGGGATTGCAATTTCTGTCAAATGATTGACAAGATCCTTACCTTCCTAATGGCTATCCTCTTTCCCCGTACTCAAAGAGAATACTAGCAAATTCCGGTAGTGCAAGCTTTTCCTTCTCTCACTCTTTCAAAGATATTGTTGACAACCGATGGTTTGGGAGTAGAAAATCAGAAACCATTATTCCTTGACCTTTCCCTTTAGGACAAATAAATTGTCGGTCTTTGTAAAGCCATCTTTGTCGTCTGCTATCATGTGATTGAAATATAGACTCATCGTGTTTAATAATGATTATGGGCCGGAAATTATTATCCTCGTTGCCAACAACACAGTTCTCTGGAAAGGTTTTATCTTTTATTGACCTATCGTCATTGAATTCAACCACATACGGGTATTCAGAAGATCTAGATCCGGCCCGATACGCGCCTCTGAATTCAGAACCAGCTCCCTCTATCCATGCTATCTTCCCCCCGAATTCCAAATCTGGACTTTTATTATCATACTCATATTCCATAATGTCGGATAAAGCTAAACTTGAACCGCCTGGGTTTTCTGAGTCCTATTTATTTTATTAGTTAAATTGCATTTACTATTGATTATATATCTAGATAATACCATCCTGTCCAGCATATTATTTTCTTCCGAAAACTATTCCATAGCTTTCAGAAATTCCGAATCATTATCACTATCCTCAACCGAGTCGGAATCGTAACTCTCAAAGCTTGAAGAATCATCAAAGAACAATTCTGAATTTTGTAAGATTTTAGCTTCATACTTTAGGTTTTGTTTTGCTTCTCTAGCTTTCAATAACTGTTGCTTTCTTTTTGTCGAAACCATATTTGGCGAACAGGTTTTTATTTGTCGTACTTATATCAGAAGAATTTAGCGTCAGTGAATCGACTCAGATGCTACAAGTGCTATCGCTTACTTTTGAACCGGAGTACAAAGAATATTTCTATTTTTCTTTTATAAGGGAGCAAATGCATCCTCTTAAAAAATCTTTCGGGAAGCTGCATTTGGCATGCGAGTATGACACAGACGCGTCATGAAAGTATAGCAAACTGATTCCTACCCTGTAATCATGAAATATCACCCGATTTCGTCCCTTTTTAGAATATTTTGGGTTTTTTCTCTACCGGGAACAATACAAAATACTAACACTTAGGGAGCTCTTAGTGACATCAAAGTTGATTTATTTTTATAGCCCTCAGTATATTTCGTAAGAACCTTTATTACAATAATTATACAGCGATGCCAGCCGTGAAGGTCAGGGGCGGCGTCGCAACGGTTTTGACCCACCCCGATCCATCACGACTACCACCACAGCAACCCCAATTGATCCCTTGGAGAGCCGGTTTTTTTTATAGTTGTTAAATAGTAGATAAATAAAAATAATTTGACATTTAATATCTTGTGTACCAACCCTTTGCCCTTATAACAGCCTCAATTCTCCTAGGCATACTTTCAACCAGCCTACCAAATAACTCATCAGGTAACAGTTCCCAGCAATGAATAAGAGCTTCCTCCATGATGGGCTTAATTACTTGAGGTGATCTAGTATCATATACTAGATGGGGGTAGTGTTGATGGTAGAGTCTCTTGAGGTGTACCCAAACATGCTCAATGGGGTTCAAATCAGGTGAATAGGCAGGCCAGTCCTCAAGAACTTCAACCCCATGCTGCTCCAACCATTGAGTTGTAAGGACGGCGGTATATACCCTAGCATTGTCCTGAATGAAGATTGGTCTGATACCCTTCTCCTGTAGCTCTGCCAAAAAATCCAGGAGACAGAACTCAAGAGTCCTGACATATGCCTCTGCATTTGTCCTCCCCCCTTCACCCACCATAACCCCATTACAGGTCCCCTTCAATTCCCCAGCAAAACATGCCCACATCATCTTTGTCACCCCTCCTGACTTCCTAACACCTTTAACACACTCGGGAAGCCATTTTTCCTTTGAAGTTCTGAATGCCCAAGAGACATATGGATCTGCATATTTCTCAACACTGCACTCATCACTCCACACCACCCTCCTCCACCTTCTGATATCCCAATGTCTATGTGCAATGCACCACCGTAGCCTTCTTCTTGCATCATATGGGGTCAGCTTGGGTCTCTCAGCCATGATGTGCTTGTGGACACCAAATGTAGCTAGCCTCCTCTTGATTGTGCTAGCTGAAATTTGCACTGCGAATTCCTGGCGGAGTTGCTCATATGTGATTGTCCTCTCACATCTACTGCAGATGAGAAGCTGTCTATCATCTCTAACAGTAGTGATTTTGGGTGTCTCATGCCTGGGTGTGGATTTAACCTGACCAGTCTTCTCATACCTTGCTATGGCATTGGCAAGGGTTGACTTGTGCAGTTGGAGGATTTTGGTAATTGTGGCATAGGGGGCCCCAAGACGCTTCATTCCAATTCCCTGCCATAGCACCCCCTCTGGCCACTCCCTCCTAGCTGTTTTGCGTGCTTTGCTCGACATTGGGGTGTTGCTCGGCGTTGGGGTGTCGCGCGACGTCGTTGCCGTTGTCCTGGGTTGTGAAAAAAGGTTGCGCGCGCGCGCGTTGCATCGCGCACCTGACCCTCACGGTTGGCCTACAACTATACAAAAGCATTAATAGTTTAGATCAAAGTGGCACAGTTGCAGATCGGTTGCAATTTTGTTGGTAATAGTTGTTATCGTGGTCGGGTTTGACTGTCCGCCACTGTACATTTGCCGGATGATGATCAACACTCGCGATCGATCCGGGCGGATAGAAGGTAACCAACGCGGAACCCTAATGTCGTTGACCGGCAATCCAACATATGCTGTGACATCACTATCACCACACTTAATCCACCACAAATCGTTGCATTACACGAGAGCTCAGAGATGGTTGCAACTAATCCCGCCACCATGGACTAGAAAATGTTTCAAGCGCCCAAGCGCGCTAACCAACGGAGCGAGAGAAGAAAACCAAGTTCGCATATCACGATAATTCATGACCGAGACCAGCTACAGACAGTTTACACGGCATGATTTGGCCGATGAGATAAGATTCAACTCAACCTCTGCGACACCCGTAGCACTAGCGAGCGGGACCTAGGAGTCTCCTGGCCCTCTCGCAAATCGCCGTTCAATCTTCCCAAATTCCCACCTACATCTCCAAACCCAAAACCATGTAGAAACCAAAACAACATCAACCCACCACCCATCAGCAGATCAATCAACCCCTTTCGATACCGCCTTCAAACGCCCCCTCCTTCGCCTCCCCCTTCCCCTCCCCCTCCACTACTCCAACACCGCCTCCATCTCCACCCCCCATCCCCCTCCTCCCCGCACACCCCCGGCACCACCGCCCCCGCGCCCAACAACCATCTCACCGTCTCCCCATGCCCACCCCTGAGCGCCCTCATCAGCGGCGCTGGCCCCCAACGCCCAGCCTTGTCCCCTTCCACCGGCAGCCCATGGTACTCCACCAGCCGCCTCACCACCCCCGTGCACCCCTTGTCCGCCGCATAGTTGAGCATGGCGAGCCTGCGCGCGTAGTCGGGTGCCCGCCGCCCCCGCTGCACCGTGACGAGGCGGTATATGTAGTTTGGCGCGGCGGCGGCGAAGCGCGCGGTGCGCTGGTGGTCGAGGCGGGTGTGCAGGGCGCGGCAGGTGGCGGCGAGGTTGCAGAGCGAGCGGGGGTGGAGGTGCGAGGTTATTAGGAAGAGGAGCTCGGGGGGCAGGTGGGTGAGGTGGGTGTAGGTGGGGAGCGGGGACGGAGGCGGAGGCGGAGGCATGGTGTGGCGTTTTGAAGGGTTGTGGGCGGGTTTGTAAGGGAGGTTGGAGGCGCGGAGGAGGGGGAGGCGGAGGCTTAGGCTGGAGTTTAGGGGCATGAGAGATGGCTGTTGCGGTGAGCAGATCGGGTGCGGGCTTTATGCGGTGGTGGAGGAGGAGGAGGTGAGGGGGGTTGCAATCACGTGCGCAGGCAGTTTCTCAGCTTGTGTAACGCAAGGCTTTGTGGTGGGTTAAGATTAGTCATATTGACTCTGTAGTTATGTACCTTGATCCCGCGGGGTAGGTAGCCAGTGATCGGCCGATCAAGTAGAAATCCCAATGTTGATTATACAGTCGCACTTCGCTGTCTCGTTTCTCGCTGTCTCGGATCTCTCACTGTCTGGTACGGATTCCTCTACAACACACTCCCATCACCAAAAATCATTCGCTATCTCGGATTCTTACTCTGTTCGGATCGTATGGGAAATCAACAGGTATACCCTGTTATCATACAAATTGTATTTGCCATGTCGGAATTGCTAATGATTGCTAATAACTTAACAGGGCGGATCCCACTTTGTTGGTGATAGATCATGTTGGCGTTCATCACCATGTCTGCGGGTATCATCATTACGCAACCGGTCATATATGCTATCGTATACTTTGTAGAGTCCCATCATCGCTACAATACAATGAGAAACTATTCTAGAAGCCTGCAGTAAGTCTGTCCCCGTTCTTCACCACCATGGCTGCGGGTGTCATCGTTACATGAACAGTCAAATCATCGCTACAATACAATGAGAAACTATTCTAGTAGAAGCCTGCGGTAAGTCTGTCCCCATTCTTCACCACTTTCACCACTATCCCCCCCACTATTCAAGTTGCTCCAAACCATTGAGATACAATCAGTTCTTTCTAAATCACCATAGTCGTTAGTTTCCATCATTGAGGCCCGGGCCCAGGGAACAATACTTTGAGCAGTTTGGAACTGGAAAAAACTGCTAATCTTTGTTTGGGTATTCTTGGAGGTATTTTCTGCCTGAGTAAAACATTGCGCAGTTGAAGGGTACTGACTGTGAGATCGGAAACTGACAATTCTTTGCCAGCAGGTGTGTACAGCTCCGTTACTCTCATTGATTGAAGGTAGCGAGAGAGTTCATTGGCATAATGAATAGCCCCGTCAATGGTAATAATGGGGGGAGACTCAAGCATGGATGCTTCTGCCCTTTCAAAGCGGGACTGATTGCAAATAGCTACAATTCCGGTATTTCGAAGTCATTAAGCATGTCGGGCTCAACCAATGATGCACCTGCTGCGATTTCTTTTTCTATTATCAATGAAATATCAGGGAGTTCTGCCCTTTCCGTTTCCTCGCTTATGTTATCCTCATCGAAATTAGAATACTCATCAAATTCTGATACGAAGTTAAAATCAGGTTGAGCTAATGGAACCTCAATAAAGATCTGCCTCATCACTACTTTGCAGTAGTTTTGCTCTCTTGCAATAAAGTGTTGATATTCATCTTCGAGGTTTAGCGTATTGCTAGGGCCCGGGAGGTCAATATCCCCACAGATATTTGCTTTCTTCCAACAACGTACAATTATTCCTTTTGTAACGGAAGCCCAAGCATCAGCAATAAGGTATATTGTTTGAAGAATATCAATCTTTTCTGGACGTCTTCCATGCAAATTAAAATATTGAACCATATTGTCTGCATAACGACGCCGGTATGCCGCTTTGAAAGACCTGATAATACCTTGATCCAGAGGCTGCAATATGAATGTAGTATTCGGTGGTAGGAAAATAAGGGTAATATTTGTTAATTCAGGGGCGTAGGTCCAGTCCAACTGATTGGGGGATTGCGTGGGTCAGGATGAGAGGGGCGGTTGTCCGCTACCAATGCTTGAGGTTCGGTTGCACGACTGATTACCCAAAGTTTTCATTTCTCGTTACCGGTGGAGTTGACAATGTGAAATGTAGATATCTGAAGCTTGTCATCCTTTCCTCCTACAGCAACAAGTTTACCCTTCTCTTTACAAACATTTGATGTTCGAGGTTGTTTATTATATACTAATCCGCTCTCATCACAGTTGTATCTGTCATTGGGTTCAAAGGGTGCAAGTCGTTCTGCCAATTCACGTCGACATATTGGAATTAAAGACTCATCGATCGTGGGTGCGTCTCCATAGTTCTTCATTCGTCCAATACGATACCGTGATTTCAATTTAGCAAGCCAGCCTACTGAGAGTTCAAAATCGGTGTAATCTTCATCTAATTCTGCTTGTTTCAAATGCTCTTTAACAATTTTCGCTTGGGCTCGAATAATATCGTCGGTGACTGAAATACGTTCCGTCTCTTCTGCATCCATACAAAGAGAGAGAAAGTGTTCTCAAAACGGGAACTGTGTAACCCTTAATTTTTGTTTCTTCGAGTTCGGTCCTGATACAATTGAAACTCATTAATTCTGTCCGAGTCAAATAAAGCTAGTGGGATTATTAGTGGTCCATGGAGATCATACCACTAGGATGTCCCGCTTTGATTCTCTCCTCCCAAACTTTGAGATGGTTCGACAGGCTAGATCCCACAAGCGGACTTCCATCACCCCGTTTAGGGCAATCTGAGAGAGTTGCCAATTCCGATAATTTCATTTTCGGGTATTTTTGTCGTAACTTGCAAAAATCATACTTCTGGGTTGGAGTCAATCTGGTAAAGTTCTGTCGTTTTGGAGGCATTTTGGGCGCAAGGTGATGTGCAAGTAACAAACAATCAAATTACCGAGCACCTACGATGTTATTGTTCATACTATATATATAGAGTTTTAGTACCCCGCATTCCCTAGCAAATGCAGTATTACCTCAGCCAGAACGCTGAGTTGCTATTTAATTGCATTATTTGCTATTTAATTGTATTATTCGCTATCTCGTACATTTGTTATCTCGTATGGGCTGAGCTCCTCGAACGCGCTAACGACATAGCGAGGTGAGACTGTATAAGTTAACTAAGGGTATATAGATTGTAATTGCATGGCAGGACCAGGACCTGAGGGTTCCACGCTGGTTGGATAGAATTCCCAAGATCGATCGCGAACGTTGATCTTCCAGACCTTGCAAGACAGCCGCCCCCGCGCCCAGCTAGCTCCCTCACCACAGCTTGCTCCCATGCGTGCCGCAAACCTTCAGAACGACACACCACCCACGTGACACCAGCACCCGAGCGTTCGGGATACAGCCATCTTACTCGTCTCTCTCCCGAGCTCATGAATTTATCTTGAAACGCCGGGAATGTTGCTACTTGATTTTCTCTCTCTCGATTGGTTAGCGCGGTTATGCGCTAGAAGCGCTTTCCAGTGCATTTAGGGGGATAGAGGGATGCTGGTTATGGCGCTACCCTTTAAGACATGCGTTACACAAAGCCACCCCAACCCCAGTGTGAGTGTGGCCCGCTTAAACCCTGCTATGTAACCTTAATCCCACCTCAATGCTCTGACCGCGAGCTATCAGGGGGGTTGCCAAGGCCACCTCCGAGACCACACACGCAAATCTCAAATCCTGCAGGAGATGCTTGATTCAATTTATCCAAGACGCCCTGCATGCGGATCCACCAAACATTAACTCGGTATTTTTAAGCTGTAGTCGCCAACGTCCATTTCAATCATAGCACCCCCGCCAGGTCGGTTTCGTATATATCGAGAATCAATGTGTGTAGCCCGGCTGTCGTATTGATTTCGTTACTAGCTTACCGCTGAGCGTAGAGTAACACTCTAGCCTTCATAGCGACAGGTGTAATGCTGGGCCGCCACAGCGTCCTTACATGCTGGAGACAGCGGAATAAAAATACGCGGGTTCGAACGTATGTGTATGGTGCAAGTTGGACCAGGGTGTGCTTTAGGGATGGATGTAGTGGTAATATAATGTTGCCTGAGCGCGGAGCCACAGGGCGAAGAGGGTAAATGCGGCGGAGACGATAGTGTATAGAGAGGTTCAAGTTTAGTATTGCGGGGTGTCAAATATAATGGGACGCAACAGGATTCATTGCAATATAATCTCTCAACCATGGCCCACCGGAAAGAGACAAGAAACACGACAAATGATAATAAGAAATACAAGAGACTGAAAATGCATTTTTGATCCATATCGACGTTCGTTGGGGGCGGGATTGGGTGGTCGTTGCGGTGTTCGTTGCCCCATTGCGTCCCATTATTTTTGACACCCCGCAATAATAATAACACTGAGCATGAGGGAAAACTTGGCAAGGAATAGAAGAAGAGGAGACGAGACTATATATGGGCTTGTATATAATACTGCGGCTCTCAAGACCAGTTTGTGAAAAGCCTTGGGACCTTCTCCTGCGAGTCCTTCCTCCGTAATCCATCCGTAAAGTCTCAATGACCCTAATCCTCTCTTAGCCGAGACCCGAGACCTCCAACTAGCAACCGGCTTTCGTTCTCGCCTGTCGTTTTGAGTAGAGAAAATTCCATTACAGGTATGTATCAAGACAGTAAAGTAGTTTTATGAACGCTTATGATAACAAGTCTCAGTTGTCTCTAGAGTCCTACGGCACAATCTTTTTAGTATATGGCGGTAAATAAACCTTGTGGGGTGGATAATTGATGCAAAAACACCCAGAATAGACTTATATTCAGCATGCGATTGTGTTTACTTACTGGCCTTTGCCGATATATCGCAGAGTTATCCTCCAGTCCTGGATAGGATTATTTTCCCAAGTTAAAGATATCATTTTGCTCCGATAATTCAGGTATAACGGGTCCGGAATGAGAAAAGGGCGCCCCCTCCATTCTTTATGGATTTTTTTTTTTTGATTACAACTCTGCTTGTCTCCCTTAGGTGAACAACGTAGCGATAACCTTTTGTCATTTGACCATTCCATAACAGCCTATTTGAGTTGGGAAATCGGTCACCAGCCGCGATTATTGTCGTTGGACGCTTGATAGTACGGTATCAGTATCAAAGGCTCGGCGATAAAGAACTTACGATGGATGCTCAATGTTAAAGGTATGCTGTCGTACAGAGCTTGTTGGACGGCTAAAATTATCAACAGCTTTTCTCTCAAGTTTTTTCGTCTTTTTTCCCCTTCCCGCTCGCAAATCTTGCTACCACCGTCAACAACTGTTCTTAAGTAGCTATAGATGTATACTTGACATTTCTTTGACAGGGTATTCGGACACTTACCCCAGAGGGTATTATAGACCCCGGGTCTTGCTCGACGGGGTATTCTGAGATATATCTATCACTGTAGTTATCGCTATATACCTCTAGTTTTAGGTTCCCTTGAAGCATTATCGGATCCAGAACCAAATCCCTTCGCAGCCCGATACATATCGCCTGCTCTAGTGGGCCTTAAATTGATTGATAGAGCTACATCAAAATGATCACTTTAGTTGACTTGAGGGAGTAACCTTTGGGTGTTTGGACGGAATGGTTGTTATTATGTTCTGTCCCATTGAGACCGCCGTACTGACCAGATAATGGTTGTATTGTAAAAAATATAGTATCCGGGTATTATTCACCATAACGGATATCTCTAACACCAAGGATCCTATTGTGTAAAAACAGAAATAAAAGAAAAAACCAGAGGTCTTTGCAATTGCAAACAGGCCCATCGAAATTGCTCCGGCCTTGCTGAACAAGGAGGTAAGATATATCCCTCACAACAGATATAACTATATACCCAAATACCACTGGCCGATAATGTCTGCTATCTGTCTAGATTAGTCCGCAATAGAGGAAGCTATTCGTATGGTATGTACTACCATCCAGATAATATCTGGATAGGGCAGCTATATCGCTCGGGCAGAACAGTTGCGTCTTATCACCCACATATATGCGCGCGTACAATGAGGTGGTTAGAAAGTTTTATTCAGCCGTTGGAAGTTCGGTTTGCACCGCCGCCTCGCCCGACAGGTCCGAGAGTAGGTCAGCGAGAGTTAGGGTTATCACAAACGCTCTGTTATTGTGGTGAGGAGGAGTATCTACATGATTGAAGGCCCAAACCTAGACTTGGCAGCGCGAGTGCCGGGGTGTATAAGATCCCGAGAGTGGGGGGAATGGATTCGGTGGAGTGACGGCTGGCCGCACTGGGGACGGGACGGGACTGGATGTTGCACATGAGGGTTAGGTGTGGTTTCGAGAAGTAGCACGCTCGCTTTTTACTATAATTTATGAGTGAGTGAGAGGGCTACAAGCAATTTACACAGCAATAGTTATGTATTTCGCGATACTAGCAGTATCCCTTCGTTCGTTTTGGCGGTAAACGCTAGTGGGATGACTTGGCGGAACTTGACTAAAATAGGCGGGTGCCTCATACAACCCACCACCACCCCGGCCTACAGCACCACCCATTGTTGCTCAATCCATCAACGCCGCAGCCCCAACCCACCACCCCACGCGCCCCTCCTTCCTCCTCCACCCCCCCAGCACCGTCTCCATCTCCACCCCCCACCCCCCTCACCCCGCGCACCCCCGGCACCCCCACCCCGGCGCGCAACAACCACCTCAGGTAAGGTACAATTTGGGACTAGCAGTAGGCTAGTCCCGAGAGACTGTAATGTAGCTAGTAACGTAGTCACAACCAAGTGACCACACGCTGTCATCATAAGCTGCTAGTATAAAGTATGGAGGTCTTCGGATAAGACCTCCAGAACATCATCAATACAAATGACTGAAATAACTCCTACACCTCACCGTCTCCCCATTCCCGCCCCTGAGCGCCCTGACCAGCGGCGTCCAGCCCTGTCCCCATCCACCGGCAGCACATGGTAAGTCATCAGCCGCCTCACCACCCCCGTGCACCCCTTGTCGGCCGCATAGTTGAGCATGGCAAGCCGGAGCCGATAATGCGGCACCCATTTCCCTCGCCGGAGGGACATGAGCTTACGGATGTAGTCGGGCGCGGCGGCGGCTAAACATGCGGTGCGCCGGTGGTCGAGGCAGTTGTGGAGGGTGCGGCAGGTGGCGGCGAGGTGGCAGAGCGGGCGGGAGGGGAGGTGGGCGGTGATGAGGAGGAGCTCGAGGGGGAGGTGGGTGAGGTGGTTATACGCGGGGGTGGAGGGCTGCACTTGTTTTGGGGTGGCCGGTTGGGCTTAGGAACATGACAGATGTTGTTTGTGGTGGGTGGTGGAGGAGGAGGCGAGAAGCTGGTGGGGGGGTTGCAAATCGCGTGTGCCAGCAGGTGCAGCCACAGGAGGCTCTGTGCTTGTGTAACGCAAGGCATTGTGGTCGCCAGACAGTTGCGTGAACACGTGACTGGGGGGCAGTGCTTTGCCAAAGCCTTGTGTACTGGTCGAATCTTAGGGGGAGGGAACGGGTTCAGTTTCCATCTCCATTAAAGCGAAAGATACAGTTCCAGATCGATACAGATGAGGCCCGCTGGGATTTATTTTTCATAGTTTTATCTTCTATATCACTTCTACCATTATTAGCTCCTACGATCGAAACCGCAGGCGTTGCTAGTCGATATACCTACCACCCAGAATCAGACATACAGGATGGGTCTTCAACACCCGTCGAGAATATTCCTGCACAAGTACCGAGCACTTTGCCAGGACTGCCATATTCTATAGTGCCAAGATCACTGATTGCCCACGGCAATAAGACGGACGGTGACAGCGAAGGTTCGGTAGGCCCAGAGGTTACCCACCCGAACATGTTCTAGGCTCTTTTCCCGTTCATTCTCGCGTACATGACACACCCCTTGCGCGGGACCATCGGGCGGGAGCCGAGGCTTCGATCCCATGCGTTAACACCTCTTGGACCTATATTTGATGTATTTTACCTATTGAGCGACATCTTTTACTCCCCAAGTCATCACTGTTCCCACCCTCCATCCACAGAGTCTTCCCTAAGCTTCGAGATTTTACCCACACGATGCGACTTAACTTTCAAGAAGCCATTCGTATGTCGATCTGTAGGCGACTTAATATCCCACTTCGGTCTTTGGCCATGAAATACAACGATACTGTCCCAATTACCCAACGCTAGAGTCAGACGAGAATCCCCTTGCGATGGATTATTTCAATTGTGTCAGTAGTTCAATTTGCCAAGATATGCGGATATACTCATACCGGATTGGTCCCTGTTTGGATTATAGTAGTATTTCTACCGTGGCTTACACTAGAGCTGCTCATCCTGACGTTTAACGAAAACGACGGATTGAGACTTCGCTACCCCATGTCAGACCTTTGCCTGTGCCCGGCGGGGTGGGTTTCGCATTCTGAAGGAAAGAAAACATTAGTCCGAAATGCCTTTGGTCTCACCGTTATAATGTACGTTCACTGCTTGCTCTACACCCCCCCCCCATCGCGCTCCCATATAGCTACAGCGACACACCTACGGTAACAGTGCTATGTTTATTCTCCATTGGTTATATATCCTTTTCGATGTTATCAGTTACCATGACTAAATCGTTAATGGAAAGGTATAATACGATTCAACCAGAATTCAACCTCCTGCTCGTGTTTAATCTCCAAATTATTGTCTACATCTCCTTGTTTTCCCAACTTACTTTGATTGCGTGGCTTTTCCTCACTCATTATGACTAATCCGGTTCCTCAAAGGCGGCATGAACAGAGAGTCTCCCGTAAGGCCCCTGGGCACCTTCTATAGCCATTCTATAGTACCATAGCTTGATGTGCAACGTTTTTCTTTCCTTAATCTCTCAGATTTGTCTTGTACCGAACTCATTGTATCCTCAATCATGTTTTGCGATAATCCGTCCAACATAGAATTTCTCCTTATTTCCCACTAGCCTCTGATCATGATTTACCTTCTCGCCAGACGTAAAGGTAGGACGCTCCCATTCTGGAGATTCAGAATTTCCTGGGCGTTATTTTCTTGTGAGCCAACTTGTAAAGTCGTCACCCCCGAGATCGGCCACGCCAACCTCATCAACGCCGCCAACCGCACGGGCCGGGTATACCTACTTATACAATTTCCCTGGTTTGAAAAAAGCACCCATAAGTTTGCTACCCGCCTGCTGCAGATCAAAATTTATGTATTACATTGATGAAACTATTCAGCTCAGCTCTTGACAACCCGTACCTGCTTATCCTCCGTTCTACGTCGTATTGATGAACAGAATGTTGGAGAGTGCTCATGGCTGACATGGTGTATTCAATGCGGAAGTCGCGATATAAACACCGCAGAGCTGTGATTATGATGAGGGGATCTATCACGGTTTAATGATAAGAACAACCTAGTGTGAGCAGCTACGCATCAGGATCATTTCTCTGTGGTGTTCATATGACGACTTCCGTATTTGGTATGAGTAAGGAGATTGGAATCAGTCCTGACGGCTTAAGGGATAGTAGTACCTATTTCAAAACCGTATTTTGTCTAAGCAGCTCCAAGCCTTTTTGACATTATCCTGAGTGTAAGGCGCCCAGAGTTGAATAGTCCCATCGGTCACGGCTCGGGGGAGAGAGTGTTAGGCGAGAGGTAGAAAATTAGTTACGAGCAGTGGGATTAGTAGCGGATTGAAGGTACCTGCGCTCGGGGTGTCCGGTGTGATGTAGATGTGATTCAGTATTAGCCTGTTACTTGAGAATTTAGTCAGAGCTACTACGTTCGTACTTGGGCCACCCGATCCGAGCTATATACAAGGTAGCATAGCGAGCGGGGGAGTTAGAGTCTCTTGCATGCACCACGCAGCTTCGATCCAGGTCCCCAAAGCTATGTAGAAAGAGCGGAGCGGAACGATGTCTTCGTAGGAGAGAACACCGGTAGTAACCTCAGGAATCTGAGTGATATCTCTTGACTACATGCGGTAGCAGGCTGGGCGGGGTTGGCATGTGTGTACGCCCAGGTCAGGATAAGAAACATGCAACCAAAGATCAGTACTCTAACAGAGGAAGTACTTATGATCGGGATCACTGCTTATTTCCGAGCGCTACGTAGTAAATGTTCCGCTGCATGCTCCGAATTTCTGTTAAGGTTGCAATTGATGATTTTTACCCGGGAGGTGAACTGCGCACCAATAAAGGTAAAGCAAAACTTTTCTACTCAGTTGTGTCAGCTTGTCCTCCCTGTTAGCGTTCCGGCGATCTGGTAGCCTGTCGTGTGTTACTTTCCGCTTGCTTCTCGGTTCGGCTAACGTCTTGGCGCCAAGTAGTCGGGAGTGGAATTATTCAAGTAAAGTGACACGGTAATAGCCCTGATTGCAACGCTACCATAAGAACACTTCGCCATTCCGGAAACTGTTCGCCTATAATCCAAAACACAGCAAAAATCGCTATCTTCACCAATGGATAGAAATATCAAAATATGTACAATAAACTTGCCAATTAAGTATGTCATGCTTCAGAGGCTGGAGAGTCATGTTTGAAATTACTACACCAAGCGGTCCTGCTGGTGTCAAATGGTAAAAATATCACTACTGCCATTTTGTTGGGTGTAATACAGATGCAGACAACATTTTGAGGGTATATCAGTTTACTAGGACAACATATCTATCTGCTCTAGACACCTCAAAGAACCTATAGAGTATGTCTTATTGTTTTTAATTTGTTGATGGTTAAGCTATGGTGGTAGGAATATTTGAACAGAAGATCAACAATTACGAGAGAGTTTCATGGATTTTATTTTGACTGATTTTATTTGGAATCATAGTATGTGTATCTCCGGTATCTAAAGTGGAGTAGTCCTTGTTGGCAACCCTCTCATATAATTGCATCCTATATTATGTGTTGTTGAAAATACCAATTTTTGGTGTATTTTCCCATATAGGCGAACACTTTCTGGAATGGCGAGTAGGCGAAGAGGATAAATAGAGAGGAAAAGAGAGAGGGTCCTCTGTTCTCTCCCTCTCTAAGGCTCAAGTCTCGAACAAAGATTGCAAATTCATCCTTCTAGGGGTATAGGGTTGCGCCAAAGTTCTGATCTTTGGTATCAAGTCGAATGGGACGAGCGGGTATTAAAGACGAATTGTGGTATATTAAACTTATGTTGCCTGTGACATTCTATTAAACAAACTCTCAGCCTAACACAGACTTTACATCGCTCACCGTGCTCACTTCATCGATACCGGGGAGGTTGAAGTAAGCTTTTGTCCCCTGTACTCACCGCGGCGGTGACTGTTTATTCACGTCTAATGCCAAGTTTAATTCCGAAGTCTCCTTGCAAAACATCGTCAAAAACCTCGTCATTAGTGACTTTATGCCTCTTATCAGTTTTTGCCAAGATATCGCCAAGACCCGCGAGAGTTCAGGTGTCCGCAGAGAAGAGGGAGCGGGATTTCCGCTCGTCTGTTAGAAGACTTTCGTCACTTGTTAAGCGAAGCCAAAATATATTACTTCCATCACACTAAAACTACCTGGCACTGTGACATGTACCCGGGCATTGAGCGGTCGACAGATTGACTAGGGTACTGTAGGTACATTGAGATATGTTGTAATCCATTGGTCGAGATCTTACTTTCGTCACGTGCGCGATCAATCCATCCAGTTTGGTGGGAGGGCGATCTGTCTAAGAGGCCATGTTAAGTTGGGTGGTCTAACCTATTTATCAGGGTGCGAGCACAGGTCACCCGCGGCCCCAAACATCAACATTTCCGGAAACTTCGAAGCCCATGTGATGGAGAAAATTTAATTTTGTCATTAGAAATAAACAGTGTATGATATAAATAACGGAGGTTAGGAGCCTGGATCCGAGCCTAAAGCCCAGCGCTTGAGTTGGGTACCTAAACTATCGATCGCAAATTCCTTAGTTGATTGAATTTGGAAGCTACTGGCCAGGCTCTTCCTCCGAGTAGTTGGGACCAGGACAGGGGCTAGGACTAAGGCTAAGGCTAAGGCTAAGGCTAAGGCTAAGGCAGAGGCAGAGGCAGAGGCAGAGGCAGAGGCTGAGGCTGAGGCTGAGGCTGAGACTGTGGATGGGGCTGAGGCTTCACGCTGAGGCAGGCGCTGAGTTGTGATTATGCACAAATAAATGCTTAAGTAAATGCTTTCTTTGACACTCACCTCTTGACTGTTGAGCATTCGAAAAGCCATTCATCTTGAGGGCTTTGGTCATTTGTTCGCCCATTCGTCAAGATGCTCATTTGGCCAAACTGGGGTACCTTTTGTTATGTTGGTGGATAGGGCGCGGGCTTAGCGGGGGGTCGCTGCTTGGTCAAGAGATCCGTGCAGGTTTCAACGATTGATTTTACGGTCGCATTGGATAAAAAGAACACGGGAGATTATATAGGTACGGATATGTATAGGTTCTATCCTGTTACCCATCACGAAACGTATATGAAAACTTTGAATCAAGGAAAAGTATCAAAAGCAAAATTCATCATGTGTTGAGAAAAGGAATCCATGCATGACTATAATGTAGATTTTAAGAAACACTACGAACAGGCGTCGAAGGAGAAATCATGACAGTAAATTAGAACTAACCAGCAGAACCGAGTGAACTACCATTTAAAAGATGTCTGCTGAGCTGCATGCGGCAGTGTGATCAAAGATCAAAAGAAATATGGGGTATCTATAGGGGGCCTCGCTTTTTAACAAGTTTTATATACCAAATTGTTCAGTGGACTACACTCAACCCCATATTCTTAGAAAATGATTCTCGTGTTTATAGTGGATTTCTCATCTTTTGTGAGACCATTATCTCACGATTGATGTTTATGCACCGGTATGAATATATGTCGCCCACTTTATTGGCTGTTCCCAATTTTTGCGGCGCAGCTTATCAACGGAATAGTGAAACGCAGCTGCAACCCGACCATGACCCTCGTACTTTGCACAGGTCACAGACTTTCGGAGCAAGTTTTTGTAAAAATCAACAGCGACTTTCTGACAGGCGGCGTCGTTTGATTCCCATTTCGTGGCAAGGACATGACTAAAGCCAGCGAGCTGAAAGCCGCTTGCTATGTATATCGATTCATCGGGTATCGCGTCTGACGCGTTCTCTGCAGTCGAGCAGGCAGAGAGGTACGCTATCCGAGCATTCTTTAGGTTTGTATTCGTTATACCCTCGACAGAAAGTCGGTCAACAGATTCATCTTTGCAGAGGAGTAGATGACTATTCGAAGGGTTTCGTGCATCGGAAATACCGTGGCAGGAGAAGTGGACTGCGTTGAATGACGGGAGGGAGTCGAGTACTTGGGAGGTACTGGGGTGTACAAGATGAGTTGAGTTTACTTTTCCTTTAATCGACTCCATGATCTTTGTGACTTCTATCCCTGCACTGGGCAGCTGATTATGCCCTGGGGTTGTGGGCATGCTGACTAAAAGGAGACGGAAGTCTGATTTGAGCTCTAGGGATCTTTCTCGAGCAAATGACAGAGCCTTTATTGTTGGTATATAGGACGATATAGCATAGCTCATGGTATTTAGTGTTGATCCGGGGGAATGGTTTCCCGCCGCGTGAAACGGCGCCATCGCAAGTGGTCCTATACCAATCCACCAGATTCGCGGTAGGGGACCTCCTGGTGTGAATCCCAAGATATCCATGACTGGCTTCACAGCGCTCTCCCAAAGCCAGAGCAACAGCTCTTCCATATTTTCATTTCTTCTATTGTATGTCGATGGTCCCCCTTTCACCATCTGGATTAGCTGTGCCATTCTTTCTTCCACCATAGCGTACTCGAGCTTGGGAAGTTGTAGTGATCGTATGTAGGCGGTAGTGACAATAATAGCATCGCTACGTATTGTAGTACTATTTACCATTATTATCGGACCATCACAAGCCATTTCCATGAGCTTCTCAGAGCGAGGGGGCAATTGAAATCCCTCAAATCCAGGCTTTTCACGAATGGAGCCCTGGGTCAATTCGAAACTAGCGACGGCGTTTTCTCTCCCCATCTTGTCTTTCTCATAAAGCAATGCCGCCTCGGAATTTGTGAGAGTGCTATCATTGACCTCTGAGATTGGAGCGTCGAGGAGAGTTCGAATGCGATGATATTCGGCATACAGCTGGGGGTGTTTTGATAGTAGCACTGAGAGATCACTCCTGCGGTCAATAATGGACCCCAAGATCACTCCCCTCCCAAGTTCCAGTATTCTCAAACAATAAGATGCGTCCTCCCCCAGCAGGAATGCCACTGAAGCGAAGTTTGGAGCGAGCTCCTTGATTAGAGCCATTTTAGGCTCTTGTTCTCCTCTCATTGCGATACTTCGTGAATTCAAAGCCACAGGTAAGAATCTCACAACCATATCCAAGAGACCATATGCCTCCTGCCATCTCTTCCACGAAATAAGTAACGCTGACGCTAACGTTGCTGCCGTAACCCGAGTCATTCCACGTGCCTGGGGCGTGTTCCAAGCTTCATAAAGATCGTGGAGCATGAAATGCAAGTCTGAGCTGGAAGGACTTTTTCTATATCGGCGCATAACTATGACGGCACGGTCATATAGGCCAATAGCCCGATCAGGTGCATCCATTGGTCTTGCTGCTAAGGACACCCCCATGTACTTTATGGACTGCTCTATATCTGCCGGATCATTATAAGCGTCGTACAGACTCCGGTATATTTCAGCCATAACAGTATACAGTGACTGTCGAGCCTGAGACTCGGTAGGAGTTTCTAACAACTCCTTCTCTATAATATCTCTTGCTTCCATAATAGCGGCCTTCTTCTTTCCGTGCTTAAAGCAATTGATAAGGGACCTTGCCAGGGTCGTCGCAGAGGTAGCGCGGTCCCCCCTCGGAGGTTCAATCGCGCTATAGGTTTCTCTGGCCCATTTTATTGATAGCTCAATACTCTCATCCTCTTCCAACCGGTGATATCGGGAGGTGTGGGCGTCTGCTAGCAAATTGTAAACCTTAAAGCGACCAATATCCGTGGGAAGGAATAACTGCAAGGCTTCCTCGCAGAGTTCGATTGCCTTGTTAAGGTCTGTCAAAGCTTCTGAGTACTGGTATCTCATTTTATAAAAAGCGGCGAGGATGTAGCATCTTCGAGGTCTCTGGGGATCATCCAGCGGAGTCGCTGCAAGTATTTCGGTAATCCGCCTCGTGCCCTCTTTAAGGTCTTCTGGGTCGCGATAACGATTGCATTTTTCGAACAGGAGTTGAGTAATGTTGGTGAGATATAAAGTCCGGCTAGGATCCTCCTCACTGCTTCTCGAGAGAGCCCCTTCCCCAATTTTGATAGCTTCATCAAGATCTTGAGGATTTCCTGTTTGCCCATGCCTCGTCAAAAACAGCGCGAGCAGAGTGTTGACGATATTAGTTTTGCTCCAAGTATACGTAGGTATGAGCCTTAGCGCCTCCTGCGCCAGATTAATAGCACGATCAATATCGCTAATCACCCAGGAGCGCTCAAATCTGGCGAGAAATGCAGTGCTTAGCGTGTGGATTGATTCTGCTCTAATGTGATTGTTTGTTATGGGCAATGCTACTGCTTGCTCAGCCCAAGATATAGCCTGTTCGATATCATCCGCCTCACCGCGATGATCAGCCCGCGTTAGGTAGATCGTAGCCATACTGCGCAAAATATCTTCCCGAGCGGGGTCTTCCGGAAGTGCTACGCTTATAGCCTCCTTTTCCCGCTCAACCCCCCGATCTAGATCTGCCTTGTTCCGAGTTCGGTCGTACCTCTTTAGGATAGTGGTGGCAAGCACATGGAGTAGTGATGCACGCATCCGGTGATTAGCACTAGTAGCCTCGAGTGCACTCTCTATCACCTCTTCCGCTTTTTCCAAATCCTGCATGGCTTGTGACCGGTCAAAACGACGACGATATAGGGAATTCAACATGCGAAATACGTGTGGGCTATTTGGAGAGTGGGAACCTATCGTTCCCCGCGATTCTTCCATGCATTGAATGGCGTGATCTAAGTCGCCCAGGGAGTGAAATTGTAGATATCTCCTCAGTAGTAGGTTGCATAAGACCCACAATAAATCTTGACGCGGAACACTATCGCACAGCGGCCCTGATTGTACGTAACTTAGCCACTCGATGGCCTTTTCTAGATCCGATGTCGCCTTCTCTAGATCCCCTATTTCCTCAAAAGCTTTGAATCTATCCACAACTCTTCGTCCATGGCTGTGTGCAAGTACTATCGATTTACGGAGATTACTGTCATTGCCGTCCTCATCCGGGTGGGAAATGAGTTGTAAAAGGTCTCCCTCGATAGTTTCGATCTGGCGGGTTAATTTCGCAATATAATCCTCACGCTTCGTCGGCGACACAGGAGCGCTAGTCATGGACTTTGAAGCCCCTTCTTCTGGAGATATATCTCCCTGCGCTGGGCCTGCATCGGATGAAAGGGTTCCGGAGTGAGCCCTTCATAAATAAACTTATGTTAGCCCATTCTCTTCGTTTATTTTAGATGAGCCATAAGCTGCCTTACATCGAAATCTAGACAAACTACGGAGTGTGTCAAGACTGGGAAGAATTTAGGCAGGGCACGTTTTAACTTCGAAGGAGGTGAATGCCGAGAAAGTGCCTACGAAATACTGAGCTTAATTAGTTCACGAGGCAAGAAAAAAAGGGCGATATGCGTATTTCATTAAAAGAGGAAGGATGGAATCCACCTTACATAAGAAGATATTTAGCCAGGTTTTTCGGGAGGCGGTGTAATTGAAAGAGAAATGATGTCTGGCATTACAGTCATAAATAGACCACTCCATCAAAGACGATAGGTTTTACCAAGGACAACAAGTTTCAGGATTAGGAGAAAAGCCTCTATAGCCCTGCACATAGATCGTTGCATCTAGAGCTGGACACAAGAAATGGTAAACTGCAGATCCGTTTGTATTGACCAAGCATATATTCGTTCGGATCGCCGAACTGAAATTAGCGCGTCATAGCTATAGACTCCGGACACATTCCCGATAGAACAACGTATAGGAACCTGACGCCAAGAAGGAATATCGGCATAAATGTCCCGTCTTGTTTTTGTTTTTTCCTAATAGGCTTGAAAGTGTGTACCACCAATACTTAGATCCCCGCATGCCAACGCAACACTTCGATCCTCAGGTAACAAATGATTGAGAACTCTATTTGTTGTATTTTAAGCCCATTATGTACCGCTAAATCTGGAGGATCTTTACCTTTAGAGGAAGAAATCCCCAAGAAAACCGCCCTCTTCTGCAGCAGGTAGCCTTGGTACCCTCCATTGGTATATGCTGTAGTTTTCTCCGTTTGAATACGTTTCAGAACCAGGGGCGACTACATCTCTCGAAAACGACGATGGTGATTTTATTATCTGAAATAGTTCATTCAACCGACATACCACATGTATTGATCGACCTTCTGTGCTTAGAAGCGACCTTGTATTGAAGTTTCAACTACGGGCGCCTGATTAGGTTGGTTGGTACTTACTCGTAAAGCCGCTGATTTGATTATAGGATAGATAGCTCCTTATGCGCGCATCGCGGTTTCAGGTGAAGTTAAGAAGTTGAATCTGAGGCGTCTGATCGTTCTGATTGGGTACCTAAACATTTCCTCAAGCAGATCCCGGCCCCGCAACGGGTTAACCCGGCAATTGAATACTTACCTGTAACCCATAGGCTACCTAGCTAAAGGTTTGCTTACATAAAATCAAACACACCATTTTAGAATCGTCCCGGCCATTCTCCCATGCTAAGTTGCCCAGTTCGAACCCAATAATCCATCACAGTTGAGGGATCTGTCCTCAAACTCCAGTCTCCATCGCTCTAGCGAGTTACAGAATAGAGCTTCAACCGATCTCCCTTTTCCATTGGCAAATGTCTCCGGCCATGTGCCCGGCCTGAGTGCGTCGAACTGTTGAGAAACAAACCATCCTGCAGGTGAAGATTGAGAAATACTCGAGATATTAGACATTAAAGTATTTTAGCTGCAGGGAAGCACCTCGACAAAATGTTCTGCACATCTCATTAGCCAAATGACCGCTAAATGACCGCTAAACATTCTGTTTAATGCACATAGTTAAAAGACCCCCTTAACCGTATATGATAGCGTGGGATACCACCCGCAGAAACATACGCAACCTGAGCTGCATGAGTTTCACTTCTACCTAAAGATTTCAAGTCTCTAATCACAGCTCAGGTTGATCAGCAAGTCCGAAACAAGTGGAAGTACATATGCAAAGTGGTGTTTTCTGTATCTGCATATACTCTCACATGATCCCTGCGCGTGTTGCCTCAGCAATTTTATATCTGACTAGACCGGTTCGAAACGTTTGGATTGTACCACCAGCAGGTGGTATCTCCTCCGATCTGAAACAGCACTCGTCACATTGTAAAAGTAATTCGACAGATTATCTGATGCATTGGTTTAAATGTTAATAATCTCTGTGCGATAGAGGCTCCTGCAGTATTGTGGTGGCGGAGTACGTTTGATGGCTACATGATAAGACAAAAGCAGTAGTCTTGCCAACCACAAATCTTAGCCTTGATTCTGGTGTGCATTTGAAGTTCAAAAGTTCGATATAATTAAACCACAAGTTCCCTCTCAATTATACTCAAAGTAAATTGGACGTACTTGTATCCTTCTCCCGATTCCCAGACAGTGTCTTTATCACTAGACCCAGACCAAGCCTTCCAGGGCTAGGTTACCGATAAGCCCCATGAGTACCGCACATATACCACAAACGCTTCTCCATCCTGACACTGTCTCCCTCGGCCGTTTCACAACGAATGCCAATCGCCCTCACTACAACTTCCATGACCCGCTTGCCCCGAGACCGGAGGCCTCCGAGAAGAGTATTGTTCAACACATCTCCTTTTCCGAAACACGGCGCTTCAGCAAGAGCAGCAGCCACAACTTCAATCTTGGCGGACTGATCAGCTTCGGAAGGAAGAACAACAGCACGTCCAACGCCACTCTGACCGCACCAAACGCTACCACCTACGATCTCTCAAACAACGAGACCTGGTTCCAAGACGCGTGCAAGAACGCCGCGACCCGTGTATGGCTCCAGAAGGCGATAGAGCGTAGGAAGGACGTTTACCTGATCATTGGCTACCGGACAGCGAGCGATGCATCTCTCAAGTCTCATGGCAGTGGGAGGAGTTCTTCGGATGTCGGAGGTGCCCTCCCTGTGCGTGCATTTGCACCTCCGGGTCCGCTCAATAGCACATTCCCGAACCCGACAGGTTTGGGGAAGCAGAGTGAGGATAGCGTGAGGAAGCTGCAATTTGAGGCGGTGGGTGAGCAGGTGTTTGCAGTGTTGTATAAGAAAGTGAAGTTTAGTTGGCTGTCGAGCAGGAAGGTGGATAATATGAATTTGGAGGAAGGTAACAGATGGAAGTCTGTGTGGCAATGGAGGGGCGCTACGGGGCCTAGTCCTGAGGCTGAGGAGGATGATATCTTGGAAGCTGAGCTGACTGATGTCAGTGACTTTGAAGATTGTCTTGATGAGGAGCAGGAGGATGACGATGAAGAAGAAGATGATGATGAAGATGAAGATGATGATGAGGATGAGGATGAAGAGGAGGAGGGGCAGGGGAAGAAGAAGGAGGGGGAAACTGGAGCTGAAAAAGAGGGCAAGTCGGAGGTAGTACAGGACAGCAGCTCTGTCAACGCGTCATCAGACCCAGCTCCCGGCCCTCTCTCTCACCAAGTGGGGAATACGCGACGGCCTTCGACCGGTGTCTTGCTTGGACTATTGCTCATCCCGTTGTTGGCATTTTTAATTCAATCCTTCTTTACAAGTGGAGCTTTTGAGGCTTGGATCCATGGTATTTAAAAGATTGATCCAATAATTTACTTGTACATAATTTCTCTTTTCACGCTCGAATTAGCCTTCTTTCCATGGGACCACATGTATGATTCAAACCACGTAATTGTAGCCTTGTGAGACTTTCCAGAGCTCAAAGCTTCACTTTAGCACGACCCCCCAGGGTATACCCTTGTCTCATTTAATCTTTTTACGGTGGGGATCTGTTCTCCGGTTTGATAGAAAGTTGCACGCATTTAATTCCGATCCTACAGCTACAAAGCTGACTGCCAACCCATGAATACATCACATTGAGTGTGCCATGTTGTATTGGGCTTTCCTTTGTTCTTCTCATGATATTTCTCTTATGGGTATTCTTACTTCTTGGCGGCTGCTGTATTCTTATACCTAGAGCTGAGTCTATCGCTACTTGGAATCTTTGGTGTGTATTTTTAGGGTTAGGGTTAAAGATTGAGGAGTAAGGATTTACTGTAACTTCCCGTTCTTGATTGTTTGAGTGATAATTCATGGGGTAGTCTATCTTGCGGCCCATACTCTGCGTTCTGTTTCGGAATTCAAAGTCACAAATCCATCGGCCACCCTATCCCAAAGCTCTACCTACCGTTCTCAGGACTAACATCCAAAGATGCCAAGACATACTCTGCATTAGTTTCCAGCGCAGGTACCAACGGCGCAGGTATCAACAGCGCGACAGGTACTCTCAACAGCTTTCCCACAGGCCACTTGCTGCACGCTTCTGAAGGATCGCCGTTCCAAAAACAAAAGATCGGTAAAAAAAAAAAAGAAACATCACATTCCGGTAGAGTAAGCCCAATAAATCACTGTGCTCTCCCGGTTGTATATATTGGATATGTTACAGGAAACACGAGCGCTGCTTCTAAGTCAAAGAAAAGGGAGAATACGAGTGATGGGTTGTGACGCGAGTACGGTCGGGTAACAAAGGAACAAGCATAGAAAGGTACCGAGGGGTGTGGGAGCACCGGGTGCAACCACACTAGTATTAGGCTATTGTGAGGACACGTTTACTATTGGGTGTCTCACCCGGAACGGAATAGAAGTGGGGTTTATGGCTGCAGGCCATTCTACTTAGGGAAGTTTGTGACAATAGTACGATACAGTTCTACATTAAGAATTGCAGGCTCACTTACGATCGGAATTAGAATGGAGGAACGGAACTATGCGGGGGCACTTTTCTATTGGAGGTTATCTTCGGGTCGATTGTCTTATTCTATTATCGTTATACCATTAGTATTAGAAAAGATATAGTGCTCCAACACGTATAACAGAGAGGTTCTGCCTCGCCTTAAGATCATCAACACTCAATGAAATGAACCAATATTACAAGTTTAAAAGCTACAGACGTTACAGGAAACACGAACACCGCTTCCAAGTCATGCGATGACATTTGTGATGATGGATGAAAGATCCAAGAACGGCGAACAAGCATAGAAGATCGGCTGGGGCACCGGCCAAGCAACCATTAATTGGTATTAGCCTGGCAAGACGCTTACTATTGGGTGTCTCACCCGGAACGGAATAGAAGCGGGGCTTATGGCTGCAGGCCATTCTACTTAGGGAAGTAGCTCTAGGACAATAGTATGATACAACTCGGTCACTGGCAATGGCAGGGTTCATGGTTACGTGTTGGAATTAGAATGGAGGAACGGAACTATGCGGGGGCGCTTTTCTACTTGGGTTATCTTCGGGTCCATTGTCTTATTCTATTATCGTTATCTCATTTAGTATTAGAAAGCGGGCCTTGGCATAGGTTCCAACATGTATAAATAGGGTAGGATTCTGCCTCGTCTTAGTGGCATCATCAGTCACTCAGCGAGCGGAATCCGGTTTACAATATTACAAGTTTAAAAGCTACAGAATTATCACTTAGCATTGGCATTTCCCCAAACAACAGAACTATCGCTTAGCATTGGCATTTCCCCAAACAGGATACCATTAGTTGTAAAACATTATAACGTATTTCACCTAGCAACCGACCGTCACAGAGCAACTGGTCGGGTGGTTGTCGCGCGCTGGGCGCGCTGGGTTGCTGGGGTCGCGGTGGGTCGCGCGGGAGTGATTCCGTTGGTTGCAACCATTAAAGCGGCTTTACCTTTATGTATAGAAAAGTATTCCAATCTCGTGTGGTATATAGAACGGAATTTTGAGACAGAGAGAATTTCTTAGTGGAGACACCTGTCTTTTTCTAGGTCACTTCCCTCCACCATTTAAGTCTACAAGAGTCCACCTTCCAGTTCTTGGCGCTGTGCCACCACCGTAGTCACAGGTCACATCCACATACCGTGTTCCTCTCTCTATATACTGTAAAGAAACGAAAATTCCACAAGTCCCCCCCACAGCAACGTTCTGACTAAACAATGGCAAACCAAGACGAAAGACATAAAATAAAAAGCAAACATGAATAATAATAGCCAATAATAAAGAGCAAAAGAAAAGAATCAATCACACTCATTCTCGTCACTCCCCTCATCCCTTTTCATTTCCTTAGTCGCCTCCTTGACCACACACTTCCAGAAATCCCCAAGCATCTCCTGAACCCTCTCCTCTTCTTCGCTCTCTTCCATACCCCCGGTGTCCACTCTCGTCAGCCTATTAGCAGCTCACCTTCGAAGAGCTCGAATAGCTCTAGGCCCGAAATGAGGTTCATTGTCAAATGACTGTTGCAACCTCTAGGGTTTTGGTTGAGGTAGCTTTAGGTGATCGCCATGATGCGTCCCCGGGACATTTTCTCCATGAATATGACGCAGGCGATATGAAGTTCGATGATCTCCTCCATATCCTACGACTAGATAAGGGCCTGGCCACGAAACAGCGAGTTTACCGGTTTTTTTGGGCCCAACTGTATTATCGTATAGCATTATGAGGTCCCCTTCTCTGAACCTGGAGGTTCCACGTGAATTGGCGTCATGTCTTGCTTTGGCTTTGATGTTGTTGAGCTCCCACCTATGAAGCATTCGGTCTCTAAGTTCCCCCAGCTCCACATTCCTTTCAAGGATGGCTTCTTCCCATTGTTGACCATGAAGGGAGTCCAAGTCAGCTCCTCCTCTCTGCGTGAAACGTACCCGTAGCTTTGATGCTTCTTCACTGGGATATAGGTATTCGAATGGCAATCTTGGGTGAATACCGAACAGAAGCTGGAAAGGTGTGTACCCAAGTGCGACGACTTTTCAGGTATTGATAGAGCCAGTTACCCTTCCAATCGCTTGGTCCTATAGCGCTATCTTGTCCTCTCCACACATCGTCTTCACTGCCTTTTCTAGCTCCTGGTTGTGGCGTTCAATCATGCCCGTGGACTTTGATGCTCCTGATGAACTGAAGACATGCGCGATTCTCAGGCTCTCCAAGAAGTTCCCAGTCTCTGGGGAAGTGAAGTGTGTACCTCTATCAGAGTATATTCAGACTGGTACGGGAAATTCTTCGAAGAAGTGGCTGAGGCATCGGGCAACTTCCGAAGCGTTATTGCTCTTGCATGGCCAGGCCTTGGTGCATCTTGTGAAATAATCAACGACGTGGAAACTATGTTTGAAAGCATTAGTTGATGTTGGCAGTGGACATATGAAGTCCATCCATGTTAATGTTGGCTGCAATGCATGCGATCTCATTGCTGGACCATGCCTGGCACAGATGATGCACCCGTCGATATAGACTCTGATGTCCGTGTTGCGGTGTGGCCACCAGGCTCTTCCTTGTAGATGCGATATCACCTGTGGTGATGCATAATGTCCACAATCATCGTGGCTTTCCTTGAGTACTCTCAGGACATCATCTTCCAGAATGCATGGAGTGGGATCGTCGCCTCGAATATTTAGTCGGTAGAGGTTTCCATCGATCAGGTGGAAGTGGTCTGCCTCCATCTTGAAGATATTTCGCTCACTGGTGTCCATCCCTCTAGGTGTTCGACCTCCGTCAGCGAGATAGCGATAGATGTCTTTGTACCACTCGTCGGCTTCCCACATCTGCCTCCTCTCCAGATCCGTGAGGTTCGCCATCACCACATCAACCTCTACCTTCTTTCCTAATCCCTCTTCCACCTTTCCTCCGAAGTTCTTGCACTTAACTAAGACAACATCACTATCTTGCTATAATTGTAACGAAGCAATTTTGACACGCCCATCAGTCAAAGGAAGATAACACTCGCGAACAAAGAAAATAGAGGAATAACCAGAAGAAAAGTCAACGTGGGAATCCTCCACTTCATCCTTCACCACCTCCTTCATATCATCCTTCTTTATCCTTTCCTTGATGGGTTTCTCATATCCCCCAATCCCGTCCTTCCAAAACCACTCCCTATCCCCGACTTCATCTTTTTCTTTGACCTTCTCCGCCATTATCTCATCTACCTCAGTCTCGCCCCCTTGGAACATCATTCTCGATAGCCCATCTGCGACCACATTCCTCTTGCCATCTATATGCATAAATTGAAAGTTCATCTCTCTTAGCTTCAATGCCCATCGTCCATATATCCCTTTATGCCTATAAGAGTGGAGGAAAGAAACAAGGGGTTTCTGATCAGTGAAGAATATTGCAGGGTGACACGAGGTGACGTAGTGACGATATTTAGTTGCAAAGTGGACGATTGCCAACAGCTCTCTTTTCTATGTTCCATACCCCCTCGGTACAGACGTAAATGAAAAGGAATCAAAGATAATGGGAACTCCTAGGCATTCTTGAACTTTCATGAGCGCGAAGCCTCCTGCAAAATCTGACGAATCAAAGTAACACCTCACATCAGAATCCCACGACACTCCGTGCGTTGCCATATTCGTTGAACATTTGTTTTTCAGTATCCTAAACGACGTTTCTTTCACCAATCCACACCTCCATGGCGTTCTCGTTCCCTGTAATCCTTCTAATGGTCTAGCAATCTCAGAGAAGTTCTTTACCCATCATCTGCAAACCTGAATCACCCCTAAGAACAACCTCAAGCTTATTTTATCTACGGCCTGCGGCTATCCCATGATCTTTCGTACCCTTTCTGGGATGATAAAGAGCTCTCCGTCAACATGGGATTGCTTCCCTAGGGTATTGAGTGACTCGACAAAGATTTCATTCTTACGGAATGTGCATCTCATGTTGGCCATCTCCGTCCTTGGGAAGAACTTGTCGAATACAAACGAGAAATGACCTAGGTCGCTCTCCCCCCTTCCGAACATGTCGTCGACGAATATAGTAAAGTTCTCCCCTATCAAAGACTCTTGTGGGTCTGGTGGTGGTATTGGTCCGAATGCAATCTTACCCAGTTCTGTCATAGTAGCTGATGATGATCGGTATTCCTGGGGCATCCTAGTAGGTCGAAGTTGACCGATCCCTGGAGCATTAAACACCAAGATGTGTCTGGACTCAACCTCTGTGGTCACAACATGATATTCATGTTTCAAGTCCCATTTTGACAGCACTGTTTTTACCGGGTTTGATAGCAGGTCATAGATCGTTGACGCGAGTGGATGATGAATGGCGGAGAGGTCTTCGTTGACTTTGGAATAGTTGAAAGCGAGGCACAGCTCTGGACCCCTGTCAAAGTCTTCTGGACGTCAAGGCATCTCCGCATTATGATTCTTGCGTACTAGCGCAGCCGGTGCATTCCACTCTGATAACGGTTCGTTAACAGGGGTTCTTTCATACATACCACACTCTAACCATTCGAGGACTATTTTCTTGAGCCATTCTTCTTGATATTTTGAGAGTCTCGTCCCACCCTTCGCAGCATCGGGTATGCATCCTTCCTTTAACTTCACTCGATGTATTATAAGATTAGTGGTAGGGACGTACTTCAAATCTGTCGCGTCGAGACCATTCCATGTCCATAGGCCGCACAACACCATCTTTCTCACTTCTGGTGAGAGAGTTTCCCGAATCTTTACATTCTTCTAGCATATTCATTCTTCCAGTTCCACCATTGGAGGACACTCTTCGTTCCTTAATTACCGAGGCTTAGGCCTCCTTTCCGTGGGATACCCGCCAAATTTCTTTCCTTGCTTACCCTCCCTCTCCTTACTTAAACCTCCTACTTGCCTACTATACACACTCGCCTTGTCCCTTAGTTTGGAGGGGTTTCGCCCTTGGGAAATTTTTTCTTTGATGCCCCAACGCTGTCATCTGGAATTCATGCGGTCGCTTCTAGAGTGTTGAGACTTCCATGAAAAGGGTGTTTGTGAGTGGAAGCTCGTGGGTACATGTTGTCGTGGTCAAGAATGATAAAGCCATGGTTTTGATCAATGAGATCGTTCCTCTCGTCTACCACCTGAGCAGTCACTCCCATTGTGGATTTTGCTAAGTGGGAGTAGGGTCCTTCATCTTTGTACAATTGGAGGTAGTCCTTAGGGCTGACATATCTGAGGTGGGCAATTGGCGAACTGTCATTGGTCTCAACTAGTAGTCGTGTACTGTTTCCAAAGAGGTTGGCCTTTTGGGGTCCATCTGAGGATTTATCGGACTCTTCTCCGTCATCGCCGGTGTCTCCTTCAGTGTCATCCTCGAACATAGATGTGTCTTCGTCTAACACTGAGGTATTCTCGACTCCACTGGTCTCGAACATGACTTTGAAGTTGGGCTGTGTGATCTTGCCTGTTTTGATAACAATCCTCTCCCTCGAACTATTGGACATAGAGATGGTTCCCAAGGACATGTTGATACTTTCCTTTACAGCAAACAGCCAGGGCACTCCAAGCAGCAAGTCGTACCCAGTGCTATTCGCACTATCCTCTGGGATGATACTAGTATCTACGATGCGCTCCACACCGTTGACAGTGACCCTGGTCCTAGCGATGGCGGTGAGGCCGACAGAATCCCCCGATGACGTTTTGACACTCATCGTGGACCATGGCGTGTCCTTGATGTTGATGACATCTCTCCCCATACGTTGGATTGTTGACGGTACGGCAAGGTCAACCTCAGATCCGGCATCGATGCAGACATGGCTGGATTTGAATGATCCATCTCCAGTCTTCAGACCATTGATGATTGTACTGACCATGAACTATTTGGGGAAATACCAATGCTACGCGATAGTTCTGTACTGTTAAAACTTCTAATATTGTAAACCGGATTCCGTTCGCTGAGTGACTGATGATGCCACTAAGACGAGGCAGAATATTGTCCTATTTGTACCGTGGGCTATGGGTTAGTCTGAAGAACACTTTTTTGGCGTATGATTGGTTGAAGCTGCAGAAAATAATACTTGGCGCCAGATAATGTAGTTGAATAGACTGCCCCCCATCTTTTGCAACACAACCTCCAAGGCTTCAATTTGACTGTTGTTTATACCCAGCTTCATCAGAAAACGCTCCCCACAAGGGCTTATGGGCTCACAAAATCATCTAGAGGAAGCTGGGAGCCAGCGCTATTCTACAGTTATACTTTTATATTTTTAGCAAAATGTTTTGATTTTTGAGAGAGGATATATGAAAGTTCTTCAGACTTTTTACCCCCATACAAATTGGGTGCGCTAAGGCTGGTGTGATTGATGATAATTGGTTGTCATTCGCGGCTCCCAGATAAAACCGCTGCATTTTCAACCAATGAAGCAGAGTTCTTCAGACTATGGATAATGACAGCGATGCCAGTCAAGGATGGTTAGGGCGTACAGAACGACGCAAGACGACTCAAGCTTTTTCACAACCCAGAACAATGGCAATGACGTTGCATAACAGCCAATGCCGGACAAACCCAGCAAAACAGTTAGAAGGGAGTGGCCAGAGGGGGTGCTATGGTAGGGAATTGCAATAAAGCGTATTGGGATCCCCTGTTCCACTATTGACAAAATCTTCAAACTACCAAAGTCAACCCTTCCCAATACTATAACAAAATATGAGAAAACTGATTAGGTTAAATCTACACCCAGCTATAAGGAACACAAAATGACTACTATGAGAGATGATGGACAGCTTCTCATCTGCAGTATATATGGTAGAGAGATCTCATATCAACAACTACAGCAGGAATTCGCAGTCAAAATCTCAGCCAGAACAATCAAGAGGAGACTAACTAAATTACAGATGCACAAGCACATTATGGCCGAAAGAGTCAAATTGACCACATATTCCGCAAAAAATATGCTGCCGTTGTGTATCAGACACAGAGATTCTGATATAACGAAATGGAGGAGAATGGTATAGAGTGCCAAGTGCAGTATTGAGAAATAAGCAAATCCACATATTTCTTTTGCATTCAGAACTGCAAAGGAAAAATGGATTGCTGAGTGTGTTAAAGGTGCTCGGGAGTCAGAAGGGGTATATAAGATGATTTGAGTATGCTCCGTTGGGGAATTGAAGGGGACCTGTACTAGGGTTATAGTGGGAGAAGGGAGGAGGACAAATTCAGAAGCATATATCAGGACCCTTGAGTTCTATCTCCTGTCTCTTTTGGCAGAGCTACAGGAGAAGGGTATTAGACCAATCTTCATTCATGACAATACTACGGTACATACCAACAGCCTTACAATTCAGTGGTTGGAGCAGTATTGAGTTGAAGTTCTTGAAGGCTAGCTTGCTTATTCACCAGATTTAAACCTAATTGAGAATGATTTGGTACACTTCAAGAGACTCAACTATCAGAATTACCCCCATTTAGTACATGATACTATATCAGCTCAAGTAACTAAACGGTTTATGAAGAAAGCTCTTATTCATTGCTGGAAGATGTTACCTGATGAGCAAGTTGGTAGGGTGATTGAAGGTATGCTTATGAGAACCGAGGCTGTTATAAAGGCAAGAGGTTGGTATACAAGATATTAAATATCAAATTGTTTTTATGTATCTAATACTTAACAACTTTCTACAAAGGCGGCTCTCCAAAAATGAATTGGAGTTCCTGTAGTGGTAGTCGTCATATGGCGAGTGATGATTTGGGCGGCTCAAAGCCCTTCTGATACAGCGCCTGACGATCATGACTGGTCTACAATTATACATATTGGAAACTATGCTAAAACGTGCTTTCTAATACTAATGGTATACCGATAATAGAATAAGACAATTAACTTGAAAATAACCCCAAAACAAAAGTACTCCCGGATGATTCCGGTCATCTTTTATAATACTGTCGTAAATCAGCTGCGATTGCAAATGGCGAAGCGATATTATGCCAATCTTAAAAATTTCTTCGCCGAGTAGAATGGCGTGTATCTATGGCAGAACATTTCATTCGGGTGAGAAAGCGATAGTAAGCATCTTTCGTGGATCGGTTGATGGAGTCGTTGGAGTTCTGTGAGTTGGATTAATGCGATGTTTCTGTTAGGTTATGGGTTTCTGTTGGGTTCTTGTGATTGTGAGTCGTTAGAGGATTAATGTCGCAGGATTTCCTTGGGTATAATAGGGAACTCTCCTAACCGTTCCTGTTTTCCTTTCTCTTCTTCTTTTTCGCTTCTGTGCGTCTTACTGTAATTCTATCTTATATCTTCTTACGTCTTGGCGTATCATCTGAGGTCGGAGCATTTCTATATCTACTGATTCTTATATCTGTTGTTATTCTCTTCTAAAGACCTTTCTTGACGGCGCCGACTAAGCTCGACAGCTACTTCTTGTAAATGCGTAAATCGTCTCGAGGCGGCGATGGGTAGTATTCATGAATGCGATATCTGACGGTAGGCTGTCGAGCTAGTCAGCGAGGTGCAGAAGGTCTTCGTGAGAAGAAAGTAATATATTGGTACGTGAATATAGAAGTGGTTCTGTATGGTATCTGCAGTGTGTAGTATATGAATACGAAGGCGTTAAAGAAAGGCGAGAGCGTATTAGCGTGTGCGTGCGGAATGTGTCAGCCGTGTGTGTGAACGTAAAGCTGGCGTCAAAGGTCGATTATGTAAACGGCGTGGCGGCGGATCCGTTATTCCTGGTTTTATGGTTAAAATCTCTCCGCCGTATTCTGTTTCAGCGGTCCGTTATAATGGTGGCGGGGGTGGTTCCTCACCCTCTTCCGATCTGGTCGATACTTGGTTGTTGCCTTGATGGGGAGCGGTCAGAAACTTCTTCGTCGAGCTTATCGCCGAATTACGGGAATTGGTCGCGGATATTCTTGGCGACAAAACCATATCGCGGCGTTATATTGGGGTCTTGGGGTTAAACGCGTTGGTTGCTTCTTCCTGCTGATGTCTTGTGCCGTTCGGATGTTAGTGCGTAGGTATTCATGTAGCTCCGTCATCTTCTACCGTGAAGTCTTTAGCGTCGGTGGGTGGTGTCTTGTCGGAAGGTTTGATCGTCACGGTGAACCGAGGGTGGAAGCCGAAGTTTGCAAAGAAAGGTGTGGCTTTTGTGGAGGTGGAGACTTGGTTATTAGCAGAGAACTCGGCCATGGGGAGCCACTTGACCCAATCATCCTGTTGGTAGAGACCGTAGCCTCGCGGTATTGTTCATCGCGGCGTTTAATCTTTCGGTCTGGCCGTCGGTTTCCGGATGGAAGGCGGTGGGCGTTCTTGCCTCAATCGAGGTGTTTACAACTCTTTCAGAATTTGGCGATGAACTGCGTGCGTCGGAGGTGATGTGAGTAGGAAGGCCATGGGTTTAGGCGTTTGAGGTATAGTTGGCGGCATCTTGGCGTTAACGGTTGTATTGCGAGGGTAGGAGGTGTCGCGTCTTGATCAATCGATCGCGATTACCATGATTGCGTCGTACCCGCTTTCCGATAGTCCGTGTGAAGTCCATCGATACTTCCTGCAGGGCTGTTCGGGTATGGGTAGAGGTCGAATCTGTTGAGTTTTCCGTGGAGTCTTTCGGTTTCTTGGCCGACAGATATGACAATTCGTGCGTGGCGTCCAATATAGTTTAGCATCAGTAGTAATCTCTGCTGATTAGGCTGAAGGTTTCTCGCGTCCGGATGTCCGGCAGAAGGTGCGTCGTGGTAGAGTTTAAGTTTGGAGTTCGAAGTCGTAGTCGAACGTATAGATTACTGCGGTGATGAAAGTCGTAGCCCTTCATTCTCGGATGCGTTCGGTAGGTGAGATTTTCTTCGATTGTCGTTTGCCTTTGTTTCGCATTTCCAGTATCTTTTTTGAATGGGTCAGTCTTATATCGCCCGTTAAATAATGTGTCAGTGAGGCGTTCTTTTCAGCGGGTTCGTTTGATAAAGAAGCCGTAAATAACAACGGTTTCCAAATTCTCCTTCTTCAAGACCACCTGGCTCTGGTGCAAATGCCTTTCATCCCCTCTCAGGGAATCTCGCGATCTCGCTTGTTAGTCGTCGGCTTACGCCTTCCGCAGTCGATATTTGATAGCGAAGTTGAATCGTGAAAGGTATTATTTTTGCTTGCTTTCTTTGTTTTATCTTCATAAAATCTTTCGAGGTTCTTGTGGTCGATATGGCGGCGATTGGGTGTCTTTGCACTCGAGTTCAGCCGTATTCTTGAATCTTCGGATTATTAACAGATTCGCTTATCGTAGATCTCGTGAATTCTGTTCAGCGAAGTGTTTTTGGAGAAATGGACGAATTGAAGGGTATGGGTATCGTCGTATTGGGAGAGTATCTTGCGGCGGAGCGTAGTCTGAGCGTCGGATTTCATAATAATTTCATACCGAGGGTCAAAGTGGGCAGAATGGGGGCGGTAGTGAATCTTCGTGAGGCGTTGAATGCGACGAGAACGCTTGTCGTCTTCCATGTTTTATCATGCCGTCGATCCCATTTCCGGTGCAGCAAACTTGGAGAACCGATATATAAACCGGCGATAGAAGTTGGCAAATCAGGAATCTTATGCGTCATAACCGTCTTGGGAACCGTCAGGTTTTCTGTATCTACTTTCTTGGGGTGAATTCGAATGCCGTTGGGTTCGATGATGGTAAGTAGGTGGTCTTTGCGTGTGGAACTTCGCGTTTCTCGATTTCAGCAGCACTCCGTTTGCCTTTAGGGCGAGGACTTTTCGGCGTGGACTTGGTGTTCTTGAGTGTGTCGCTGTAAATCAGGATATCGTCGAGGTAATTTGTGCAGAATATGTCGAGTACTTCGTGGGCCTTGCGGTCGTTGATGAAGTGTTGGAAGGTGGCGGTAGCGTTGGTGAGGCGAAGGGCATTACCGTGTATTAAGTGACCGTGTCGGGTGCGGAGCTGTCTTCCATTCTTCTCCTTGGTAATTCGAATTTGATTATCTGGCGGAGATCCGCTTGGTGTACCGTTGTCTTTGGATAGTCGGTCGATTGAGTGTTTCCCAGATGAGTGGTAAGGGGTATCGATTCTTTATCGTTAAATTTCATTGGTAGCATGATGATCAGCAAGAGCGGAGGGTTCCGTCGGCTTTCTTCTGAATAGGACGAAGCGCGTGAGCGAAAACTATTTCGTATGAAGCGCTTTCTCCAAGTTATCGGTATGTATTTCGCTCGATGCGATTAGTTAAATGGCGGAGACATCTTTATAAAGTGGTCAGGTGGTTCTTTCTTAAGCGGTATCTTATAGTCGTATAATTACGTGGGGGCATTCCGTTGGCGAGTCTTCATCCGTCGTAACGTGGAACCTTCGTATCGTCTTTGGTACTTTGGTTAGCCAATCGGTCTTCGTAGCGTTGTCGATAGCCTGATCAGGATTCTTCGATAGTGGTCTTTGAATATCTGAGTTTGTCTCTCCGGTAAAGCAGCGAAGGCGGTGGTGACGAGGTGGAAGCGAGTGGCGGGCGATTAGCTTTGGCAGGGGGCTTTACCGGAGGCGTTAACTTCTTCTTCTGATCTTCGGAATCAAAGCGTATGGTGTTCTCCTTGAACATGAGTGGCGTCATGCAGCTGGGCAGGGGATTCCTAATGCGAGGGTAAATAGTTTGGTGACGAAAGAGCGGTTTCATGGTGGGCGTCGATGGACGTTGGCAAATGGCATGGGTGGGTGATTTGGTAGAAGATATGGGTGACCGTCTATGACCGAGGTCTTGGTGATTTGAGTGGAAGGAGGAAGTTGTTATGGTAGCGAATGTTTAAATCGATGAATCTTGACCGAACCAGGTATCAATCAATCGTGGGTTTGAATGGGAGTTTTATTGTTTACAATTTCTGAAAGCAACAAAATGATCGTAATCCAATTTATCATGAGCGATCTGAAGCCGGAGATAGAAGCAGACAAAGGAAAAAAAAATTAGATGGTCGGGCAGTTGATCAGCAGGACTCTTAGCCGGCTGGAGGAGGCGGAGCTAGCGTCGGCGAGGCGGGGTCGTTGGTGGTGCTTGAAGCAGGTCTGAGGCCTTTTCATGGCCGGTTAGTTCTTCTGAGGGCGGTTGGCGGAGGGCAGTTGGCAAAACGTGGCCGGGGTGGCGCGATCTGTCTGAGTTATTATACCGCCTCCATTCTTCTCAGCGATGGAGGTTTTCCGTTGACCGTTGATGAAGGTGTGGCGTTGTTAAAGGCGGTCGTTGGGTGGGATGAGCCTGCGAGGCGGAAAGGTCCGTAAGGCGAGGCCTCCGGCAGTGTGGGACGGATGTCGGCGGCGGGGAAGCGATGGAGTGGCGTCGTCGTTCTGGATGGCATTTTGTTGACGCTTCGGCCCCGGATCTGGTTATCGATAAGTCGTGAGGGTGGTCGCGTAAACTTCGCGGTGTTGGGCCTGTCCGTCCCTATAAGCTTCATGGCGTCGCAGGTCGCCGGATAATCAGCCTTAGGCGTCGATTTTGCCTTCATTGTAGTCAGTAAGCGCGTCTTGGAGGAAGCTGCGAATAGTAGGTGGCGAAATCTCGCTTTTGCGCTTCTTAAGGCGGCGAGTTGGCGGCGATCGCCGAGTCTGCAGGTCTCGAGCGAAAGGGTGGGCGACAAGCGGTGGCGGAGAGAAAGGTCTTGCGGCGGGGTTAGCGTTGACAAGAAGCAGCTTGGTCTAAGGCCCGCCATTCGGCAGCGTAGATAACTTGGCTGCCTCGTTCGCGGAACGGTCGTCGTTGACTTCCAATTTAAATCCGGAGTTGGGTGATAAATCCGAGCTAACGGCATCCATCGAATTCTCGCGTCAACTTTTCGGATCTGAAGCGGCGCGGCGTGGGGCGGCATTTTGGGGAGCGACAGCGATGGGAGCAGGGGCGGTGGCGGCAGCACGGGCGATGTTGAGGTCCAGAGTTGAGCTGGTTTATTTGTTTCTTCAGGTTATCGATAATTCCGCATGGCGACGAAGAGCGATGAGCTTCGAAATGACACGGAGCTGGGAATTTTCAGCGATGGGCGAATAGCGGGCTCTTTCGAATCTGTTTGAATTCCTCCACATTATTGGGAGGACCCATGCAGGTGGGTCGGCGGCGATTACTACAGACGCGGATAACGACAACGTAATCTCGAGGCGATGGGTAGTATTCCGCAGAGACGATATGCGACAAGAGGAGCTGTCGAATAGTCAGCGAGGTGCAGAGGTTCGAGAGAAGAGAAGAATAACAGATATATTGGTAGAATCAAATATAGAAGTGGTTCTACCAGACAGGTATGCTGACGAACAAGTCACAGAGTATATGAATACAGAAGACGTTGCGTAAGGAAAGAAGAAGAGAAAGGAAAACATGAACGAAGCGAGGGAGAGCCCCTTATTATACCCAAGGAAATCCTGCGATGACTAATCCTCTAATGACTCACACCGCGCAACCGAACAGAAACCCATAGAACCTAACAGAAACATCGTTACTAATCCAACTCCGCGTAACCTAGCGACTCCATCAACCGATCCATGAAAGTACCCTGCGGAACACTTGCCCACACCGCCCCTTGAGAGCATCCCCTTACAATAACCTAATACAAGTGTAATTGCACCGTGTTTGCACCCAAACTCCTCGATATCTTTCTACATCATGTTGCTTTGTTACCCAACCGTCCTCGCATCATAACCATCACACGTTATTTCCCTTTCTTATTTGACTCAGAACAGACTTCGTGTTTCCTGTAAGAATTTCTTACCGAAAATGAGCTTATTTAATTTTCCCTAGCGTTCTCCCTTTCTCTTGCTTCTCTACAAAGTAAACTCTCATTTCCTTCACATTTTCGAGCATTACAGGAAATATATATTCATATATCTACTCACACCATTTAACTAATGTAGATTGGGTATATTCGATTAATAGTTGTTATGATCACTGCACTGCTTGTCTAGTTTGAGCTCCATTTAGCGGGTCTGTGAGTGTAGTATAAGGAACACCAAATGTTTCTACTGATACATGCATTGATTTAAAAGAATTAGAGGGGTCATTAGAGTATAGAATAGCTTGATTTATTGCGCTTTCCCTCTCTTCCACTCTTTTTCCTTTCAGTCTAGGAATATTGTAAATTTATTGCGTGGAGGTTTGGCTTGCAAACGGGAAATGAGCAAACAGTTGCTTTTGTGAATACCCAACCCGAACCCTGAGTGGTTTCCCGGTAACGCGTGGTTTCCCAGTGAAATACGTTACCTACTACTTTCTACTCGAAGGTGTTGAATTTTTTCAGCCATCAATTTTCATTCTGTTTACTATAAAGCTCCAAAACTTTGAGGCATGGGAATATTTATGCGGGGTTGCGACAGCAATAGTCTTGGCCGCCACTCCCGGAGAGGTATTGGCGCAATTGCATTCTAGTTACATACAGCACAGAAATGTGATTTAGCGCAGGACAAAATACTGACTTCGTTGACGCGGATAGCGTATGTGAAAGAACAAAAGTGCATCACTTCCGCCACTGGAGTGTAATGACTCTTCCCAATGGTATTACAGCGCGCATTGCGTATGCTGCGATTTCGAGGAAAGTACACTATCATCATTTAAGCGGTTGTAAGCCGGTGCTAAGATTCGTCTTTTTACCGTGATGAAGAATAGGGCTAAGAAACGTACAGGAATATACGGAGTGTTATGGTTGCCAAGACTTATTGTCTCTCTGTTCTATCTCCTATGACACCGGGTGTAATACTCCATATGCCTTCAATCAACCGTACGGCGGAATATACGGGAGTTACAAACTCGGCGCTGGTACCTCCTAGTGCTTACTAATTGGATTAAAAAACAGTCAATATATCAAAGTGTACGATGCATCACTGATGATCACTCGCTTCATTGTTTATCACTCGTACTTGGATCCCTCGTTGCCGTTTGTTGGTTCATAATGTGCTAAAGTTAAAGTCCCCCATCTATATAGTAGGACGGTAGATTTCTCGCGGACGCGCCGTATAAGCGGGGAACAGGCCGCAACCTCTGAATTCCCACGGCGAGGTTTGGTGTTTTAACCTATTCATGAACTGTCACTCGGTCTTGGCAGGACAAATCAGGTTTCTTACGCCAACAGCTAGCAACCCACAAAGTTAGTCATCATGTTATGCGCATTGAGATTGAGGAGAGGTAAGTTATGGCTACATTTAGTTAGTAGAACAGTTGTCAAGAGAGACGTGTCATCATGACGTGTCAAGACGTAGAGAGTATAAGAACTCCCCTCCCTCCCTCCCTTCTCATCAACAAATCTACTTACCATTAACATTTCTTGATCACCTCAGTTACAACTCACAGGTATATCGCTTTGACACTGGTTATAGCTACGCCGAGGTGCGGTTGCGATAACCTCTCTGGCGGAGATGGGTGGAAATAAATCTAGCTGGTGCAGGTCCAGTGTCGGGGAACAACAACATGAGTCGCAACGGAAGTGAAAAGGTAAGTGTGTTATTTATTCTCTCCCTTGCATGTTACAATTTCCTGAATGCAGCGTATATTATCTTTACAATTTCTACCCCAATTCCATCTCTTACTCCTCATTGGTGATCCCCCGTCCACTGCAGCCTCCATCGCCCGTGTGCCCCCAATATTATCCCATTACCCCCGAAACACCTTAATCTATAATAACCGCACATTAGCCCTCTCCTTCTCACCCAAGAGCAAAAAGCAGAGAAAGCTCACCGCCGCCTCGACCACAGCCCCACAGTGTGCCACGGGACAGAACAGAACCGGCCATTTCCCGTTGGGCCCGCTACCAACACGCTCGGTCACTGAACATTCCTATCACACGCGTTAGCACATCCATTCATCTTTCCTACTCAACGTGGAGGGTGGGATAAAGGGGTGGGGGCCTCACTGAACAGAGAACGAGATGCCCACATGGCCGAAACACGCTGTTAGCGGGGCGGGAGTAGCATATTATACACCCCCCGCCTTCACCCCCCCCTGCCCTTGCTCTAGCGCCTAAAATCCCGGCACCTGCGCCTGCCATGTGGAGGGCTCGAAGTCCACCAAGCGCCCTCTCAACTCTCCTCCACGCCGACCGGCGAGTGCCAGCCGCAAGGTCAGAGGCCACCTTCTCCAGCAGCGCAGCGGTGGCCGGGAGTGTCAGTTCCAATTCCGGCTCTGGTTCGGGTTCCGGTTCGCTTTCTGGCTTTGTGATAGGCTCTGGTTCTGTCTTGGGCTTGGAGTTTGGGTTTGGTCTCTGGCGCACCACCGGCCGTAGCGACGACATGACCGGCAGCGCGGTAAACTCTGCCCAAGGGGTGGGCCGCGGCGGTGATAGGTGGCGCTCAGTCTCTCTTTGCTGCGGCGGAAGCACTACCTCTGGTGCCCTTCCGCTCGGGAGGGGTGGCATAACCGGCGACGGGATCCCCGTCATGAGCTCGTCATCTGAATCCAGGACCATGAGACCCCCGGAACTGCTATAGGGATCACTGTCTAGCGAGGCATGAGAGGACACAAGGGTGAGGGGGAAAGAGACATCCGGCGAAGCTGCTCTTTCTCTCCTCGGAAATAGAGCTTCTTCTAAAGCTCTTTCCATCGCCGTCTCTAGCCATGGTCTCCGCGGGAGAAGTGGTGGTGGCGACAATGTGACATCCGGCGACGGCATGCGCGTCATGACCCCATTGTAATCATCTAGCTCCGACGACGGGTCCCTAATCCTTTCATTTCGCCGCGTTCCAATCGCAGACCTCCGCGGCGGGCGTGACGCAAACACCTGCATCAGGTCCTCTTCACCGTACACCGACCCCCCATCCACCGCCGCGGACACAGGCATCAATGGCACCTCTGCTGGCCGTCTCATCTCTTCCAGCGTCGCAGGCGACATGCCCCCCCCATCATGTGCACCACTTTCCCTCTCCCCCCTTTGATTCCTTCTCCTCGGCCTCCTCCTCCGTTCCCCCCTGGCCTCCCGTCGAGCATCCCGCAGCGCCGTACGCCTGACGTCCTCCCGCAGCGCCCTGACGCCCTCCCGCAGCTCCGGAGACGGCACCCTTTCGCCGCGCCGCGGCGCCGTAGCCGCAACGAGTTGCAGCAGGTCACGCGGCGGCGTGGGACTGCGGCGCCGCCGGATGGGGGTACGTGCTGGGCTGCGTTGGCGTGTGTTGCGGCGGCGGTAGCGTGGCGGTGGCGGTGGCGGTGGTGGTGGTGGTGTTGGAGACCTCCTAAGTCGTGGCGGGGACGGCGTGGGGGTGATGGCGCGCGTGTCGGTGTCGCGGGGGTTGGAGAGCGGGGAGTGGAGCGTCCAGGGCATTGTGGTGGTTGGTTGTGGGAAGGGGCTGGGGGCTGGGGGTTAAGGATGTGCCGTGCGGGGAGGTGCGTACAGCGGGGATTTTGATTTTGGTTTTGGGCGCCTTGTGGGTTAGGGGTGGCTGGGTGGATTAGGGTTGGAGGCTTCATGTATGCCAAGAGGTGTGACAGCGGCTGGGCGGGTCTTGCCGAGAGAGCTGGTGGCGTTGATGGCGCTTGGCGGTGCAGGGTGTCATCCCCAGGAGCATCATGACCGGCGAAATATTCGCGGCACACTTACAATACTCCGTCTTCGTCGCTTAGCTGGGTGTTTTCTGAAGAATATACCATTCTTCTCCGATTGCCTGTGTTTGTCGATTGCCGGTGTTCGTAAGGTGCCTACAACAGGGCCTTCTCATAACTGTCAGAGAGGTGTCTTGGCACATGGCTAATATCATAACCACGACGCTACTGCTCTGGGCCCGATAGTTTCATCACAATGTTGTTCATGGACCAAGACCTTTGTACCTGGGGTAACTATTTTGGTTGACATTTCCATGAACTTTAAACAAAGATGAACTTTAAGTAATGCACAATATCTGAACCAGTCTATCCCTAAAACTAACGATATCCTTCTCTTCAATCTAATTTCGTTGACGTAATCACTCTCCAAAGACTTGATTGTGTGAATGACACACAGTCTTACGGGCCTGCGTAGTGGTTGTAGCGCAGGTTTTGGCGCGTAGTCAAAACCTTCTCTCTTCGTTAATTAGAAACACGTGGTGGATTACCTGGGGTGGGGCACTCACTTATTATGAAGGTCCTTACAAAGTCTTCTCTGGCCATCTCTTGATTAACCTAGCTATAAGCCCATTATAGGCGAGCTCTTCAGGAGTATAACCATCCAAGGTTTTCGCATATCTATCTGCTCCTCTCATACAAAGTTCCCAGACCAAAAGAATATTTCCATCCCTTGCGGCATAGTGTAACGCTGTCCGCTCGGTGTTATCTCTGGCGTGGATGTCTGCGCCGTTATTTAGAAGGTGACAAGCGATGTCGATGGGGAATTTCAGGCTTTGCGCTGCTAGCATCAATGGTGTAATACCGTCCCGATCGGAAGCGTTAACATCTGCACCATTGTTTATCAAGGACTTTATAGTATGCACTTCTCCACCCTTTATGGCGATGTGTAACGCTGTTCCCCCTCTTTCGTTGACAACATGCTCCCCTTCGGTTTGTCCCGGACCCTTGTTTGGAGACCAGGCACGCGCCAAGGCAAAATCAAAACTAGAGTAGCAGATAGGCCAATCAGCAGGTTGAGGAGTTCCCTGCACTTTGATGATCGGGCTATTTGCATCCGCCCCGAATATCAAAGCAACGATTTCTATATTTCCTGGCTTTGTCATGTAGTCCATTGTAATGGCATTGGGGCTCTCTACCACTTTCACGTACGTCATAGAGATGATACATTTCCCCTCTCCCCCGGCAGGCGCCAGTGCATTACGGATGGCCTCGAGTCCGCCCCTATTTATCATTGTATGTGATTCCACGAACACGTCCTCCATGACAGACTCATCACATGCAACCGCGGAGAAGTGCAAGGACCTTGAAATAAACCGAGGATATGTAGCGGGTTCCCATAGCTCATGATGTTCTCCCAGAAGATCGGTGGATTTTAGGCGGGATGGATCGGCGTCCCGTTTGAAGGGTGGCCAGACCTCCAAATTGGATTCACTTGTGTTTGCCAATATCATCGAAATAAGAGTAAGACTTCCCTTTGGTATAAGTTTGTACAATATGTCGCTACAAGATGTCGCATCGTTAGTTATCGCTCTCGTTTTGTGAGGAGATCTGATCATGGGCAAATTTAATACATACAGGTGAGAAGGTGTGGAGTCATCGTAACTCGCGCCGTATAGTAATAGGAGCTCCAACGTCAGTAGATGTTGGTTCTTGGCCGCCAGCGTGAAAGCGGTATCTCCATTTGGCATTGTATCGTTTTTACATGCAGCTTCATTCATTCTAAGGCAACTCAAAACTTTTAAAGCGAGTCCTTGCTCAGCAGCTCGAAGAAACGTATAGTTTGGCTTCGGATTCGACCTAAGCTTCTCAAACCTTTGACCGGCATCCAGATATCTTTCCTTATTGTAGAGCTTATCTACAGTGATTGGTAAGAGCACGGGAGCAATTTCCATTTCCGCTAGAGTTGTCCCTGACAATTCTCGAAGAGTGATAGGTAAGGAGAACACAGAGTCTTTTGAACCTGCGGTATACAACGACCACCGCCCGACTCTACTCTGCAATGTGCTCAACGAGAATACGGAATCGGAATCTTTGATTCTTCTATACGGGCGGGAACTAGACAAGCTCGATTCAAATTCATGGCTGATGACTGCCTCGGAGGATGTGGCTGCACTTGTAGACGTCTCACCCGTCTGGAGATCAGTGGAGAGAGAGTCCACATCACTCTTACCTGAGGAAGGGGTTAGTTAGCACAGTCAGTTAAAATCTGTTTAAGATCTGCTATTACCCTCACTAGCCGCTAGTGCTTCATCAGCAAAAATGCTTTCAAGACGCTTCTTACTGGACAAGGCATAGTCCAACGACTCACTATGTCGAGGTCGAGTTAGTGTAAATCGATTACTAGTCGAGATAATAATAGACGGCAGCAAAAAGAGGCTAGGATCAGTATATCCTACCAGGTGAGAATCGTAAATATGAGAGTTAAAGATGTCTCGTGTCTGTTTAACCGAAGACAGATATTTAGAAGATTCTTCTCTGACCTCATCCACTTTACCCTATCCCAGAAATCCATCTTTCCGCGAGCTTTAATTCGCTCCATCTCCTTCTCTAACTCGGAGAATGTGAAGACCGCTGCTGCGAGCGTAGCACCGAGAAAATTGATGTCAACGAGAGCAGCACGCTCAGGAGAGTGACCATTGACATTCGAAGATATTGGTCTATCCTCGATTCTGCGCAATATGTAGCCAAACCGGATGACTTCGTTATAGAGTTGCTCGGCCGTATCTGGGGCGTTTTTGACTGAAGATATGAACAGACTTAATATTTCGGCAACCTTTGCACCGGCAGTCAGCAGCCCCACTATCGAAGCCGCGACTTCCATGATAGAAGTTTCGGGAATGGCGCTAGATTGCGTAGCGATGCCCCCAGCTCTGGATCCCTGGTTTGTAGGATAGGTGAGCAAATCCACAAGTGTCTGGCGTATAGGAATGAAAGTACGAGTGATGACAATGGGAACTATAGATAGTGAGCTGCTCGTCCATGAGTTGTCAAGACTTACCCCGCTTTATTATAACCACTTGTGTAACCATGCCAGGGTTAGGGTTCGATTAGCTCCAATGACAGAAAATCGAACAACCACATGTAATTCTCTCGGTTCATATAAAAAAAGAAGTGGACTCGATCAATTTGTTCAGAAAGTAGAATTGACACTGTAAGTCGCTTTTGTAATAAACTAGCGGTAGTAACTCATTTCTTTGTCCATCGTTGGCTTGCGCCAGGCGTCAGATATATTAATTAGTGCATGTGGCCACATCCGAGTTCCGGCAAGTTTCGATAGCAAGGAATTCGTGGTGCGAAGTCTGGATCTGTAGCTAATTCGACCAAGGAATAGTGGTCAATACGTTCCATCATTCGTTTATTCATGAAGCCGCCCTTTGAGCTATCGACTCCACCGTGTTTATGTTACCGGCTTCAATCCAATATATATAGTCTCGTATATAGATATCTCTCAGGATTATCAGAAAGCCTGTGTATCGGGACTTTCCGCCTCTTCCTTCTATACTCTTAGCGTTTGGTGACCGTTTTCACAGACTACAAGTGCTTGGTCGCCTTCATTCCGGCAAAAACAAACATATCGGGCGAATACCTTCGGCGATGCAGCTATATGCTTTCACACTCTCCAAGAGCGTTTCTGGTATTGAGGCATTCTACCTATAGTGGGAGCATCAACGAATATATACCTCCGTGCCGTGTATCATCCATACTGAAAATCTATCAGTCTTTAGAAAAAACCGACGTTTGTAAAAGAGGCGATAGTACCAGTATTAGTTTTTTGCATGTTGTGGTGAAAAGACAATGAAGTATATCCAAGGACTACACAATTAGACTAGCTTACACTCTCCGTCGGGTGAGTATGGGCTGAACCCATAGGTAGAAATATATGCATGCGGGCAATCCCCTTTTTCCTCCCTGTATGGTTAGAACAGCTACCATTACAAGAGATCATTCTTAGCACTGATAAGTAGTATCGGAAGAAAAAACCAATATTAGAGATAACAAAGCTCCTCATTCATATATCTTCATCTATATCTCTTTCCTTGACCTCATTCAGTTCCATAACAACACGATCTATCATAGATGTCCCTAGTTTTATTATATCGTGCTCTCACGATTATCAGTCATAGTTAACTTCCAGGTTTATGGACTCGTTTCGCTTTGTGGTGTTGCTACATTGATGTCGTTTGCCTATACCGTTTAGTAACTTGAGGTGAGAGACTACAATGAGACACTCACGGTCATATTATGGGCCCTGTCCTCTTCAGCTTTCAGTTTGATCGCGCTAGCTATCTCCTTATCCAAGGTGCACTGATCTGCGGTACGGCCCTCGCCATCCTTCGCGTTGGCGTTTACCCCTCCCTCAAGTAGTTGCAAGACGAAGTCACTGTCCCCGTACACAGCGGCAAGGTGTAGGATGGTCTCGCCGGAAGGGAATACGGCGTCAAGATTCGCGCCTTTAGATAAGAGAAGACTAATTATCTCCTTTCTGGCGAACTTAGGACTCGCAGCTGCTATCATCAGCGGCGTGTTGCCAAGTATGTTGGGAGCGTTTACTGCTGCGCCACGATCTATCAAGGTCTCCACGAACATTTTATCTCCTTTCCGTATAGCGAGATGTAGCGCCGTCTCGCTATTTCCATTTATGGCATCGACGTTGAAGCCTTCATCTAATAGTCTGTTGGCAGACATGTAATTGGTACTGATGACTGCTGTATGAAGTGATGTTTGGTAGACATTTTCAAGCCACCTCATATATGCCGGACCAACTAATGGGTGTTGAAAAGCCAGATCCGCTGCTCCTTTCGATAGACCCTCAATCATAGCCAAATCATCTGGTTGGAGAAAGGCACGCATTGAACCTTCTACTACAGCATGGTATGTATTTACCCCGAATAATAGCCCAATGAGAACCAAGCTTCCTCCTTGCACCCTGCTTCTCAAGGCGTTACGAAAGATAAGGGTAACGTTCAATTCAGCTACCAGCGAAACAGCGAATGAGATCAGCTCGGCCGAAGGGGAGCACCAGAGCGCCCTTTGAATCGCCTGAAGGCCATCTCTTATCCTAAGTGATTCCAGAAATATCGACTTTATGCACGCCCCAGATCTTATCTCTCCAGATATGTTCAAGGCTGCTGTTAGGAAAGTATGATACACGTGAGGGTCCCGCTCATACGCGTGTTTTAATGTGAACATCATGAATTCTACTTCTGCTAGAAGTGTGCGGTATCCGACTCGGTGAGATACACCGTTTTCGTCTTGATCGACACCGCGGAGAAACGTGCGGGCGTCGTACGCTGTGCAGCCCCCCAAAAACTTTGAAACGATATCATTCATTCCCTGTGAAACGATACCTCCCTTTCCTTGTCGCATAACACGCTTAAAGAGTACAGAGTAACTAATGACGTTAGCCCATGTCTAAGCAGACACAAGTAGACCTGATGATAGGCGACGATAACGTACTTGGTGTCCAGCGCAGACCTAGTACGCTCACCGAAGAGTAGCAGGACTTCTATTGTAAGTACATTTGCGTTATCAACCGCAACCTCCAAGGCGGTCGCTCCATTCGGGTCCTTCTGGTTGATAAGTGAGCTATCACGTCGAAGTAAGTCGCGAACCTCCTCGTATCGTCCTTCTCTAGCAGCGGCATGAAGGATAGACTCTGGGATCCTTGCCTTCATCAACCCTTGACGCTTGGAGCCAGTTCGATAATGCTCATTGTGATAGATGGTATCTAAGGTGATGGGCAAAAGAACGGGGGCTATGGACTTCTCTGCAAGACTTATACCAGATACTTCACGAAGTGATATCGGCATAGAGAACACAGAGTCATTTGAGTACGCTGTATACATTGACCATCGCCCGATTCTACTCCGCAGGGTGTCTAGAGACAATATGGAATCGGAATCTCCCGCCCTTCTATATGCGCGAGATCGGGACAAGCTGAACTCAAATTCATGGCTTTCAACTAAGTGGTTGAATGTTGTACCCGTCGATGCGCTCGGCATAGGACCGTTATTTGACTGAGAAGTGGTATCACCGTCTGCCAAGGAACAGTTGTGAGAGTACATTCCTGGGTATAGAATTTGTCATATTACCTTGACTATCATCGAGCGATTCGGCGTTAAACTGGCTACTGAGGCGCTCTTTGCTTGAGAGCGCCCGGGTCACGGACTCGCTACATTGACGTCGAGGTCAGCATGTATGTACGACCATCTGAGATAATAGGAGGAGGTAATATATAGAGGCTCGGAAGACTGCAGTATCCTCGGTCATGCACCGAATAGAGCGTGTCTCACCTAGTGAGAATCGTGAATATGAGGGTTAAAGACGTCTGATGTCTATTTAGACGTAGGGAGATATTAAGAAGATTTTTTTCTGCCCTCATCCACTTCACCCTATCCCACAAATCCATCTTTCCACGAGCTTTAATCCGGTCCAACTCCTTCTCCAGTTCGGAGAATGTGGCAACCGCTGCAGTGAGCGCGGCACAGAGATGATTGATGTCGATCATGGCGGCACGTTCGGGATCGAGACTTTCACCCTCAATGACCGTTTGCTCAATCTTGAGAATGATATAGCGAAAATGGGTTACTTCGTCATCGAGTTGCTTGGCTATAGCAGGTGCATTTTTGACCGAAGATAGAAACTCTTTCAAAATTGAAGTGACCTTTGAGCCAGCTATAATAAGCCCCACCACCGAGGCTGCGACTTCCATGAGGTAGGATAGGAGCTGAAAGCTTAGGCAATGCCGCTGGATAGCGTAGTAATATTCGGAGATTGAGATCTATAAGATAAATTGATTTTGATAGCGTGTGTCTGGCGTATAGAGATGAATTGATAGTTGCGCTGTCCTCTATCAGCTGTCGGTTGAAGGACTTACCCCGCATTTCCCCTGTGTAACTGTTCCGCAGGGCTAGGGTTATTCTTTCCTCGACTGAGAAAAAAAAAGGAGTCGATTGAATTGAATCAAACAGAAACCAACCATAATCTCATTCTCCCGTAATTCCAGCTATCGCACCGGAGCGAGGTACAGAGACCGGGCATCATCAGGTGGATTACGATGTGCAAACTCAAGATTTTAATGCACCTTTGTGAGATCGAAGTATTACTAAATATCTGTGGTATGAAGTTATATGTTAAAAATTTTAATTTTCAACATGTCGTCTAAGGTTCAGGTAGAATGTCCGGAGAGATCTGTCCATATCCCATGGACCGGTACCCGCTTATGGGACAAATATGTCACGAAACTTCGATGTAGGCAACGAATGGCAATAAAAAATCGGAAAAATAGTAGATGAATTTCAAAAAAAGCTAGGATACATGAAATTTAAGAAAACAATTTCGTTCTTTAGTAAAGCACAAGGCTTCATTACATGATGCGCATTTTACTCCAGTTTTACCCCCTTCAGCCTTACTGCCAATATTTTTGAGGTTCCACCTACACAGGAAGCAATGAACCCTATTGTCTAAATGTACAGGGAGATGAGGGCCCGGTGCCAATCTACATACTGGAAGCTTCATTTCCTTTGTAATTCTCTTATGGGTTGGTGGAGAGAGTTCTGTAGGGGCGGTTCTCTTGCGCCAAGAAACGCCGAGGCCGGTTTCCGAAGACTTGATATCATTGACCCCACGCTCTATCAATGCCCATGCAATGTCCAAACGGTACTCTAAATGCTCAACAACGCTGCCCTTTTGATCTCTGTAAATGAATAAAGAGTTTATAAGGGCAGTCTCAAGAATCCAATAGAAGATGGGATACCGCTTTCTTCGCGACGCCGCTAATACATAAGAATGCGGTATTGATCTGCTACATCCACACCTATTTTGTGCTTGTTATAATCAAGAATGATAATAGGTATCATTATATCCTTTTGGTGGACACTTTGAAACTCGCGATGACGCGGGCAGCGGTTATGCTATTTGTCACCGCGCCATCGAAGCTTTCAACTCCTCGATCTCTCGCCACTTACGACATTTAATTGTCGCTATAACCATCATCGGAAATATTGTCCATCCATACCACCACTCCTACCTTGTCCTTCACAGCCACCATTTTCGAGTGACATTGCATTTTGGCTTTCTTTCCTACAGCCGCTCCTTAAGTTCTTCCGATTCGATTCATAGCACTACACCTCCAATACCCATACGCTTTTAATTCCGACAAGAAATACCGCCAGAAAGAGTTGTCCATGTAGATATTAAAAGTTTTGCGGTGTCAAGATGGAACAAGGCTAGAAAGATGTACTATACGGACGCCTTATCAGAATCTGAATTCAACATCGTAGACTCTATATCATTAGGATCGAGACTCATGATATTTGAGCTAGGGTGGAAGTCCCAGACATAATCTCTATCTGCCAGGGTGGGAGACTCAGACCGATAATCGACGTATTTATTTTAAGATCTTTTATAGCATCGATCTCCCAAAGACATAATATCATACCGTCCATAGCTGATATTTGACGATGAGCACTTATATACCTGAGATGACAGCCTGAATTTCATCCAAGAAATGGATCTATTTTATGATGCCAAGAGATGCTGGTTTAATGGAGGAGAGATGTGAAAGAATGCTTAATTTGTTCAAATTTTTCCTACTATATGCCAGAAGAGTGAGACTGTCCCTACTCAAGTATTTACCATCTCTTCTCCAATAATGGGCAGGTGGGATTCCTACACACCCCATATGGATTGTCAAACCCAGCCATATCCGAATATATTGGGCAGTGATCCCCTTCCACCTTACATTGCGTTCTTCCTGCGCACTATTACTCTCCTCCATTTTCTTCTTAGCATAAAGGTTTGTATTCTCCACCATTAAATCAATAATTTTATCAGTGAAAAATAGATTGAATGCAAAACAAGTAGAGTACGCTGCTTTATGTGAGGCACCTGATGTACCAGCGATCAAATGGTGTTTTTGGCTTGTATTTGAGGTCGGCGATTGATCCATGGCTTTTTTTAAGATAAAGTGTCTTGGCGTCTTATTTTTGACTTTAGTTTTCGAAAGACTTCCTGGGACAGACTTTTGTGACGCTTTTAATTGATTTTTAATGTTCGATTCTCTTTATTTGTCAGTTGTGAGATATTTGACTTGGGGGTGGCTGACGCGAAATGATGATGGCTCATGACGCTGATCTTCGTGATCAATCGCTGAGTGCTAGAACGATCCCGAGAGACTTCAGAAAATCCCAAATCAAGTTTTCTGGTAGTTGAGATCATTCTTACGCGATCTCAAAGTTCTCGCAACAGTATGGTTGTATTGCTAAGAATTTTTGAAATATGTATTGCTTATGGTTGCTATGGAGGATTTGAGGAGAGAGATATCATAAGAACAAACACCATCTCTTAAAACATTTTTATATCCTACTCAGATTATATTAAAAAAATTTTCATGCTTGCATTATACACTTTAGATACTAGAGAATTCGCAAAAATTTTCTTTATTGGGTATTTGTAAGGTAGCTGTGCCATGGTTGCCGGCTACTGTGAAAATTCGGATTTTACATGACAAATATGTAACGGCAACGGTTCATGGGATAGTGAGATCGTGATAATCCTAGCGGACTATTACAGTTAAAATTGGTTAAGGTTATATAAAGCACAGGTATTTCTATTACTCCATGTATAGATCTAGAGGGTCAAGGCTGGTTCAGGCATTAAGAGAATCCTAAAGCTGTCAAATTTTCACAGACAAGCAGAGTATATATATACCAAATGATTATGCTCATGATATTAGCATCGAGAAGAAAGAATTTAAAATGCAGATATTCGACGATAGAGGACAATAGCTTGTCACCAGACAGAAGCTAGACAGACTTCAATTCCCGACCGCAGAAAGCAGAATCGGCGCCGATTGACGATATGACTATAGCCAAGCGAATACAACCGGCGCATGACGTAGTAGAAGGTGTTTGAGGCTATAGACTATGGACGGGACTATGGACTATGAGACGGCTCTACCTGGTATGATAGACCAGGTTGAACCCTATGACGTAGTGTAGAACAAGTAGTATTCGTGGAGTAAATACAAGATTGATTGATTGATTTTATATTGCTTTGAAGTACAGGACTTATCGCACGCCTAAAACCACACCCCCTCGTACAAAGGAAAAGAGACAAAGGAAAGCGACAAAGGAAAGAATTCGAAAAGATAGAATAAGAAGGAGATATTTAAGACGCGAAATGAAAGAAGAGAAAGCATTTTAGCTAAACGAAAGTGAAAGAAAACCGCCTTCAAGATCATCTGTCTCCTCCCCGCCCTCATCTTTTCTGCACTATTTCAGGAGTTGCTTTTTTACGAATTCAAGATCAGGTCTTCTAAGGTTGGTGAACATCCAATTTTCCCAAGTCTGGGTCCGTGATTTTTTTCGAGGGTCTTGCTGCGCCCATCGCATTCCATGACGATTGTTTGAAGATTGTTCTGCCCCACATTGGCAGGGTTCATGGGTCGGTTTGAAGGCATTTTTATCCAAGCGTGTCTTTAAGATCGTGATTCTAAGAGTTGTCTTGCTTTGTGAGACGTAGTTACGATTTTGTTATGGGGTTTTAGGTTTCCTGGTGGTAGTTTGGGACGTAGCCCATTCCTCCAAAGATTCGCTTCCTGAAAGAGGTCGGTCTGTATCCATTTTCTCCTTTTTTCCTCCTCCCTAAGGGGAGCATGAGGGGCGCGATTCCACGTAGTTCGCCAGACGCAGACTTTCGGTAATAGGTCAACGAAGCCTTGTCATTGGGACGACCTTCCATACATAGGATGCGGACCAGATTTCGTGATCTATAGTTGAGGAGGTGTTCTGCGCAGGGCTGCTTTTTCAAAGAGTCGTTCTATCTTCATTCATCGCGAGGCCAGTGATTATTCGCAGCCTTCACAGATATTGGCTGAAAGGGTGCGGACTACGTGGTCTGCTCCTATCCACCAGGCTTCTGAGCCCCAGAGGAGCGCCGAGGAATGCTGCGACATGCGTGGATTGTTTTAACGCTTACTCTGCGCAATGCGAGAGTATTCGGATTCGCTGAGCGATCGCAGGCCGCTGGAGAGGCTTATACGTGGCCGAAGTAAGTTATACCGAGCCAGACCCCACGAGATTTCGCGGTCCCTATGGATTGGTGTCCCTATGACGGCGACGGGCCAGAGGTGGATGTTGATGGTCTGAAGAAAACGCAGATTCGATTTCTGGGGTTCAGATTGACATTTAGGCATGGAGATCCTTTCTGTCATTCTTTCGCTGAGGGTTTATGGATGAAGGCAGTGATTTGGATATTTGTACTAGCGCCATCATCGATGAAAGGTGGTGTCGATTTCTTTTTAAGGATGGATGCAAGCATGATCACCCTCGATAAATCATGAATAGACGGCGACATAGGTGAGCCTTGGGTAGGCCGGAGTTGTAGTATGGGGGTTCTAGCTGATGGTTGAAAAGAATCAGAATGCTCTATTGGCGTTGAACTCTTTGCACCATTCCGCGAGTATTGGGTGAACTTTGTTGGCCATGATTTGGTGGAGTAGGAGTGATTTACGCAGCTTGAAAGCTCCTTTGATGTCATTTGTGAGGATTGGCCGGTCTGTCTCATGATTTTCCGGTGATTTTCGAGTGCTTTTGTCAGATCAACGCTGCGTAAGAAACAAGATCTATCGCTGAGATTGTTGGTCTTCCTCCAAACCCATTATCCGACAGGTTCCGGCGAGGGTCCCATCGCGCAGCCTCGATGCCACGATTTTCGGCGACTTTGCTGAAGCATTGTAGGAGGGATATTGGTCGGTAGGCTTGGCTGTTTTGTAGTCCGCCTTGCCTTTGGGTATTGGGATGCACTTTGCTGTCTTCCATCTGTCCGGCCATATTCTGCTTTCAGCATGGCTAACATACGTCTTGTATGAGCTTGTGGGTCGATTTGATGATTGCTTGATGAATGGGTATGGGATGCCGCCTGTCCCTCGCTGAGCTGGCAGGAGCTTTATCGCTTTTAAGTAGTTCTTCCAGAAGTAACTTCTTCAAACACGCTACTAAGGCCACAATAAGTGGCCTGATTTGCAAAGGGGTTGTCGTGACGCCCAATTTGTGGGAAGAGTTCAGCCTCAGAGCTTTAAGACTTCCCCACAAACGCTTTCTTCACCTCAGATATGTAATTATGGTTTCCTTCTTCTTCCCAAGATTCATAATTCTCCAGATTATGCTTCCTCCTGCCGGAGAGTTCCTTCTCCTCTGTTCTGCTTTTGGCTTTATGCAGGTTGGTCAAGTTCCCCCCTTCTCTCCTTCTTCTTTCTTTTCCTTTGCTCTTTCGCTTCGCTTAGGTGTTGAGGTTCGCTTGCAGTTTTAAGTTCTGCAGTCCACCATCGCTTCGAAGTTTTTGTAACCGCTGCTGAGTGAATGTCAATCACCTGATCGATATATTCCGCGATGAAGTCTGCCGATTGTTGGGCTTTTATTTCCCAAGCTTGCAGAGTGGAATTGGGAGACGATTTTATTGAGTTGCTTTCCCACCGGTTTTGTGCCATAGTCTTCAGACAAGGGTTTAGAGATTTGGATGGATTATGGTTTTCCCACGATCTGACCCTGCTCCACGCTCATCCATATTCCACGCCATATCATAGTCCGCGACTGCCTTTGACTAGTGAGGCCGACATTACGGTCGATTGTTGTTAAGTGTGAATACCTGCTCATTTAGTAGGTGCAGTTTCTGTCTATCCATCCATCTTCGATTTTACCGCTTCGCTTTGTCCGCCTGATGGCGCTACAGATTCGCGCGATTTAAGGTCTGCACCATACCATGCAGTTGAAGTCCCCCATAACTAAAAGATTTCTGGATTAGGTGATGTTCTCGAGATGTTGGCGAAGCCCACTTCTCCCGGTGAAGATATGTTGAGGATTTGTGTTTTTTGTTGTATTTCCACCGCTAATGGTGACAACGAAGTTATCATGCACGCCGGTGTTTTGGTTTTAGATTATTGTGTTTTCACGATGATGCGATTTCGGTCTCTTGTTGCTTGCTGTAAAGAGATAAAAGAGAGTGATTCGGTGGGTGTCCGTCTTTGTTGTTCCATGGTTTTCAGAATAAAAGGAAAAGTATCAGATCGTCCATTTCGCTTCCTCCACGATCTGACTTTGTTGTTAGCTGCTTTTTCAGACAGTTCTGATTCGGCTAGAGCTTCTATGTTGTTGTTCCATTACGCGAGGTTTCCATTTCTTCATTTGGTTCTTCGACGTCGTGACGACGATCGTGCTTTTCAGGCTGGATCGGTTGGTTGAGAGCACGATCTTGGCTTTATTGTTCCCGCAAGCCTGCCGATCGCTGGTGTCCTTGCAGTTGAAGCACCTGATTGGTGAGTGAGTGCATCTGATGCCTCCGGGCATTCATGCAGGTCTTCAGTTGTTTTGCTGAAGCGCAGTGTCAGGCCTGTTAGCGATTGCATCGTTCTTGCCGGTGTCCGTATTCTGCGCAGCGGCATTGCATCGGGTTGGTGGGGAGGTAGGTCTCGAGTCTGTACGATCGATCAAAGAGGTTAAAGGAGAGTCCGAGGTTTTCGATTGTGTAACGACCTGAAATAGAATGACGATGGAAGAGCTTCTTCCAATCCGGGATTCTGGTTTGCTTACCATCGAGGAATTTGTCTTAGTTGTATTGTTGTTCCGTAGTTGCTGGTAATTTTGGATGCGACGATTTGGCTTGAAACCTTCGCTTATCGACGTTAACGCCTACGTAGGATGAATTTAGACCATTAGTTGACCCGATTAAAAAGCGATTTGGTTCAGAGCGGATTCGATTTCCATTCTGTATTCCATGACTTTGGTTGCAGGGGTGGCGAATTTGGATTCCAAGTTGTTCTTTGAGGTTTGTCTACCATGGTATGACAGTCTGGATCTTGGATTTTGAGTTGATCTTTTCACCGATTTCGGTTGGTAAAGGGTGATGCCGTTTGTTTCAATGATGATTTCTCTGTTGATCTTGGTGATTTTGAAAAGAGGTCCCGCCAGGCTTGATCTTTCTCTGGACCACCTGGAAGTTGGATGGTCCAGGGCCTTTTGCGATGTCAGCGTAGGTTGTTTTTTGTTGTTGTTGAGGTGGGGGGTTCCTTGGGTTCGATTCTAGGTTCTTTCCCTTGTTCCTGGGTTCAGGAGGGGCCTGTGCCAGGGGTGCGCGAGGCTGTTGTGCGATTGCTAGGGGTTGTAACGGGGGCAGTCTGTTCTATGTATCGCTAGAATCCAATAGAATAGTTGCGGCCGTGCAAGATAGAAATCAGGTGCAGATTTATTCAAAGATACTATCGCTAGAACTCAATAATCTTTAAGGGCTCTGCTACCGATAATTGGAGATGAGGATCCGGACAGTTGGGCGGAATGATCCTGAGTATTTATACTCCAAAGCGACTCTATTCTCTGCTCCTACTTCCTTACTAAGTTCAGTGCTTTCAATGGAAGCGGAAGAATACCATCGCTACCCCGCTTTCTCTAAGTCGCAAGTGCTTCCGGTTCAAGGCAACCACCCTTAGTCAAAGCCTTTTGTAACCAGCCTGCAGCCTTACCACACAACTGGGGTCATGAATGAAATGCCTGTGTAGTTTTAATCATCATTGCTGTAGAGCTTTTACTTATCAGTAGACTTAAGATAGTCCCTTCCATTACCGGCGGACTTCCAATGCTCAGAGGATATAGAGGATCGCTGAGCACTCAGAGCTTCGCTCTGGCTAGCCTTCTAATCATTGGCGAGGCACAGACTCGTCAGTCATTGCCCCCATGAGTAGATCCTCTCCCTAGCGCTCAGAATGTAGTTGCTCTGACAGCTGGTAGCTAACCACACTGCCGGTACTTGCATGTCACTGTGCAACTGGCTTCTAACAATAACTCTCAGCATGTAACTGGGCCCTGTGTGTACTCATACACCAGACAGTTGAAGTGGCTCCGTTACAGGGGTGGTGCTCGTGGTGCTGGGTGTTGGGGAGTTTGTTGTTGTTGTTGCTGGAGGCGGTGGATCTTTTCTTGCATCGCATCCTGTGCTTTTGTCATTTCAAAGATGTTGGCCGTCATGGTTCTGACAGCTTGTTGGAGCTGATGGTTCTGGACGGTCATTTCTTCTCTGAATTTCCTGTTTTCGTTTTCGATCGTGGCGTTAGAGCTGAGGATGTGTTCTGTTGCGATTGCCATTGCATTTCTAACAGCCCAAGCGGTGAAGTTAAGGTTCATGACGTCGTGGGTATCCTGTGGGACGAGGCTGGGGTAGAGGTAGTCGGTTTTGGGGGCATAAGGCTCGTTATAGTCCTCGTCATGAACCTGGGGTTCCCATTGTCCTGGGTTTCTTCGATGGGATTGGTGGGTTGGGTGGTCAAATCTTGGGGGGTCGGGGTGGCGAAGATGAGGCGAAATGTTATACATCACGTCTGTTCCTGTCCTTCTTGGGAAACTTCGGATAGGGTTCTCTTCTTGGGGTTTGGGGGAGTTGATGGTCGGTTAGGGTTATTATCCGTGGATATAGGAGTGGCTCGACCTGGTATGATATCGGGTAAGGCGATCGGTCAGACAAAGTGGGGTGAGGTGTAGAGAGAAAATTCTACAGTTGAGAGGCGATGCGACTCTGATCAAGAGTGGATTCTGAGATACCAGTAGAAGACGCTATTGGATACAGGATTTTCTCTAAAGTAAAGTTTAAAATGTAAATGATTCTTATCGGCCGAAGGAAGGCCGAAAAGCGGCGTCGGCGCGAAAGAATACAGGAGGTTGCGTGAAGAGAAAAGGAAAGGAAGGAAAACATGAAAAGGCACGAGACAACGCCCCCTTATATATCCACCTGCAGTCCGATGATGACTAATACCCCGCGTAACAGAAACCGAAAGAACATGACAGAAACCCCATTACAAATCCAAGTCCGACTGCGCAATACCTTCTCTTAACGATCCAATCTATCACCATAGTCGAGGTACAATATTGCCGTTACAGTAGGTATATTGCCGGCTCCTGAAAAAAAAATTATTATATGGTGCGCCCACCCTTTAATGTAACCGAAAGTGATGGAAAGCCAATCGCTTATAACCTTACCACCAAAAAAGATATCAAAAAAGTGGCGTACGAGAGGTATAGTGAGAGTGATGAAGTTTGGTTCTATCATTACAGATTTTTGATATCCATCATGGTCATGAAGTTATTAGAGCTTAAAATTGGCCAAAACTGAACAAAGTAGAACCGTGTTATACCCATTTATACCCCTTAAAAAGCAAACCCGATCGAGTTATGGCAGTGATGCAGCAAAATGGCTAGAAATGAACCCTCTGGTTGGCTAATGAACTCCTATTGCAGCCACAATTGTTCCACATCCACATGCCGCCATGTCACCTTTAAGAATGTGTGCACCATATCCGCGGGGGTGCGTCATGAAAGATCACCCGACGCACATCCGAGTCAATCTAGTCAAGAATAATAAATAATAATAAATGCAAAAGATAGTGACTTTCTTAATTGACTAGCTTAACTATAATACAGGGGGCATTGCAAGCCCATATTTATACAACAATATTGAGCCTGTAATGTCCATATACGATCTGATATCGAATATATACGATAATTATACGAAGATTTAGGATCTGCTTCCAGCCGAACACGCTCCAACACGATGCTTTTCTAGAGAATGAGAGGTGTCTATATATAAAACATCTTACCTACGATCTTTGTCCGAAAGAAAGAAATTCCCTTGTCTCTAAATATTGTCTTCACGATTTTAAGAGCGGTCGTTTCATGACATATGATTTTTGTCCTCAGCCGCCTGCGGAAAGAATCCAGCTCAAATCAGAGTAGCAGTGAGACGACCGATGATACAGAATTTGGATCTGCTCTCAAGATTCCCTTCAATTCATAAGGGCCTGAGAATATACATTTTACGGAATGATTACAGGATGACGCGTTGGTTGTCACAGCTGCGCCAAAGAAGATTATATACGATAGCCCATCAGAGCATCTTGTGTCTTTCTAATTACCATCTTAAATTCCATGTATCCTTCCGAGAGATATCACAAAAGGAACGCGATATCAAAAGCTCTATGTATTTCTTTTAGAGAAACGAACAGAGAAGAATCATATCAATTTTAGGAAATGAACCGGGAAAGCCGTTATTGAAAATTGAAGTGCATTAAGAGAAGTATATGATGAAAACACTCCGCAGCTGGAAATCGACCAGCGCTTCCATTACCAAACAGCCTCATTAATATATTTCTTTGCGAACAAATCAGAGGATTCACCCGCGCTACCTCGTTCGGAGAGAAAGACAATAGTTGACACATGAACCGACGTAGCTACCATGATTCTGTCTCAGCAACACGCTTCGAATATCGCCGAGAATAGAGATGTTTTCAAGATTCTCCGCGATGCCCATATAACCTGATCAATCATTGATATCCGCAACATCGTATAATCTGACATTAGGAGATATCTGCCTTATCTTCTAATGTAACCTAACAGTGCTAAGATTCGGTGGAGTTGAAGTAGCCCTGGGTCTCATTTTGTTCCTATTCTCTTCTTTCTAACATCTACCCATTTTCATTCGACACCTCCGTCATTCATCTGTCATTGATGATCCAGTATATATATCACATAGTAATGGAGGTTCCGTGATGATCACAAGGGCATATCAGATACATCAAGTCTCTAATACTCATGCCTAAAGTCTAAAATTCTCAATTCTCCAATGGGGTCACCACTAATGCTAAGGACAAAGAGGAAAGGACAGACTTACGTAACGTTTGTACTTTACCGACGCATACGAACACCAAAAGATATTGCACAAATTACATTATTCCTCTACCTAAACAGTTGTGACCCGTATCACATCGGCCTCCCCGCATTGTATGAGACGAGACGAACGTGTCGGAAGAGGAAATACCAGCCATCCGGCCTCATAATCCTCAAACCCGCTCGATGTGAATAGCACCAAAGGCCAAATGTACCTCTCGCTACTACTAATCGTCTCGCCATGACTTGAAAACGTTTCCAATGCCGGACATGTTCAAATCTCCTTTTGCGATTGATTGACAGATGACTAGGGTTAGGGTTAGTATTCCCAAACCGCTTATGGCGCCTCATCCGATAGCGGATGCAGAATTCAAGAAGCCATGGAGGTGACCATCTTGTATTTATACTCGTCTCGCTGGTCCCGCTTAATCGCGAGGGGACATTGATCCAAAGTACACGAAAATATTGAAAATCAACATGGGACTACCGGAGGCAGTCCCAATTTCTGCAGGTATGTATGTATGTAGGTACACTAACTCCCCGAAATCATGTGTTTAGAATGTGGTTGTTTTTTCGCTCGTCCTGATGAAAGCATTCACAAAGTCCTAGGTCCCAGTATAGCGGCTCCATGATCACTAAGATTCACCGATAAGTATATACATCCAACTAAAATACACCGCTAGATAATCTTTGAAGCAGTTTCAGGTTTTCTATTATTATTATTATTTATGCATCAATAGTGAGCAACTTGAAGCACCAGATCGGCCATCTTTTCGCCGCGCGTCAACGGCTCCGGCCAATCTCAAATTCTATTGTCCACTTCAAATCCTCATGATCCACTAGTCCATTGTAATGAGGGTCTGTGGACGAGGGACTATACTGCCAAGGAATACAACCGAGGCAAGGATGTAGCAGAAGGTGTTCGAGACTACGGACTATGGGTGGCTCTACCTGGTATGACAAACCAGTCAAACCCTATGACGTAGCGTAGAACAAACTTGGTATTCGTGGAGTAGATACAGATAGATAGATAGATTTTATATTGCTTTGAAGTACAGGACTTATCGCACACCTCTACCACACCCCCTCTTACAAAGGAAAAGAAACAAAGGAAAACGACAAAGGAAAACATTTTTACAGAAAATTAAGAAGATATCAGTACGCGAGCGAAAGAAAACAAAACTTTTTAGCGAAACAAAAGAAAAGCAAAGAAATCCGGCCTCTCAGGCATCTGTCTCCTCCCCGTCCTCATCCTTCTCGTACCATTTCAAGAGTTGTGTTCTTTTAGCGAATTCGAAGATCAGGTCTTCTCTAAGATTGGTAAACATCCAGCTTTCCCAAGTCTGAGGTCCGGGGATTTTCTCGAGGGGAGGTCGTCTGAGTTGTGCCCATCTGGGGCAGTCCATGATGGTGTGTTTGGAAGACTGTTCCGCCCTGCATTGGCAGAGTTCGTGATCAGTTTGGAAGGCATGTTTGTCCAGGCGTGTTGCCTGACATCGTATTCGGAAGAGTTCCTTGCTTTGGAGATTGGCAGTTTGGCGAGTTTGTTGTGGGGTTTTAGGTTCCCTGGGTGGTGTTAGTTTGAGGTTGGGTGTGTTTGGGAAATGCCAATGCTAAGCGATAGTTCTGTAGCTTTTAAACTTGTAATATTGTAAACCGGATTCCGCTCGCTGAGTGACTGATGATGCCAATAAGACGAGGCAGAATCCTACCCTATTTATACATGTTGGAACCTATGCCAAGGCCGGCTTTCCAATACTAATGAGATAACGATAATAGAATAAGACAATCGACCCGAAGATAACCCCAATAGAAAAGCACTTCAAGATAGTTCCTGCTCTCCATTCTATTTCCGACACGAACTACGAACCCTGCAATTGCCAAGAATCAGCCTGTATCATACTATTGTCCTGTAGCTACTTCCCTAAGTAGAATGGCGGCAGCTATAAGCTTTCGCTTATTCCGTTACGGGCGAGACACCCAATAGTAAGCGTGCCCTCACGACAGCCAAATACTAGTGTGGTTGCACCCGGTGCCCCCACACCCCTCGGTACCTTTCTATACTTGTTCCCTCGTTACCCGACCGCACTCCCATCACAACCCATCACTCATATTATCCCTGTTCCTTGACTTATGAGCAGTGTTCGTGTTTCCTGTAACAGGGTGCGAGTTCCATTCTTCCAACATTAGTTTCCTGAGTAGTCGGTCTGTATCCATCTCTCCTTCTTTCCTCCTGGCTCTTGGAACGGGAGCATGAGGGAGGCGATTCAATGTAGGCCGATTGCTTGGATGTTGTGTTCCCTCGGGGGTAATAGGCTGATGAGTTTCTTATTATTGGGGTAGTGTTCCTCTAGACATAGAATCCGGGTGCCGTACTTCTGAGATCAATAGGTGAGGAGGTATTCCAGGGGTGGGAGGGCAGCTTCATTCAGTAGTTGTTCTAATTTTGTCCATAGTGGGAGGGCGGTAACTATGCATGCGGCTTCGTTGTATATTGGTGAGAGGGTGCGGACTACATGGTCTGCTCCTGTCTACCACGCTTCTGAGCCCCAGAGGAGGGCCGGAAGGAATGCTTGGTTGATTAGGTGGTGGATTGTTTTGAGTTTCACTCCAGGAAGTTGAGCAAGTATTCGGATTCGGTGGAGTGATCGCAGTCCGTTGGAGAAGGCGCTTTCTATGTGTGGGTGGAATGAGAGGGTCGAGTCAAGCCAGACCCCTACGTATTTTAGACGGTCCTTTGGTTGGATTGTGGTATCCCCAATGATAACGGTGTTGTTGGGTTGGCGTAGTGTGGATGTAGTTGGTCTGAAGAAAATGAGATCTGATTTCTGAGGTTCATATTTGACGTTTAGGGGTTGGCTTTGGAGATCCTTTCCGTCATTCTTTCATTGAGGGGCTTGGAGATGAAGGCAGGTGATTTGGATATTTGCACTAAGGCATCATCGTCGATGTAGGTGGTATTGATTTCTTTTGGTGATGTGAATGGGTTAAAGATTACTCCTGCGTAGATCATGAATAGGACGGGTGACAATGGTGAGCCTTGTGGTAGACCGGAGTTGTATGGTTGTGGGGGTTCTAGCTGATGGTTGAAGAAGAATTGTAATGTTCTATTGGTATTAAACTCTTTGCACCATTCCGTAAGGTATTGGGGGAACTTCTGTTGTATCATGATCTGGTGGAGTGAGGAGGAGTTTACACAGTTAAATGCTCCTTGGATGTCGTTTGTGAGGATTGTCGGTCTGTCTAGGGTTGTGCCGGTGGTTTTCTTTTGGAGCAGGTTTTGTTGTATCGGCGTCAGAGTGCGTAGGAGTGCATCTATAGCTGAGATTGTTGGGCTTCATCCAAACTGGTCATTGGACATGGTTCCGAGGAGGGTCCCGTTGGTTCACACCCTTGAAGCGACGATTTTTTGGAGGACTTTGCTGAAGCATTGTAGGAGGGATATTGGTCGGTGGGCTTTCGCTGATTTGTAGTCCGCCTTGCCTGTTTTCGGTATCGCGATGCACTTTGCTATCTTCTATCTGTCCGGGTGTATCCCATGTTTCAGCATGGCTAAAAACATGTCTTGTATGAGTTGTGGGCTCGCTTTGATTATTGCTTTAATGAATGGGTAGGCAATGCTGTCTGTCCCTGTTGCTGAGTTGGCTGGGCAGGAGTTTATCGCTTTAAGTAGTTCTTCTGAAGTAACTTCTTCAAACATGTCACTAAGGTCACAATAAGGGGGTCTGATTTGCAAAGGGGGGTTGTCGGGGGACGTCCATTTAGTGGGGAAGAGTTCAGCGCTAAGAGCTTGGCACTTCCCCGGAAACGTTTCTTCACCTTGTATAGTTGGGATTATGGTTTCCCTTCTTCTTCCGGCATTCATGATTTTGCAGATTGTACTTCCTCTGGCTTTGGAGAGTTCTTTCTCCCTCTGTTCTGGTTTGGCTTTGCGTATCAAGTTGGTGCAGTTCCGGCTACCCTTCCTCAGTGCCTACCTGTCCTCTTCTTTCCTTCTGTTCCTTGCCCTTCGCTCTAGGGTGTTGAGGTTCGCCTTTGCAGTTTTAAGTTCTGCAGTCCACCATCGTTTCGACTTTTTGTGTCCGTTGCTGAGTGGGGTGAGTCGGTCAATCAGCTGGTCGATGTGTTCCAGGATGAAGTCTGCCGATTGTTTGGTGTGGCTTTGGTTCTCCCAAGCTTCTGGTGGTAGGTGGAATTGGGAGACGAGTTGGTTGAGTGTTTCCCAGTCGGTTTTGTGCCATAGTCTTCTTGGTGTATGTTGGGGTTTAGAGATTTGGATGTGGATTATGGTTTTCCCATGATCTGACCCTCGCCCACGCCTATCCATATTCCACGCCATATCATAGTCCAGGACTGCCTGACTAGTGTGAGGTCGACACGTTGGTCGATTGTTGTTTCGGGGCAAGTGTGTGAATTCCCCGGGTTCATTTAGTAGGTGCAGTTTCTGTCTATCCATCCATCTCTTGCTTTTGGTGCCCGCTTTGTCCGCTTCTGATGGTGTTGGTGTATTCATGATTTACGTCTGCATCTATACTGATGGTGGCAATTAAAGTCCCCATAACTAGGCAGTTTTGGATAGTGGTGATGTTCGAGATGTTGGCAAAAGGGCCACTTCTCCCGGGTGAAAGATATGTTGAGTATTTGTATTTTTGTTCTTGTATTTCCACCGCTTACGGCGATTTACGGTTATCGCATAGTGGTGTTTTGGGTTTTAGGTTGCTGTGTTTTCTTATGTATGTAAGATTTCTTTTGTTGCTTGCTGTAAAAAGATAAAAGAGAGTGATTCTGGTGGGTGTCCGTCCCTGTTGTTCCATTTCCTGTAACAAAAAGAAAGAGTATGTTCTCGCCCATTTCTGCTTCCTCCACTACTGACTTTGTTGTTAATTTCGTTTTGACAGTTCTGCTTAATAGCTGTTGTTCTATGTTGTTGGTCCATTAGACGGAGGTTTCCATTTCTTCATTTGGTTCCTCGACGTCCTGGATGACGATCGGGGCATTTTCGGGCTCTGGGATCGGCTGATTGGAAAGTTTGGCCTTGACTTGTGCTCTGACCTTGGCTTTGGCTCGTTCTGGGCATGCCATATCGATTGCTTTGTGGTGTCCTTTGCAGTTGAAGCATCTGATTGGTGAGTGGGTGCATCTGATGCCTCCCAAGACTTGCATGTTTCAGATGCGTTTATGGTCGGGTTGAGGCAGAGTATCTGCAACGCCCTGTCGGTGGGTCGATCGCTTCCTGCCGACGTCCAGATTCGGCGCAGTTGCAAAGACGCCGGAGCGAGGAGGTAAGTCTCAAGTTTGCAGGTTCTATCAAAGAGGTTGAAGGAGCGGAGTCCGAGGTTCTCCATGGTGTAGTGTCCTGGGAGTACGATGACCATTGAGGAGTAGGCTTTTCTGGTGTGAGATTCTGGTTTGCTGAGCCATCGCGGAATTTGTGCTAGTTGTATGGACATTCCATGGGTGCTAGTGTTTTCGGATGCGACTAGTTGTCCGGCTTGGAAACCTTTACCTACTGATGTCGGAATGCCGTTTAGGATGAATTTTGACCATCTGGAGTTAACTCAGATGTCGACATAAGGTACCTTTAGTTCTGTGAGTGCAGATTCGATCTCCATTCTGTATTCCATGACTTTGGTTGCGGGGGTTACGAATTTCGATTACAGAACAAAGTTATTCTTTGAGGTTTGCCTGGCCGCGAGGAGATGGCAATCTGGGTCTTGGGTTTTCCAGTTGATTTTCTGCCTTATCCCGGTTGGGGTAAAGGGGGATGCTGCGTTGGTTTCGATGATGATTTCCTGGTTGAGTTTGGTGAAGTCTGGTTTGAAGAGTGGGTCCGGCTTAGGCTTGGATTTCCTTCTCTGAACCACCTGGAAGTTGGATGGACCAGGGCCTTTTGAGATTTGAACGTAGGTTGTGTTCTGTTGTTGTTGGAGTGGGGGGTGCTTTGGATTCGGTTCCGGATTTTTTCCTTTATTCCTGGGTTGCTCGGGGGGTGCCTGTGCCAGAGTTGCTCTTGGTTCCGGGGGTGTTGGGGGGGTTTGTTGTTGGATGGGATCAAGCTTTTCCAGCATTATGTCTTGTCTTTTCATCATTTCGAACATTTGATTTGTCAGAATACTGACGGTGTCCCGGAGCTGTTTGTTCTCGGCAGACATGTTCTCTTTAAAGTTCTTGACATCATGTTAAACTGTGCCAATAGCGCTGGAGATGTGGTTCGTTGAGGTAGACATGGCATTTCTGACCAGCCAGGCGGTGTAGTTTAGGTCCATGACCTTGTGGGTTTCCTGGGGAACAATTCTGGGGTGGAGATAGTCGAATTTGGGGGCGTAAGGCTGGGCGTAGTCCTCAGAACTTGCGAATTCCCCCATAGGGTTCCCATTATTCTGGGTTTCTTCGATGGTGGTTGATTGGGTAGATTGGGTGGATTGGGTCGGGTCGAGTCTTGGGGGGGTGGTGGTGCAGGCGGTGCTGGGGTGGTGAAGAAGGAGGCGAGCGATGATTGCGACATCATATCTGTTCCTGTCCTTTTTGGGGCTGGGGAAACTTCGGATAAGGTTCTCTTCCTCCCGTTGAGGTTTGGGGGGGTGGATGGTCGGTTAGGGTTTTTATCCAACAGTGAAAACGAGGTTTTCTGCCTTCAGATGACATACCGCGTTAGACCAAGCGTTGCTCTATCAGTATGGGGATGAGGCGTTTGTAGAGAAAATTCTACAAGTCAGGGGCGAGAGCGTAAATGCACTCCCTGATGAAGTAGTAGATTCTGAGGTAACAGTATAGGACGCGAACTATCGGCATACAGGATTTTCTCTAGAATAGTAAAGCGAAAAGTAAATAAATCTTATCAGAAGGAAGGCCGAGTAAATACAGGAGGTTGAGTGAAGAGAAAAGGAAAGGAAGGAAAACGTGAAAAGGCACGAGACAACGCCCGCTTATATATCCAACTCTAGACCGATGATGACTAATAACTTCGCGTAACAGAAACCGAAAGAACATAATAGAAAATCCCATTATCAATCCTGATCCTTAGCCGAAATGCAATGTCGCCGTTACATTTGTTGCTGTTGGGGGGGGGGTTCCTTGGGTTCGGTTCCGGGTTTTCCCTTTGTTCCTGGGTTGTGGTTTGGGGGGGGGGGCTTGTGTCAGAGGTAGGTGGGGCTGTGGAGCGCTCGTTAGGGGTGCTCGTGGTGCTGGAAGTGTTGAGGAGGTTTGTTGTTGGATGCGATTAAGCCTTTTCAGCATTATTTCTTGTCTTTTTGTCATTTCGACCAGTAAGTTTGTCAGGATACTGACAATATCCTGGAGCTGTTTATTCTGGGCAGAAATGTCCTCTTTGAGCCTACCGACATCCTGTTCAACTGTGTTGATGGCGTTGCAGATGTGGTCTGTTGAGATAGATATGGCATTTCTGACCAGCCAGGCGGTGTAATTTAGGTCCATGACATTGTGGGTTTCCTGGGGGACGATGCTGGGGTGGAGGTAGTCGAATCTGGGGGCGTAGGGCCGGCTGTAGTCCTCAGAACTTGCGAATTCCCCCATGGGCTTCTCATTGTTCTGAGTTTCTTCGATGGTGGTTGATTGGGTGGATTGGGTCGGGTCGAATCTTGGGGGGTGTGGTGGTTCGGGGTGTGCTGGGGTGGTGAAGAAGGAGGCGAGCGATGATTGCGACTTCATGTCTGTTCCTGTCCTTTTTGGGGCTGGAGAAACTTCGGATAGGGTTCTCTTCCTCCCGTTGGGGTTTGGAGCAGTTGATTGTCAGTTGGGGTTTTTATCCAGCACGAATATAGAAGTGGCTCAGCCTGGTATGATATACCAGGTTAGACCAGGCGTTCGTACTGTATAGAAGATGTTGGGTTTGTGTGTGTCGAGAAAATTCTATAACTCAGGGACGAGGGCGTAAATGTACTCCCTGACGATGTAGTGGATTCTGAGGTACCAATATAGGACGCGGTTTATCGGCATACAGGATTTTCTCTAGAGAAGTAAAGCGAAATGTAAACAATTCTTATCAGAAGGAAGGCAGAGAGGAGCGTCGAGCGAAGCGAAGTGTGAAGCGAGGCGAGTAGATACAGAGGTTGCGTGAAGAGGAAAAGAAAAGAAGGAAAACATGAGAAAGCACGAGTCAACACCCCTTTATATATCCATACCCCAGCCCAGCGATGACTAACACTCTCACGTAACAGAAACAGAGAGAACTGCATAGAAATCCGCATTACGATTCACAACCACACTGCGCACTCCTTTCAGGTATCGGTTGATGGAGTCATTGGGTTACGCGGAGTTGGATTAGTCAGGATGTTTCTGTTGCGTTCGATGGGTTTCCGTTCGGTTGCGTGGTGTGAGTCACTCTGGATTAGTCATCGTAAGATCTCCTTGGGTATATTAGAGGGCTCTCCCTCGTTTCGTTCCTGTTTCCCTTCTCTTCTTCTTTCCTTACGCAACGTCCTCTGTATCTCTATATTACAACACTTGTCCGTACCTGGCATATCATACCAGGTAGGACCACTTCTGTACCTACGCTGATTATCAATACAAACGCCGTTACTTCTCTTCCTTACGAAGACCTTCGCACCTCGCTTGACTAACTCGACAGCTACTACTGTCGCACATCGTACCCTGCGGAATACTCGCTATCGCCGTCCTTTGAGAACTCCTTCCTCTTCATACCCTGACAACCCAAATAACCAAACCAGACAGCTGCCGTTACATCTATCGTACGCTTAGAAGTCAAATCAGAGAGGACGTAGAGCAACAACCAATTCCATTCTCCCACCTCCAAACGTGAAAACAACACGAGAACCGTTGAATGCTTGTTGAAATCGATATACTAAACCCCATCTCGTCGCTTACCGGTCATGTAGACTACGTTCAAGAAAGTTCCAGAAAATGACGTAAACTGGTAGACTGATAACTAAATGTATCTGGTTCTGGATTAATACGAACCTCCGAAACCATGTCGTGAGTGATAACGGTATTGACTGTTGACTGCTAGGAACGGGGGCTGAGTTGAACGTCAAACCACCCGAATTGCAGGCAAGGAGTCATGTATACAATCTTCTATCCTCCCGCCTACCGCTCGGTGCCCATCCCGGTCCATAATAGTTCATGGCGCATGGAAATGCTATCCCTGTACTGTAGCATTACCGTCACCGCTAGCTCATGAATATTGTAACCAAAGGTAAAGATTACTTATCCCATAACAGCTGGGAACAAGGTTCATAAAAGATCATGCATTGGCATAATAATAGGGTTCCATCCAATTTAGGCAAAAAAGAAGAGAGAAGGAATCATCAAGCTAGAGTTACTGTAACAGTGGTGCTACGATGAGGCATGACCATGACTTCGATCGCATCAGCAAAAAATGGGTTTCGTTAGGACGAATCCGCGCGCCCAGATGTCTAAATTCGTCTTCCGCGCCCAAAACCTCGTCTATTGCTCACAAAACCTCGTCCCGCTGCCACCAAAATGTGACACGTCGTCTTTTGGCGCCTAGTAAGCATACAAAATGTGACACGTCGTCTTTTGGCGCCTAGTAAGCATAAAAAATGTGATATATCGTCTTTTAACGCCTAGTAGGCGTCCCAAATATGACACCTCGCCCCACCGTGGCGAATCTGCCTAAGTCCAGGCACTAGCCTTGAGCTCGCTAGCAAATGGCGTCAGGTTTCACATCTCGAGGATCCCCACCTGCTTACCTACCTGCCTAGCTGCCTACCTGCTGCCTTCGTGCCTACCTTCCTCTCGACACCTACCTCACCTCCTACCTCACCTCCTACCTCACCTCCTACCTCACTTCCTACCTCGATACCTACCTCCTACCTGCAGCGACGCTTACCTCCTACCTGCAGCGAAGCTTACCTCCTACCTGCAGCGACGCTTACCTCCTACCTGCAGCGATGCTTACCTCCTACGTGCAGCAATGCTTCCATCCTACCTGTAGCGAAGCTTACCTCCTACCTGCAGCGACGCTTACCTCCTACCTGTAGCGATGCTTACTTCCTACTTGCAGCGATGCCTGGATACGTATTCACCTACCTGTATTTTGACGCCTGTACTGACACCGCTACAGACAGCTAAATAGCAGCAAATCGACGCCCAAATCGACACCCAAATCGACACCAGATTGCATCAAGTTCGCAGCAAATTGACGCCCAAATTGACGCCCAAAACGACACCAAAACGTCGACTAATTGCACCAAGTCGACACCTAAATCAGCATCAAATCTACGCTCAAGTCGACGACTGACGGTGCACGAAATCAACGTCAATTAAGCTCCTGATAGGTAGGAAGGTAAGCAGGCATGTGCGGGGGTAGGCAGTCGGGCATGGGGGTAGGCAGCGAGGTGCGGGGGTAGGAAGGTAGGCAGCGAGGTGCGGGGGTAGGAAGGTAGGCAGCGCGGAGGTAGGTAGGCAGGTAGGCAGCACGGAGGTAGGTAGGCAGGTAGGCAGCGCGGAGGTAGGTAGGGCGCTGGCAATTATGTACATAGAATTAGGTAGACAGATAGACGAATATATGTGACTGGCGTGCGGAAACCATGTCCTAGTCAATGTACCTTTTGCCGAGTGACCTCCTACTGCCAGCAAATACTGCTAGCGAAACCCGTTAACCGGGCCAAAGATACTAGTGTTGAGACGGCGTTAGGCGCCAAAAGACGAATTTGCGTCTTAATCTGTCGCGACGACGTCTTTTGGCAAAGAGGCGCACTGGCTCCGTTTTGGTACGCCCCGACGTCTGCCTACAGGTATGCAAAAGTCTTGGGGCATCTGGGGCGTCCGGGGCATCTCGGGCGCCCAGGTGCCCCAAGACGACACGTCGTTTTTTGCTGATGGACACAATCAGCCATGACAACAATCATCAGAATCCCGAAACAATTTACATGTTGACACTACGAGAGAGGACAGCGAAGCGAAGCAGAAGGGAAGGAGTCAATGAACAGGAACGGAGGCTGGAAAGGATTGAGAAACAACCTTTAAGAAGTGGTACAACGAGAGACATAAGCTATCAATCAGTTTTTAATTTTATTGTGTATTTTTCTTTGCATCCATATTTTGAACCTGACGGCAGATATAGGGTAGTAGAGAGACTGTGCGATATTGCACTAGACTCAGTCTGCATGCAATGAATGAATTAAAAAAAAAAAATCTTCAAGCCAGCGTCAAGCGGCGAGTCATATTTCATGATGCAACCCCGGCGAGAAAATCCGGCTGGAGATGCATATAGCGTACGATAGAACAGGGGAAGTTCCATCCGTGGGGGAAAACATTTATGGCTGGATGAGATTTGGATTGGTCTAGCATAGGTTGGAGTCTTAGGAGCTATAGGAGTCATAGTAACGGTAACGGTAACGGCATAGCCGTCAGTGGTGTGGCGGTAACAGAGGTACCCAGGTCACCACGCGCTGCATGCTTGCTCGAGATTCTCTCGAACTGTTGAATGTGTTCATTTCTGATTAAATACTCGTTCCTCAAACAAGTAGCTAGATACCATAAAACAAAAACTATTCCGCCAAAAAACACGTTCCCACCACAAGACAACCACCACTCGCCTCTAACTCCTCATCACCCTCTGAAACTCAGTCTCACACTTCACACGCTCCACCTCCGCCCACAACCTGTCCTTGTCCGCCTCGGTCCTCGCCTTCTCATGCTTCACGCGCTCCCCCTCCATCCACAGCCTGTCCTTATCAGCCTCGGTCCTCAGCTTCTCATTCTTGACGCGCTCCACATCTGCCCATATCTTGTCCTTCTCCGCCTCGGTCCTTGCCTTTTCATGCTTCACGCGCTCCCCCTCCATCCACAGCCTGTCCTTATCAGCCTCGGTCCTCAGTTTCTCATTCTTGACGCGGTCCACCTCTGCCCACAGCCTGTCCTTGTCCGCCTCGGTCCTCAGTTTCTCATTCTTGACGCGGTCCACATCCGCCCATATCTTGTCCTTCTCCGCCTCGGTCCTCAGTTTCTCATTCTTGACGCGGTCCACATCCGCCCATATCTTGTCCTTCTCCGCCTCGGTCCTTGCCTTTTCATGCTTCACGCGCTCCCCCTCCATCCACAGCCTGTCCTTATCAGCCTCGGTCCTCAGCTTCTCATTCTTGACGCGCTCCACATCTGCCCATATCTTGTCCTTCTCCGCCTCGGTCCTTGCCTTTTCATGCTTCACGCGCTCCCCCTCCATCCACAGCCTGTCCTTATCAGCCTCGGTCCTCAGCTTCTCATTCTTGACGCGGTCCACATCCGCCCACAGCCTGTCCTTGTCCGCCACCGACCGCTCAACCTCCTTCCCGATCTTCTCCGTCTCCACCTTCATCCTCTCCGTCTCCACCACCGACCTCTCAACATCCTTGCCGATCTTCTCCCTTTCCGCCTCCACCCTCTCCTTCTCTCGCGCTGTCCTCTCAACTTCCTTCCCAACCCTCTCTATCTCTACCCTCAGCCTCTCCGTCTCGTGGTCCGTCCTCTCGGTCTCCTTCGCAACCTTCGCCGCCTCCGCCCACAGCCTCTCCTTCTCCGCCACCGCCCTCTCCACCTCCCTCCCAACCCTCTCAGCCTCCCTCCCCACCTTCCCCTCCTCCGCCTTCAGCCTCTCAGTCTCATGCACCGCCCTTGCCGCATCTGCGTTGATCTTCGCCGCCTCGGCCTTCATCCGCTCCGTCTCGGCCCTAATCCTCTCCGTCACGGCCTCAGTGTCGCCCCTCACTGTTCCGCCCGACGCGTTGTGCAGCATGAGCGCCTCGACGTGCGCGACCTCGGCGAGCTTGGCTGCAACCTCGACCGTCACCATGAGCTGCAGCAGCGTGGACTTGCGCTCGTCTGCGGACAGCAGCGCGTGTTGTCCGGGCGACGTCTGGTGGCCGAGGGCCTGGGTGGCGAGGGTTAGGAGTACGGCTGTTTCGGAGCTGGTTCGGGGGGGGGGTTAGTTGGGGTTGGTTGTAGGGAGGTGCGGGGGGATACGTACCCGAGTGTCATGATTGTAGTGGGTTTTGGATTCCGGTGTGGAGAAGGGTGTGGGTGGGGTGGTTGCTGTGGTAGTGTGGGAAAGGAGGTTGCGATGTAAGATTAGCTATTTACCGAGTCTTGGGTTGGAGGCCTGATTTGCGCGGGGTTGCAACGCCTCCTGTGATTGGCGCTTCAGCCACGGGCGGGGGGCTAACTAAGTAAGCGAGATATCTGTTAAAGATAGGAACACAGTGATGGCTGGCTTATAGACAGTTCAAACTAGTACAATTCGGTTTTTTTCCACTCACTATTCAGTTCAGCTTAGTTTTGGCATAAGCAAAACCAGTTTTGTATCCAGCTCAAACTCATACAAGGAATTTACGAACACCAGATTTCGAGGTGAGTACCCTAACCCTGAACAACGTGTACGCTAGTGCCAAGACCTCAGAACGGTTATACGGTAGAAATCGGTTTTTAATGGGTCAGGTCAGTTGTAGGCCATTATTATTCAGTTCAGTTCAGTCTAATTCGCCTCACCTCGAGCAAATGTTAGAATAAAGGCTCCCTGCACGCTTGACGAACAAAGTGGGACAAAGAAGGAGCAGAAGTGAAAGATAGTTATAAGAGAGATCACGACTTGGTTAGATCATTCTCAATTTACATGAATCATATCAAACTCTATCCAGCAATCCTGCTCCTGCGCTCTTCTACCAATTAACAGCCAAAACCATCAAACCTGCGTACACTCGTTGATAATCCTGTCCCCCCCGGCCCCGACTGCACACCTCACCCGGGCGTCGCTCCAAAACACCCCCCCTTCCCCCCCGTCCCCCCCGTGCCTCTCACCCCTCCAAAGCCAAACGTTCCAAAGCCCCCCTGCCCCCCGTTCCTAATCCCTCCAAAGGGCCCCCCAGCCGCTGCATCGACCTTCTTCTCCGTCTCCGCCACAGCAGCAGCACCCCCCACCCCACCGTTGATCAGTTCCTTCACCCCCGGCGCGCCCGACTTGTGGTGGTTTGTCAGCGCTTCCACATACACGGCCTCCGCCAGCTTGGCACCGGCCTCGGCCGTCGCCATGAGCGTGTCCAGCGCGGTCTTGCGCTCGTCCTCGGTAATTTCTGTGCTGTGGTGCTCCCCCGACAGGACGGAGGAGAGCACGTCGAGGTTCTGGCGCAAGAGGAGGATGGTTTCGCTGCTAGATGGGTTGTTAATGGGGGTGGGTGCGGGGCGGGGCGCGGATGGGGGGATACGTACCCGAGTGTCATATTCTTTGGTGGTTTTAGACTTGCTGGGCTGAGAGCGGGGTGATTTGTGGGGTGGTTTGGGCAATGTTGGGGAGGAGAAGGGTGGTGTGGTGAGGTGAGGTGGACGATGAATGGATAGATGGCGTGGAGTTGGAAGAAGTGTTGTGATACGATACAAACGTACCTACTTATGTTGGAGGCCTAACTTATGTTGGAGGCCTAACTTATGTTGGAGGCCTAACTTATGCTGGTTCCTCATGATTGGTGCTGTGCTGACTAAGCTCAGTTATTGGTGTTAGGGGATTTTGTTTTTTGTTTTTTGTTAAATTCATTGATTGCATGCCGACTGCAGTCTCTGGGCATATTACACTACCCCTCGACTACCCTACATCAATCACCATCTTCGAGATAAAATCCAAAGGAAATAGAAAATAACATATAAGTAAATAGCATATCGTGTATATTTCTCATTGTATCCCTACGTAAAGGCTGTCTAGCAATCCGCTCCATACTCTTTCTTTATCGCTCGCCTCCCCCAATTAATCTTCCTTCCTTTGCCCTCTCTCGTAATTCAATTTCGCAAACTGCTCCTAAACCTTCATCGCTGTTTTAATACCCGATTTTGCCAACAACAGTTTTGAGATGGTGACATTATCTTCATCGCTTTATCTACTTCCTGCAGTAATACCAAAGTCTTACAAAATTTGCTACACGCTCTGCTCGCTTTCCAAATATTCGCATTCGAGGTCGTCCCTCAATTTGAATCGATACAAATATTTGTTAATAGTTATATATACAGTATGGAGCCTACTTATTGGAACTCGATATTCTCAATCTGTTGATTTGAATTTGACCCGGTGTATCTCTTATAATTTTAGCTTTTTATTCTTTTGATTGCACCTTCCTACTTATTCTTCCTTTCATTCTCTAATAATTATCTCCCTCGATTCTCGTTTTAAGTATTTAAAGAATAACAAATAATCTTTATTCTTTGTGCCTTCGTTTATTGCCAATTTCGTCACTTTATCCATCTTGTAGTTGCCTTTGATTCTATTATGGCCCTTTAACTATTCCAACTTCACCTATACATTGTTTTCTTTTGCCGAATCATAGAGCCATCTGGTTATATTTGAAATGATTTCACCCGATTTGGTATGTCTATTTTTGACTCTCAAATTGTGTCCGTGTGGTAATATCTCACTGTTACCTTCCGCTTCCTTTCTCTCATTGCTTCTTTCCGTACTATTTCGAATGCATTCTTGATGTCCACTATTTCAGCATCCATTATTTCCATTATGCTACTCAGACTATATACTATGCTCTGTATTACTATCTCATTATTCCCTATTCGACTGATTCAAACCGCAAATCCCTCTTCTTTTTTACGTCAATAAGTGTATATTATTACTTCCCCTTCCTGTTCCGTTTTTGATTCCTGTATTATTTTCTCCCTTTGATTATAAAACCTGACTTTGACTTTTATTTCCTCACTCGCATTCCTTTCCCATATCTTCCATCAGCAAAAAAAAAATTTGCTCCGTGGGCTCCATAGAGCCGACGGAGCCCACAGAGCACACGGAGGAATTTTGTCTCCATGGAGCGACCCTATTTGATTCTCCTCCGCAAGCCAAATATGAAATAAATTCTCCTCCGCGAGCCAAATATGAAATAAATTCTCCTCCGCGAGCCAAATATGAAATAAATACTGCTCCGCGAGCAAATGTGAAATAAATCAGGTCACATTCATGACCTCGCCACTACTAGTCCTTTATCATATGCCACTAGTCCTTTATATGCCGTGAATCGTCGTTTATTACTATATATACTATCTACGCTAATTACATCACAAGCTGCCACTGCTGCCACACTCTGTCACACAAGCACGCTACCTCCGCATGCTGCTACCTGCCTCCCTACCTGCGCACCTAGCTGCCTACCTCTGCGCCCGGCTGCCTGCCCGGCTGCCTGCCCGCCAGACTACCTGCCCGCCCGGCTGACTGCCTACCTACCTACCTTCGATCCATTTGGGCGTCGATATGGGCGTCAATTGGGCATCAATTAGGCGTGAATTGAGCGTCGATTCGGGCGTAAATTCGGCGTCGATATGGGCATCAATCGGGCGTCGATTCGGGCGTCAATTGGGCGTCGATATGAGCGTCCATTGGGCGTCGATATGGACATCAATTGGGCGTCAATTGGGTCTCGATATGGGCGTCAATTGGGCGTCAATTGGGCGTCGATATGGGCATCAATTGAGCATCAATTTGCTGCTATTTAGTAGTCTGTAGCGGTGTCAGTACAGGCGTCAAAATACGGGTAGGTGAATACGTATCCAAGCATCGCTGCAGGTAGGAGGTAAGCGTCGCTGCAGGTAGGAGGTGAGGTAGGAGGTGAGGTAGGAGATGAGGTAGGAGGTGAGGTAGGAGGCGAGGTAGGAGGCGAGGTATGAGGCGAGGTAGGAGGTGAGGTAGGAGGTGAGGTAGGAGGCGAGGTAGGTAGTTGAGGTAGAAGGTGGGGAGCCTCAAGATTTGACGCGTCAAATTTGAAGTTATTTGCCACTTCCTTACCTAATCGGGACTAGGTACCGCATATGTCATATTTCGGACGACCCGGATTAGCAAAAAATGACTGGTCATTTCAGAGATGAGCAAAACACGGCTAGTGGAAGCGACACGGAGCATAGGGAGCCCGGATTAGTGAAATTAGCAGCCGGTTGATAGCTAATTACGTATCAGCGCTTGATTTTTTGCTGATGTCTCTCTTTTCTATAAGCTCTATTGCAGTTTGGGAAATTCAATCAGCTACCTTCCTGCACGTTTTTGGAAAGTATTAAGAGTAATTTGCATATAAATCCATGGAAGCAGAACTTCTTTTTCACCGCTGTTTCCGGACAGTTTGTTTTGATTGAAAGGGTTCCATTTGGAAGAGGTGTCTGATATATGTAAACTATGGATTCAAGATCAGAAATATCCATATATAAATTTTGCTAAACATTCAACGCTATGAGTTTATATCGGCGCAAACGGCCGATTAGAGATTAACACTTCTACCCTACTATTGTTTTCAGAGACAGGCTTTACTTTCTATTTTAAATTCTTACTAGATAACAGCTTACCAAAAGCTGGCTTCACTTCATTCTCCAAATTCTCCATTCATAGTTCTTTTGTTCCATCAGACGCTTTACGAGTAGGATTTGCTTTCTCGATCAGTTCAACATTTTTATTATATTTGTTTGACTGATGTTCGGTTAGGGCAGGCTTTACGTCGTTCTCAATCTTCGGCGAAACACCTGCTTGACAAGTATCCTGGGTTTCCACAAGTAAACAAAAATGAGATTTATAGGACTACCAATTTAATTACTTCATTCTCCCTTCACTAGAAGAATATACAAAATAAGAGTTTCATGTATGAATTCCTCGATACTGATATTAGTACCTAGCACTAAGAGAACACTCCGAGTCTGTGAGTCTGAAATTCTGGTGTTGGTTTGGATAGTTACCATGATAGCCTGATAAAAACGCATGTTTTTTCCTCTCCGCTGATTCCTCAAACGATCTGCTCGAAATCTATTTTTTTAAAAAAATACGCCTTCTTTTCTTCAAGAACACTTGGTGTCTTTATGCGTCATGCAAAATTGCACCCCGAATATTAAGTAAAGTCGTCAGTAGTGTCGCTCCTGGGGTCCCAATTCTCACAAGGAAATGTCAATATTCTGCTAGAGGGAAAGTAGTTTTAGGAGAAATCGGATGACTTTACAGATGATTTTTAATGACTTTCGCTATGACTTTACTAATCTCATTACCGGTCACACTTCTGTCGCATATAATTTGGGTGTGTATACATGAAGAGGATAAACCTTGGCCACCGGGATGCTTTACATGATTGACTAAGGCCATCGCCAAGGAAAGTTGCGAGACATTCTACAATCAAGTTGTATTCCCCAACTCTTACAAGCCCTTTGATGCCAGATATCATTTTTTTTTTGTTTACCGCCAGACACCCCCGGTGGAGTCACCGGAGCATTTTATTTAAGGACTCAACTAGCCCTAGATCTAAAGGAGGGGCTTCATCGAAAAATAGCGATTTTCTCGCGCAAAAGAGGAAACACCGGAAACAAAGCAGTGCGACACCAGAAATCTCACTCCTATTCACAGATATTTACCTGTTTTGTCTCGGTTCAAATTGGTTGAGTTAGTTCATGAACGGGATTAAGGATCTGGATGGGCTTTACTCAATTGTTTCCAGCGTGGGATATTGGTTCTCTGAATTGATTGTTGAAAGAAAGACACCGCGCATCATTTTCCACTTTTTCTTTAAAGGAAACTATGGCACAGTTATTAATATGTTTTGCCTTCTATATACATGGTACTATTTGTAAGCATTCCCTTTAAGAACCCAACGCTTCAACTACATTTCCTCATCACCCCTCCAAACGCCCACCCCCAAAAAATGTAATTAATGAATTAAAGATCCGCCTCCGAAAAAACCTAAAACTAAACGAACGCCACCACCTCCCCACAGGGAAGACTGCCACCCCCATGCCCCCCAAGCGACCTCACCAAATTCATTCATATAGTGTCACACTCGTCCTCGGCTTCAACACCCGCCACGGCGAAAGCGCCGGCGTCAGTCCCCGCCCGTTTCTGCGCTCCGTATCCGCCCCCCACTGTATCAACAGGTCGATCATCTTTCTGTACCCATGATGCGCGGCGGTGTGCAGCGCCGTGTCGCCGAAGTCGTCGGCTTCATTGACTGGCGTCTGCCCGGCTAGCAGGTAGTAGAGGATCAGCTCGTCGCCGGTGGCCACGGCGGCGTGGAGAAGACCCCTGTAATAGTCATTGCTATCAGTAAAAGGGACGGTAAGGATAAGTAGGTGTTCCATAGAGCGGATAGAATCAACGTACTTCCCAAATCTGTTCTTGACCTTCGTATTTGCGCCAAATAATAATAAATAGGTTACTATCCGCGCCTCCCCCAGGCATACTGCGTATGCCAGCGGTGGCCCAAAATCTGGGTGGTCCTGATTAATGTCGTAGCCGCGGTGGAGCAGATCGTACACCGCCCCACTATGTTTTTTTCTGACAGCATCGTGGAGGGAATATTGCGGCGTGGTGAATATCGGAGGAGAAGGCACGGGGTATTGTGCTATCGAGGGCACGATGTTGTGGTAAGGCGTGACGTTGTGGTAAGGCGTGGCAATAACGGGCGCTAAAACTATCATATTGTGGTTCGGGTACGGCTTACCGCCAACACTTCGCGTTGATGTTAATTCGTTGGCAAAGGGCCTGCTGAGTGTGGGATGTGCGTTACAGCAGGCGTTGGTCCCAGTCGAACTGGTAACGTTTGTGGACACGGAAACATAGTCGAAATCCGTCACCGCATAGTCTCTTGTAAACCTGCGCACAATCGTACCCCTCTCCTCTGAAGGCTCTGCGAGCGACGGGCTGTATTCAACCTTTCTCAGCTCCGTGAACACATATCAAGGCCGGAAGAGCAATACTGACCTAGCTAACAGCAGCAGCGTCAACTTATGACTAATCAGCTGCTGCAGCAACCCGCCAAAGATCTTTTCAGAGTATGCGTATTTGATGCCTTCCCAGAGCTTGCTGCCATGTGAGGCGACGCGGTCCAGCTCCCTCTGAAGGTCGGAGAGCGTCTCGCGGGCAGCGTCGAGGGCGGCAGAAACGTGGTTCAGCGGATTAAGGGAAGGCTGGGGGGGTGTTTTCTTCTGGAGGATAGAGACAATCCTTGTGAAGGTGTCGACCTCGCTTCTGAGGTTCCGGATGTCGCCAGGTGCATGGATGACGTCAGAGATGAAGCGGCTCAGCATGTCGCTGATCTGGATTCCCGTGGCGAAAAGGCCGCCTAGGGAAAATACTACCTCCATGCTGTTTTCCTAGGTTATGTGATATCAAGAGAGCAGCAACTCAGCGTCCGGCGTTTTCGAATTTGTGAGATCTCCCGCCAAGTGTGAGCCTAGGTAGGAACAAACGACTTTGTAAGGGAAATGAGATATCCCTTCCTGAGCAGGCTACCTAGTGCCTGTGCTTATTGTAGAAACCGCACCTCAGAGAAAATGACTGCAATCCAAGAACCTTGTAGCTAAATGTTCTACCTATTTGTAGCTATCATCGAGCCCCGCTTTTACACCGCTTGACGACATCATCAAAGGGTTGTTTGAGAACGAGCGTATCAAGGGAGGCCATCTGGTGTTTCGTGCGCAGGGGGTGCGCACTGCAGCGCTACAGAGAGAATGATTGGTCTGATCAAGCATTAGCCACTGCCGTGGCAACGATTGCCGCCGACACTAGCGAGAACACCTGCTGGCTCGAACGAGAACAGGTGATGTTGTGAGCCAGTGGAACAAGTTGACACGCTGTTCATGTCGAGTTCCTATCCTCTGTTTGTGAAGTGCAAAGTCCTCGATCCTTCACATAGGTAGTTTGAGACAATGTTTCCAACAGTTGTAACCGGTTCTTTTCAGCAAAACTGAATTGAACTGAATAAAAACGGCGAACAGGTGAGCCGACCGAGTAAGAACCAGCTTATACTGCAGAACCGTTCCAAAGTTCTCGCGCTCGGTCCACCAGGAACTCTCCGTGAGTAAAGGGGTTCTGGGTTAGGGTTTCTCCTGATCGGGTGTTAGAAACACTAATCTAAGAGCAGATGATTACTATTCGATGACAAGGTCTCTCACGGACTAGACCATTGATATGCGGCAGCTTGTGGCTAGGGCCTCAGCGATCGATGTTGAATCTATATTAAGGCCACTTGTATCGATCGAGTGACAAATCATGCCGCACCACCGACGCCTGCCAGATATTAAACGGCGTATGAGAATAGCTTACCACCGCGGCTTCTCAAAAGGTACACCTGAATCTGGAAATACACCGATCCGCCCCGACCCGCTCAGGAAATTGAGGACGCGACCCCGCATACCCGGGATACCACACGGGCCGAGCCAAGGAACGCCTGACCGACTACGGATGTTATTATCCGGAGTAGAAGCTGTCCGTGTTTATTTCCATCACCTACGCTTGTGCGCTGTTTTTTTGAGTCACTTTATTGTTTCCTTTAGGTCAGGTTATTATCACGGAGATACCAACACCAGGCACGTGCCCGGGCGCTTCCCCGGGTTTCAAAAATCCCCTCGGAACCTCTGTTAAGAGCTCGGTGCTGGTTCTCGGGAATAGCAGGTGCAGTTCGCAGTTTTGAGTAGCTTGGCTCCTAGACACATGCGAGTCAGTTCATCGGTCAAGCTGACTAGCAGACAGAAAAAAGGAATCCGACTATTAATTAGTCGGATACTGATCTGAATTATAGGAGCTCCGGAGTAGTGTATCACATACTCGACCAGGGAGAATTAATATTCCAAACTCCAATGCTATGCTCCGAGGTAGCTCTTTCCGGTCTCTCCCTGGGCGCGTTGTGTGGCGTTCAGTTCTCTCAAGTCAGAACAGATGAAAACCAGCGAGGAATGTTTATTACACGTCTAGTTGGGGTAGTCTAGTTAAATAGTCCTACACCTGGTGTATACCGTGGTCTAGTCCTACATGATGACAGAGGAGCTCCACGTGTCAGATTACCTGTTGTAAGTCCCGAGTTGAGCCGCTAGCCTCACGGCGTCAAAGACAATTATCCCACTGATCCCTTACTAAGAGATACAAGAAACCAATCTACATAGTCTCCTAAGCTGCACTCTACAAAACTGCCGAGCGCTCTGCCTACCACCACTTCACCACTCCATTTGAATGAGCCTCAGGGGTGGTCTATGGAACTCAGGACTGTCGGGGCCTGACTATCACAATTTCTGCGAGCTTGAGGGAACCCTGTTAATACGAGCACAACATATCCGGCTGCTGTTCCACATGGCCTTTTTCCACCCCCGGAGTAAGCTGACGTTAGTAAAAGATGTTTCCTATGTTGCGTCATCCCATTACGGATAGATCCATAGCCGCACCGACCAGGATCCCTGATCCCTGCCTGGTCGCTGCATGACGCTAATTTCAACCACACCCGCGGATGGATGCCTGCTCAATCTCAGAAGCAGAGCGACAGAGTCAGTTTTATTGGGGGCAGATGCCTGGCATTCCTCGATCCTACTCTTCTGACTGTTGGTGTTCCCGAACCAACGGCTACACAACGTCGCCGCTGATGTGTGGGAAGTAGTACATCGCACCCCAGCACAATAAAAGCTGGTGAGAGACAGAATCCTTGGCGCCAATACGATAGATGGAGAAACACCTCTTTCGTTAAAAAGTATCACAACTCGATGCTGACTGTGAATGAAGGAGAGTGCTAGAATTGAGTATGTTCGGCCCACCAATAGTGTTGCGTACCCTTCTTGGGTGCATGCACTGGAAAGATCAATCGGATAGAGTAGCTAAGCGAGGATACCAAGCGTGACACACTCAGTCGCTTAGGGAGGACAGAAGGTAGCCTTGGCATAGGCCAACAAGGCGTTAGACCACGATGTCATCGTAGTAGAAGAGGGGAAGGCTTCAAGAGAAGCATCAATAGAAGTAACGATCAACTCACCTACTGCGTGTGGCTTCACAAACCTTGGCGCCAAGGGGTGCTCTGGCCTATACACAGGACACTACCCATCCGCGGTACGTTCATTGTATAGGACGACATCTACGGGGAACGTTCGTCAGTGTGATAGGAAAGCTGCGTCCTCTTAACCCAGTAGCCTATCTCAAGAATGTTTAAAAAGAAAGGTTTACACCATCATGCATGTGGCGATCGGCAATGGACACCGTAAACATCCAAAGTAGGCACAGGATTAGGAGCGAGGTTAAGGTATTATGGGGTGGCAAAGGTTCTCGTGATTATTGCATAGAAATTAGCAGAAATTCCCTAAAAACGGCAATCAAGATTCATCCCTAGGAAGCCTGTTCAATCAAACGCCAGCCATTTCATAATTAACATCTACTTTATGTTGTTTGTGATCGGGGAGTTATAGTCGTTTCATAACCCATGCTCCTAGAAAACCACAAGAACTTTTGTCACGGAACAATACTTATGCACATATCAGCTGTGGTAATTCAATATATATCTAAACTTGATAGGTCCTCATGTCCCATACTTGACCTCATACCTCCGCCAGTACGTCATGCTTGTGCGAATATAAAATGAATTATTGATCTACCTCATCTGTACTACATTTTACTTTACCCATTGACTGAACGTTCCTTGAACGGGGTACCGATAGTCTGGACCGCTCTTAATTTGCAAAATCACGACCCATATGCGGAACGTGAGGTTTGCAGTGTGGGAGAAAATGAACTGAGTGTGGTTTGAACACGTGAGTTTGTAGGGTAGAGTGGTTGTAAAGCAAGAAGATATACTATTGTGCTGTTCTGTTAGGAGCGACGATAGTGGATTTTGATCGCTCTATATATACAGATGTTCTAGTACCACGTGATCCCCTGATTTCATAATCCCTGGCACTTAGCCTTGTCTGCAACCCCTGTTCCCACTATGAGTCATCCCTTATACATGAGTATTTACAGTACCGGGTGTTCACCATTAATGTGAAGAACTCTGCTTTATTGGTTAAAAATGCAGGGATTTTATATGGAAGTCACAAATTCGCAACCAATTATCATCGATCATACCAGCCAGGTCTGGCCTTAGCGCACTAAATTTTTTTATGGGGGAAAAAAAGTCTGAAGAACTTTCATATATCTTCACTCAAAAATCAAAATATTTTGCTAAAAATACAAAAAAAGTAACTGCAGAATAGCGCTGGCTTCCAGCTTCCCCTAGATAATATTCTAAGCTCATAAGCCCTTGTGGGGATGAAGTTGGATGCAATGAGAGTCAAATTGCGGTCTCGGAGGTTTCGTTGCGAAAGATGAGGGGGCAGCCTACTCAAGTACTTTTTCTAACACCAAGTATCATTTTCTGCAGCTTCAACCAATCATACGCTCTCACCGCCCAAAATGGGGTTCTTCAGACTAACCCATAACCCCCGGTACATAACCGATGTCGCAATGCCTATTTCTACAGAACGCTCACCGGATACAGGCACGTCTGTTATATTGGTAAGAACAATTTCGCACTCAAAATTACATTCTATTACTCTCGCGATTTTCCTAGTTACCTTATCAATCCTTTCTAGCGATATCGGTAATCATTAAACCTCCCGTGATACCATAACTCCCAAGTACTCAGATCGCAAGGAACTGTCCTCGCTCTCGGGAATCTTGGCTTGTGCATTGTGGCGTTGTGGCCGAGGAGTGGGCAGTCACGATATAGCATACACTGTAGCTCAAACCACCATACATCTGGTGCATCTATTTCGCACCGGAACCTCTGGAACTAATATTAAAACATTCGATTTGATAATCTCTAGCCTATCGGAAGGCCACACGCATCAACTGAGAGATTTCCGGATCACCCCAAGAGTATTTTAACACATCAGCCGGCCAATAACTCAAAACACTCCCCCCCCGGCCTGTGATCGAACCAAACACCGACCAAAAGACACCGGCGCAAAAACAAACACAATATACCCCCTGTCACTTACCGGGGCGGGGATCTCCTCTAGCCCTCCTAAAAGCGGTAGCCACGTCTTGGCACACAACCCCGCCTCACCCCCTTACACCATATCTAATCAGATCGCCCGACCGCCACCGACCAAGCCTTAGCAATAGACCTTAGGGCCAGGCCACAAGTAGTAAAAACGTAGGGCTTCTGCCTTCGACTGTCGCGCTAAGCTGTATAGGAACCTAACCCTCCAACCACCCCCACTCTCCTTCTCAGTACGCGACAACCCCCCACCGTACAGTGTCATTCTCAGATTGGACAATGCCTACCAGGGATCTTAGTACCTGGGACTGGTTAATGGGGATAAGTACGGTGTCAGACCGGGTACCCTACCTACCTAGGCTGGTTTCGGGGGCATCGAGTGATAGTCATCACGTCCGTTTGCGGGAAGGTGATTATCCGGCGGGCATCCCCCTTTTTTCTTTTTTTCTTTATTTCTTCCTTTTTTTCTTTCTTCTTTCTTTTCTTTCTTCTTTCTTTTCTTTTTCCTACTCGCTCTTTATACCTGGTCAAACTGCGATTATATCCGCTTTGTTACCCCCCCCCCCAACCCATAAAAAAAAGGAAGTACATTAACGCTGATTATCATTTAAGCCAGTATTTACATAAATCCAATACTCGTAAGACCTAGTGACAAGCGATATTGTACCGTGCAAATAAAAAAAGGTCCCAGTGCTGAAATGGTCTTGTAGTAATAAACTCTACATGTGCCGTGGCTACCGTACTTACCTCGCTGGCAATACCCGTTAGGCCCAGCTGGTATGGGGGCGCGAAACCACTGGGCTGGCAGTCTTGATCAGTCCACTATCTCTCTTTATCTCTGTAGATACCGCTCAAGTCTGCCATTGAAAACCCCCATTTTATATTTGGAAACCCCAATTACACCTATAACAAAAGAAAAGGCAATAGAACCCGCCCCCACCACTCCAGACAACAGCGAGAGAGCCGAAATAAACCCCGAAAAGGGGAAGAGAGAAAAAGAAGAAGAAAAAGCTTTTTCAAATCCCCTCTCTCCTTACCAGCTCAGCTTTGAGGAGTCTACAGTGAAATGGTTGGTGGTGGTGACATGCAGCCCAAAGATAATGATAGGAGCGCAAAAACCCGGCCGACCATATCAATACAAACCGTAACATTTCACACAGTTGCAGGTAGAGAGATAGCGAGACTGTTTAGCACTCCCGCATCCTCTCCCACCCCTCCCCCTCGCCTTCCACTCACACCCCCGCCTCCACACCGTCAACATTCCCACAACCACCCAACCCTCCACATCTGCGCTCTAACCTTGCTCCCTGTCGCCCCGTCGCACCCGGCATACTCAGACCTAGATACCTCCGAAGCCGCACAATCCTCCCCATATTTCTACCGTTTGATTGGCTGGTTAGGGTAATAGGACGTATCCCAGATTTCTACAATAATCTTACCTCAAGCTGTCAATGTAGGTCTGTGTCTCTAGCATCCATAGTCTGTGCTGTAGCACGATGTCTTACTGCTAGTATCTTTCCGCCGCGCATTTTCTCTCAATTTCCTTGGCCTGTGGTTTGTACCCATACGCCCGACCACATACCAAGGCTATGATGTCAAATCACATTAAGCAGTCTTCTGCCAATGGTCGTGGAGAGTGGAGATACCCAAGGCCCACCTACATACACTAATGGTACAATTGCCTGCATGGGATGAGGAGTAACTAGTCGTGGTTTTCTTGCGTTTCCGGGCTACTGGGTCTGCATATGGGCGTAACTTGCGCGTGTCAATTGGTCTAAAAAGTGTTGCAATGGCTACCTCGCCCAATCGGACTCGTCTCACGCTTCTGGAAGACGTTTCCCGCGCGCCGCGCCCGCAAAGAATAATTGCGAGGATCAGTATTGAGTAATTAAATCACGGAATTTTAAGACAACGTAGAAACCTTGAGCTTTAGGTAGCCACGCCGCCCAGCAGCCGTAGAAATGACATTTATTAATAGAGGCTTTGAACTCAGTGGACCCGAACTTTTATTATCAATGTGAATGGGAAAAATGATGCCGCACTTTCGAATAACTACTGAATACAAAGTATTCCGCCCTGGAGTAAATCTAACCCAGTATCTGCGCATGCAGGATGCTCTGTTCGTCGTGCGCTAGTTCAATGCGCTTGCAGCTCATGGCACCAGGAGCTTCCGTCTCACATTTCCAAAAAAACAGGGATCACCTTAAAGCGTGTAACAAGGATCGAGATCAATTTACATACTACCGCTCTATTTGAGAAAATTCGTTGCGCTGCAGCAGGAGTCTTCTCTACCAAATCTTGCGTTTTGACGCCCAAATAATGGCTCTGGTTGGCTCATACCTCTGCTGCAGCGCAACGAATTTTCTCAAATACAGCGGTACTCCGATAAAGTCATTATTACGATTTCCAGGTTGGTTGTCAGTTGTCAAAACCGTTTACTCGAGAGAGAAAAAAATTGATATTCCAATCCGAGAGTCATGATCAGAAACATCGAAGCGTTTGAATGATACCGCAAAATCCCGAGTTACTCGGGGGGTTGCCAAGGCCACCTGCTAAACTTCATTTAGTTTAGAGCCTGCAGAAGAGGGCTCTTTTCTTGAAAATCCCTTCCTCTAGAGGTGAAGAACCTCAGCTATTTGCCTTGGCAACCCCCCGAATAACTCGAGATTTTGCGGTAGATGTTGAATATGCTCCCATCTTCACCAAAGAAGAGGCCCCCGCTAACAGAGGACGCAATTTTGGTGCCTTTCTAAGACACTCACTCGTATTGAGAACTTTAATCTTTTCTCCCTCGAGGAAACGATTTTGGCAACTGACAACCAACCTGGAAATCACAATACCCTCTCTTTCTCGATGCTGTCATCGGTTTCAAATGGTTCCCGATGTTTGCAGTTATTCGCCGGATGGTTATTGGTGTCCGGTGAATAGTGTTGGGCACGAGCCGAGCTGGCTCGAGTTTTGGCCTCGAGCTTTGGGCTCGAACACCTCAAGCTCTCCTGCTTACGAGCGCAGGCCAGCTCGAACTAGTATTAGAAAGACTCGAGCTTAGGCTCGAGGTTTTTGGGTTATCAGTAATGGCAAAATTGGAAAAATATAACAAAGATGAACCCCTTGAGTTCGTCCTTAAAAGTGAAACTTATATCGAGATGACTATTTTTAGCCCCTTAACTGGAGCTCAATCGTAAGCTCGAGTCATACTCACGAGCTCAAACATCCCGAGCCTTTATTTACTCAATCCAAGCCAGCTCGAGCTCCAACTCAGGCTCGTCTCGAATAGGCTCGTGCGCAACACTACCGGTGAAGCGATTTGTAGGATCTCAACATCCCAAAGGGCCCACAACGGTACCACACAAAAATTGACTTGTACAAGGTAGGGGATATGTTGTCTCGCCACGATCCATAATCCATTTCATTGGCAATGACGTTGGTCAACCATGTCAAGCATCGCCGATCGCCAAACGTACCACACCCCCGCCCCGCTCCCAATATATGGACACTGAAAACAGTAAAGTAAGCGCTAATGTCATTAGCAAACCCATCTGCAAAGTCGTACAATTTCCCCGTGAAGACGACCTTTCCCCTCTCCACGAAAAGAAATATTGACATTTTTCAAGCAGACCTGAGAAACGACTATCCCAAAACCTTACACAACATTAACATTTCAAGGTACAGATTTCCATCCGTTCTGGAGTCTGGCAATCCCGATGATAGATCCAAACTTGGGGGCTTAGAACTCCCTTTCTCGAACACCTCGCTCCAATTGTCATTCGCAGTAGGAAACAAAACCCCTCTAGCCCGAGATCACCCCTCAAACCACCTCCCAATATCAGGCGGGGAAGATCAAGGAGCCTAGGTATAAGTCGGTACATTCCGGTCACATATCACCGGAAGACAACAGCCTCCCCCACTTTTCACTACCCCCCCAACCTGCGGCGAACGCCCCCCTCCCCCCCAGAAAAATGATTGCCCCCTCCGTATGTTGCGAATGACACCACACAGCGTTCCGGGACATCTGCGCCGATGTTGACAATCATGTACGTTCTAACATAACAATTTGGCTTCCTCTTTTTTCACAGTAGGATGAATTAGGTACCCGTTTCCATGGCGACAACCGGTTAACCCACCAGCCAGGTACTCCGCACCCGGGCGCGTGCCGCATCGTCAGTTAACACTGAAGGATGAACTACTTGACAGGTGCGTTGCACAATCAGGTTGCAGTAACGGAGACAGGAGTAAACATGGGGATAATTGATCATCACGCAATAGCGCATTCCTGGAACGGAATCCACGCACTCGAATCTGCAAGGCCGGTGGTCGGGGGTGGTTGTGCTCCCTGGGTCATTGTTTACTGTAATGAAATTAGGCTCGCCCGGATGGAGGTGTCTGTGTCTTTGGGATGTGACTGGTATCATCCGAAGGAGGTGACCGGTATCGGATAGAAGGCAGGAGAAGGTGACTAATTGAGGGATCCACATCTGTTGTAGATTACTGTATAAGGAGCCCTACGGCCTAGTTACTTAGAATAGATAATCATAAGACTTACCCCTCACATCACTATTCTCTGGTCGACCATTCTTACACCACCCGCTACTGTTAAATAGTTTACTTCATTCATTGATAATTCATTCGTGTATGACCAGCCACTTTAAATGCCCTAAGGGATTAGGGTAAAGCACCTAATCACACCCCGCGACTTTAGATTAAACCATACCGGGGCTTGAACTTAAAACATATTACTCTACACCAAAGGACGAGAGAACAACGGGGTCATTTTTTTTTTTAATTCATACTTGCATGCAGCCTTACACCCGCAAGGACTGAACCGACTCACTGTCCACATCGACATGGGGTTCCGAAATATCAGCGGAGCAGTGCTACTCCAGCCGATGTGAGTACCCCCCATTGTGAATCATCTATTTATAGTTCCAACCCACGGCATCATCCAGATGGTACTTCGGAGGTGCGTCATAGCCTATCACTCGTTGAGGTAACGTTGCGCTTGTGAGCCAGCGGTTCGCTTATAAACTACCGGAGTTTATGAAACGCCTATACAGGCTATGTGCGGTGTTTGATGGCGCAATCCCGCGTCGGGTTTATAGGCATGGAGTAGTACAGGGAGACAGTGGAGGCGCGCTGGGTATCCATACTACAGCTGTGATCGGGTAATCCGTACGAATGGGTGATCCTCACCCTGCATCCGAGCACCAATAGCGTGAAAGCGCCCATTTAGTCATCCGCGCGGCTGACGCGCAAGTTAGGCCTCCAACTCCTCACAATCCATCCATCGTCCTCTCTCTCCCCCCCCCCCACTACCACCCTACCCCGCTACGCCGATTACCCACAACACCCAACCACAACACCCAACCACCACCACCACAAAAACCACCACCACAACCACCACAACCATGACACTCGGGTAACTCTCCCTCCTCCTCCTCCATCACTCCCCTCCCCTTCCCCATCACTCCTCGCACTCCCCGTCTCTATACCTCCCATACCCAGCTAGCTAACACCCCCTCCCCCGGGCCCCCACAGGACTGAGACCACCAATGTTCTCTACCGCAACCTCGACGCGCTCACCTACATCCTCTCCCCCGCGCAGCTCAGCGCCATGACCGAATCCGAGCGCAGCACCGCGCTTCAGACGCTCCTTGTGACAGCCAAAGCGGCGGCTCGGCTCGCCGACGCCTTGCATATGGAAGCGTGTCGGGATAATGGGGAGGGGGGTGCCGCGGCGGAGACGACTGAGAAGGGGGCGGGATGTTGTGCGGCGAAGATGATTGAGAAGGAGGTTAGGGGTGCTGCGGCGAAGATGATGGCGGAGATGGGGCGTACTTGCTCGTGTAGGAATTTGGGCCAGGGCTTTACTTGCTCGTTATGTCAGCCAGGGCATGGTTAGGGACAGGTTATGTTATCTACTATCATATAAAATAATATGTATGTTCGGTAAAAACCTTTGGGAACCCCTAGCCCTACACCTAACCCTCACCATTAATTAAATGGAATACAGTGGGTATCACAAAAAAGAAAAGAAAACGAAAAAGACGAGGTAGTATCGGAGCTGATGGCCGTAAGGTCTGCTCGCGTAAAGTAAGGGCCGGATACCGGGCTAGCTATATATAAAAGATCGATCAATTACGGGTGTTAGAAGGAATTTAAGTTCCAGAATACGTTAATATGAGCAGGACAAATAGTGACCCCGGGTGTAGCACCCGGGCAGGGCCCTCCTAGTATATAAGAGATGAATGGAAAAGTTCCTACCTACTGTATGTTTTCAGAGTTGCTGTAGTATGTAATTCTAGATATCTCGTCTACTTGGTGCTCAAATCTTCGCCGATCATGAATGACCACCCGCGTAATTCAGGCATCAACCCTAACCCTTTCTTTCTCTTCCTCACAACCCCCACTCCCCACCCTCTGCGCAACCCAACTCCGCACACCCAGCTCTGCGCATCTCATCTAACCAGCGCCCCCCCTCCCCCCCCCGAAAGAAAGAAAATAATGCCACTCGGTCACCTTCCCTCCACCCCAAATGCCCACCTCCCACAACCACTACCGGACTAGTCCCCGACCAGCAACGGGGTGGTCGTGCCACTTAACCACCTCACCAACTCGTTGAACCTCGTGACCTCGGGGGAGGGGGTTGCTAGTGCAGCGGAGTCAACTGAGGAGGAGCTTGCCGCGGCGAAGACGACGGCGGAGATGTTTATTTGCTCCTTCTGTAGGATGATGGGGCAGAGGTTCGGAGACGAGTGAAGATGATGCTAGCTACTGTATATCTTGATGGCCGCTGTAGTGGGTAATACTAGATATCTCGTCTACTTGGGTAGTTAACCCTTTGTGGTTGAAGCGCCAATGAACGGTTATCGCCTTCCAAGCGTTGCAACCTGTTTGGGGAAATGCCAATGCTAAGCGATAGTTCTGTAGCTTTTAAACTTGTAATATTGTAAACCGGATTCCGCTCGCTGAGTGACTGATGATGCCACTAAGACGAAGCAGAATCCTACCCTATTTATACATGTTGGAACCTATGCCAAGGCCCGCTTTCTAATACTAATGAGGTAACGATAATAGAGTAAGACAATCGACCCGAAGATAACCCCAATAGAAAAGCGCCCCCGCATAGTTCCGTCCTCCATTCTAATTCCGACACGTAACCATGAACCTTGCAATTGCCAGTCATCGGGCTGTACCATACTATTATCCTAGACCTACTTCCCTAAGTAGAACAGCCTACAGCCGTAAGCCCCGCTTCCTATTCTATTCCGGGTGAGACACCCAATAGTAAGCGTGCTCACAATATAGGCTAATACTAGTGTCAACCCGGTGCCTCCCCACCTCGGTACCTTTCTACGCTTGTTCTCTCGTATCACCGACCATACTCAAGATCACAACTCATCACTCAGATATCCCTGTTCGACTTAGAAGCAGTGTTCGTGCTGTAACACTACTCCCCCTTCCTAGACGTCGCCCTCGACCGTTAAAACCTCTCTATGATAAAAACCCTGTGGGAAAAGTCATAGAGTAGGAAAGGTATCGAGCTAGTCTTCCCTAGTCCGTTGTCGCTTCGGAGGCCGTCTCGAATCGGTGACTGGCCCTTGACTCCGCGTATGGGGTCGAGTATTCGTGACCGGTTTGAAGTTCTCATCTAAGAGCGCTTCTTGAGGATCGGGTGTTGCGAGTCGTTTTCGTGTGTTTTGTTGCCTGCCAGGGTTGGGATCCTCTCGATAAGGTCGCAGCAACATCTCGTGGAATACGTCGTGAACCTTCCATTCTACCGGAAGATTCAAACGATAAGCCCTGTTTCCTACAGTCGCGGTGACTTCGAAAGGCCCTGTGAACTTGTCTGACCATTTATTGTAACCGCCGGCGCTCCAGATCCAGCAAGACTTTGACCGACAGAACCGCTGAACTGCTGGTCCTACCGACGCCATATTCTGTCGAAGATCTTCAGAGCGATCCTCGCCGACTCATGGGCTGGAGAAGGTCTTCCAGGTAGGTCTTCTGGCAGATCCATGCCTGATTTCGCGTGATCCGTTGGCCAATCCGTTCGTGGGTGGAAACCGTAGTTGCAATAGAACGGTGACTGCCCTGTTGACGAGTGTTTCGCATTGTTATAGGCATACTCGCAGATTGGTAGTAGGTCTTTCCATTTTTTCCCTGTGCCTGCAGTGTAGGCCCGGATGTAGGACTCGAGGTGCTGGTTGGTCTTTTCTGTTTGGCCATCTGTCTGTGGATGGAACGAGGTCGAGAGTCTTCTACGAATCCCTAGTCGTTCGGTAATCGCAGCCCAAAATGCCGATACGAACTGTGTTCCTCTGTCAGAGACGATGCTCCTAGGAAGTCCGTGGAAGCGCCAAATGTCCTTGACAAAGGCGTTAGCGGTCTGTTCCGCATTGATTCCCGTCATTGGAATGAAGTGAGCCATCTTCGTAAAACGGTCCACGACTACCAATACGTTACGGAATCCTGATTTCTCCTTTGGCATTTCTACTACGAAATCCATTGAGATATCAGTCCAAGGTGTGGTGGCTAACTCTAGGGGTTGAGGAGTGACAAGTGCCTCCGACGCGTTTTGGCTCTCTCAAGATATATCGCAAGTCTTGACGGTTGGCTACGTCGTGCGACATTCCTGGCCACCAGTAGTTCCTATCGATCAACTCAAGGGTTTTATCCTTCCCAGATGCCCCGCCACTGGTCTGTCACATGATGATCTTCGATGACTTGTTCGATCACAGATCCTAAGACTACCCAACGACCATCGTGGGTGGCCTCATTCGATCCCGGGGTCCATTCAGTGGCAAGAAGTCTGCTATTACGCATCAGCTTCCCTGTCCCGAAGACTTCAAGGTTTGCGTCAGGGAGAGGTGCTCATCCCGAACACTCTCCGAACCCATTGTCTGTCCTGTTCATACCAATCTTGTAGTGGCTGAGGCAGCTCTACACTTGGTAGATGTCGCATCAATCGATCCAAAGGGGTCCATCCTTCTTCGGGTTCTCAATGATTTCGGTGCCAGTTTCTACGCTGGTCCGCGATTTTCTGACAAACTGTTCTGGCGCCGAAGAACTGTTTTACGGGTTGTTCACGATTACTCCCACTTCCATAAATAACTCTACGCCTTGTGAGTGCATCGCTTGCCATTCTTTTCGCCACGGTAATGGATCCTGAAGTCGAAAAGGTGATATCTTTTTCTACCATCTTATTTTGTCTTCAACAACTTCTTGGTCGTTGTGAAATACTGTAGGTTCTGATGATCCGAATGTATCTGGATAGGAATGTCCGTTCCTTCCAGCCAATGTCTCCAAGTCAAGAGAGCAGAAACTATAGCGAGCATCTCCTTGTCATAGATCTCATAGTTGACTTCTGCCTCGTTGAACTTGCGAGAGTGGTAAGCTACCGGGTGTAGAATACCGTCCTCGAACACCTGGGAGAGTACTGCGGCCTCGGCCCAGTCACTCGCGTCAGTTTCTATGATTGCTTCGCGGTGTTCGTCATAGTGTCGTAGTATTGGGGCAGACGTAAATCTCTTCTTGAGCTCGTCGAAAGCGCTTTGCTGTTCACTGCTCCATCGCCATACGGAGCCTTTCTTCAGCAGATCGGTCATTGGTCGACAAATCTCGGAGTACCTGTGGATGAACCGTCGTAGGAAGTTGGCGAACCCGAGGAAACATTGTAGTTCCTTGACCTTGGTTGGTGGCAGCCATTCCGTGATTGCCTTCACCTTTTTAGGCGAGACCTGGTTCCCTTTTCCTGATAGTACAAATCGTAGGAATTCTACCTCCTGTCTGTACCATTCCATTTTCTCGAGGTTCCCGTATAGGTGGTTTTGTTCCAGTCGCTCCAATACTTTACGCACAAGAGTCGTATGCTCTTCCCTAGTCTTTGAATATATTAAGATATCATCCAAGTAGACTACTACGCCTTGATCTAGAAGATCCTTGAATATGGTTAACTATGACCTTAACGACGCCGGTGCATTGGTTCAAAAGGCATTACCCTATATTCGGCGTCAGATTTCGTTCTGAAAGCTGTTTTCCATTCCTCGCCAGCAGCAATTCTAATCAAATTGTAGCCATTTTTCAGGTCTATCTTGGTGAAGAACTCTGCTCCTTTCATTGCGTCGGCCAACTCTGTCATGAGTGGGAGGGGGTAGCGATTCTTGACTGTAATGGCATTTAAGCCACGAAAGTCTACGCATAACCTGAGTTGCCCGTTGGCTTTCTTCACGAAAAGGATAGGTGCTGCTGCTGGGCTGGTGGAGGGGACTATTTTGCCAGAGGCTAGCATTTCGTCCAAGTACTCCTTCTGTTCCACTGAGAGCCACAGATCGGTCCCCACGGAGGCTGCTTTCTTCCATAAGCGAGAATGGTGGTCCCATTCAGAAATGATCAGAATCGATCGGCTCCTCTTTAGAGAAGACGTCGAGGAAGTCCTGATATTCCATTGGATAAGACTAGCGAGCCTCGCCTACCAACGCCTTGCCCGGGGTGTTGCTCGATCGCCATCTGTGTTTGCGACGACCAACAAATGACCTTCTGCGGTCTTCTTTGTAGGTGTCATACATGGTCCTGAAGCATCCCTTCACTTGACAATTGATGTTGTCGGCGCGACCTTAGTCTGACCCCAATGATGGTATTGATGCCTCGAGCCATCGATGGTATGACGGTGCCTCATCGCTAATCCAGCCAACCTCGCAGACGATGCTCTGTTCAGATGGTTGCCGACGCGGAGGTGAGAGGTTGAGTAATGTGGGTGCCGGAGTTAAAGATAGGGGTACCATCGGCCTGTCTGATGATGAGAGGCTAGGTCGAGATTGGGTTGATCTTGAGTGGTGGATACAGTTCTGTGACATGACCCAGTCTTCTGTTCCATCGACTAGGAAAGGCTGACTGTTTCTGACAGAAAGGCTAGTTATGAGTGGTCCAAGAGAGTTCAATCTCGAGGCGGGTTTCTTGTTGGTGTGAAGACATGTTTGTATGTGTGGATGTAAAGGTATTCTTGGGTACGAGTGGGTTGATGTTTTTTTTTTTTTTTTTTTGGTTCTTGTTTGAGCGCGGCGCAGGGGAGTTTATATAGAAAATTCGAGCGTTGATGAAGATCATGGTACAACACTTACGCCAGGCGTTTCGGGGTGTAACCCCATCCTCAGAGTGTGTGTAAGAAGAATTGAATTGCGCGAAATAACAAAACCGATAGAACCTAGTATAACCCGACCCCTTTGAAAAAAATTCCTTCCCAAAGTAAACATAAAAAACCCGTAACACAACATGAAATAAACCCCGCAAAAATAGAAATACCCAATCAATTTAGTCTTCCAAATTCGTAATTCTTGCCCTAAATGCGGCCCCACTTCGCTTTTGTCACCCCCTTCAGGAAGATTCTTTCTTCAGGTTCAACCCGACCTTGCTTGGTCGCCACGCAATCCTTCGCGAAGTGGTTATCTCTACCACAACGGAAACACTTTCCTTCCTTCTGCCACTTCTCTTTTTCTTCCTTGGTGACACCTAAGTCATCCGAGCTTTTAGAGTTGCTGGGTGGTGCGGGGAAGGTTTTCCGAGGATTTGCGTTGTTGCGCGATTTTCGCCGTTCCGTTTTTTCTTCGCGAGGTTTCACAGTGTCCTTGCCTCGCAGAATTTCCTTCCGAGCCTTCACCTCGTGATCCTTGCGTCCGACCTTTCGTACCCAGGCTAACCATTCCACGAAATCTTCAAGCTCTTCGATCGCATTAGAGAGCCGTTGTTCCAGCGAGGAGTTTATTCCTGTTAGGATCATGGATCTCATGACAACTGGTCCAACTCAAGGCCCCATTCCAGGTTCTGCATCTCGCTGATGAAGTCGCCGACAGCCACCTGACGGTTGTCCATCTTCTGCTTGGCCTGCTCCTGGCTCGTACGGTTGCCATATTGGGTGCGAAGCTCCTGCTTGAACCGTTCCCAGGTTCCGATGCTTGGGTCCAGCGCTAATCTTTCCGTGAAGTTCCGCCAGAAGTTCGCCGCACTACCGGTAAACTCAAGGGATGCCCACATGATCTTGGTGCCGTCATCCCATTGGACTTTCTTCTGGAGACTGATTAAGATCTCCATTTGATCCCAGTTTCTACGCCTTGATCGGGCTTTTCCGGAGAAGGAATGTTGGCCTTCTTGGCGCCGCCACGGTTACATGCTGAGGTGCGAGAATTCTATTTCTCGCTGGCGCCTCCTTTCCTGCCTCCGCCTTTCGCGTTCCTGCCGCCTGCGGCGTTCTTCATCCGAGGTGTCTGATGAGGAAGATCCTGGTGGTGGTGGTGCTCCTCCAGCGTTGCCTCCGTTGTTACCGTCCCCATTTCCATTGCCTCCGCCTTGTGCTCCCTGACCTCCATCCTGTCCTTGTTGGCTATTACGCCCAAGGTTGGATCCTGGTGATTGACCTTGGCCTCCGGGATTCTTACCGGATCCGGAGCCAGCTGGAGGGGCGACTGGTGGTTGGGGAGGTGGGCCTGAGCCGCTGCCACCTGCACCTGTTCCTGGGGCCAGTGGTCGTTACACAGCCGTTCTACGGGCTGTTTCCCTCATCTGCTCCATCGTCTCTTCCAGAGCTCTCCTCGTACCAGCGAATTCTTCCACCAATGAGGCCTGCTGCTGCCTGGCCGTCTCCAGCTGTTCCAGTGTGGCTGCTATGCCTTCTGGGATTTGGACCACCTCATTCTGCGTCTGTTGCTGGATCCAGTTGGCCAGCTGAGTTATGTGCTGGGCCTGTTGCTCCTGTCGCTGTTGATGGGTCCTGGTAGTATTGGTGAGGTGTTCCAAGACTTGACCGAGGCTCGTGGTGGTTGCGGCTGTTTCCGCCCGCACCCACGCGAGGATGAACCCATCGCGGCGTTCTCGTTCGTCTTGGTCCTGATCGAACTTCATCTGCAACTCGCGGATGAGCCTGCCCGTTTCTTCGTGCTGCTGGGTGAGTTGTGCGGCGTGTCGCTGAGTGATTTCCCTGATGGCAGGGAGGTCTTGGACGCTCATAGTGAGGTCTCCAAGTCCGCGATTCAGCTGTTGAACCACGCCTTCTCCGCCGATTTCCGCCTAACGATCTTCCGGCGTGCTCGACACGGTGTCCTCCACGCCTACGCCAGATCTTCGCTTCGCCCATTACTATAGTGACCGGCGCTTTGAATAGACGACCTCTCGATGGCGTATGGAGACGGAATAAGTCCCTTGTCATGGCGGCTGGCCATAGGATTCGGCCGCTGCCGATCTGAAGAGGTCGCTGATCGGCGCGGCCCCGATCCTCCTGTGGCGCTGCCGATTGGCCTCGACTGTACCTCGATCTCTCACCGTGATTGAGCTCTCCATGTTGTAGTCTTCCTCCGATCGTTGCTGATGACCCCTTGACATCGCTAAGTTGCTCGATTCTGAGCTGTGGCTGTCTTCTGCACCAGGGTTGAGCGACGAACCACGGGACGGAGTGAGCTAATCCGTAGGATTGCTGACTGAGGGTGACTTTGATAGGGAAGAGTTCCGGGTAGTTGAGAATCTCCGGATCGTGTTCTTCGAACCTGCAAGTAGTGCCTGCTTCGGTAAGGAACCCGGCGTATTTGAGGTATCCGCAATAAAGATGTTCAGCGCTGCCTCTGCGAACAATGAAGGAGGTAGTGCAAGTGAGGTTGTTGATAGCTGTTGTTGCTACTCGGGGGTGCATAAGGTATCAAGAGTCTATTTAATAGACTACCTTCTTATTCCTTTACTTGAGAGCACGATGACTATCCGTCACACAAAATACTTCCAAGTATTGGTCTAAGCGAGTAGTTGTCTTATCGAGACGTTTTGACAATATGCGATCGGTAGAAAATAATAGCGTAGTGGATAAGGTACAATATAGTGTTTGGGGAAATGCCAATGCTAAGCGATAGTTCTGTGGCTTTTAAACTTGTAATATTAGAATCGGATTCCGCCGCCGAAATGACGATGATGCCACTCAAGACGAAGCAGAATCCTACCCTATTTATACACGTTGAACCTACGCCATGCGCCCGCTTTCTAATACTAATGAGATAACGATAATAGAATAAGACAATCGACCAAGATAACCCCAATAGAAAAGCGCTCAAGATAGTTCCGCTCCTCCATTCTAATTTCTCGACACGTAACCCTGAACTCTGAATTGCCAAGAATCGAAATTGCTGTACCATACTATTGTCCTAGAGCTACTTCCCTAAGTAGAATGGCCTGCAGCCATAAGCCCCGCTTCTATTCCGTTCCGGGTGAGACACCCAATAGTAAGCGTGCCCCCACAATAGGCTAATACTAGTGTGGTTGCACCCGGTGCCTCCCCACTCCTCGGTACCTTTCTATGCTTGTTCCCTCGTTACCCGACCATACTCGCATCACAACTCATCACTCGTATTATCCCTGTTCCTTGACTTAGAAGCAGTGTTCGTGTTTCCTGTAACACAACCCCGCGTACTTCAGGCCTCCAACCTAACCCTTGCTTCCTTTTTCCTTCTCCCAACCTTCGCTCTTCCTTTCCTTCTCCCATACCCCGCAACCCACAACCCGCCCACACCAACCTCCACACAGCACCAGCCAAAATGACTGTCAGGTACCTCCCCCATAAGCTCCCCCTACACTCCAATTCCAACCTCCCACATCCAAGCCCGCAACTAACCCCCGACTAGCTCCGAGATACTCCTACAACTAAGCCACCTCACCGGCGTGGTGATGCGGCTCGCCACGCCGGACCAGCACACCCGGCTCTCCAGCGACGAGCGCAAGGCCGTTATGCAACATCTCAAGGCCAGCGTCGACGTGCTGGCAACGCTCGCCGAGGTTGTGCGTTTGGAGGCGTCGCGCGGAGGCGCTGTAGCAGAGACAACTGACAAAGGGGACGTGGATACCCCGGTGGAGACGACCGAGAAAGGGGAGGGGAGTGCCGCGGCGACGAGTAACAAGTATGCGCCGCCGCCGCCGTTAATGGAACCGTACTTTGACGAATCTGATTAACCGGGGGTGTTCTTGGCTTGGCGGCGGTAATGGCGCGGGTGGGGTTTGCTTGCTCGTTATGTAGGGGTTTGGGGTTTGGAGCCTGGGGGCGGGGTATTATATATTCAAGAGAGGAATAAAAACGGTCCTACCTATTGTATATCTTTAGAGCCGCTGTAGTACAGCGAGAGGTAAGTTTTGTAGAAGTATGGGAGGAGGAGCTCTATTAGCTATACAAATCCTGTTTTTAGGCCGATCATTTTACCTCTCGCTGTAGGTCAGCGAAACCGTTGCGGCTGAAGCCTGAACGGCCAATCATAAAAGACCATCTACCAAAGCAAAAAAGGAAAGCGCAAGCGTTGCAACCCCGCCTCCAACCTAACCCTTGCTTTATCCACCTAGCCCACACCCACACCCCATTCTCCCACACACCCGACTCCACACATCTGCTCATCTTTCCCCGCCACCCAAAAAAAAGAAAATGTCATTCGGGTACGGTTCCTACCCCCCTCCTCCCCCATTCCCGCACAGTACCGCACTAACCACACCACCCACCAGCTCCGAGATACTCACCGCACTGAGCCGCCTCAAAGAGGCGGTGGGCTACGTTTCCTCACCCAACGGGCATGCACTGCTCTCACCGGAAGAGCGCAAAGCCGTCATAGACCATCTAAACGCCAGCGTGGGGGTGCTAGCGAAGCTTGTGGAGGTAGCGCATGTGGAGGCGCTGACGGCGCGGAGCACGGCGGGAAGAAAAGCAGCAAAAGTAACTTATGATTCCGAAGCGCAAATCATCGAGAGGATGAGGGCCGAGATTGAGGAGACTGGGAAGGAGACGGAGCGGTTGAGGGCGGAGGCAGAGGCGGAGGAGGCCAGGAGAGATGCAGAGAGGACGAGGAGGTTATCAGAGAGTAGGAATCGGAGGCGTGTGTAGTCTCTCGACCTATACAGTCTGACCGGTTCGTGAATACTTGGGCCAGTCCAGTCGAGGCTTTTCTCTTCATGGCCTAGTCCAGTCCATTGGCTGACGCAGAGTGGTCCACCTACCCAATGTTTATAACTATCATGAGTTTTTGAATTATGATTCGTGGGTTTTGTTTGAGATGTAATATCCATATTTCTGTTAAATATCCTGGAATGCTCTAACTTGTTTGGTAAGGAACGAAATTTGGACTACAAAACTATACTCGGGCTGTTATAAGTTTATATTGTCTAGTCTAGTCCATATGGTACAATCTCTTAGGTGTGTAGGGGTAAATGATCCGTGCAGGGAGGAGGATCAATGTGAATAACCTCCAAGATTGACCTGGATTTCGACTTTGTATTTATTTACCTTACTATGCCGATATATTCCAGAGATGCCCTCCAGTAAGTTTAATTCGCCTGAGGGTGATAATTCATCTATCCTATTTTTAGGATTGTTCAAAAATGCATATAACAAGCGGGGGTAGCACAAATGGGGATACTCGCCACTGGGGAATGATGCCTATAAGATTGCAGGTCAAAAAAAAGCTAGCTATCTGCTATAAAAGATAATCGTCTCCTGTGAGGGGTAACTACCCTGATAGCTGACCTTTCCCGGTCAAAAAATATTAATGCAGGAAAGAAAATGATAGTATAGGTGATAAGATTCCGACCGACCTGTCAGGATGGTCGGGATTTAAACCTCCAGGGCTTTATTCTTTCTTAAATGTTCTAGGATCTCATGATACCTTATGAGTTCATGGTTCCAGGCACATGTCCTGTCAGCTAAGTCTCCCGCCCCCCCCACACCTTCCCCCCTCCGTGGCTGAAGTACCAACTATAAATCGGAATGCATTGCAGCCTCGTGCATATGTATGCATATGTTGGTAAGTCTGCATGACAACCTCCACTTACCACCTCTACTGGGCACAGATCTTCCGAACGACCAAAAATGACACTTGGGTACGCTCACCTCCCCCCTTTCCCCCTCTCCCCCACCACCGCACAGCACCATATTCACACTACCCAACAGCTCTGAGATACTCGTACAAATCAATCACATCACCTCGCTGGGCAAGCACCCTTTACTGTCCACCGACGAGTGCAAAGCCGCTATGCAACAGCTCAAGGCCACTGTCAAGGTGATGACGGAGTTCGCGGAGGTTGCGCATGTGGAGGCGAGAACGACGCGAGAATACCAAGCGCAGCAGGGCTCCGGAGGAGCCATGGGCGTTAAAGACGACGGATTTAAGCGGAACGAGGGGTAGAGAAGGGTTCAATAGGTGGTTGTTAGGGGGGGCGGCGGTGGGGCATTAGGGGAAAAACGGGGCCTATGTTGCGGAGAGTGTAATATTCTTATCGCGGCAGCGTTTATGGTATTGTTTGGCAGATATTTCCTGTAGAGTAATAAATGCTCCTGATGGTATGTAGTACACTTAGTCAGCTCCCCTCCTCCGCGGCAACCTCCCGTGACCTGGCCTATGGCATAACCAGCCAAGCGGAGGTGGAACCTATGAACACGGCCACTATTGCATGCCTTACAAAAACCTGTCTTGGCGGTTCTCCGTGTGTAAGCAATAGCGGTCGTGCTGTATACCTCCAAGCTCCAAGTTTCCAGCTTACTCACCGCGGAAACCACCCCACAACCCACCACCACCACCACCACAATACCACATCTCGCCCACACCTCCCCTACCACAATTATAAACCTCTCATACAAGAATGACGCACGCGTACGTACCCCTCCAATCCCCCATCCGCCTTCCCCCAACTCCCACCACCACTACCACAACTAACTCCTACCCCCACCCCTACCAGCTCAGAGATCCTCACACTGCTAGGCCACACCACCCACATGCTAAACCGCCTCACGTCATACGGGCAGTCACCACCGCTGCCCACAGAACACTGCAGGTTAGGGCTGCAGCAGCTCGTTGCGACAGCGGAAGCCGCGGCGGAGGTCGCACACGCGGAAACGCTGATTGCAGGTGGGGGGGTTGATACTGATAGGATTAGGGCCGAGACGCACAGACTGAAGGCGGAAGCGGAGAAGGTGGGGAAGGAAGTAGAGAGGGCGGTGGTGGAGACAGAGAGGCTGAAGGCGGCGGCGATGATGGTAAGGAGTGAGAAGATGAAGATTGATGCCGAGACGGAGAGACTGAAGGCAAAGGCTGAGGGGGCAAGGGTGGAGGCGAAGATGGAGGGGGGGAAGGATGTTGCTGGATCAGCGGAGAAGACGCAGACCTTACACCCGAAGAAGGATGCAGTGAGGCTGACCGTTGGGGTGGGGCGGGTGATGGCGGCAACGGAGAAAGACCCAAAGAAGGTTGACGAGACGAGGAGGAAGACTTCAGAGAAATCCCCGAAGAAAATTGAGGAGACGAGGAGAAAGTCCTCAGCGAAGGACCGGGTGACGAGCCAACCGTCAGAGCATTCGAGGAGGTTATGAGGCGGAGTTGGAATTTGACTGCGGGTGGAGGCTAATGGTTTTGTATTAGCACTGTGCCTTGGCGAGAATAGTTTTTTAGCTTTTTGTTTGTGGGTATCTACTGCTTGATGAGCTGTTGCTGTAATCTGTAGGTTGCTAAGATGAAAAATCAGCGTGAAAACGTCAAAGCTTACTTCAGGGTTAAGCGGGCTGCCGACTCCAGGCATTGTTTCAGTCATCATTTATTCTAGTGATCTTCGTTGAATTATCCAAGGCCTCTTGCATCTGAGGCAAAGGTGTGCTCGCAATCGTGTAGAGACCTTTCTCACCCCCTCCGCATTGGCGCTGGTTTTGGTTTCGGTGGTTTTTGTGTCGTGCAAGGCGGGGGTAAGGGACTGGGGCGGGTGTCTTGTGATAAAACAGATGAGAAAGAGGGGGTGCAACCGCTCTCTCTTTATAGTGCCATAATTACAGGACAAGCTAGCCCCAATATAAAAGTACAGAGTGTCTGAAGTATGGTCCGCAATACATAATTAAACGTAATTGTTAATAATATCTATGACCGTGCGTAATGACTGGTCACAATGCAATCAACAACTCTTGCTCCCACAGACGAGCCCCGTCAAGATCAGGTTATTGTCTAATATCGAGCATGCACTCTCACTCGCATTTAGGAATTTGCATAATATGGCGCATTTAGAACTGCTTATCTCGCAAGTCACCCCTCGAAATTTGGCAGTTGCAAAACCGAAAAACCAGAGCTAGAGCAGGGAGATCAAGGAGGGCTCGCCGGGTAGGGAGCGTAAAGTTTTCGAGCACTTGTAGAGTAAGTGTGTTATTTTACTAAGGTCGGTCGTATAGTTCAGCGCGTAGCACAGCTTTAGTTCTCGTAACTAGTAGTGACCCACTTCGCGACGGCAAAGTGTCATCGCACCTGAGAATCTCACCCACGTCCGTGTAGTACTTAACCACCATAGGTTTTGCCCCTAGCTATCTCCTAGCTCGCCGTGACTAGCTTAGGTAGTGTCAATAGCTAGCTCTAGCAATTCATAGATGCACAACCGCCCTCCTAGTATCAATATACGTCCCCATCCCTTTCCGTATTAGTATTCTCCGCCCTATTGAACCTTGATATTTTAGGAACCTTCTTCACTCGATCTTTTTCATTCCGCTTCCGCTTGGGTTTAGAAGTATGTCACACGTTTCTATTATAGATGCAGTCTGAGAATTGATATTGAACCGTCGAGTATAAGCTTTTGACTTTTCAATTAAGTGTTAAATCTAATCGCGCATGTGCGCCTCTCCAGTTTCATGCATGAGAGCTTTAGCAGCTCCTTTCTTGGAAGTTGTAATTTGATGAAATTGTTATCGAATAAGTGTCAAATTGAGGTGATGGAAGTTGCGTTGTGAAAGCTGTCTCCGGCTTACCCCAAATACTTGTCTTGGGTGCCAAGTCTGATTTTAATTCAACTGCCCAATCAGAGCCTTTCCCAGACCCTCATTTGTTTTTCAAATTCCTCAAAACGGGGTTCTCAGTACTTACCCTTAACCCCTGGTACATATCTTGTCTACTTAATCATGCCTCACGCCCCTGCCGTCCTCCACGCCTAGAGTGCCAATCATAAATTTGGAAAGCGTTGCAACCCAGTGTAGGTTAGGCCCCCAACCAACCAAGCGCCGGTAGATAAGCTTTACACTTACAACCTCAAACCTCCAACCTCGGACTTTCCTCACCCCCGAAACCGCCGCAAACCCACCACCACCAACACCCCCCCGTACCGACAGTCCAACCCCCCCTTCTACCTACAATCATGACACTGGTGTACGTATCCCCCACTCCCAGCTCCCACAACCACAACTAACCCCCCCAAACCAGCTCAGAGATCCTCGTCCTCCTCACCCACACCACACAAACGCTAAAACACATCACCTCGCCCGACCAACAAGCATACCTCTCCGCCAAGGAGCGGAATTCCGCGATGAATCAGCTCGAGCTCACCGCGCACGCCGCATCACGGCTTGCCGAGGCGCTAACTGCCGAGGGCGGAACGGGGATCACGGGGATAGATGCAGTGCGGGCTGAGGCAGCAGCGCTGACGGATCGAATCCGTGCCGAGCCGGATCACGTGTATCCTGAGGCTGAGCGACGGGCAGAGGCAGGGAAGGTTGGGCAGGAGACGCAGTGTGCGGCGCAAGAGACGGAGAGGTTGAAGGCGGAGACCGAGAAGGCTGTGAGAGAGACGGAGCGGTCAGCGCAGGAGACGGAGAGGTTGAAGGCAGAGACAGCGAAGGTTGAGTGGGAAACGGAGCGGGCAGCACAGGAGATGGAGAGGGTAGCACAGGAGATGGAGAGGTTCAAGGCAGAGGCCGCGAAGGTTGAGCGGGAGATGGAGCGGGAAGCGCAGCAGACGGAGCGGACCACGGTGGAGATGGAAAAGGTGGTGAGGGAGACGGAGAGATTCAAGGCAGAGTTGGAGAAGGTGGGCAAGGAGGCTGACAGGGCGGTGGCCGAGACCGAGAGGCTAAAGGCGGAGGCGATGATGGTGAGGAGTGAGAAGATCAAGATTGATGCTGAGAATGAGATGCTATTGGCAGAGACGGAGCGGATGAAGGTGGAGGTGGAGGTGGTAAGGGCGGGGGAGGAGAGGGTAAGGAGCAATGATCCTATGAGGCTGGTACAGGAGGGGAAGAAACCGGAACCCGATGCGGACACGGAGGAGATGGATTCATTTACCCCGCGGGTAAGGCGCAAGGATCCCAAGATGTCGGTGCAGTCGGGGTTGGGACGGAAATTCGGGTTGGACGCTGAGCCGATTGTTGTGTTTAGGCCGAACTGAGTGAGCAAGATGCCTAAGAGACGGGTGCAGTTGGAGAGCAACCTGGGAGATATCGAGGTGGACACGGACTTTGTCCCGAGCTAAACGGTACCAGGTATGATTTCAGGATGGTGAGGATACTTTGGCGATCGCGGAGAGAATAAAGCAACGTTTTCATCCGTTTTCTCGTTTATCTCTTTTCTTTTCAAAGATGATAGTAGTAAGAAAGGAGAGGTAGTGTCAGTTAGTAACCCCATTTCCAAACATTATTTTTTACCAAAAAAAGTTTTTCTTCTTTTTCTTCTTAGCGCAATTTTAACTATTAAATTTAAGAAATGAGTATAGAATGAGATGTCAGCGTAGAAAGCCTCCAAAGATGAATAGCTACAAATACATTGCAAACAAGTATCTCGCTTACTTACTCATCGCATTCCTCCCCCGCGGGCCTAATCATAAAGCGTTGCAACCCCCGCGAAAGTCAGGCCTCCAACCAACCAAGCACAGGCAGACAGGCTTGCCTCACAGTTGAGCTTCTCCACAGCCCAGTTCCACCATAGCAAGTCTAAAACAACACCCCCCCACAACCATGGCACTCCCGTATGTATCCCCCGTCCCCGGCCCCGACTTTCCACGACCACAACTAAGTCCCCCCTTCTACACCAGCTCAGAGATACTTGCCTTCCTCACCCACACCACCGAAACCCTAAAGCACATCACCTCGCCCGACCAACACGCACTACTTTCCGCCGGCGAGCGCAAGTCGGCCATGAAGCAGCTCGAGGTTGCAGGGCAAGCCGCATCACGCCTCGCCGACGTCGTACACATGGAGGCACTGACTGCGCGGGGCGCGACGGGGATTACGGGGATAAACGCAGTGCTCGCTGAGGCGGCGGTGCTGACGGATCGGATCCGGGCTGACCCTGATTATATGCATGCTGAGGCTGAGAGAGTGAGGGAAGAGGCAGGGAAGGTGGTGAGGGAGACAGAGCGGGCCGCGCAAGAGACGAAGAGGTTCAACGCGGAGGCGGAGAAGGTGAGTAAGGAGGCTGAGAGGGCAGTGGCCGATACGGAGAGGCTGAAGGCAGAGGCAATGATGGCGAGGAGTGAGAAGGCGAGGATTGATGCAGAGACGGAGAGACTGAAGGCGGAGACGGAGCTAATGAAACTGGAGGTGGTGGCGGAGTTTGAGCCGGAGCCGGTGGAGGAGTTTGAGCCGGAGCCGGTGGTGGAGTTTGAGCCAGAGCCGGTGGAGGAGTTTGAGCCGGAGCCGATGGTGGAGGTGGTGGCGGAGGTGGAAATGGAGTAGATGAAGGAGGAGCAGATGAAGGCGGAGGTGGAAATGGAGAAAGTTGTTGAGGGTGTTGATGAGATGAAGAGAAAAGGTTTAGAGACGCGCCGGGCATCGTTGAGCTTTTTCTTGGGGCCAAAAGGCGGAGCTGGAGTTCGACGGGAGTGGGAGGGGAGTTGATGGTCCTGTATTGGTGGCTTTTTTTTGGCGGGAATAGGATTTTGTTCTTTAATTGTGGGTACTTAATGGGCTGTTTCTGTAGTGCATGTGCGGTTGGAGTAGCATGTCAGCGGGAAGGTGCGGGGGTGTCACAGCGGTGTACGCCATAGTTAAGCGGGCACTGATCTCCAGGGATTGCTTAGTCGTTTTCTATTCGAGTCATCGTCATTTAATCATTCACCGACAATTGCGTCTAGGCCAAACGTGAGCTCGCAATCGTGTAGAGATATCTTCCCTCCCTCCGCCCTATTAGTCATATATGCTAGTTTTGTTTTCGCGGGACAGAATGGCTGTATCTCTTACTCGGAGGTGAAGAACTGAGAACGTATAGGATGTATTATATATAATGAAATGGATGAGAAGGAGAGAGGGCGAAAGCTCTCTCTCCATGGTGACAAAAGTAGAGGACAAAAGTACAGTTTGCTCTGACCCAGCCAGCGAGGTCTCCCAGCCGGCATCATTCTGGAGGGGTCGACTGATCTGGCCAGATTTCCGGGGGGGGGGGGCCCGAGTCAGCGAGCCCATAATACTTCTCATGCCCTTGCCCTACCCAGCACAGAACATGACTACGAACCTGATCATGAGCGAAGGCCGGATGAACAAAATCTGTACCTAGCGCGTATCTCTCGTTGGGACTGTTAAACATATACATGTATGAGCTTTGCAATTATGATCTCAACGTCAACTGATCACTCATAGGTATTACATCTCGAGCTTACCTTATAGCATTCCAAAGACAGAGCTTTAAGTGTTTGAGCCAGCTCGGATCGTGCCAAGCATACGACCCTTAAATTAAGCTCGCAGGAGCAGAACCTATCCTCATATACTGACCTATCACATCAGCTGTTTTCCGTTTTGTCGCTTCAGTTATGGGTATGCTCCGCCATAGTTCAGAGTGGCTCAAGTAGAATTATATTAAAAAGAATTTACTCTTGAAATAGGACGCTCGACACGTTTCATAGTATTGGAGGATTCTCATTTGAGCCACGGGGGCTGACTCATCTTCTCATTATTTATACCATATTAGTCATTCTATTACTCATACGTCTATGACTTTCTCTACGTTACTATACTACCTTTCATTATTATAAATACGGGGCATTCCCCCCTCTAGCTAGCACAATCAACACGTTCAATTAGTTCACTTCTCTACATACATTTCTCTAATCATCAGTCACTCAGCGAGCGTAATCCGGCTTACAATATCACAAGTTTAAAAGCTACAGAATTACCCCTTAGCATTGGTATTTCCCCAAACAACCACCTGACATATAAAACGTCTATTCTTCGTAGAAAGCCTATCCCGTTTCGGGATATGAACAGAAACCTTATCATTCAGAGATTAAGAGAGGACCTTATGCTTGAATGCATCTCTCTGTATCATATCTTCTCTTGCGCGAGCAGTATTCTCTCTAACCTCCCGTAGCATTTGCAGTTTGAATTATCGAAAATTATCGTGGGGCTCGACAGAGTATTAAGAGTTTGTATGGTTGAAAGATTGGAGTGAGATGACATAGTCTCAGGTGACCCAGGTTCCTGAATAGCTGAAGGAGGGGTCAATATTGTGATTCCCTTCGCGGTGTATGCCTATTGGGTGGTTAGAGGTAGCAGTAGATACACCGGAGGTACTTGCATTCGTGAGTGGACTGTTGGTACCAGTATGAACTGATCTCTCAGTTCTGACTATACCATCGATTGCTTGTATATCATGTTCTCGTAAGGTCGGATCAATAAGACTGATATCAAACGACGGTTCCAACTGTTGAAGCGCGGGTTCACGGTAATGATCTTATGCTTTAATCAGTACACAATTTAACAATACCGCCGGGAGATACTGTACCGCCCTCAATAATCTCCGGTTCTGACTGACCATTCTCGATTACTGTATCATCCACCTCGATTTGAGGACGTTCTACCGGTACCACTCTTCTTCCTTTGATAGGCTGATTGAACAGAATAGTGTAAGGTGCCTTTTTGGTAACCGAATATACCTTGCTATTCATTGACAAAATAGCCCCTGGGAGGGCATGTGACCAGTGCGCGGATTGATTATCCTCAAGCCAAACTGCTATTTTACCCTCTAAATGGCCGTTTACTTGTTCGATGAGTCCTTATCTTTGTGGGTGTCGTGACCTCCCGTTCATCACCTGTCAATCGACATTTAGCCTCTAGGATAATAAAAAGTTTAAATAGAATCACCTGTATGCCATGCTGTCTCATTAACAAGAGAACAGCTCCTTTGAATTCAGCACCATTATCGCAATGTAGAATGCGAGGTGGACAAAAATGAACTATCCAGTTCATGATAGCAGCGGCGACGGTCTCGCTGCTTTTATCTGTAATTGGATAAGCCGCAGAATCTTTGCTAAAGTGCTCCCGCATGTGACAGATCCATCTATAAAATCCATCAGGCTGAGAAATCATATCAATAAGGTTAACCTGTACCCCTTAAATAGATTCGATACCACAATTGGTCTGACTGGAGCCCGCTGCCGCTGTGATTGTGTTTTGCTACAGGTTCTACACTGACGTAAAACCCATGCTATCTCTTCCCTTGTTATACCTTAATAAATAAAACCAGCATCAGCCAAAGTCTTGTCTCTACCCGTGTGGCTCAAACCGATATGATCCCTGACAATCACATCAAAAGCATCCTCATCTGCTACGACTGTCTTGAAAGCACCTCCCCCACGAGGGCAAATCTGTTAGGCACCGTCCTCCAATCTGCATCTCTTTTTGGCTTCATATTTGAGTCGGTATTCATTATCATCTCCTGCTGTCCTTGCACCACTCAAGAGATCACGAATAAGAATCATCTTTTCAACGGTAGGGCGGAAGGGATTGCGGGAGGTCAGCAGAAACTCATGCCAGGCCAAGCGTGCCTCTGGAGAGAAGAGACTGGTGAGATTGGATAAAGCCGACATCTTGTTACTTTAAAGAGGAATAAAATATGAGTGTTCGATATGAGAGGTTTAGTGAAGGTGTAGGAACAGGAATCTTCAAGAAAGAATTTTGCTTCCCGGGTACCCACTCATTAAAAATCACACGCTACCGGCCTGGACATAGGTTTGACCCGTTGGTGTGTGTGGCTCCCGGGTGACGGCAGGCGAGTGATTTCTCATGAATCTACCCGCTGAATTGTGAGACAACTGGGTTCAACTCGCTGAAATGGTAGCCCAGTCGGTGAGTCACAATCTAGTTGAAGTCACCAGTCTGCAGGGGGAGATCCCTGAATCGACTAGTCCACTGAGTGATCTCTCCGGATAGGAAACCTCCCCATATCGACTGGAGCACCTACACTTATAACCTCCAAGCTTCCCCACACCCCAATTTCATCGTAGCAAGTGCAGAACCCACACAACAATGAAACTTGCGTAAGCACCCTCCCCCACGTTCACTGTCTCCCTCTAAACTCCCACAACGACAACCGCCACTAACCACCACCCCCATCACCCACCAGCTCCGAGATTCTGACACTCCTAGAGCGCACCATGTTTGGGGAAATGCCAATGCTAAGCGATAGTTCTGTAGCTTTTAAACTTGTAATATTGTAAACCGGATTCCGCTCGCTGAGTGACTGATGATGCCACTAAGACGAGGCGGACTCCTACTCTATTTATACATGTTGAAACCTATGCCAAGGCCCGCTTTCTAATACTAATGAGATAACAATAATAGAATAAGACAATCGACCCGAAGATAACCCCAATAGAAAGGCGCCCCCGCATAGTTCCGTTCCTCCCTTCTAATTTTGACACGTAACCATGAACCTTGCAATTGCCAGTAACCGAGCTGTATCATACTATTGTCCTAGAGCTACTTCCCTAAGTAGAATGGCCTGCAGCCATAAGCCCCGCTTCTATTCTGTTCCGGGTGAGACACCCAATAGTAAGCGTGCCCTCACAATAGCCTAATACTAGTGTGGTTGCACCCGGTGCCCCCACACCCCTCGGTACCTTCCTATGCTTGTTCCCTCGTTACCCGACCATACTCGCATCACGACCCATCACTCGTATTATCCCTGTGCCTTGACTTAGAAGCAGTGTTCGTGTTTCCTGTAACACACCACCCACACACAAAGCCGCCTCACGCTGTCCGGGTAGCAGTCACCACTACCCCCCGCGGAGCACTGCCGTCTCGCGCTGCAGCAGCTCGTCGCGATAGCCGAAGCCACGTCGAAGCTCGCCGAGGTGGCGCACGCGGAAACCGTGGCGAGTGATACTGCGAGGCTTAGGGCTGAGACGGAGCGACTGGAGGCAGAAGCAGAGAGGCTGAAGGCAGATAGGGAGTTGGTGAAGGCGGCGGCAGAGGTGAAGGCGGAGGGGATGAAGGCTGTTGCGGAGGCGGAGAAAGCTGCGAACGAGGTTGAAGAGATGAAAATGAAAGATTTAGTGAGACACCGGCCGCCCCCTGACGCGCTGCAGCCGCCCAAGGGGCTACCGAGGAGAGGGAAAGACGGGCAGCTCGAACCTGACGGGGGATGGAGGCAACTTGATGACCCTGAACCTGTGGAAGGGCGCCCCCCCGGGAATTACGTTTTCGGTATATTTGTACCCGATGCGTGAGGAGGTAAGTTGAGAAACTCTTGCCCCTTCATTTCATGCGACAGATCCGTGGTTTAGCTGACCAGTCATGAAGTGAGTTGTCAGGCAGTGGACCTGTTTCTCAGAGTATTTCCTTTACCTCCTTTGTCCGCACTTTGTGTTTAGTCTCATGTCTTCGTCCTGTAGAGAAGTAGTAGCGTACGTTCAATTAAGCAATATCATCACTATCATTCGCTCAGGGTTTCCAATGGTAGGAACTGTTTGTGATATAAGAGATAACCGCACCGACCACTAAATCAAGGAGCTCAAACTATACCAACTGTACCAACTGTTCATCTTGACAGTTTGAACCGGATTAACTGCTTAAACTGCGGTTTTATGTCTTGGCATACTCAGTATGATAACAGTCCCAAAAATAGGTATACAAGTTCTTGAACAGGGTGTTCGAGCTCAGGAACTGGGGTGTTGGAGCTCAAGAACTAGGGTGTTCAAGTTCATGAACATGAGTTTAAATAAACCGTTTAAGCCGTCGGTATAACCGGTTTTGCAGGTTTCTAGATCGTTCACACCATGTGTTGAGGGCGATAAAAACTACACCGACTATCCAGTTAAATAGTTCAGTTAAACCGGTTTGAAACAGATAACCGGTAAACCACTAGAAACGTTGCATTCGCTGCTCCCGAAAGAAGCACGCGGTTAAAATAGTATGGTAGCCTGAAAACGTAAAGGTTTATTTCAGGGTTAAGCGGGCACTTAACTCCTGGCATTATTTACTCGTTATTTATTGTTGTCATCATCGTTGTTCAATGCTACAACGGTGATTGATTGCCTATAGGCCAAAGGTGAACTGACTGTAAGCGTTGGTATCCTCCTATGTGTAGAGACCTCCCACCTCCGTCGACCCTCTCCGTCGGTGGCGCTGGTTTTGTTTGCGGACGTTACTTAGTTAATCTCTTACGAAGTCAAATTAAAAGCCGAACACGTAGGTGTGTGCTATGAAGAAATAGATGAGACAGCGCGATCGATGGCTCTGTCTTTGTAATCACAGAAGTAGAGGACAAACTAGCCATGCTGCAAAGGTACAAGTTGTCTGGAACAACGTGGACTCTAAACTACATGATGAAACCTTCAACAACATGATGATTAACACCGCCACCGCGAACATTGACTGGCCACATTTCAAGCTACACCCCTTGCGTCTATCCTTAAACTGTGGGGATTGTCATTGCTTCTTTGTGTTGTGGATCCACAAGCAGGAAATCAGGACTCCCGGAAGAGGTTGATGCTGGTCGCAACGCTTCACGGCTATATCTACTCGGCCGTTCATTAAATTGTCGGATATTGTTGTAGCCTGATCCCTACTAAGAATTCCGACCATTTAATGAACGCAAGAGTAGAGAGGTGGTAGTGATACTCGGAGCGACATTAGCAAAGAAATCTAATCTGGATGAAGTAATACTGCTGCCCACTATTACTAAATAGTCGTACGATGAAAAGGGAGGAAGCAGTAGACGAATTTTGTCAATATCTCGTTTCTGTTCAACAAGATCAACCAAGCACTCTACCCCCGAAATTAAAAATTTGATTGATAGAAATGGAATGGATTCCTCACTGGTGTCATTCATTTTACCTTACCAGTCAGTGACCCTTCGAATTTCACCGGTTGCAAAAACCGGTGGGTTGGAGCAGTAAGAAAGGAGGCCAGCCCCGCTGGTGAGACTTGCAGTGTAAGTGTTATTTTGTACCAGGGTCGGCCGTACGGTCCAGAGCGGCCGCGTAACTCCAACACTCGTATGTAAGTATAGCATTTGTAAACAAACATAGCTGGATCTGCATACCACCACCGAAATCCGCAGCCTCATGCAGGATTTCACGGAAGCACACACGGTTACGTTTCAAAACGCTCTGAAGTTACTGGTGGAGGTACGGTGTCGGACAGCCAGAACCAGCCGGCCAGAGCAACCACCGACTCCCCTTCACCCCATCGACTTTCAACAACACAACACTTGTCCAGAAATAATGTTCTTTTGTAAATTGGGTCTAATCATGGTTTTAAACATCCCCATAAAAGAGGATTTAAAATAATTAAGAACTGGCTGCACTATGACCTCTCAAACATTTGGTGCAATCTGCTCGAAAAAAAACATAGCTGTGAAATAATAACTTTAATAACTTTATGCCAAGGCGGTCAGATTAATTTGGATAATTCTTACTCTATTGGGATGATTAGATAATCATACTTGCCCGATTAGGACTAGTTTCTAGCTTGAAAAGAACATGAGGGTTGATTTTGACTGTCCGGCGCTGTACATGCAGCAGATGCACCTGCATCTACCGTTCCCTTAGTCATCCCCCTCCACCCACCGCGGCTGAAGCGCCAACCATCGTTGCAACGCCGCGTAAGTTAGGCCCACAACCCCAACCAAGCACATGCAACCCGTCCAATCTCCCCTGCCCTCCGCACCGCTCCTCCGAAAGACCAAAAATGACACTCGCGTACTTACCTCCTCCCTTCCCGTTCCCCCCCTCTCCCCCTCTCCCGTCGCCCCCACAACTACAATGAACTAACCCCCCACCCCCCCTCACCAGCTCCGAGATCCTCGCCGTTCTTGCCCACACCACAGAAACCCTCGCGCGCCTCTCCACAGCCGAGACGCACGCCCAGCTCCCCGCCGAACACTGCCGTCTCGCGCTCCAGGGCATCGTCGCGACCGCCGAAGCCGCATCAAAGCTCGCCGAGACGGAGAAGCTGAAAGCGGAGGCGCTAATGGCGCGGAGCGACAAGTTACGGATCGATGCCGAGACGGAGCGTGTCAAGGCGGAGACGGAGCGGTTGAGGGTGGAGACCGAAAAAGCTGAGAAGGAGGCTAATAGGGAGGTGGACAGGGCTGTGGCGGAGTTGGAGAGGGTGAAAGTGGAGGCGGAGAAGGCCGCTAACGAGGCTGGGAGGGAGGTTGAGAGGGCGGTAGCGGAGACGGAGAAGGTGAGGGCGGAGATGGTAGTTGAGAGGCTGAGGCTTGAGGGGGAGATTTTAGGGATGAGGATTGAGGCGGAGAGGGAGAGGGAGCGGGTCAAGTGGGAGGCGGAGGTGGACGTGCCGAGGGTGGCGCCATGGTGGGACGGATTGGGGAGCGGGAGGTGATGGAGATACTTGCTTGTCGTGGACGTGGGGTTAGACGGCGTTTCAGTTTTCGCAGGGGGGTTTTTGTCGAGCTGTAGCAAAGTACGCAGGATGAGAAATGCAAATCTTACAATGGATGATCGTAACAAAAACGTCCTCCTCCACTTCCTCATAATTTTGTATACAGTTCCTACCGTCTTTCCACTACTATCATTCGCGTGGTATTAGCAGATAAGACAAAAAAGTAGACATCCAATCCGAGTCTTGCCTGTCACCCGACAATATCCAGTATCCGCCCACTCACGCCATTGTGGTTGGCTCCATGTATATAATTCTAGCGAAGCAATCATTGACCTTCCCCCCCCCCGCATGGCAACGTCATTGATGCGATATGTGCACTTCCTGTCGTTGGTTATATTTGGATGGAATATAACCCCTCCCCCTGAACGGGGGCTTCGTGCATGAATTGCATCAAGTGTAGTCAGGGTTAGGTGAGTTGCCTTTGTTTTTATTTTGGGGTGGGGGGAGAAGGTACAGCGAGAGGGAAAGTTATCGTAGAAACAGGGGTCTAAAAACAGGGCTTCTATGGCTGGGCAAGCCAATAGGGCTCTTCCCATACTTCTACAAAAATTTTACCTCACGCTGTAGGGCTGTCGGGGGTGCCGATAGCACGTGAGCGGCAGTACAGGCTCTCGTTGCGCGTTCCCGCGTATCCTCAAGCCACACAAATGAGCCATAGCTCCTACTACCCCTACTCCTACCTTCTGACGACTGTAAAAGGACCCCTATTTCATACCATACTAAACCTTGGACTTGGCGCGTATTTCTATAGTATGCAATAGCGGTTCCTTTTACAAACATCAAGAAAATACGAGTATGGTACACACACTCTTAAAGATGATATGGTGGCATTCGGAAGTGGAACGATTGTGGCTGTAATAGGGCCTCATTGGCCAATAAGAGGTCCATTTCTAGCCATTCTGCTGCATTACTGCCACGGATCAGTCATGTTTGCTTTTCTGAGGGTAAAATCGGTATAATACTGTTCCACTTTGCTCAGTCTTGGCTCTTTTTACATACAAAAACAGCTAGTTTTAATCTCTTATAACTTCATGACCACGACAGATATTAAAAATCTGGCAAATAGAACTAAAGTTCATCACTATTACTATACCACTATTTTGGCACTTCTTTGATACCATTCTTGGTGGTGAAGTTATAGGTGATTGACCTTCCGTCACTTTTGGTTACTTTTACGAGTGGGCGGACCATACATTGCTTGCACTTCAGATCCCGTCGTCTGCTGCGAGCCCAAGAAAAGGCGAATATGACGTGTGTTTACTAACACATCTCGTTATCTCCCTTACCCTTATTAAATACAAGGTCTTGAGTGTAAAAGGGGATAGTGATCGGGAGCTATACTTGGTGGTATCTGTTCGGAGATGCCTTCTGCACGGTTTTTTTTCTTTCTCCTTTCCGTAAATTTACCGGTTGGATTTGATAGATGTGTACATGATTACTCCGTACTCGTTATGCTTTGACTTTCTGGACTCATGAACTACGTCCTACATATAGGGGAAAAGAATACATACCTGTTCCGCCGAGTCTCAAAGATTGGCCATCTCCGTCCAGGTATTAAGCTCTGAAATGATTGGGCTGAATGGCAATCGATCCGCATATATCAAAAGTTTGTTTCCCGTACGAGTATCCCTGGCCTAGCTGACCAGTTTTTCGAGTTATGGCGGTATCATATGGTCCGTCAACGCTGATCCTTTTTCGTGGGTGTTACATAACCGCGCGTTAATTAAAGGGTCGGATATCGTCGCAACCAAATGCTTACTAAAACTTCCCACCTTTTAATTAACCTCTAGTATGACACGAAACCCAGTGGGGGGTGGAGTCGCCAGGGATTGGATTCAGATCCAATAATAGATAACTATTTCTGAGCACTAGCCACTCTTTTGGAAAAGGGTCAGCATGTCTCGACGGAACCATGGAACAAGTAAGATACGATATTTATAGAAACATGCAGGTACATGTCTTGTGCACTTAGTCATCCACCCACCCCCCTTACTCCGGGCCCTTCACCGCGGCTAAACATAAAACACCACTCACACGCAACCACCGGCGCATAATTCAGGCCTCCACCAAACCCTACCACCCAACCACCCAAGCGCCAGCAGATAAACCCCACAGCTCCCCACCTCTACCTCGAAGCTTCAAGCTTCAAGCTTTCAACCTCCAACCACCACCACACCGCCCATCTCCTCAACAAACCAAACAAAATGACACTCACATCCGGCACCTCTTCCCCTACCCCACAATCGTCCTCAAGCGCCCCCACTAGCACCTCGATGCTCGCTCTCCTCACCCACACCACCCACACACTCGCCCACCTCCTGTCATCCAGCGGCCAACAGCCCACGGAGGAGCAGAGCACGCTGGTTCTGCGACAACTCGTCGCGACAGCCGAAGCCACCGCGAAGCTCGCCGAGACGGAGCGGATCCAGGCAGAGACCACTCGGGTTGCTGTGGAGGCGGCAGCAAAAACGGAGCGGTTTCAGGCCAAGACAGCGCGCAAGAAGATGAAGGCGGAGGCGGCGGCGGAGCGGATGCGTGGGGAGACTGAGAGGGCCGTTGCCGAGACAGAGAGGGTGAAAGCGGAGGCGATGATGGAAAGGATGAAGATGGACGCGGAGACGGCGCGGATGAAGGCCGAGACTAAGAAGGCAGAAAATGAGGCTGCGAGTGAGGTGAAGAAGGCGGTGGCGGAGACGAAAAGGGCGGTGGCGGAGACGAAGAGGGCGGTGGCGGAGACGGAGAGGGTAAAGGCAGTAGCAGAAAAGGCTGCAAAGGAGGCTGAGCGGGAGGCCGAGTGGACGGTGGCTGAGACGGAGAGATGGAAGGCTAAGACGATGATTGAGGGGATGAACATCGACGCGGAGACAAAGAGGCTAAAGGCGAAAACGGACCTGATGGGGGCGGAGACCGCGCAGATTCGGTGTAAAGCGGAGACGGAGCGGGTGAAGGTACAGACGGAGGCAGAGAGGGCCGCGAAAGAGGCTGAGAGGGCGGTGGCTGAGACCAACAGGTTGAAAGCAGAGGGGATGATTGAAAAGATGAGGATTGACACCGAGACCGAGTGGATGAAGGCGAAGACCGAGAGCTTGAAGGTGCAGCGGGAGGCGGAGGCAGAGAAGGTGAGCGGTGAGGCTGCCAGGTCGGTGGCGGAGACGGAGAGGTTGAAGGCGGAGGCGATGTTGATGCAGAGCGAGACAATGAAGATTGATGCGGAGACGGAGCGGATAAAGGCGAAGACTGAATGGTTGAAGTTGCAAGCAGAGGTGGAGGCGGAGAAGGTAAGGAACGAGGGTGCCAGGGCGGTGGCGGAGGCTCAGAGGTTGAAGGCGGAGACGATCATGCTTGAGAGCGAGAAGGTGAAAATTGATGCGGAGAGGGAGAGGCTGAAGACGAAAAGAGAGCAGAAGGAGGTGGAGATAGATCCGTTGGGGGACAAGGATATTGAGGGGTCGGCGCTGGAGGCACAGACAATATGCCCCAAAGGGGGAGCGGAGAAGCTGAAGGCACAAACGGAGACATTGAAGGCGGAAAAAGAGCGCAAGGAGGTGGCGGAGGCTGTGAAGGCCGCGAAGGAAGCTGCGAGGCTCTCTGAGACGGAGATGCTGAAGGCGGAGATACTGGGGAGGGTTGAACCGTTGAAAGTTGATGCGAAGATTGAAAGGACGAAGGGAGAGAAGAAGGGGAGATCCCCCAGGGAGGAAGTGGAGATACTTATGAGATCCCTCAAGGAGGGAGAGGAGAATGTGAAGGCGGAACGACAGCAGAAGTGGGCGGAGACACAGCGGAGGATGGTTGGAATGCAGAATGTTTGTCAGGGGAGGCCAGGACGCATGAACAGGAAGAATGGGCTGTCGAGAAGATCACTTTATGGATGAGCAGTAGCAGGGATCGTGGGATACTGAGGCCGGCTCGGAGGGAATGAGACGATTAGTGGGCTGTTTTCATGAGTAATATGTGGTGTATGTCTAGTTAACTTGCTTTATTATTTCTCAATGCACAAAATAACCCTTAACTGCTAAAACGGCTGTGGAGTCATGGCAGGAACTGTAGTGTGCGAGTGACGGTTTGTGACCGCGCCCATTAGTACCCACTAAACCCTGGTCCTGAACCAGAACCCTGAGCTCCTACCACAAGCTATTTTGCTTTAATTTATTAATTATATGCAATATTACTCCTACCACAAATAGTAACAGGAGACAATTGGCGGTCTTGAGTACTGGGGCCTTTCTTTGGCGCAATAGTTTTAAATTCCTTTCGAGTGCTCGCAATGGGCAGTCCGTCGGGCCCGGAGGTCAACGCCAGACCGACTCCAGGCTGGAGTCGGTCTTGAGCAGCTTTCCAGGACCGACTACCTGTTACAGGAAACACGAACACTGCTTCTAAGTCAAAGAACAGGGGTAATACGAGTGATGAGTTGTGATGCGAGTATGGTCGGGTAACGAGGGAACAAGCATAGAAAGGTACCAAGGGGTGTGGAGGCACCGAGTGCAACCACACTAGTATTAGCCTATTGTGGGGGCACGCTTACTATTGGGTGTCTCACCCGGAACGGAATAGAAGCGTGCTTATGGCTGCAGGCCATTCTACTTAAGGAAGTAGCTCTAGGACAATAGTATGATACAGCTCGGTTACTGGCAATTGCAGGGTTCACGGTTACGTGTCGGAATTAGAATGGAGGAACGGAACTATGCGGGGGCGCTTTTCTATTGGGGTATCTTCGGGTCGATTGTCTTATTCTATTATCGTTATCTCATTAGTATTAGAAAGCGGGCCTTGGCATAGGTTCCAACATGTATAAATAGGGTAGGATTCTGCCTCGTCTCAGTGGCATGATAAGTCACTCAGCGAGCGGAATCCGGTTTACAATATTACAAGTTTAAAAGCTACAGAACTATCGCTTAGCATTGGCATTTCCCCAAACACTATATTGTACCTTATCCACTACGCTATTATTTTACCGATCGCATATTATCAACGTCTCGATAAGACAACTACTCGCTTAGACCAATACTTGGAAGTATTTTGTGTGACGGATAGTCATCGTGCTCTCAAGTAAAAGAATAAGAAGGTAGTCTATTAGACAGACTCTTGGTACTTTATGCACCCCCGAGTAGCAACCGCAGCTATCAACAACCTCACTTGCACTACCTCCTTCATCGTTCGCAGAGGCAGTGCTGAACACCTTTACTGCGGATATCTCGAGTACGCCGGGTTCTTCACCGAAGCGGGCACTACTTGCACGTTCGAGGAATACGATCCGGAGATCCTCAACTACCCAGAACTCTTCCCTATCAAAGTCACCCTCAGTCAGCAATCCTACGGATTAGCTCATCCAGCCCCCTGGTTCATTGCCCAACCCTGGTGCAGAAGGCATCCACAGCTCAAACTCGAGCAACTTAGCAATGTCAAGGGCTCATCAGCAACGGTCGGAGGAAGACTACAACATGGAGAGTTCAATCGCCTTGAGAGATCGAGGTATAGTCGAGGCTCGGCGTATGCGAGGAGTATCGGGACGCGCCGATCGGCGACCTCTTCAGATCGGCCAGCCGGCGAATCCTATAACCCCCATGACGAAACTACCGGGACTATTCGTCAGACGCCAATCAGAGAGGTCGTCTATTCCGGCGCCTCGGTCCCCAGGGTAATGGGCGACGACGAGGATCTGAATATAGACGTGAGGAGCGCGTCGAAGACCCGCTGGAGAAATCATCGGGCAGGAAATCGAGCGGAGAGGAGCCCCAGTGGTTCAGCGTCTGAGTCAAGGACTTGGAGACCTCACTATGAGCGTCCAAGACCTCCCTACCATCAGGAAATCACTCGGCAGCACTCGCAGGCCGCGAAGGAACAGCTCAGGATCGTCCAAGAGCTGCAGATGAAGTTCGATCAAGACAGGGAGGAACGAGAGCGCCGAGATGGGTTTATCCTCGCACAGGTACGGGCAGAAACTGCCGCGACCACAACGAGTTTCGGCCAGGTCCTGGAACAAATCGCCAATACCACCAGGACCCACCAACAGCGGCAGGAGCCGCAGGCCGAGCACATAACTATGCTGACCAACTGGATCCACCAGTTGCCACGAGATGGCCCGGTCCAAGTCCCAGAAGGCGTAGCAGCCACGCTGGAACAGTTGGAAATGGCCAGACAGCAGCAAGCCTCACTGATAGACGAATTCGCCGGCACGAGGAAAGCTATGGAGAAAATGATGGAGCAGATGAAGGAAACAGCCCGTAAAGCGGCTGCGGAACAACCACTGGCCCCAGAAATAGGCGCAGGTGGCAGCGGCTCAGGCCCACCTCCCCAACCACCAGTCGCCCCTCCAGCTGGCTCCGGTTCAGGTGAGAACCCCGGAGGCCAAGGACAAGCACCCGGACCCAACCTTGGGCGTAATAGCCAACAAGGACAGCAAGGAAACCAGGGGGCACAAGGCGGGAGCAATGGAAATGGGGGCGGCAACAACGGAGGCAACGCTGGAGGAGCACCACCACCTCTTGGATCATCGAGCTCCTCGGAGTCAGAGGAAGAACGCCGCAAGCGGCAAGAACGCAAGAGACGGAGACAGGAGCGAAGGCACCAACGAGAACTAGAACTCTCACACCCTCCTCGCGCCACCACGGGCGACGCACCCAAGAAGGCCAACATTCCCTTCTCCGGAAAAGCTGATCAAGACGTAAGACTCTGGATCGACCAAATGGAGATTCTAATCAGCCTCCAGAAGGAAGTCCAATGGGATGATGGCACCAAGATCATGTGGGCATCCCTTGAGTTTACCGGTAGTGCGGCGAACTTCTGGCGGAACTTCACGGAGAGATTAGCGTTGGACCCAAGCATCGGAACCTGGGAACGGTTCAAGCAGGAGCTTCGCACCCAATAACGTCTGAGTCAGGAGCAGGCCAAGCAGAAGATGGACAAGCTTCGTCAGACTGGCCCAATCGACGACTACATCAACGAGATGCAGAACCTGGAATGGGACGCACGAGTAGGACCAGTTGTCATGAGATCCATGATCCTAACAGGAATAAACTCCTCGCTGGAACAACGACTCTCTAATGCGATCGAAGAGCCTGAAGATTTCGTGGAATGGTTAGCCTGGGTACGAAAGGTCGGACGCAAGGATCACGAGGTGAAGGCTCGGAAGGAAATTCTGCGAGGCAAGGATACTGTGAAACCTCGCGAAGAAAAAACGGAACGGCGAAAATCGCGCAACAACGCAAATCCTCGGAAAACTTTCCCCGCACCAGCCAGCAACTCTAAAAGCTCGGATGACTTAGGTGTCACCAAGGAAGAAAAAGAGAAGTGGCAGAAGGAAGGAAAGTGTTTCCGTTGTGGTAGAGATAACCACTTCGCGAAGGATTGCGTGGCGACCAGCAAGGTCAGGTTGACGAACCTGAAGAGAAAGGAGTACCCTTCCGGAGGAAAGGACCACGGAAGGGGGGGTGATAAGAAACGAAAATTGGGACCACAAAATGAGGCATTTAGGGCAAGGATCACGAATTTGGAGAACTAAATTGATTGGGTATTTCCTTTACGGTGTTTATTTCATGTTGTGTTACGACTTTTCTATGTTTGTTTTGGGAAAGGACTTTTTAAAGGGATCGGGTTATGTTATGTTCTATCGGTTTTGTCATTTCGCGCAAATTCAATTCTCTTGTGCCTGTTGTGAGATGGGGATTCTGTAAAGCAGCACAGCGTAAGTGTTGTACCATGATCTTCATCAACGCTCGAATTTTCTACATAAACTCCCTCGCGCCGCGCTCAAAACAAGAACCATCAACATCAACCCACTCATACCCCAGAATACCTTACATTCACACATACAAACATGTCTTCACACCAACAAGAAACCCGCCTCGAGATTGAACTCTCTTGTACACACCCCGCAACTAGCACCCTACATACAGAAACAGTCAACGCACTCCTAGTCAGTGGAACAGAAGACTGGGTCATGTCCTGGAACTGTATCCACCGCCTCAAGATCCCAACTCAATCTCGACCTAAGCCTCTCGTCATCAGACAGGCCGATGGTACTATCTAACTCCGGCACCCAAATTACTCAACCTCTCACCCTCCGCGTCGGCAACCATCTAGACAGAGACATCGTCTGCGAGGTTGGCTCGTTCGCAGAGAGGACCTCGTCATACTGCATCGATGGCTCAAGGAAGCGTCAACCACCATCATTAGGGACAGAACAAGGTCGCGCCGACAACGCGTCAATTGTCAATTGAAGGGATGCTTTAGGAGATGTATGTATAGCATCTGAAGAAGACCCAGAAGAGTTGGTCATCAGGCTGTTGAGGTCGTCACGAGACACAGATGATGATCGAGAACACCCCTTCAGGCAAGGGCGTTGGCAAAGCGAACTACCGTTAGTCTTTATCTCGAATGGAGTATCAGAACCGTCAACGTCTTACTCTAAAGAGGCCGATCGACTACCTGATCACTCTGAATGGGATCACACCATTCCCCTTATGGAAGGAAAGCAGCCTCCATGGGGACCCGATCTATCTCTCACAGTGGAACAAAAAGGCACTCCGGAATACTTGGGCCGAAATGCTTAGCCTCTGGCAAAATAGTCCCCTCCACCAGCCCAGCAGCAGCACCCATCCTGTTCGTAAAGAAAGCCAATGGGAAACTCAGATTATGCGTAGACTTTCGTGGCTTAAATGCCATTACAGTCAAGAATCGCTACCCCCTCCCACTCATGACAGAGTTGGCCGATGCAACGAAAGGAGCAGAGTTCTTCACCAAGATAGACCTGAAAAACGGCTATAACTTGATCAGGATCGCTGCTGGTGAGGAATGGAAAACAGCTTTCAGAACAAAATACGGCCACTTTGAATATCGGGTAATGCCTTTTGGCTTAACCAATGCACCGGCGTCGTTCCAGGTCATGGTTAATACCATATTCAAGGATCTTCTAGATCAAGGCGTAGTAGTCTACTTGGATGATATTCTTATATATTCAAAGACTAGAGAAGAGCATACGACTCTTGTGCGTAAGGTATTGGAGCGACTGCAGCAAAACCACCTATACGGGAACCTCGAGAAAACGGAATGGTACAAACAGGAGGTAGAATTCCTAGGATTTGTACTATCAGGAAAAGGGAACCAGGTCTCGCCTAAGAAGGTGAAGGCAATCACGGAATGGTTACCACCCACCAAGGTCAAGGAACTACAATGTTTCCTCGGGTTCGCCAACTTCCTACGACGGTTAATCCACAGGTACTCCGAGGTTTGTCGACCAATGACCGATCTCCTGAAGAAAGGAACCGTATGGCGATGGAGCAGTGAACAGCAGAGTGCTTTCGACGAGTTCAAGGAGATTTCGTCTGCCCCAATACTACGACACTATAACACCGAAGCGATCATAGAAACTGACGCGAGTGACTGGGCCGAGGCCGCAGTACTCTCTCAAGTGTTCGAGGACGGTATTCTACACCCAGTAGCTTACCACTCTCGCAAGTTCAATGAGGCAGAGGTCAACTATGAGATCTATGACAAGGAGATGCTCGCTATAGTTTCTGCTCTCTTGACTTGGAGACATTGGCTGGAAGAGCAGACGTTCCTATCCAGATACATTCGGATCATCAGAACTCTGATGTTCAGCGACCAAGAAGTTGTCGAGAAGACAAGCCAGATGGGCCGAAAAAAGATAGCACCTTTTCGCTTTAGGATCCATTACCGACCAGGCGAAAAGAATGGCAAGCCAGATCTTATTTCAAAGGCGGCAGAGTTATTTATGGAAGGGGGAATGTCGTGAACAACGTAAAACAGTTCTTTCAGCGCAGAACAGTTTAATCGAAAATCGCGGACCAAGCGTAGAAACTGGCCCCGAAATTATTAGCAACCGAAGAAGGATGGACCCCTTTGGATCAGTAGTCTGACATCTGAGTGTAGAGCTGCCTCAGCACTACAAGATTGGTATGAACAGACAGACAATGGGTTCGAGAGTGTTCGGATGAACCTCTCCCTGACGCAAACCTTGAAGTCTTCGACAGGGGAAGTGATGCCGTAATAACGGAGCCACCGAATCGAATGGGATCGAACGAGGCCACCCACGACGGTCAGAAGGCTGCGATACGCCAGACAAGTCATCGAAGATCATCATGACAGACCCAGAAGGGGCATCTAGGAAGGATAAAACCCTTGAGCTTGATCGATAGAACTACTGGGCCAGGAATGTCCACGGACGTAGCCCAATTTCACAAGACTTGCGATGTATGCCAGAGAGCCCAAGCAACGCCGGAGACACTTGTCACCCTCAACCCCTAGAGTTAGCCATCACACCTTGGACTGATATCTCAATGGATTTCGAAGAGAATGCCAGCGAGAAATCAGGATTCCAGTGAACGACGCAGTAGTCGCGACCGCTTTTACGAAGATGGCCACTTCATCCCAACGACGGGAATCAATGCGAACAGACCGCTAACGCTTTGTCACGACATTTTACGCTTCCACGGACTTCCCAGGAGCATCGCTCGACAGAGAACACAGTTCAGACGGCATTTTATGCGACACGAACGACTAGGGATTCAGAGGAGACTCGACCTCGCTCCATCCACGCATGATGGCCAAACAGAAAAGACCAACCAGCACCTCGAGCCCTACATCCGGCCTACACTGCAGAGACAGGAAGAAATGGAAAGACCTACTCCCAATCTGAAGATGATATAACAACGCGAAACACTCGTCAACAGCGTTAGTCACCGTTCTATTGCAACTACGGTTTCCACCCACGAACGGATTGGCCAACGGACGCGAAATCGGCAGCTGGACGCCATGAAAGACCTACCCTCAAGACCTTCTCTGCCCACGAGTCAGCGAGGATACGCTACGTAAGATCTTCGACAGAATGGCATCAAGGCCGCGACCAGCAGTTCAGCGGTTCACAATCGGGTCAAAAGGTCTTGCTGGATACCCGAACCCCATGGATACAATAAATGGTCGGACAAGTTCACAGGGCCTTTCAAGTCACCGCTGCAGAGGAAACAGGCGCTACCGCTTGAATCTTCCGGTAGAATGGAAGGTTCACGACGATTCCACGAGATGTTGTTGCGACCTTATCGAGAGGATCCCAACCCCGGCAGGCAACAAAACACACGAAAACGACTCGCAACACCCGATCCTCAAGAGGCGCTCTTAGATGAGAACTTCAAACCAGTCACGAACACTCGACCCCATACGAGGAGTCAAGGAACGGTCACCGACTCGGGACGCCCTCCGAAGCGACAACGGACAAGGAAAGACTAGCTCGATACCTTTCCTACTCTATGACTTTTCCCACAGGGTTTTTACCATAGAGAGGTTTTAACGGTCGAGGGCGACGTCTAGGAAGGGGGAGTAGTGTTACAGGAAACACGAACACTGCTTCTAAGTCGAATACGATGAAGATGAGCTTGTGATGCGAAAGATATGAACGAACAAGCATAGAAAGGTACCAGCGTGGAGGCAAGTGCAACCACACTAGTATTAGTTTATTGCAAAAGACGCTACTATTGGCTCACCCGAACGGAATAGAAGCGTGCTTATGGCTGCAGGCCATTCTACTTAAGAATTTGCGACAATAGTACGATACAGCTTTGCATTCAAGAATTGCAGGCTCACTTACGCTGTCGGAATTAGAATGGAGGAACGGAACTATGCGGAGGCGCTTTTCTATTGGGGTTATCTTCGGGTCGATTGTCTTATTCTATTATCGTTATCTCATTAGTAGAAATGCCTTGCAAGATAGCTCCAACACGTATAAATAGAGATTCTGCCTCGCCTCAAATGCATGGCATGATAAGTCACCATGAATCCGGTTTACAATATTACAAGTTTAAAAGCTACAGAACTATCGCTTAGCATTGGCATTTCCCCAAACACTACCAATCATGGGCCTAGGTCTGCCGACTATGGTCAGATTACAGGGTTGCAGCTTGGCATATACTGGAACGCTGCCATATATATATCTATAGTCCTGTATAGTCATCTACAGTCTGGAATCGATGACTATAAATAAGTATAGTCCTAGCACTTATCTATAGCATTGGCGAGGAGTGAGGCGGTGAGGATCGATGCGGAGACGGAGAGGCTGACTGCGGAGACGGAGAGGTTAAAGTCCGAGGCAGTGGGGTTGCAGATGAAAGTCGATGCAGAGCCGGTGGCGGTGGCAGAGAAGGGTAGGAGGACGGTTGGGCGGGCGGTGGCCGGGGCGCGGGATTTGAGCCCGGGGGCGATGATATGGCGGCTAGAAAGAACAAGGATTAATTCCGCGATTACGGAGAGATTAAATGCAGAGGCGGAGGTGCTGATAGCGGAGATCGAGACAGCAAGGTACAAGGCGGGGATGAGGGTGCTGCCGGTGGAGACAGAGCGGGAGCCGTCGGAGTGTAAGTGTATGGTGGTGGAGATCGAGAGTAAGTAAGCGGAGCCGGGGCGGCCGTCAAGCGGTTAATTGGAATAGGTGGTGGAGCCAGAGAGGGTGATGGATAACATTCGGAAATGTGAGAATACGAAGAGGTTATGTTGAAATAAAAATAGCTCTACTCATAATCCGTAACGTCAGCGATAATAGAAATACTTGGAAAAGCCCGTGTTTTTTTTTTTTTCAAGATTAATATGCCGTGTTTGTCCAGTAGACTTGCGTGCTTATTTCTAAACTAAAGAGAGGAAATGATCCTTCAATACTGAAAAGATTGCGAACTAATGGTAGCAGCTGTGGGTGTGAGGCTGGCGGTTTCTCACCGCACCAAAGTAGTGAATTGAAGTTCACACCGCACCCACATAGTGACCCATGGAACCCTAGCCCTGGGACCCGATTGCCCCGTGTGACCTGCACGAAAACCAGGCTTTCCCCCCGTCGCTAATCGCAAAAAAGATACAATCAGCTCCTCCATGCATCATGCTCAATGCTAACCCACCGATCGCGCAAAGATCACAGCCCGAAAACGTGGATGCAGCTACATACATACGTATCTCATCCACCAATCCCACAGCGAGAAACGTTGCAACCCCCCACTCCCGGCCGTGTACTTTAGGCATCCAACCAACCAACCAACCACAGGTCCACATCGTCCATTGCACCACAACCCACCCTTCCAAGCCTCACGCTCCTCCACCCGCACAGAATAGCCAAAAATGACAACACTCGCGTACGTATCCCCCCCCCCCCCGCTCCCCCAGCGCTCCATGCCGTACTCACCCCCACTAGTACAGACATCACCACCCTCCTCGACCACGCCACCCACACGCTCAACCGTCTCATGTCCTCCCCCCACCCACCCACAGAGGAGCAACGCACGCTAGTGCTCCGCCAACTCGTCGCAACGTCCGAAGCCGCCGCGAGGCTCGCCGAGATGGAGCGACTGAAAGCGGTGGCGCTGGCGGCGAGGAGTGAGAAGCTAAAGACCGACGCGGAGGCTGAGAAGCTTAACGCAGAGACGGCGCGGATGAATGCCGAGACGGAGAGGGTTAGGGTGGAGGCGGAGGTGCAGGCGGGAGTGGTGGCGGGCGAGAATGTGAAGATGGATATGCAGACGGAGAGGATCAAGGCTCAGACGGAGCGGATGAATGCTGAGACTGAGAGGGGGAGGGTGGAGGCGGAGACGGAAAGCTTGAGGTTGTTGGCGGAGGCGGAGGTAGAGAGGCATGGGAGGGAGGCTGTGAGGGCGGTTGCAGAGGCGGAGAAGATGACGGCGGAGGCGATGGTGGCGAGGAATGAGGCGATGAGGATTGATGCGGAGACTAATAGACTGAATGCGGAGACGGAGAGGTTGAAGGCGGAGGCGGGGAGGTTGGAGGTTGAGGTCGATGCAGAGCCGGTGGCGGTGGCAGAGAAGGGTAGGAGGACGGTTGGGCGAGCGGTGGCCGGGGTGCGGGGTTTGAGCCCGGGGGCGATGATAAGGCGGAGAGAAAGGATGAGGATTAATTCCGAGGTTATGGAGAGGATAAATGCGGAGGCGGAGGTGCTGATAGCGGAGATCGAGACAGCAAGGTACAAGGCGGGGATGAGGGTGCTGCCGGTGGAGCCGAGGGCGAGAACGCCGGGATAAGGGCCGAGGTGATGGCGGCGAAAGAGCGGGAGCCGGGAGAGACAGAGCGGAAGCCGTCGGAGAGGGAGTGTATGATGGCGGAGACCGAGAGCATGTATGCAGAGCCGGGTGCGGCCGTCGAGGAGGTTGATCGGAGAAAGGTGTTGGAGGTGGAGCAAGCCGTCGGGGAGTGGCGGAAACTCGAAAACCGGAGGAGTGAGATGTTGAAGAAATGGCTTCAATACTGAGTGGTGACAGATATAATGGAGATACTTAGGCAGGCGCCGGAGGTGGTGAGGCGGTTTGATGAGTCGGGTTTTTGCAGGGGTAATATATGGTGGTGGTCTATTAAATCTTCTTGCTTGTTTTTAAATATAGGAAATGTCCCCTAAATACTATAAAGGTTGTGAGCTAACGGTAGGAGCTGTCGGTGTGGGTGGCAGTTTGAGACTGCACCACTGACTTAATAAACCCTGGCCCTGAATTCCGAATCCCCCAGTTCCTACCACAAATAGTAGTGGGGGAGAGGTGGTCTTGTGTTCGGGGATTATTTTTTGGTGGAAGATTTATAGATACTAGGAGTGTCTCGGGGGTGTCACACTATTTGTCCTGCTGTGTATTCTGCAACATAAATTTCTTCTGACGCCCTTGGTTGATCGATCTCTTATATACATCGCCCTGTACCCGGGCCCTTACTCTACGTGACCAGCAGACATTAGGGTCATCATCCCTGAGAGTACCCCCCCCCCCCTTTCCACAGGAGATGGTATATTGCATTTAATTAATCGTGAGGGTTAGGTGTAGGGTTAGGGTTCCTAAATCCACACCCCTATATTATAGTAGATATTGTCAAATTCAACTGGAGGACTCGGCTAATGAGCATTGAATAAGATCTCAGCGTAGAAACCATGCAAAGCTCGTTGTGGTTCCGCTTTAGCGCCATCGTACCAGAACGTAGTTCAGCAGTTTCATGGCCGAACCGGGTCAAGCAATCCTGTGACCCATCTCGTAGTGTGACCTGAATTAACCCCAGGTTTTGTCTGTCTCTCCGTCCGTAATCAAGAAGAGAAAATAACAATCATCTCCTCCATGTTAACCTACCGAGTAAAAATCCTGACCCCGACCACCCTGAAACATGCATGGAGATACTTACTATCCCCTCGGTGGCTTAAGCGCCAACCACCCAAAGAACAACTGCTTAACCCCACCCCGAACACAGAATCTTGTAACCCCTCACCCCGGCCACAGAATCGGCGATCCCCACAGGTACATAATCCAGCACCACAACCTCACAACCCACACCTCCAACCTCCAATCTCCCCACTTTCTACAGAAATACAAAACGACATCACAGACGATCTCGCCTCTCACCACCACCACCACAAGACCAGCTCACCTCCACCAAGCACAGACATCTCACCCTGCCAACCACACCAGCCACACACTACGCCACTCACTCGCCTCCTGCAGAAAGACACCACAGCCGCGACAACTCGCCGCGACGCTGAGGCCGGGCGGCTCGCAGAGGTCGCGCAGAGTGAGGCTGATGCGAGGCAGCAGCGGCAGGGGAAAAGGGTGCTCCGGAAGAGATGGTTAGGGTGGAGGCGGAAAGGGTGAAGAATGAGACGGAGAGATTGAAGGCGGAGGCGGATAAGGTGGGGAAAGAGGCTGAGAGGGCTGTTGCCGAGACGGAGAGGCTGAAGGCGCAGGCGATGATGGTGAGGAGCGAGAAGATGAGGATTGATGCGGAGACGGAGAGGATGAGGGCGGAGACAGAGGGGAACAGGGCAGAGACAGAGGGAAAGAAGGCGGAGGCGCAGAAGGTGGGGAAGGAGGCTGAGACGGTTGTTGCCGAGACGGAGAGGTTGAAGACGGAGGCGATGGTGGTGAGGAGTGAGAAGATGATGGTTGATGCGGAGACGGAGACGGAGAGGGTGGACGCGGCGGCGGAGGGGAAGAAGGTAGAGACGGAGGGGAAGAAGGTAGTGACAGAGGTGGTGGTGGGTAAGCACCTTGAGGTGCCTACGCCGGAGAAGGCGGGGGAGCAGCAGAAGCTGGGGTTAGGGTTAGAGACGGTGCGGGGTGGGGGGGTGGCGAGCGATGCGGAGAAGAAGAGGGAGAAGCCAGAGACAGAGGGGAAGAAGGCGGAGGTGGAGACGGTGCGCGGGGATGAGATTGCCAGGGCGGTGCAGAAATCAGCGAGAATATTTTTCTCCGGCTTCCAGCAGATGGTGAAAGCAAAAACAGAGCCAACAGAGATAGAGGCGGAGAAAGCCGCCACGGAGGAGGTTGATTGGTTGGTGGCGTTGCAGCCACTGGCGCTGGCGGAGGACCGGAGGAGTGGTAAGAAATGTTGGAGGGAATGGTTTCCGGCGAGGGTGACGGCGGAGGACGTTTAGGGGCGGCAGTGGACAGGGCTTCTGGCGAGGGGGAAGGCGGAGGCAGAGGCAGAGCGGGATAAGGCACGCGAGGAGGCGTGAAAACTGAAGAGAGGGCCGAATGACGGGTGGAATGCAGGGATTGGTTACTGACGGGCTGTAAGAGAGAGGATGGAGATAGCTAGGCGGCCGCGGGGACGGTTCGCAGGGGGCTTTTTGGGGAGTGATAAGGTATAGGGTTAGTCATGTTGTGTTCGGGGACGTTATTTTCGCGGAATTATTTTTGTTTATAGGAACCAGCTGCCTCTTTATTTAGAATTTAGTATGAAATGAGACGTCGGCGTAGAAAGCATCCACAGGCGCATGTAGATGATATACATGCACACCGTGTGGCGTTCTGTTCTCTTATTAGAAGTTCATGAGGTCTAATCTAGTCTAGTTGTATAGTCTAGATCTAGTTTCACCGTGTTCTCGTTCTATATTATGACAACGCGGCTCATCGTGTCAAATTGACCAAAGCTGGAGCGGCTATCGCAATAACGTAGGAATAGGTAAAAATGCACTTCCCAATCTACAATTCCCACCGGAGCACAAGTCAAAAACACACCAAAACCTTGCAGCCGCACTTTCGCCCACCTCATGCCTGTCGCCAGTATCGAATCGGGCTAGTCTTCCACCCCCGCGGCTGAATCGCATACCGCCGAAAGCGTTGCGACCCCGCACGCAACCTACACTGTCAAGCTTCAACCATCTCGTCCTCTAGAAACCCACATAATCATCTCCCCCAACTACAACAACAAACCCTCAAACTCCCCCAGCTGCAAAGCCACCGACTTTCTCCTCCTTGCCACCCACGCTCCCACACACCTTATGTCATCCGGGCGACAGACGCTAATGACAGCGGCGCGGCTCGTCGCGACATCCAAAGCGGCGGCAGAGCTCGCCGAGGCCGCGCACGTAGAGGGGCTTACAGAGCCGCATGGTAGAGGGGTAGCAATAGGGAAGGCGCGCGATACGGAAGAGACGATTAGGGCCGAGGCGTAAAAGGCCAGGAACGAGCCGGAGAGATGAACGGCGGAGGCGGAGAACGTGGGGAAAGAGGCTGAGAGGGCCGTTGCCGAGACCGACCGGCTGAAGGCAGAGGCGAGGATGGTTAGGAGGAGGAGGAAGAGATGGATTGGTGCGGAGACGGGGAGGGTGAAGACCGAGACAGAGGGGAACAGGGCAGAGACAGAGGGAAAGAAGGCGGAGGCGCAGAGGGTGGGGGTAATCGATCTTAGCGGGTCTGCGCAACACGCGCGGTTTGCGTCCGGTATGGAGGAGATGATTGTAGGGTTTATAGCAAAGGCGGCCGCGAAGGTGGACCCAGAGCAGCGGGGGGCCTTGGTGAACGAGCGTATCAAGGCGGCCGAGAAATCGGTGTGGATGCGGGGGAGTGGAAAGTCGAAGTTCCTATGCTTGATCCGCGTCAGGCAGTTAGTGGACGCAGCACTAGAGCCGTTGAAGATGCAGGTGGGGAACGCAACTAAGGGGGTTGAGACGCGGGCGCAGTCAGCAGAATTAGAAAGCTCCAAGCACGAGAGTAGTAGCGAAAGGGCAGGGAAACGCTTCCAACGACGGCGACGGCGGCGAGAGTTCTAGCGGGGATGTCGACTGAGATTGAGGCGAATACGAAGGCGGAGACCGAACGGGAGAAGGTAGAGACAGAGAAGGTCGGCAAGGAGGTTGAGAAGTCGTTGCAGGTTCAGGAGATGTGGGAGTCTCCGACGGGTACTGCATCGAGGAGGTTGACAAGTCGGTGCAGTTGCAGGAACGCGGAGGGCCAGAGTCGTAAGAAACGCAGCAGGGAAATGGTCCCATGGAGGCGGCCGGTGGAGGACGTACAGGCACAGATGCGGGCGGAGGTTCTGGCGAAGCCGAAAGCGGATACAGAGCGGGAGAAGACGAGCGAGGAGACGCGAAAACACGAGAAAAGGTGGGCTTGGTAATATTGCGTTCGGGGACGTTCTGTTGCCGGGGTGGTTTTTGTTTATGGCAGCCAGCTGTTTTTTTGTTTTTTTAGAAATCGGTATGAAATGGGACATGAGCGTAGAAAGCACCCGAAGGTGTGGGTTGAGGATACATATACGCTGTGTGGCGTTCTGTGGTCTTAGTTCTGAGGTCCAGTCTAGTCTAGTTCTGTATTCTAGATCTAGAGTTCCACTGTCTTCTCGTTCTAAATTTAATTCTGACGATGTGGCGAAACATGTCACATTGACCCAAGTCAGGACAACTGGTAGAGTCGATCCGCTAGCTCAACAGCGCAGGAACATACGTACAGCAGGTAAGAAGTACCCGAAAATGCACGCCCTAACCTACAAACCCAATTGGAGCAGAATACAAAAATCCAGCAGGACCTCGGAGCTGTTTTAGGCACTTCCGGCCTGTCGCCAATATCAAGTGCAATCAGTCATCTACCCCCTGCCTTCATCCGCGGCTTAAGCGCTAAGTTCGTGGATCAGAGGGCGGTGCAACCCCATGTGCGTAGTTTAGGCATCCAACCAACCAGGCAAGATGTAAGTTTGCAATACAACCCACGCTTAAAAGCTTCAAGCTCCTCCCCGTTTGAATAATCCACCTATATAATCATGACGCTCGCGTACGTACTCCCCCCCCCCACTCCACGCCGTCCCCCGGCACCAGCTTACCCGGCATCAGCTCCGACATCCTCACCCTCCTCGGCCACACCAGCTACACACTACGCCACCTCACCTCGCTCCTTCCCGCAGAGCACTGCACGGCAGCGCTATGCCAGCTCGTCGCGACCGCCGAAGCCGCGGCAAAGCTCGCTGAGGTTGCCCATCTTGAGGCTCTGACAGCGCAGGGCGGAGGAATGAGGGATCGCGGTCCGGGGGTGTATATGGCCGAGGCGGAGAAAGTAAAGAATGAGACGGAGAGATTGAAGGCAGAGGCAGAGAAGGTGGGGAAGGAGGCTGAGAGGGCCGTTGCTGAGACGGAGAGGTTGAAGGCAGAGGCGATGATGGTAAGGAGTGAGAAGATGAGGATTGATGCGGAGACGGAGAGGCTCAAGGCGGCGGCGGGAGTGGTGGGGGGTACGGATCAGGAGGGGGCCGTGAAGAAGAAGCGGGGAGAGGGACTGGAGGTCGAGTCAGTGTCGGAGAGGAGTGAGGGGATGATGATTGGTCCGGAGACGGAGAGGTTAAAGACGGAGAGAAAGCGGAAGAAGGCGCAGGAGGAGGCGAAGCGGGAGAATAATGGGACCTTGACGCGGGAGTCGAACACTGTATTCTTCACCCCCCTCTTGCAGCAGATGCGGTTAAAAATGCAGGCGCAGAACGCCATAAACGAGAGTGAGACAAATGGGAGGGGAATGAGTCCACCAGTAGTGGCGGTGGAGGGAGTTCAGGCGGGGATGCGGACGGAGATTGATGCGAAGCGGAAGGCGGACACAGAGCGGGAGAGGGTGGAAGCGGAGAAGGCAAGCGAGCAGCTTGAAAAGTCGGTGCACTCGCAGGAACAGGAAGTGCGAAAGAAAAAGAGTCGTAACAAAAGGGAGAGTGAGAAACGTCACATGGGGGGGCGCTTTCTGGCGCGGAAGATAACAGAGGCTCCGGCGAAGCAAGAGCGCGAGCAGGTAGAGGTGGAGGGATACATCGAGGAGGTTCATAAGTCCGTGGAGTGGCAGGAATATCAAAGGCCAAAGAACGAGAGTTGTAAGAGAAGAGAGGGGGGAAAGATTGAGCGGGGAGGGATGGAGTATGTTCAGGCCGGGTACTGGACTGACATTCTGGCGAAGCAGATGGCGGAGATAGAGCGGGAGAGAGTGAAGGCGGAGTGGCGGGAACACGATGACTCGTGGTGAAAGAGATATTGTCACTAATAAGCCGTAAGAGAGAGAATGAGGGCATTTTTGCGGCTGCAGGTGGACTGAGACGGTTCATTGTGGGATTTGCCAAAAGTAATAGGGCACGGGATAATTCGGGTTGGTGATGTCGTGTTCCGGGACATTTTATTCTTCGCCGGAATTGTCTTGTTTATGGCAGCCAGCTGTTTTTTTTTTTTCATTAAGCAATTAGTATTAAATAAGATATTAGCGTAGAAATCATCCAAAGGTGCGGGTAGAGGATGCATCGATACTGTGTCGCGTTGTGTTCTCTTGGGTCACAATAAAAACCCAGGAATAGGACGGTCTATTAGATGGGTAGGATATCTATTCTAGTCTAGTGCTATACTCATCCAGAGTCACATCGTGCTCCCGCCCCACACCACTACAACGCGGCTCAAGGTGTCGGATTGGCACAGGTCAGGACAGCAGGTTAAGTTGATCCACTGGCGCAACAGCGCAGGAATATACACGTAGCAGGTAACAAATCTGTAATTGCCATCTGATTAGAAGTCGGGGTGCAACAAAACCTTGCACCTGCGTTCTCAGGTACTTTAGGCCTCTCGCCAGCACAAGGTACAATTAGTCATGCACCCCAGCCCTTATCCGCGCTCACGATGAAACGCCAAGCGTTACAACCCCCACGCGCGTAGTTTAGGCCTCCAACAAACCAACCATGTAACTAAGCCCGCAACACAACCTACAATTCCAAGCTCAACGCTCCACCTCATCCAGAACCTCACCTAGCCATGACACTAGCGTATGCCCCCTATCTTCCCAAACAAACACCCCATCTCCCCCACCTGCCACAACTAACAATCTGGCTCTCCCAGCTGCAAAACCGCCGATCTTCTCCTCCTCGCTACCCACGCACTCAACCACCTCACGTCATCCGCGCAACAGACGCTACTTCCCGCAGAACAGTCAATGCTAGCGCTCCAGCAGCTGACGGCCACGGTGCTGGCAGCGGCGAAGCTCGCCGATGTCTCGCACGTGGAGGCGCTGACGGCGCGGGGCGGGGCGGGTGGAGGAACAGCGGTAGGGAGGTGTGATGCGGAAGGCATTAGAGCCGAGGGGGAAAGAGCGAAGAATGAGACGGAGAGATTGAAGGCAGAGGCGGATAAGGTGGGGAAAGAGGCTGAGAGGGCCATTGCCGAGACGGAGAGGTTCAAGGCGGAGGCGATGATGATACGGAGTGAGAAGATGAGGATTGATGCTGAGACGGAGAGGCTAAAGGCTGAGACGGAGCAGAAGGAGGTAGAGGCGGAGGGGATAGGGGGTGAGCATTTGGAGCGCTCGGTGCAGGAGAATGGGGGGGAGAAGCTGGAGGTCGAGTCCAAGACGGATACGAGTGAGGTGATGGGTGTTGATCCGGAGGTCGGGAGGTCGGGAATGGACACAGAGGGGACAAAGACGGAGGCTCAGAGCCCGCGGGTAAATAGTCTTGCCTGGTGGTTTGCGACGGACATGCAGAGGACAGCCTGCGCGAAGACGTTGACGGCAGAGACGGTGGCGGAGGTAAACGCTGACACGGAGCAGAAGAAGGTGGAGACGGAGAGGCTCCCCAATGAAGCCGTGAAGTCGGTGCAATTGCAGGAACGGGAAGTGCAGAGGAACGCAAGTCGTAGGGTAAAGGGGAAGGCAAAGCTTCAGACGAGGAAGACGACGGATGATGTTCAGGCGAGGAAAAGGGCGGAGGGTCTGGCGAACATGAAGGCGGAGCTAGATGGCGAGCAGGTGGAGGTGGAGGAGCTCAGCGAGGAGGGGCCAACATTCTCGGAATGGGAGAAATACTTTGTAAGAGGGGGCCGTAAAGGAGACGACGGAGATACGTAGGCAGCCAATGGGGAATGAGACCATTTACAGGGAGCTTTTTCGAGTGTGATCGGGTATGGGAATTGGGGTTTGTGATATTTTGTTCCGGGACATATTTTTGCCTGAATCGTGTTTGTTTATGGTAACCAGCTGCTGTCCTTAAACATCTGTATTAAATGGGATATCGGCGTAGGGGGCGTCCAAAGGTGCAGGGAGGCAAAACGTGCACGCCGTGTGGCGTATTGTTCTTTAGGTCCTAATGACGACTTAAGAGCAGTGTTTAAAATGGTACGGACCGCTACGAAAAGATTTTCAATCGTACCAGCTGAACCACCACGTTGTCCACATCCTACCAACTCCATAACCGTCTTTTTTTAACATGTTTAAACCGGTGATCCCATTTACATAAAATGTCATGTGTGTTAGGGTTCCTTTCTGGTGTTTGAGAGCCAAAATATTAGTACCATTCAGTTTGTTGGTTAGTATCGGTTTAGGATGTATCCTTTCTCAGTATAACCACAGTGACTGAAACTCAAACTGTACTAACCTTCTCATTACTGTTTGATGATGTACCGGTCTATACTGCCGAACCGATGTCTCATTGTAAAGACTGCTCAAGAGTGAACAAGGTGAGGATGGTCTATTCGTTGTCTAGGGAGTCTAGTCTGGTCAGGTTATTAGTCTAGATCGAAGTTACACCTTCTGGTCAGGGTTTCCAAAGGTACAAACCGGTTGAAAAAGAAGACAAAACTGTACCAACAGTTAAATCTCTATCTCCAAACCCTGCCGATTCAACCAACCGTTTGCCCTGACAGCTTTGAACCGGTTTAACCGATAAACCATGGTTCTATGTCTTGATAGGTAAATATGCGCATAATGGGTGTTCGAGATCAGGAGCCGGGTGTTCAAGCTCAGGAACTAGGTTTTCCAGCTGACTAAGGGCGGTGTTCAAGGTTATGAATAGGGTTAGTACGAACCGTTTAAACCGCCGGCCAAACCGGTTTTCCAGATTGATAGACTGTTTAACCGTTTATCCAAGGGGGTAAGAACTATACCAACTATTTATTTAAACGGTTAAGTTCAAACTATTGAAACCGGATAACCGGTAAACCACTGGAAAAGCTGCTTCTCGTTTTAAATTATGTCGATGGTCTCAACATGCCAGATTGACCCAAGTCAGGCCAACTGATTGACAAGGACGGAGACGGGCCTGCAGTTGAGATGGACGGCGAGGGCCTTTGTCAGGCGGGCCAGGCCAGGCCAATGGTCATAGAGGCCTGTGTCGGGCCAGGCCTTCTGCATTTTGAGGCCCGGGCTTTGAACCATTGTTGGGCCTTTTTGTGTGACTCATGCCGAAAATATTTTTGTGTAAGATCCTCATTCAGCTTCAATTACATACACCACTCCACTATCCACAAGCAGTCGACCAACGCAGCCATGGAGGAGCCTGTACTTTCAGGCAACCAGGAAAATCAAGACACTCCTACACGTGTCCTCAAGAAGCATACGTCGCCACAGACATCTGGGTTTGGGGTACGGAGGAGGATCCAAATGGCATCCAGGTTTTAATTGATGGCGTCATGTAGATCTCCTTACACTGCAATCGAGAATATAATCTAATGTTTCGGTTTTACTAGCTGCTGGCAATGTACAAGATGCGAGAAGAAACATTTGCACGCACATAGTACAAAACACCCCGGAGAGCACCTTGTCAGCAAACATGGGTTTGAGGAACCAGAAGGAAGTAAAGTAAAGCGTTTGAAGCAAAGTTTGAACATTATAGAGACAGCAATGGAAAGGTTCCGCGCGCAGAGTTTGAGACAGAAAGAGGAGTTGTTTGGGGAAATATCAATGCTCAGCGATAGTTCGGTAGCTTTGAAACTTGTAATATTGTAAACCGGATTCTGCTTGCTGAGTGACTGATGATGCCACTAAGATAGGGCAGAATCCTGCCCTAGTTCGATATGTTGTAACATATGACAAAGCCCGCTTTCTGATACTAATGTTATAACGATAATAGAATAAGACAATCATCCTCAACATAACTCCAATGGGAAAGTGCCCCCACATAGTTCCGTTCCTCCATTCTGATTATGACCGGCTGCATACAATTGATGAATTAAACCAAAAAAAAACATCACGACCGGCCCCATCAAATCCGTTATGACCTCGACCCCAAGGCGAATCGTTAAGACCCCCAGTTGTCACCTACACTATCCAAAGAACGGGTATCCAAAAGAACGGTTTCCAGTAGTTTATCGGTTGTGTTGTTCAAACGGGTTAAAATGAACCGTTTACCTCAACGGTTGGTGCAGTCCTCATTGCCCTCAACTGCAAGAAATCGTGTGAACGGTCTGGCAATCTGCAAAACCGGTTAAACCTACTGTTTAACAGGTATATACAACTCGTGTTCATGAGGTCGAAAACACCAGTTCGTGAGGTTCAACACATCACTTGCAAAGTTCGAACACCTCTAGCGGACAGCTTTGAATGACTTCTTCGTTTATTTAGCCCGATGAGCTTTCAGTAAGTGATGTCCCCAAATCAATGATCTTTACTTAAAAGGCCCAACTACATGCTAAATGATCTGGCTTACGTATGTCTCTCCTTGGCACTAATCCTTGTTTCCGTGCGTCAGTACTGTTACGGGCCACTCAAGGTGATAAGGGAGTGGCCCGGGCAGCATAAGAATAATCTCAGGTGGACCTCGTTCTTCCTCAGCTGCCCGAATTCCTATTTGGCCTGTTCTTCCAGGAATATCATGCGTAACCCGATCAGTTCTGGGTTGCATATCACTAAATTATGAAATCATGGCGGCGGTGTTGAACCGCCAAAAATGATCGAAAATAAACAGGAGAAAGAACCTTTGTGTATATTTACTCAAATACGAATAGATCGCGCAATGAAAGAATCGGTTTCTTGTACGGTATCTACTTCTCTTCCCGGGGATGGTCCTTCACGATTTTGTCCGAGATACGCATTAGCTGCTAGTATAAGAGTTATTCTGTCCGGTCCATATTGACCTACAATAACCTTGATGTGAAAAAACGGCAATATTACTATTGCTAGCTAGGAAGGGGTTAATCCACCCGGGAATATTCCTGAGTGAACAGGCCACTTAAGAATTTGGGCACCTCAGGAATCCGCAAGGCCACCTAAGAATATTCCTATGCTACCCAGGCCACTCTTTTATCACCTCGAGTGGCCCGTATTCCGAGGCTGCCCGTAACAGTACTATAATTAAAGGCCAGAACCGCTCTTCCTCAACACCATCGCCATCAACATAATCACCATCATCACCATCATCACCATCATCACCACTATCACCCGCATCGCCGGTACATAGCTACACAGGTCAGATCCATCTTGCCAATTGACATACCTATCACTCATAGCGGTAGCAGAGGCAGAAACAGAAGTAGCAGGAACAGCAGTGGACGCTGAAGCAAATAAACCACGATTTTGGGTGACTGGTTATTTACTTGATCTTTTAGGACTCGTTGACGATATGGGTTATACGCTATACGACAAAGTCACTCATAGTTGGCTACTAGAGTACCTTGTTCGAGAATATGAAGAGCTATGTTGAGGGCTGTTTTCATGGTGAGTATGCCAAGACAGAAAACCGTGCTTTAAGCAGTTGAACCGTTTCAAACTGTCAAGATAAACAGTTGGTACAGTTGGTACAGTTTAACCTACTTTGTAAGTTAGTGGTTGGTGCGGTTTTATCCAGTGTAGGTAACGACCGGGGATCCTAACGATTCGCCTTGGGGTCGGGTCATAACGTTTTTGATGGACTGGTCTTCAACCGGTCATAATGTAGGTCGTATCAGTTCCGCAAAAATTACAGAAGTTTCTCAGATTGTTCATATGGCCCCCGAAGAGTACACGACCTAGGTCATTATCTTTTACGACCCATGGGTCCTCGACCGAGTCCTAACACTGACTGGTCGTTACGGGTCGTGGGTCATTACCAACAGTGGTTTTATCCTCTATCACAACCTGTTCCTATCGTTAGGAATACTGCCCTAAGGCGCAGTTGGAAAGACATGCACGCCGGAACATCCCTCCCGATTAGTCATCCAACCCCTGGCCTTTCTCCGCGGCTCAATCGCTAATCTCATTGACTCGCTTAATTTAGGCCTCCAACCACAATCTACACAATCAACCTCCAAGCTCCATGCTTCTCCACTCTCCACAACTCCTCCAAAATACCGAAAATGACACTCGCGTAAGTTCCCCCGCACCACGCCTCCGCAACCACAGCTAATATTAATCCACCTCCCCCCCCCAGGTGCAAAACCACCAATCTTCTCATCCTCGCAACGCATGCTCTGAAGCACCTCACCGGGCCCAGCGAGCCGCCTCTACTATCCAGTGACGAGCGCCGGTGCGCCCTGCAGCAGCTCGCTGAGACAGTGCGTGCGGTGGTGAAGCTCGCGGAGGTGGCGCATGTGGATCCTCTGACGGCGCAGGCTAGAGGAGTAGGAACAGAGAGGGTGGGGATTGTTAGGGCCGAGACGGAGAGGGCCGTGGCGGAGACTGAAAGGTTGAAGGCAGAAGCGATGATGGTGAGGAGTGAGAAGATGAGGATTGATGCGGAGACGGAGAGGCTGAAGGCGGAGGCAATGATGGTGCGGAGCGAAAAGATGAAGATTGATGCGGAGACAGAGAGGCTGAAAGTGGAGGCGGGAAGGACGAGGGCGGAGGAGGAGAGGGTGATGGTGTTGGCTCAGGCGGAGGCCCAAGCAAAGCTGGAGGCGGAGGAGAAGGCGAAGAAGGCACAGGCGGAGTTTCGGGCGAGGAGGAATGCGGAGGCACTGGCGGAGGCCCAGGCAAAGCTGGAGGCAGAGGAGAAGGCGAAGAAGGAGAGGTCGGAGTTTCTGGCGAGGAGGAATGCGGAGGCACTGGCGGAGGCTCAGGCAAAGCTGGAGGCGGAGGAGAAGGCGAAGAAGGCGCAGGCGGAGTTTCGGGCGAGGAGGAATGCGGAGGCACTGGCGGAGGCCCAGGCAAAGCTGGAGGCGGATGAGAACACCAAGAAGGCAATGGCGGCACTTCGTGCAAGGAGGGATGCGCAGGCTCAGGCAGAGGCTCATGCTGAATTGGAAGCGGAGGAGAACGCGAAGAAGGCGATGGCGGTACCTCAGACAAGGGAGAAGGCGATGACGGTACATGAGAAAAGGCAGAAGGCGATAACGGCACTTCGGGCAAGGAGAAAAGCGCAGGCCCAGGCGAAGGCCCAAGCAAAGCTTGAGGCAGAGGAGAAGGCGAAGAAGGAGAGGGCATAGTTTCGGGCGAGGAGGAATGCGGAGGCACTGGCGGACGCCCAGGCGAAGCTTGAGGCAGAGGAGAAGGCGAAGAAGGCGAAGGCGGAGATTTGGGTGAGGTGGAATGCGGAGGCGTAGGCGTAGGCGGAGAATATGAGTGAGAAGGTGAGGGCAATATTTCTGGCGAAGATGGACAGGTAAGCTCGAGAACCGGAAATATGAGACGTTGGAAAAACCTGTCGAGGGATGAGCCTTGACGGTGAGACTATTTGCATGGTTTCTTTCGAGCGTAACAGGGTAGAGGAGCCGGGGTTGAGGTTGTTGGTCTTGTTCCCGGGAACGGCCTTCTTGGGGAAAAGGCCTTTTTGAAGGGAGCCAGGTCTGTTTTCTTTAGATACCCGTATTCAATGAGACATCGGGGTGCAACCCATCCGAAGATACAGTTACCATGTACGTAGGCATACTATGAACAATGGCAACTGACGAACAATACCTAATTGTTCGCGAATTACCTAGTGATCGGCACAAAACAATAAAAGACGAATTGGAGCATGGTCTTGTCAAGTCTTGTAATATTAGAGTTCATGATTTATAATTCCCAATAGATAACGGTCTGTTCTGTCGAAGTGTCTGGACTTTGTAATCACAGGTCATCTCTCCATAAACGGCATATATGTCTACTTGTACTTTCATAACGAGAATCTTGAAAACTGTTAGGCTTATCAATTCAAAATTACGGTCAAGATTAAAAAAAGAATATCTTTAGCTTAATAGTGAATTCCCCAGACTTTGTAAAAATGGTGTCGAGTAGGGTTTCCAGTGGTTTACCAGTTATATGTTTCAAACCGGGTTAACTGAACCAATTAACGTAACAGTTGTGCAGTTCTTATCGCCCTCTATACATGATTTGAACAGTTTAGATATCTGCAACACCGGTTATACCGAATGTTTAAACAGTTTATATAACTCATGCTTATAGGCTCGAACTCCTCGGTTCCTCAGCTCGAACACATCGGTTCCAAAGCTCAAATACCCTGTTCAAGAATGTGAAAACGCTTAAGTTAGGACCATAATCATGGTGAGCATGCCAAGAACTTAAACCGCGGGTTAAGCAGCGAAACTGATTCAAAGTGTCGAGTTAAACAGTTTGTACAGTTGGTACAGTTTAACCGCCTTGATTTAGTGGTAGGTACTGTATTTCTTACATTACAACATGTTTGTACTATTGGAAACTCTGATCTCGAGACGTTACATATTGAACCTGACATATTCTTGTGACTTTCAACGACCAGGTCTCAACAGGTTATGTGTCATTCCCATCACTAGAAACACTTAGGGTACCGAGGGGTTTCGATATAGCGGGATAACGTACGCAGTTCGCCAAACCTGTCATTGTTTCAAATGACTACATGTATACAACTGTGTCTGGTATCTCTTTACAAACACCACATACGATCCTCTGTCAGCATTGAACTACCTAATCTTCTGTTAGATAACAGGTTCTACTCTCGACGTTACTTAGATATTGCATTCGGATAATAACTCCCAGTTTCTCCCTCATTTCGAAACAACATCGATGTGTGGCAGGTTATCCACCAAATCCACCATCCCTGCATGGATTGATTCCTTATACGGCAATCCATATTAACTCTCTATATAGCGAATGTAGGTTTATATTTTCGAGTTACCGAACGTTACAGGAAACACGAACTCTGTTCTAAGCCAAATGCTAATGAGAGAATACAAGTGATGGGTTGTGATATGAGGATGGTCAGATAACTAAAGGAGCAGAATAGAGTAATATTGAGAAGTTCGGGGGCAAACGATACAACCACACAGGTTTTAGACTATTGTAGGAAGACGCTTACCATTAAGCATTTCATCCAAAACGGAATAGAAGTGGAGGTGATAGCTGCAGGTAATTTTACTTCAGGGAAGAAACTCTAGGACACTAGTATGATACCGCTCAAGTACTGTCCATTGCGGGGTTCATGTTTACGTATTGGAATTAGAATGGAAGAACAGAACTATAAGGAGGCATTGTCCTATTGAGGTTATTTTCGAGATGATGATTTTATTCTATTATTGTTATACCATGAGTATTGAGAAATGTGCCAAGGTATAGGTTCCAACATGTATAAATAGGGTAACATTCTGCTTCGTCTTAGTAGCATCATGAGTGATTCAGCGAGCAAAATGCGATTTACAATATTAAAAGTTTAACCACTACACAACTATCGTTTAGCATTGGAATTTCCCCAGTCACGTAGTACAGTCAAAGATTTTACTGAAGAAATTCTCACTAAACTTATCTTATACAGTTCGTGGAAATGCAAATGTTAAACGATAGTTCTGTAGCCGTTAAAGTTGTAATATTGTTAACCGGATTCATTTCGATGATGATGATCTTCTTAAGGCGAACAGAAATATCTAATACATATTCGATTCTAAAATTTCTAATACTAATTGTATAATATAATAGAATCTAAGTAACCATGGCGCATATCGTTATTCTAATTCTAACATGTGCATGAATATTCTTAATAGTAACCGGAACTTGTATCATACATTTTGTGTGCAACTTTGTTTTCTAGAATATATATGATTGAATAAGTTGACTATTAAAATGTTATTTAATACATAGCGTAATAGATGCCAATAATTAATAAAATTGTGTTAATAATAATACTAATAATAAGTTGAGTAAAATAATAAAAAGCGTATTGGAGATACATACTCTCAGAATTATATGTTACTTATAGGGATACCGATCTCCATCTTTCATCAGCTACTCAATATCACGGCAGGTAATCTATTGAGATGTGATTGTTCATCTTTATCCCTTCGCCAAGTACTCACTGGAATAATGACCTATATCTATGAAAGAGCATTGGATACAAGTGGGAGGCCTAGACTAGCCAACTAAGCCGTTATAAAAAATTTGGGTTGGATGGACTGATAAGATGCCCGTCCATCCATGGTTGGCCAGTGTCAGTGGATGACCTAGAACAGACCTTTGTTTTATTCAAAAGAGATGTTTACCAACTGCCTAGGAATAATCTCAGAGTACGGTATCTAATTTGTTTGTCGCTTGACTAGCTATTTAACGAACAATTTAGTTCTGTTCGCCGGTTGCCGGTGTTCGCGGACTGCCTATAACAACACAGGAACAAAGTCCAGTTAGTCATCCACCCCCCGCTTTTCTCCACCACTGACATTTCGCCGCGTAATCTAGGCATCCAGCCACAATCTACACATTCAACCTCCAAGCTCCGCGCTCCTCAACTCTCCACAGCTCCCCGAAATGCCCAAAACCACACTCGCGTACGCCCCCCTTTCCATCAAGCTCCGTAGCGAGAACTAACCCCCTCTCCTAGTTGCAAGACCGCCGACCTTCTGGCCCTCGCCATAAACGCAATAAACCACGTAACCTCACCCGGCCAACACGCGCTGCTCTCCGCCGACGAGCGCAAGTCCACTCTGCAGCAGCTCACAACGGCGCTACGGGCAGCGGAGAAGCTTGCCGAGGTCGTGCATTTGGAGGCGCTAACGGCGCAGAACGGGGAAGCAGGAACAGGGAGGAGTGATACCGGAGGGCTTGTCGTGGAGAAGATTATTAGGGCCGAGACGTATAGAGCGGTGGCGGAGACTCAGAGACTGAAGGCGGAGGCGGGCAAGGTTGAGAAGGAGGCTGCGAGGGCGGTGGCAGAGACGGAGAGGTTAAAGGCAAAGGTGAAGATGGCGAGGAGCGAGAAGATTAAGATTGATGCGTTAACGGAGAGGGCGAAGGCGGGGACAAGGGGGGGGCGAACGGTGGCAGAGGCCGAATCTCGGACCGAGTTTCAGGCGAGGCAGGAGGCGGAAAGTAAGCGGAAGAAGGCGAAGAAGGCGAAGGCGGATGCCCAGACGAAGCTGGAGGCGGAGGGGAAGGGAAAGAATGCGACGGTAGAGCTTCTGGCCATGCCGAAGGCGAGGCAGGAGGCGGAGGCAGAGAATAAGACGAAGCGTGTGAAGGAGACGTTTTCGGCGAAGTGGAATGAGGGGACCCAGGAGAATCTAGAGGCGAAGGATAAGGCGAGGAGAGACACGAAGGGCACATACTCGAGAACGAGAACACTCAGATATTGAGAATGTTCCTTAATGGATGAGCGTTAACAGATAGAGTCATGATACATAGGCAGGCGCGGAGGGAATGAGACGGTTTCCACGGCTTTCTTCTTGAGTTATAGGGTAGCGGAGTTGAGGTTGGTTGTCTTGTGTTCGGGGACGGTATTTTGGCGGAATATTTATTTTGTTTTGTAACCAGCGGTGCTCTGATCGATAGACCAAGACGTCAATTTGGCCACGTGCGCGGACATTTTGTCGGAATTGATGGAGAGGGCAATCATTTCAGAAGACTCATATATGCTCATGAGTAGGGCAATTGATCCATCAAGCTCGCTTGTTATACTCCGCTGACCAAGACGTGAATTTGGTCAAGGGAGCGCCCTATCAAGCAAGATAATGGACGTCTTGATGGGTTGTTGATCCAATGACCCAGAGGTCACTTCCGACATAGGCCCTAAACAAATTCTCACCACACAATTGGTCAATGGATTCAGACGATTCGGTGATTCAAAGGCGATGCTCAATCACATAACTATCATCTTTTAATGAACCCGATTAACAAGATACCGCATTAATTGGTCTCAGCGGACACTCATATCGATGTTGAAAGTTATTATTCTAGTCACTTATTTTGTAAACACACCCCATAATCGTCCTTCATTCGCGCTGTAACAGGGAACCCCGACGCCTGTGTAGCCGTCCGCTGAGATGGATTACTGCGGTATGGGAGCTAGGTGTTGACTCGGGAGCTCCGTGTTCTGCTCTTCAGTTATACAATGAGTCAGGCAGCAGCAGCAGCAGCAGCAGCTCAGAGTTCGCAATGGTTCAGTTCGTCGGTCCCGGAGGTCAGAACCAGACCGACTACAGCCTGTAGTCGGTCTTGAGCTGGTATCCGGGACCGACTACCAACGATGGGGCTAGGACAACCGACTATGGTCTGGCTTATAGGGTTGCAGCTTGGCATTGACTAAAGCGCTGCAATGTAGATATCTACAGTCCTGCATGGATATCCATCCCTTGGACGGATGATTCTCTCAAATTCGCGACATAGACCTTCCAAGCACTTAGAAGGTAACTATCTTTCTCTTTATGTATGATAATAACAATGCGGCCAATCAAAAATCGGTCTATGTTACCGTATGAAGCTAGTAATAGGTGAAAGAGGGATGTCACGAATTTGAGAGTTTCATCTGTCTAAGGGATAGTGTCGTATCGATATCTATAGGTAAGTGGAGTCCTAGCACTTGTCTGTAGTCCGCAAGGCTCACCAGGTTTTGAATACAGAACTTGTATTTGGGGAAATACCAATACTAAGCGATGGTTCTGTAGCTTTTAAACTTGTAATCTGGGCTCTGCTCGCTGAGTGACTGATGATTTCACTAAAAAAGGCAGAATCCTACCCTATTTATATATGTTGGGACCTATGCCAAGGTCCCCTTTCTAATATTAATAGTCTAACGATGATAGAATAAGACAATTATCCTGAAGATAACCGCAATCAAAAAGCGCCCCCATATAGTTCCATTCCTCCATCCTAATTCCGAGACGTAAGTATGGACCCTACAATGGCCAGTAACTGAGCGGTGTCATACTATTGTACCAGAGCTACTTCCTTAAGTAGAATTGCCTGCAGCTATAAACTCCGCTTCTATTTCATTCCTGATGAGACACACAATAGTTAGCGCGTCCTCACAATAGCCTAATACTAGTATGGTTGCACTGTGTGCCCCCTCACTCCTCGATAACTTTCTACACTGAGTCTTTTCGTTACCCGACCGTCCTCGCATCACAACCCATCACTCGTTATCTCCTTTTCTCATTTGACTTAGAACACTGTTCGTGTTTCCAGTAACACTATACCAAATGCATATCTTTGTGAATAGACAGTAGCGAGCTTCATCTACTTGTTTTAGTTTAGACCAAGTTAAAATAGAATTATCTAAAGTTGGAGTAAAAAGTTGAAATTGGTAGGCATGGGTGTGAAGTTTCTGCTTTGGTGTTATATTCTACTTCAGGAGCGAAACATTTTCAACTACAAGTTAAGTATTATTTCAGATAGGGATATGAATGCCCTTATTAGCCAAGTACTACCTCATCATCTAAAAAAATTTTGGAAACAGAGTTACCTACTATGATTGTCCGTACCGCACAAACCGGCGCTCATACGCTGTGTATCCCGAGACAAAATATTTTCTAAGAGGAAGGAACAGAGCCGAATATGTATGTGATCGAGATACAAACGAGGCACGAAAATAGGAAACCTGACTCAACAGGCAGCTTTAACATAATACAAGACATGTGAGATCAAAAAGGGCTAAGCTATCGGTCTATCTTTTTTTTTCCTTTCCGATCTTTATTACTCCTTTAATGTAAGCTATGAGAATACAACCTGGCTAGTTCTTTCCAAAACTACTGCCAACTTCATGCTTGGACGGAGATCTCCCTGTGTGAGTTGGACAATTCTGATATATATGTGCTTCCTGGAAGAACTAGTTTACTCACGAAACCTCGTGACTGAACTGACTTCGTGGATAAGCTAGGACAGCTCTATAAGTGGATGCTCCGGTATAGAATTACCTTCTTGAAAGGAGTTCTGCTCGTAGCTGGTGTATAGTACATACATCTTTATAAGCCGTTAACCGCCGAATGCTGTGCAGAATTCTAAATATTGTTCTCGGACTTGTCTTTCTTTTATTGAAAAGAAATGTTCGTGCACCAAGCCGGAATAACTTCACATTAGAGTATAGTATTTATTCGCCGCTTGCCTAGCTATTTCGCGAATAATTTAAATTCATTTTAGTCCGTAGATTGCCGGTGTTCGCGGACTGCATGAGAGAATGTATCTCGTTCGCTTAGTCATCCACCCCGTGTGTTTCCCTGCGGCTGAATCGCTAATATTACATACCTCGCGTAACTTAGGCATCCAACCACAATCTACACTTTCAACCTCCAAGCTCCACGCTCAACTCTCCACATCTCCTCCGAAATGCCCAAAATGACACTTGCGTACGTCCCCCTCCCCTCCCCCTCCCCACCAAGCTGCCACAGACACAATTAACCCCCTCTCCCAGATGCAAGACTGCCGACCTTCTCGCCCTCGCCATACATGCGCTAAACCACGTCACATCTCCTGGCCAACACGCCCTGCTCTCCGCCGACGAGCGCACGTCCACGCTGCAACATCTCGGAGACGCGGTACAAGCAGCGGCCAAGCTTGCTGAAGTCGCGCACGCGGAGGTGCTAGGCGGCAATAGGCCCGATACGGAGGCCCGGGAGGTGGGAAGGGAAGCAGCGGTGGTGGAGACGCTGCGGATGAAGACAGAAATAGAAAATATAGCGGAGACGGGGAGGCTACACGCCGAGAGGGAGAAGCTGAAAGCCGAAGCGGAGAAGGTGGGGAGGGAGACGGAGAGGGCGGTGGCTGAGACGGAGAGGCTGAAGGCCCTGGCGATGGCGGCGCGGAGTGAGAAGATGAGGATTGATGCGGAGACGGAGCGGACGAAGGCTGAGACGGAGCAAGTGAAGGTGGAGGCAGACGGGATGGGGGGCAAGGACCTTTGGAGCTCGGCGCGGGCGACGCCCAGGACACCCTTCGAGGAGGGGACAGGAGGGCTGAAAACGGGGTCGGAGAAGGTGGGGGACGGGGCTGAGAGGGCAGTTGCTGAGACGGAGAGGCTGAAGGCGGAGGCGGTGAGGGTGCGTAGCGAAAAGATGAAGATTGATGCTGAGGCGGCGAGGGTAAAGGCAGAGGCGGAGCGCATGCGACGGCAGAAGGAGAGGGCGGACAAAGAAGCTGAGAGCCCGGCAATGGTTTTGCAAGTCTTGGGACTGAGACACCCCAGGGTGTTAGAGATGCAAAGAGAAGCCTACTATTGGAATTTTGCAAACCATGAAGAAGATTACACTATTTGGGGCTGGGCATGGTACAAAGACAGGGAAGCACCACTCTTAATCGGGGGAGATAACGACAAGGAAATAAGTCTCAATTTGCCGGCTAGTGTGCTGGTGGGGGATAATAAGTTTCAGTTACACAGCGGATTGTTCGGGATCTACGGGGAGGAGTATGATGCGATACGCGATAGCTACGACGGAGTGACATTAGTCGGGCCAAAGAAGAAAGGGGGGAAAAGAGAGACCATACAGATTGTCTTTTAGTTACTTTATTTTGTTTGTTTTTGGGATGGCGGATGTAGGGTAGTTCCCTGGCTAGTGTGATATTATCATTGGCTGTGGTTTGCATACAATTCAAGAAGTAATCAAAAATGAAAAGGAAAAGGTTGGGAGTTCGGTGCAGGCACACAAGGCCCGTAGGGAGAGTGCAGAAGGCTGGGAAGGCGGTTGAGGCACGGTGTGGCAGATGTAGTGTGAAATGTGTGAACCAAGGACGCCAATGGGCCGTGGGTTGAGACGGGCGGCCCGGGCTATTTTTTGACGGGCCGGGCCGGGCCATAGGTTTCATTTCGTGGGCCAGGCCGGGCGGAGGTCAATATCTGGCCCGGGCTAAATAGGTAGGCCCAGGCTTCAAGGTTTTCGTGCACTCTTGGTGGTTCGAAGGAGTGAGATACATGTATCTATCCTCTTTTTTAACATAAAAGACTAGCATATTCGACCATATTCAACTCAAGCTCATGAGCACGATATATCAAGCAGATGTGGACCAGTTTGCATGGACAAACACTCAGTTCTTGACAACGAACACCCTATTCATGGAAGCCCGGGCAGTATATTTAGCCCGGGCCTGACCCGGGCTAATTTGCTTGGGCCAGGCCGTGGTTTTGATGGCATGGGCCGGGCCAGGCCGTCCCTCACTTTCAGCCCGGGCTGGCCCATTGGCGTCCTGGGTGTGAACTGCAAAATTATGCGCTAGTGAGACAGAAATAGAGCTTACTAGAGGGCATTTGACGGGTGTTTTCAAATTTTGGAAGGATTCAGTAACGAGCCGTTTGATTATGAGAAATGTTCTGACCCGTTGACTAAGACGTTGATTTGGCCAGGTGCGCTCACAATCAGTCCACATCGATGGATAGGGCGATTATTTCAGAAGGCCCATATTAAGATGTATAGGCCGCCTCATCAATCAAGCTTATGTAATGTCTCTACCGCACTCATCAAGTACTCCCTTTGAACAGGTGGATTCGGTTGATGGATTGCAAATGAAAACCTTTCCCACTCGCTTCTCACCTGGAATAAATTCCTTCCTCCCCCCTACTAGTACCTCTGCTGAAATGTTTCTCGAGGGAAGGCATATTGTGGACTTGGACATCGATCCTAGACAAGGGCAGACGTCAAGGAGGTTGATGCGGCGACTCGATGACACGCTTCGTCCACCACGCTGGCCTGTCATGCAACACCCATAGAAGTCTCCTGCTATGTTTTCTCATCCTCCTCATCCAGGTATCAAAGTTATCCAATCAATCGTCGGCTTTGAGGTATCGTACTTTATGAACTTATCATTGGATCAACAACTCATCAAGACGCCCATTTGGCCAAAGGTTCGCCCCGTCCGTCATTTTGGTCGATAGGGCGCTCACTTGGCCAAATGTTCGTCTTGATCAATGGAGTAGAAATGGGTACCGGTTTCAAATAAGAAATCGGCGTAGACGCACTCAGTGGGCTATGGAAACCGCGACGGTGTAGGGACTTTTTGTTACAGGAAACACGAACACTGCTCCCGAGTCAAGGGACAGGGATAATACGAGTGATGAGTTGTGATGCAAGTACGGTCGGGTAACGAGGGAACAAGCATAGAAAGGTACCGAGGGGTGTGGGGGCACCGGGTGCAACCACACTAGTATCAGGCTATTGTGAGGGCACGCTTACTATTGGGTGTCTCACCCGGAACGGAATAGAAGCGGGGCTTATGGCTGCAGGCCATTCTACTTAGGGAAGTAGCTCTAGGACAATAGTATGATACAGCTCGGTTACTGGCAATTGCAGGGTTCATGGTTACGTGTCGGAATTAGAATGGAGGAACGGAACTATGCGGGGGCGCTTTTCTATTGGGGTTATCTTCGGGTGTTTGTCTTAATCTATTATCATCATCTCATTAGTATTAGAAAGCGGGCCTTGGCATAGGTTCCAACATGTATAAATAGGGTAGGGTTCTGCCTCGTCTTAGTGGCATCATCAGTCACTCAGCGAGCGGAATCCGGTTTACAATATTACAAGTTTAAAAGCTACAGAACTATCGCTTAGCATTGGCATTTCCACAAACACTTTTGGTTTGTTTCCATCCACTAGGTAACTAAACTCATAAGAATAAGTATTCAAATTCGAAATATCTCATAACCCTCGAATAATCCATCGTAGTCAATTATGTCTCCTCTGAAATTGGTTTTCGTACAACACCAAAAATGTGTACGGATTCGCTACGTTGCTCTCGTTATGTGCTAGTATTGCGGTGCGAATACGGCATTGCTGCGGTGTACATTTTGTAATGCCGGTTAAATTCCGTATTATCATTCAATGAATCCCATAGCCATACAGTCAGATATTGCCCGTATTTTCATAATGTACTTCTCGGCGTTGCAATAAAAACATCTCCACAGCCCTTTGGTCATCGTACATAATAGATGTCCAGTCCGCTGAGTCATCTCCCCGCCCTCCGCGGCTCAATTGCTGATCGTGAAGCGAGACGCGTTGCATAATTTAGGCATCCCACCAAACGCGGGTAGATCCGCTTACATTCCAAGATTCAGACTCCCCCGCCCCCCGCGGCTTGTGTAAAACTCCACACAGCTATGACACTCGCGTATGCCCCTGCCCCCCAGTCCCCGTCCCGTTCAACCACAACTAACCCCCCCCCCCTCTCTATTCCTGCTGCAAAACAGCCGACCTTCTCACCCTCGTCACCCACGCTGTGAAATATGTAACCTCACCTGGCCAACACGCCCTACTCTCCGCCAAGGAGCGCAAGTCTGCGCTACAGCAGCTTACTGTAAGAGTATATGCAGCGGCGAAGCTCGCAGAAGTCGCGTACGCGGAGGGGCTAGGCGCCGATACGGGGTGTGCCCGGCCCGATACAGAGGCGGAGAAGGTGGAGACGCAGTGGGTCAAGACAGAAATAGAGAAGACAGCGGATACGGGGAGGCTACACGCTGAGACGGAGAAGCTGAATGCGGAAGCGGAGAAGGTGGGGAAGGAGGTACAGAGGGCGATGGTGGAGATGGAGAGGCTGAAGGCGGACGCGATGTTGGTCCGCAGTGAGAAGTTGAGGATTGATGCTGAGGCGGAGATGAAGAAGGCCGAGATGGAGCGGATGAAGGCAGAGGCGGCGGAAGAGGTGAAGGCGGGAGTGAAGGCGGGGATGGTGAGGAGCGAGAAGATGAAGATAGCTGCGGAGACGGAGAGAATGAAGGCAGAGACGGAGCGGGTGAAGGTGGAGGCGGAAAGAATGGAGGGCAAGGAGCTTCAGAGGTCACCGGGGATGACCGGGGGATGTCCTTCAATGAGTTAGCGTGGGGGAGGGAGAAAGTGGGCAAGGAGGTTAAGAGCTCGGAAAAGGTTCTCCGGTTGTTGGGTCAAAGAGAGCCTAGGGGGTTAGAGATGCAGGAGGAAGTCAAAAGTTGGAACCGGGCAAATAGTAAAGAAGAATACACATTTCCGGGCTGGGCATGGTACAGAGACAGCGAAGAAGCGATCCTAATTAGGGCTGATAACCACACTAATCTAACTATCTCTTCTCTGGTATCCAGTAGGCTGATGATACGGAACAAATTGATGTTGCACAGGATTTATTTCCTGGACGATGAGGAGGGCTATGAAGCGATACGCGAAAACTGCGAAGGAAGGGAATTAGTCGGACCAAGCTTCGGTTGGGGAATAAGAAAGATCCCAGAGATTCCTTTTTAGTTACTTAATTTTCCTCATTTCTGTGACGGTGATTGATTTAGGGTATTTCTGTGGCTAGTGTGATATTGTCATAAACTACGATCTGAATATAATTAATGAATTAAACAAAAAAAGAGATAGGAAAAAGGTTGAGAGCTCTGTTCCGGTGCATGAGGGGGATAAGCCGAAGTCCAGGAACTACCTGGTGAGCCTTATGACAGAAATTGAGCGGAAGCAGAGTGAAGCGAGGAGGGTGGGCAGTGATGCTAAGAGGTTGGCTCATATACGGCAGGAGATTGACAAACTGAAGGGCGAGGTGTATAAGGAGAGGCTGTTGGCTATAGCTAGACAGCAACAATAGGGAGAAATAAAGCCCTGTAGAACAGATTAATGTTGTTTAGTGTGAACATCTCTGAGTTTAGTTTACTCAAGTATCTTTTAAACTACAGTAAAACACTGAATCACTTAAACAACTCTTCAAACACCCCGTACACAATCTTCGTGGTGTGAATGTAAATAACATTAAACTACATTTTTACAACAATATTGAAACACCTTTTAAACTACTTCAGAGTGGTTTATTTGAACCATCCTGAAATTGTTCTGCGCGGGATCGGAACTCATACTATCTGGTAGCATTCATGGATATCACGTACTGCACAGGAACGCTCATGGATAGTATACTTTATGAGTGTATCGTACGCCTTCCTACATAGTAGAAGCAAAACGTACCGTTCACGGATCATATGGGCTGACTAGTATCCTTTCCAATCCCCCCCTAGCGTGACCTACTGCTCTACGACCTTTTTGGGCGTGCATACGGCTCCTGACTGAGTACAGGTGGTCCAGGGCACTCACAGTTAGTACAGCAGTACGTTCAGCGTATAGGGCTGTTCCAAGGTGAGTATAGCCATACTGAGGTAAAAATGGGTGCTACTGAGGTCCTCTGGGTAAGAGTAGCTATTAAAACGCTTCTGGAGCGAGGACAACTACTAACAGAGCTCCTAGGCAAATATAGCTGTATTGAAGCTAGTTGAACTGTCTTGGGTTAATTACAGTCGCCAATACAGGCAATTAGGCGAGTCCCGGTGCTAGTAGGGCAGCTGGGCAAGTCTCAAGTGCTAGAGTACCCAGCCGGGCGAGACCGCCTATACTCTTACCCACGACATTTCTAGGGTGGCCTAATTCCTTCCTGGGTGAGCTGGTCTCCGAAGTCTTTGGTTCACCCAAAAAATATGGTCGGAACAGGCTTACTCATAGTATGCCAATAAGATTATAGGAAGTAAAGAAAAGGCAGGGACTGAGAGCTCAATATTAAATGATGAACGTATTTGATTGTTCTCAAGCTTTCCATATTTTAAATAGGAGGTAAATATCTCAGTCTGTTTTGAGATATCAGGGTCGGCGTTGGTGGAGCTCCCCTTTCCTGGTAGTGCTACCGGGTTATTTTTGATCGTGGGCTGGTATAATGCGCTCGATGCCACGTGCGCTGAGTCATCCCACCCATCACCCGTGGCTAAAACGCCATTCGCAAAACAAAGCGTTGTAACCCCCGGCTCGTAAGCTAGGCCTCCAGCTCCAACAAACTCCTCACAAGGAAGCGAGCTTACATCCGAACCCCAACTTATAGGCTTTAATCTCCTCCACTACGCACAGCTTGTCCAAAAATGCACGAAGTATTCACACTAGCGTACGCCCCCCCTCCCTGCACCCAACTACAAGCATAACTAACCTCCCACCTACGGACAGCTGTAAAACAGCCGACCTGCTCTCCATCGCCAACAACACGCTAAACCACCTCGTAACCGGCCAGGATACTCTGCTCTCCGCCGACGAGCGCTACTCCGCCCTGGCACAGCTCGCGTTGACGGTGCAGGCGGCAGCGAAGCTCGCTGATGTGGTGCACGTGGAAGGACTCGCCGTGGGGGGAACAGGAACTGTGGGGGGCGATACCGAAGCACTGACGGAGCGGGTAAGGGTCAAGAGGGGGGGGGGGGTAAAAACGGAGGTTGAAGGGGAAAAGGTGCAGATCGAGGCGCGGGACCCGGAGCAAAAGAAGGCGGAAACGGTGAAGGTTAACGAAGAAGTTCAAAAATTGGTGGCGGAGACAGAGAGGCTTCACGCCGAGGCGGAGAAGGTGCGGAGGGAGACGGAGAGGGCGAGGGCGGAGGCGGAGAGGGCGAGGGCGGAGGCGGAGAAGGTGGAAAAGGAGGCTGAAAGGGCTGTGGCGGAAACGGAGCGGCTGAAAGCGGAGGAGATGATGTTGAGAAGTGAGAAGATGAAGATTGATGCTGAGACGGAGAGGGTGAATACGGTGACAGGGCGGTTCTGTGTGGAGACGGAGAAAATGAGATGGGAGGCAGAAACAGAGGCGGACCAAGCTGTTAAGGAGGCGGAGATGGCTGGTAAGGGGACTGCGGGGGCAGAAGAAGAGAGTGCGCGGAACGATGTAGAGGTGGAGACGGTAGGCAAGGAAGTTGAGAGCCCGGTGCTGGCGCAGGAGGCGAAAGAGTGGAGGTCACCGCCAAACCAATTGAGTCCACAGGAGGAGGTGAATCAGGAGATCTTAGAGCAATATCGTTGGAAGATTGCTCCCCTTAGGCGTGTGCAGCTACATGAGGGGATTCTTAATCAGCAGAATATTGCGCAAATGCAGTGGTCCAATAGCAGTCAATAACAGAAGGAAGGGATGGTGTTTCGTAGGGTGTCTTCAAGTGTTAGAGGGAATATGGTGGGCTGTATTTAGCACTTTCCCTCGTCGAACGGTTATTGTTTCGATTTGGGGAACTCACCAAACTTTTGATCAAAGTTGAAGCGATGAAAAGAACGCCCGTACATCAGGGTTTCCAATGCTTCACCCGTTCTACTAAACAAACCGGTTTTGGTAAACCGGTTTAGTTAATATTTCGGTTCAGTTTTTGTCTTTGAGCTAATTCGGTTTGAACGGTTCATCACAATCAAAAACCAGTTCAAACCGGTTTACTAAACGGTTCTATCATGCAGGTACCCGTCAAATAGAGGACGTATTTCCTGATCTTGGCCGGGCTCAACTGCACCTAATAAACCAAGCAACGGGCTCTGAAGACACACCTAGTTTATGAACTTGCAAACCAAAAGGAAGAACGGTTCTAGTTCTTAAAGCTGTTCAGAGAACTAATATTCAGTTCAGTTCAGTTCAGTTGGAGATGTAATTCACTTCAGTTCAGTATGGTATGACCTCCGAATACAACCAGTTTCAACTGTTGGGATCACTGCCGTACATGACCCTAATGAACGTGAAAGAGGAATGCATACGGCGGGAACTACTCCAACTACAATTGAGAAACCGATGTGGCCTCTGAAGTGTATTTCTTACATTGTATCTCCCCCTTCCCGCCATTCTCTTTAACGTGCTTCAGGTCCTTTTATATGTTTCATCACTTTTTGTCATGCGGGCATACATGATTAGAAGAAGATATTGGCGTAGATATATGCAGGTATGCACTCGTTAATCTTTCGCATGTTCGGACAGGACTAGGTCTGCATATGAGCAAAAATTGTGCATGGCAAATATACTTTGGTGGTAAGACCTAGTTTAGTCCGGAAATGCCAAAGATTAACGAGTACATCCATATTACGGCCGCTTATTCTAGTGATGGACACAATACAAGAGGAGACAAGATCAGAGCATAGTCTCGCCTCGTCTTGCAATATTACAGTTAATGTTTTTTAATTGCCAATGCATAAGGGTCGATCTTGCCGAAGTCTCGGGACTTGGTAATCTCAGATCGTTTCCGCCTAAAACAAGTAGATGTCTTTATAGTGAGGAGGGTTAGGATTATTAGTTCAATATCATGGTCGAAATCAATGAAATAAACCTATTCTTAGCTTAAATGGAAGTCCTGAGCCCTTATATAATGAACATGACATGGTTTCATCTTGTCTTGTCCAAAGGCTCGAGACGAAGCCTCGCCATCTTTTCTCTCATGCTCAGCAGTAGCTTAGTCATCCCCCGACCCCGTCATCTCTGCGGCTGAAGCGTCACTCGTGAAGCGGGAAGCGTTGCAACCTCGCGAAATTCAGGCCTCCAACCAAGCATAGGCACACATGTATTTAGGTAGCCTTAACAACAACCACGCTTAGTACCTCGACACTTCAATCTCCTCCGCCGCGTACGGCCCCCTCAAAATACCGGAAATGACACTCGCGTATGCACCCCTTCGAACCCCCCCCCACTTCCCCCCACTCCTCCACTCCCCTACCCACCTGCCACCGCAACCAAAGCTAACCCTCCCCCAGCTGCAAGACCGCGGACCTTCTCTCGCTCGCCACCCAAGTCCTAAAAAATCTCCTCTCCGGGCAGGACACTCTGGTCTCCGCCGATGAGCGCAAATTCGCCCTGATACAGCTCGCGACGGCAGTGCAGGCAGCAGCAAAGCTCGCTGATGTCGTGCGTGTGGAAGCGCTGGCGGCAGGCGGAACAAGAACGGAAGCGGTGAGGGGTGGAAGTGGGACGGAGGCGGAGATCGCGGGGAGGCAGGCACAGGCAGTGAAAATTGAGACGGAGAGGATCAAGGCGGAGACGAACATGGTGGGTAAATTGGTCGAGAGGTCGGTGGCAGAGACAGGAAGGCTGAACACCGACGCGGGGAAGGTGGGAAGGGACGCTGAGATACCGGTGGTGGAGCAGACGGAGAGGATCAAGGCGGAAGCGGAGAAAATCAGCAAGGAGGTTGAGAAATCTCTGGCAGAGACGGGGAGGTTAAACGCCGAGGCGGAGAAGTTGGTGAGGGAGACGGAGAAGCTGAAGGCGGAGGCGATGATGATGCGGAGTGAAAAGCTAAAGATTGATGCTGAGGCGGAGAAGGTGAAGGCAGAGACGGAGCGGACGAGCGCAGAGACCCAGAGGATGAGGTGGGATGCCGAGATGGAGAATGCCGGGATGGAAGCCGAGAGGGCGGTGGCAGAGTCGGAGAAGCTGAACGCGGAGGCTATGATGGCAAGGAGTGAGGCGAAGAGGATAGACGCGGAGACGGATAGGCTGACTGCGGAGACGGCAAGGTTGAACGCGGAGGCAAAGTGGTTGGATGTGGGGGCGGAGGCGGAGGCGGACAGGGCGGGCAAGCAACGCCAGAGCCAGGCGGAGGCGCAGGAGTCAGGAATGCGGAGGTCCTGGCCAACCCTAGCAACTCTAGAGGCTGATATTGAGCGGACGAGAAGGGTGGCGTCAGATTGGGGCACTCCTTTTCCTAGGCGGGAGAAGCTACTGAAGGAGGTTAATGCTCTGGAGGTCATGGCATATATGCACAGGTTTAGGAGTAGTCCGTAACAGAAGGAACGGGAGGGTGTTTCAAAGGGTGGTTTTGAGAGTTAGAGGGAGGTTGGTGGGTTGTATTTCGGACCTTTTCTCCCGAGCTGGGTTTCCAGTGGTTTTCCGGTCATCTAGTTTAAATCATTTGTACTGAACTGTTTAAATAAATAGCTGGTAAGTGTTCTTACCCCCTAAATTACATGGTTAAACGTTCTATCCAAACTCTATTGTTCTTCCCCTCGAAAACCATAATTAGTCAGCGGGAAGAATTAGTTCCGGAGCTCGAGTATCAAGCCCCCGTCTCGAGTACCAATCATCCGCAAGTTTACCTACAAGACATAGAACCACGATTCATCGGTTAAACCGGTTGATAAGTAGTGGGTTCAGTTGGTATGGTTTGACCATAGGAATGTAGCAGCAGTGTTTACAACGGTACAAACCAGTATAAAAACGTCACCGTATTGTACCAGCTAGACCACCAGGACCTCAAAATCGTACTAACTATTTAAACTCCTCCTCCAACATGGTTAAACCGGTAATACCATTTATATAAATTTTCTGCGGGTTAGGGTTCTTGGCGGGTGTTTTGGAGCCGAATGTTGCTCCGGAGGGGGCAAAAGTCTACCGAAGGCAGCAGAAAAACAATATTCCGTACCATTAACTAGTTGGTTTGTATCGGTTTAGGGTGCATCATGTCAGCATAATTACCATCGCCTAAAGCTTAAACTGTACAAACTATCTCATTATTATTCAGTTTTGTACCGGTTTGTACCGCCAAATCGTCGTCTCATTGCAAACACTGTCTAGCAGTCCGTGCGGTTTTGTCTTCATTTTGAACCGGTTTGTACCGCTGGAAACCTTGCTCGCGAGGAGCGAGTTCTGCGTTAATTTTGAGCATTTCACCAGGCGTTTGGCTAATGTTTACACCCATGTGAAAGTCAGAAATTTTGAGAAAGCATCGCCCCCCATCTTTTGCAACTCAACCTTTGAGACCGCAGTTTGACTGTTTTTTGCACCCAACGTCCTCAGAGAACACCCCCCAAAAGAGCTTTATGAGCTCAAATAATTATCTAGGGGAAGCCGGGTTACAGCGCTTTTCTGCAGTTATTCTTTTGTATTTTTGGCAATATTCTTTGGTTTTGAGTGAAGATATATGGAAGTTCTTCAGGCTTTTCCCCCATACCAATTTAGTGCGCAAAGACCGGTGTGATTGATGAGAATTGGTTGTCAATTTGTGGGTTCCATACAAAACCCATGCATCCTCAACCAATGAGGGAGAGTTCTTCGTGTTATGGTGAACACCCGGTACAAGGTATTAGCATATGATAGCCGCTTAGTCATCCCCCACTACCTCCGCGCCCGAACCGTCAATTCTACAGCTGAAACCGTTGCAACCTCGCGTAAATTAGGCGTCCAACCAACCAGCTGCGTACGACACCCACGCCTAGAACCCCGAAGCATCAAGTTCCTCCACCGAGCACCGCTCTCCAAAAACACCGAGAATGACCCTCGCGTACGCACCCCCTTCCGCACCCCCCAAGTTGTTTCCTCCACCCACCTCGGCTAACCCTCTGCCAGCTGCAAGACCGCCGACCTTCTCGCCCTCACTACCCATGCTCTCAACAAAGTCACCTCCCCCGGTCAGCATGCTTTGCTCTCCCCCGACCAGCTCAAGTCCGCGCTTGGGCAGCTCACCTTAACAGTGCAAGCAGCGGCAAGACTCGCCGAGGTAGCACACGCCGAGATGCTGACGGCGCAGTGCGGAAAAGTAACGGTGGGGAGTAATACCGAAGCTCCGATGGAGAGTTTTATAGCCGAGAGGGGGGTCGCGGTGGGAGACCCACGGACGGTTGGCAATGACATTGGGTGGTCCGAGAGGATCAAGGCGGAAACAGACAAGGTTAGCAAGGAGGTTGAGAAGTCGGTTGCAGGGACAGGGAGGCTGCACGCTGAGGCGGGGAAGGTGGGGAGGGAGACGGAGAGGGCTGTGGCCGAGACGGAGCGGATGAAGGTGGAGGCTGAGGCGGAGAGGGCGAAGGCCGAGGCGGAGAAGGCTGGTAAGGAGGCTGCGAGGGCGGCGGCGGAGACGGAGCGGCTGAAAGTAGAGGCGATGATGCCGAGGAGTGTGAAGATGAAGATTGATGCAGAGACGGAGAGGGCGAAGGCAGAGAGAGAGCGGATGGATGTGGAGCTGGAGCGATCGGCACGGATGGGGGACATGCCGGAGCCCGGCAGCGACCCTGAGAGGCAGATGGACCTGATGAGTGCGGCTGGGGCAGTGGGCAAGGAGGTTGAGATCCCGGTGCAGGTGCGGGAGGCGGGAGAGGCGAGGTCCGGTGAAAGCCTAGCGATCCTTGAAGCGGAGATTACACGGATGAAGGGAAGGTTGGCACACTGCTCCATTACAGCTCTCCGGCGGAGGCTAGTGAAGGAGATTCGTGATCTGGAGATCAGGGCGGACGCGGAGAGGATGAGGAGTCAGTAACATAGGGAAGGAGACGGTGTTTCATAGGTTATTTTTAAGAGTTGGAAGGAGGTTCGTGGTCTTGTATTTCGTACTTTTTTCTCGTCCCGGCGGGGGGATGTTTCTTGTTTTCATTTGGGAATAAACCAGGTCTTTGACGAACGTGTACACCCGCGAGATTAAAGTGACGCAATACCGGGGGAATCTGGCCACCGTCCCTCCAATAAAAGTTAAATAGGCTGCCTCTTTTTCGCGGCTGGATAGTCTGAAGGTCAAGACCCGGCCCACTGCGGTTGGAGGTAGTCTTGTGCCGGTATCTGGAACTGACTACCGGCTATGGGACTAGGACTACAGACTAAAGTCTCGATAATAGGGGTGTAGCCTCGCATGTGCTGTTGCTCTGCCATAAGGATATCTACAGTCCTGCATAGATATCTAGAGTCCTGCGTTGGTATCTACAGATACTTGTGCTCCCAACATTGATTTACAGTCTGCGAGGTTAACCTATTTGCCAACACCCAATTCTCGTATATGCGCCTGATATATCAATGCTCCCACTATTGTACCTCTATACAGTCGGCTATAACTGTACAGTTGCAGGTGGTTAACGCATTAAAAAAAAAGAAAAAAAATTTCTTCTCAGTGTTTGCAATGGGGCGTCGGTTTCGCGGCACAAAGTGGTCCAAAAGCAAAGAATATTCTTTTTCCGCTGCCTGCTGTAGAACCTCTGAAACCCACCTAACATTTTAATAGATGGTACTACCGGTTTAACCAAGTTAGAAGAGGCAGTTAAATAGTTAGTACGATTCTCAGTTCGTGATGGTACCGGTACTATAATTCGGTGACCTTTTCATACCGGTTTGTACCATTGCTGATACTTCTATACAGTGACAAACCCGAGTGATCGCTTGCGACCCAATAGATATTTATCGTCAGGGACCTTAGCTATTGTTCTGTCAAAATCAGGGACTGGACGGACGACGACCATATATTCTAGCTGTCCAATCCGGAGACACTGACATGACATCCATAAACCTCTATATTCTGGACCTGACCGTTGCGAATGGTCATTAAGGCGTTAATAATCTGTCCCTTACACCGGACAGTGCAGAATCAAATTACACTGTTGGATAGTATCAGCTATCTGATTGGAATATTATGTCCATTTGAACTCCTGATAGCGGAGGCTATTCTAAGGGTACTCTCGATCTCGGAGATGTACGTATGTACATCGCTAGTCCAATTAGTCATCCAAACCCCAGCCCCTCTTGGTGGCTGAAGCGCGTAGGACAACCGCACTTCGAACCTCCAACCATCAAGCAACAACCCCGCACCCCAACTCCAGACCAAGCTGGAACCCCACATAATCATGACACTAGCGTACGCCTCCACCCCACATCCCACAACCACACCAGCTAACCCTCTCCCAGCTGCAAGACCGCCGACCTTCTCTCCCTCGCCACCCACGCGCTAAAACAGGTCATGTCCGGCCAGCACGCGCTGCAATGCGCCGACGAGCGCAAGTCCGCCCTAATACAGCTTGCAGTGACAGTGCAGGCAGCGGCGAGGCTCGCGGAGGTCGCGCACGCGGAGGTGCTGACGACGCCGGGTGGGGCAGCAACTGTGGGGGGTGATACTAAAGCGCAACTGGCAGACGCATGGAAGCTCGGCAAGGGCCTTGGGTGGTCGGAGACGATCAAGGCGGAAACGGAAAGGGTTAGCAAGGAAGTTGAGAAGTCGGTGGCTGAGACGGGGAGGCTGTATGCCGAGGCAGGGAAGGTGGGGAGGGAAACGGAGAGGGCGAACGCTGAGGCGGTGAGGGCTGTGCAGGAGACAGAGAGGCTGAAGGCGGAGGCGATGGTGGTGAGGAGCAAGAAGATGAAGATTGATGCTGAGATGGAGAGGCTAAAGGTGGAGGTGGAACGGACTAGGTTAGAGGAGGAGAGAGCGAAGGCCGGAACGTACAGGGCTGTGCAGCAGATAGAGAAGCCGAAGGCGGAGGCGATGGTGCGGAGTAAAAAGATGAGGATTGATGCTGAGCTGGAGAGGCTAAAGGGGGAGGCAGAGCGGATTAGGCCGGAGCAGGGGGTGCCGATGGCGGCGGAGGAGGGGAGTGTGCGCCAAGATGTTCTGGTGCAGGAGGCAGAAGGGCCATGGATCAGGGACTACCTAGCTTTGCTGACGGCGGAACTGAACCGGAGGAAGTGGCAGCCGAGCTGGGTGTATAAGGATTCTAAGAGGTTGGCGGAGAGTGCGCAGGAGACTGAGAAGATGGAGGTGAGCGCGGAGTGGTGCCGGAGTATGATACGAAAAGAGACGGAACGAGAGGGCGTCTCGAAGAAATAGAGGGGGGTTGATTCGTTGGTTTTGTTTCGAACCTCTTCTCGCGCAGGGGGTTATTATTTTAACCTTGGGAAGTTACCACGTTTTGATGAATCAGTACACACCTGTGATTATAGTGATGAAAATGCACTGGCCGAGTCGGGAAGTCTGACTATTTGGGTTTTGAGAAGCCTTTTCCTGCAACGTCAAGTTTTCCAGTAAGTAACTGTGATCTACAAAGGTTTCGACAAGAAAGGAATAAACTGCAATCGTTCAAGGTGTATCATTCCAAAGAGCACCCTCGCTCAACCTGGAAGGATAAGTGTGAGGATGATCCTATGAGCGATAAATCAGAAATCTTGATTTAGCTTCCCCGAGGACCGAGGTATGAAAGTTCATAGATTGAGACTTTGAAACTGACCACAAAACCCCCATCAGTTCTACTGCAGTGATCGTTCATTCCTCAATGGCACGCAAACCGCTCTCGTAAAGTAGATTAGTCCTGTTCTGGTCCCGCAGGAACACGGGCCATAGGTGAACGTTCCAAATGAGCGGGGTATGAAGGAAACATGTGAAGAAAGTGTTGATATATCAAACATTTCGTTCTTGACTGGGCCCATGGGGAACAGTTCTTACATTAATGTTAATTCGTAGTCAATGACGATAATAGAAAGTGATTCAGAATAAGGGAGACTTAGGGATCTTCCTGTACAAATTCTGGCAGAACTATTGTAGTAGTGGGATCTCCAGAACCCGACTGTCATAGCGGCACTTGATAGGTTTTTTACTGCGTATATACTTAAAGATTCCCCCTTTTAGCCTCCAAGAATTCCACCAGAAACTGCACAGAGATTCCCACTAAACCCAGTCAGGTGTGGAACAAATCTACTTATCCGCAACAGTAAGCCATTTCATTCCTGCCCAGGCCCATTGAAGGCATTCTCTTCTGGCCCGTGTTCCCCCCAGGACTGGAACAAGTCCCCACTCGGCTGACGAATGAGGAACACAAGTCGGTTCCTAGGAGCCAAACGACACAACAATACATTATCAGTATTCTGAGGTGTTACGTATTCCTATATCGACCAGTGCAAAATAACGCCCGCATTGGTCCCCCACCAGAGCTTAATTGCGGGAATCACTTCAACTACAAAATGAAATGAGAAAGAGAGAGATGCGAATACCAAGCAGCCTCAGGGTGTATTGGACTAAATTGTCTGTCCCCCATATCCTCCCTCCTACGCCCATTCTTTTCACCTACACGTGCGTGCTATTATCTAGTTGATCGCCTTTTGTTTTGTGGGTGTAGGATATTACCGTATCGACATCTAGGTCAGACATATCTCGTCCACACACTTAGTCAGCGCCCCCCCACCCCGCTCGGCGGCTGAAGCGCCAACAAGGGTTGCAACCTCGCGTAACTCGGCATCCAACTAAGCACTACAGGTCCAACCTCCAATATTGCTTCCCACCACACAAACTACCCCCATACCCTCCACACAGCTTACCGAAAACTGCTACACAACCATGGCTCTCACGTATGCCCACTCCCCTTCTTAACTACCAAAACTAACCCATTCACAGATACAAGACCGCCGAGCTTCTTACCCTCGCCACCCATGCGCTAGACCGGGTCATGTCCGGCCAGCACGCCCTGCAGTCCGCCGATGAGCGCAAGTCCGCCTTGACACAACTTGCAGTGACGGTGCAAGCAGCGGCGATGCTCGCAGAGGTCGCGCACGCACAGGTGCTGGTCGGCGGTACTGGATCGGTTCAGCCTGAACCGGAGGTGCAAGGGGTGGGACGGAGGTAGAGAAGATAGAGCGGATCACGGAAGAAAGGTATAGATCGGTGGTGGAAAAGTCTAGGCTGCGTGCCGAGGCAGAGAAGGTGGGGAGGGAGACGGAGCGGGTGAATGCGGAAGCGGAGAGGGCGGTGCAGGGGACGGGGAGACTGAAGGCAGAGGCGATGATGGTACGCAGCGAGAAGATGAAGATCGATGCGGAGACGGAGAGAGTGAAGGCGGAGACGGAGAGAAAGAGGTTTGAGGCCGAGACGGCTAATAAAGAGGCTGCGAGAGCGGTGGCGGAGAGTGCACTAAAGAATGTGGAGGCTGAGGCGGTGGGAAAGGGAGTTGAGAGCTCGGTGGAGGTGCAGAACGCGAGAGGGGCGAAGAGCAGTCGAAGGGTATTAGCTCTAGAGCAACAGATTCAGTGGAGGAGGGTGCTGTTGTCAAGTGGGGGTGTTCTAATCTATTCACCAAGACGTCCATTTGGTCAAGTGGGCGCCCTATCGAACGAGATGATGGACGGGGCGACCCTTTGGCCAAATGGGCGCCTTGATAAATTTTTGATCGAATGATCAAGAGGTCACTTCCGGTCTACGTTTTACACAATTTATCCCCACAGATTGATGTGCTCATGACTTCAGACAACTCGATAAATAAAACCAAATGCCTAATCAGATATCTTTGATCCTTCAATGACGCGGGTTATCGTAGTAAAAGACTCTATCGTTTTCTTTTTTACCAGGCTGAAGGTTCTTTCCTATCTTATAGAGGTTCTCACTTCCAATCGATGAAAGTCAAAAGAGATCCAGGGTACAACAAGACCTGTTATTATAATTGAACCCCGTCATGGCTATTGGTGGGATAGAATGTCGAGAGAGTGCAATTCTGATAGGTTTCTCCTTGTGTACTTGGTGACTGGAGTAGAGATATAATGCGAGCTTTTTTAATGCCGTGCCCCATTCATCATAATATGGGCCTTCTGAAATGATCGCCCTATCCATCAATCTTGATGAATTGTGCGTGCACTTGGCCAAATCGACGTCTTGGTCAACGGATCAGGATAGCGGCGGAAAAGCCCTATTCCGTACCATTTTGCTAGTTGATTTGTATCGGTTTAGGGTGCATCATGTCCAACCATAACCACCATCGCGTGAGGCTCAAACTGTACTAACTGTTTCGCTCTGATTTAGTTCTACCGCTAAACCGACATCCCATTGTAAACACTGTAGCCGGCCCTCTAACTTGCGAATCATTAGACAGCAGTGAGGTATTTCTAACCCAATTGTACAGTTGAGACATCTGCTTTTTGCTGGGGAAGCCTAAATTTGGCTGGGATATCGGCGTAGAGAGATATCCCGACCGCTTAGTCATCCCCGCCCCCACCCTCTTGCGTGGCTGAAGCGCCTGTAATCTACGCCTCCAACCAGCAAGCAAGCGCAGACAGGTAGGGTAAGTCAGCTTCCCAACCTCCACTTACAATCTCCAGGCTCCACCACACCCCGCAAACCAGCCGACACGCGGAGCAAACCGAAAACGCACATAATTATGTCACTCGCGTACACAGTCCCCCCCCCTTTTCTCTGCCAATACCACAACTAACCCCGTAACCCAGCTGCAAGACCACCGACCTTCTCGCCCTCGCCACCCACGCTCTAAAGCAGCTCATGTCCAGCCAGCACGCACTGCAGTCCGCCGACGTGCGCAGCGCCGCCCTAGCACAGCTCGCCACGACAGTCCAGGCAGCGGCAATGCTCGCGGAGCTTGCGCGCGCAGAGGTGCTCGGCGGCAACACGGGGAGTGTTAGGCTTGATATGGAGGCGCAAAAGGTGGAGACGGAGCGGGTCAAGGCGGAAACGGAGAGATCGATTGCGGAGACGGCGAGGCTGCACGCCGAGACGGACAAGGTGGCGGGGGAGACGGAGAGAGCAAAGGCTGAGGCGCAGAAAGCTGGTAAGGAGGCTGAGAGGGCGGTTGCTGAGACCGAGAGACTGAAGGCAGAGGCGATGGCGGCACGGAGTGAGAAGATGAAGATCGATGCAGAGACGGAGAGGGTGAAGGCAGACACGGAGAGGACGAGGCGGGGGGCGGAGACGCAAGGGATGAAGGTGGATATGGAGTCAGACGCTGGCGCGGAAGCGGGTGCGGAGAAGGCTAGTAAGGAGCTCGCGGGCGCAACGGTGGACGGCGCGCTGGATACAGTGGACGCGAAGACGTTGGGCAGGGAGCTTGAGAGCCGGGTGTCGGTGCACAAGATGGAAGGGGCGAAACCCTATGACAAGCTACTCAGTCTCGAGGCGGAGATTGAGCTGACGAAGATAGCCGCGTTGAGGGTCGCGCAGTTGGGCGATCAAGTTGTGATAGTGTGCCGTTTGGCGAGGGAGATGATGGAGTTGGAGAACGAGGCGCACCTGGAGAGGCTGAGGAGGAGGTTCCTTCCCGTTCGTAGAAACTACCCATTAGGTAGTGAGAGTGAGTTGTGAATGGGACATACCCTCTACTATCAGGGTATACACTTGGACTCGGGTTCCCAAACAGATGTAAAACATTCAGGATGTTGATTTTTTGGGGAGCTAGGAAGTATCTCAGAACAATATGTAGCGAGTCTTTCCTGCATAATGATAGTTGTTTATTCTAACGATACCATATATTTTGACATCGAAAAAGGACACTAACTGATGGATACAACCGCTCTCTGTGGATGATTATACTGAATTGCGCGATTTGACCAAATAAGGTTGCATAATCTGGCCAGAAGCTGGTACTGAAGGGTTGCTTCATTACGGTAACTAGTAAGCCGGCGCTTGGAGAGAGCGTAAATGATACTTCACGTTTTGATGGCAACAACTCCAATATTGACGGTGGCAAAAATCTGTTGTTGGAGCGGCGGAATAAGTGATACGAGGGGAGTTGCTACGACCCAACCAACGACAGCTCTTATCCAGGGACGTCCCTAGAGGGTATGTACCAGTCAGGGACGTCCTTGGGTGGAATAGAGAAAGCAGATGTCCTGAATGGTACGAGGTAAGTATGCTACTGAGGGACGTCCAAAGTTGGTACTGGAAAGTGCTACTAAAACCAGCTCACAAAGATTGTCGCTCGGTAACCCCCCCAACACATCGCGCCCCGCCTGTAAACATTGTACCTCGCCTGCAATGTCTATAGGCTTTAGCACCTGATTTTGAACGGACTGGTTGAGAAGGGAGGGTCATCGGTGATGGGGAATTAAGTAACCACCTATTAGCGTATGGCCCTGCAGGTCCATATCTTGGCCCATTAGTCATCCTCGCGTAAGTTAGGCATCCAATCAACCACTCAAGCTTAGAATCTCGTAACTTCAAGCTCCTGCACCTGCAAACTACCGAACATGACACTCGCGTATGCCCCCTCACCCCGGTCCTCTCACACTAAAAACCAGAACTAACGCTCCACCCTAGCTGCAAGACATCGGACCTTCTCGCACTCACTACCCACGCGCTAGTACAGCTCATGTCCAAGCAGCATGACCTACGCTCCACCAACGAGCGCAAGTCCGCCCTGACACAGCTTGTGGCAACGGTGCAAGCCGCGGCGAGACTCGCGGAGATCGCGCACGTGGAAACACTGGGCCCAGGAGAAGCAGTGGCGAGCCGTGGGATGGAAGCGCAGAATGTCGAGAGTGTGGTAGAGGAGACGCAGCGGATCAAGGCGGAAACGGAGAGATCTGTGGCGGAGACGACGAGGCTGCACGTCGAGTGGGGGAAGGTGGGGAGGGAGACGACGAGGACGCATGCCGAGTGGGGGAAGGTGGAGAGGGAGACGGAGCGGACAAGGGCAGAGGTGAAGAGGGCTGTGGCTGAGACGGAGCGGCTGAAGGCGCAGGCGATGGTGGTGCGGAGTGAGAAAATGAAAATCGATGCCGAGACGGAGAGGCTGAAGGCGGAGACGGAACGGATGAGGAGGGTGGAAGAACAGATATGTCTCCAGACGGAGGCGGAGGTGGAGAACGCTGGTGAAGTGTCTCGGAGGGCACTGGCGGAGAATGGGAGGAACAACGCGGAGATGGAGACGGTGGGCAAGGGGGTTGAGCCTCCGGTGCAGGTGCAGAAGGTGGAAGGGGCGGGCCCTTGTGACAGGGTACACACTCTACAGGCGGAGATTGACCGGAAAGCGCTAGAGGAGACGAGGGCGGCGCAGCTGGGCATTGAACTTACGAAGGTGCAGCATTTAGCGAGTGAAATTAGCGAGCTGCAGCGGGTGGCACACCTGGAGAGTGGCTGGAGGAGCAGACTGAGGAGAGCGGAGGCGGAGAGGGTGAGGCTGGAGAGGATTTCGGAGGAGGAGGCGGAGGTTGAGCGTAAGAGAAGCGATGCGTTGAAGGAGGAAGAGCCTTGGTAATCAATTTCAGACGAAGCAGCATTTAGCAAGGGAGAGTAAGGAGCTGGGGAACCTTGCACGGACACTGAGGGCTAGGAGGAGGCTATAGACACGGATGGAAGCAAATGATATTTCCAAGAATGTTTTGAACAGCTAGAAGGGGGGGGTTAGTGGTCTTGAAGTTCGAACCTTTTCCCGAGGAGGGTTATTATTTATAAGGAATCAAGATCTGACCTGTTTGATCCTAAGAAACGGGTATCGTTTGTAAACTCTCGAAGGTAACACGACGGAATATGGACGTGGAACAGCTCTGGCTGCAAGATGGAATCCTGGAAATATTAGAGTGCTTATTTCTTGCCATATTACTGCATAAATGCCACAACTCTGTCAGGTTTGCTTTCGGGATAAATGGGTATACCACTGTGCTACGTTGTATAGTCTTGGCGTATGTTAGCTACAAAAATACACAATTTTAATCTCTGATGACTTTACAACCCAGACCGATATCAGGAATCTGCAACAATAGAACTAAACTTCATCACTGGAGCTAGAGTTCTATCATTACGCTTTTTTCTTACCATTTTCCGTTGCACAGTTATCAGCCATTGACATTTTGCCGCGATCCGCTACCTTTAGGAGTGGGCGCACCGTACATGATTGAACGCAGATATTAGCGTAGAACCATGCCATCCATATCTTGTCCGCTTAGTCATCCTCCCCCACCCACCTTGGCGGCTGAACCGTCAATCACCAAGCGGAAAGCGTTGCAACCTCGCGTAATCCAGGCCTCCAAGCACCAACCAACCACGCTTCGAACCTTGAAGCTTCAAGCTCCTCCAGCACCTACAAAATACCAAAGATGACACTCGCGTACGCACCCTTCACCTCCCACCACAAACTACAGCTAACCCTGTTCCCAGCTGCAAGATCGCGGACATACTCGCCCTCGCCAGCCAGGGCCTAAACCACCTCATCTCCGGCCAAGACGCTCTGCACTCCGCCGACGAGCGCAAGGCCGCCCTGAGACAGCTTTCGACGACAGTGCAGGCCGTGGCAAAGCTCGCTGGTGTCGCGCAGATGGAAGCACAGGGCGCGTGCGGAAGGGCGGCGGGAGCGGTGAACAGTGAGACGGAGGGGCATGAAGCCGAGGTGGAGGTACTGAAAGCTGGGGGCTCGGTGGCAGAGACAGCGGCCGAGCGGATCAAGGCTGAAATGGAGAAGCTTGGTAAAGAGGTTGAGAAATCAGTGGCTGAGACGGCGAGGCTGCGCGCTGAGGCGGAAAAGGTGGGGAGGGAGACGGAGAGGGCTGTGGCCGAGACAGAGCGGCTGAAGGCGGAGGCGATGATTGTGCGGAGTGAGAAGATGAGAATCGATGCCGAGACGGAGAGGCTGAAGGCGCTGACAGAGCTGAGGAGGGGGGAGGCAGAGCTGATGGAGGTGAGGGCAGAGAAAGAGGCCGAGCTAGAGGGGATGAAGATGGGGACGGAGCTGCAGCCGGAGAAGCCCCGTAGGGAGGCTGTGAGGGGAGTGGCGGAGAGTGCCCGGAAGAAGGTGGAGGTAGAGACGGTGGACAAGGAAGTTGAGAGACTAGTGCAGCCGGAGAAGGCGGAAGGGACGAAGCCCAATCACAACCTTCTCACTCTAGAGGTCGAGATGAAGCGGCGGAAGATAGAGACGCTGGAAGTGGCGCAGGCGGGAAATGATTTGGATAAGGTGCAGCATTCAGGGAGGGAGATTAGGCAGCCGGAGAATGGGGCGTGCCTGGAGAGGGGCAAGATCAGGGGGATACGGACGAGAGCGGAGAGGGAGAGGATGAGCTCGAAGGAGGAGGCGGAGAAGGCTATTAATGAGGCTGCAAGAGCAGTGATGGAGAGTGCGCAGGAGAAGGTGGAGGTAGAGACGGTTGGCAAGGACGTTGAGCCCCCGGTGGATGTACTGGGGGCGGGAGCGGTAAAATCCTATCCCATCAGTTTTATGCCAGAGGTGGAGATTCAGAGGAAAAGGGCAGAGGTCTTGAGGGTGGCACAGACGGGCGATCAACTCCAAACGGTGCGACGCTTAGCGAGAGAGATTAAGGAGCTGGAGAACCAGGTACGCACGGAGAGGGCCAGGAGGACGATACAGCAATCGAAGGAAGAGGATGTTCTACAGGCTGTTTTGAACAGCTAGAAGGGGGTTGGTGGTCTTGTATTTCCAACGGTTCCCGGGGGGGCGGTTATAGTTTTTAAGGAATTAGGTAATCACCTCTTTAATCATGAGAAATCGGTATACATTTGAAAGAAGGTGTCAGCATGGGGCCATACAGGTCAATCCTTTCGTTTATTTCCGAGTTTCATTGTAATTCGGGGACAAATAGCACCTTATGAATCGATGAATAACAAGTACAGTGCAGCCTCCGGCGGCGGCGATGTAGTTAGGAAATGGAATACCCATTCATATTTGAATATTCATCTGTTTGTCCACATAGATTAACAAACCCTTAGGAGTGGAATAACATTAATACTGTCCAATGTGTTTACGTTAACTGCTAAAACCCTAGGCACGAGCATCCAACCGCAGCCGCGCAGCATTACTTCCTATTTCTGGATAAATTGCTCGTGATCACATTCGAAGAGTTCTGGGCCTAGGCTGATGTATGAGTTTATATAGCAGTGAAGTCTAGCTACGAGCGTTTATCCATCCATGTCAGCTCCCTTCCAGAAATTCCTCTATCTCGAGAGTAATTCTTGGTCTGTACGGCACGCAGTTCTGACCAATAGAAATGCTTCATGATTACAACGAGGAAGCTTATACTATTTATTTAGAAGCATGATAGGTTATGTGGCACTGCCAGAAAAGGGAAATATCACTAAATACAGGTGACGAACCATTGCATTAGTGGCGAGACTACTCCATGGAGTCAACCTTAGGTTCACCAAAGCAAGAATTACGTTACCAGGTAAATCCCAACTCTTCAGAAAACGAACGAATGTATGGAACCCTCAGCCTTTTGAGAAAAATGACAAGTCTCTGGTAACTTTTCAAACACAATTGATATTAAGAATCCGGAATGATAGAATTCTTCTTTATGGTATACAGCCTTCTATCTTTGTGGATTTCTAATATCAATCGTGGTTGAAAAGTTAAAAGAGACTTGGCACCTTCCTCACGTTACCTCGTATCTCACCCGCTTAGTCATCCCCACCACATCGCGGCTGCAGCGTCGATCATGCCGCGGAAAGCGTTGCAACCTCGCGTAATCCAGGCCTCCAACACCCAACCACGCTTCGACAACCGACGCTTCAACATCCTCCACCGCCTGCAAAACACCAAACATGACACTCGCGTACGCACCCCCCGCATCCCACTACAAGCCACATCTAACCCTCTCCCAGCTGCAAGACCGCCGACATTCTCGTCCTCGCCACCCAAGTCCTAAAACACCTCCTCTCTGGCCAGGACACTCTGGTATCCGCCGATGAGCGCAAGTTCGCCCTCACGCAGCTCGCGACGGCAGTGCAGGCAGCGGCGAAGCTCGCTGACGTCGTGCATGTGCAAGCGCTGGACACAGGCGTGGTAACAGTGAGGAGTAAGGCGGAGGAGCAGACCGCCCAGGTGGAGGTGCAGAAGGAGGGGGTGTCAGTGGCAGAGAGAGGGACGGAGCGGGTCAAGGCAGAAACGGAAAAAGTCGGTAAAGAAGTTGAGAAATCGGTGGCGGAGACGGGAAGGCTGCACGCTGAGGCAGAGAAGGTGGCGAGGGAGACGGAGAGGGCTGTGGCTGAGACCGAGCGGCTGAAGGCGGAGGCGATGGTGGTGCGGAGCGAGAAAATGAAGATTGATGCGGAGACGGAGCAGATGAGGTGGGAGGCGCAGACGGGGCGGATGAAGGGTGAGACAAATCCCAGGACGGGGGGGCTGGGTGCTGAGGCGGCGGTGGTGCGGAGTGAGGAGACGAGGATCTGCGAACACAGAGAGGATGAAGGGGGAAACGGAGCGGACAAAGGGGGAGGAGAAGCAGATGAATGCTCAGATGGAGGCGGAAGCAGAGAAGGCTGGTAAGGAGGCTACGAGGGTAGTGGTGGAGAGGATGGGCAAGGAGGTTGATCCTCCGGTACAGGTGGAGACGGCGGAAGGGGCGACACCCTATTGCAACCTACTTACTGTAGGGGCACAGATTAGGCAGCTGAGGGAATCCAAATTGAGGGTGGCACAGCTGGGCGATCCATTTGGGTTGGTGCAGCATTTAGCGAGGCAGATTAAGAAGCTGGAGGACCTGGCAAGCAAGGAGCGGACTAGGAGCAGAATAGAGAGACAGAAGGAAGAAGAGGTTTTTTCACAGACTGGTTGAAACCGTTAGAAGGGGGTAGGTGGTCTTGTATTTCTCACGGAGGGATTATTGTTTGTACGGAATTATTTAACCGCCTGTTTACTAATAAAAAATTAGTCCATGATTGAAAGCTCTACCCCGGCTGTAAATCCATCAAATGATGCATTGGACACGTTAGCCCGGCAAGTAAATGCATCCATTGCTGTATAGCCTGTTTCTTATGAGTTGTGTAAAATCATATGGTCGATGTATTATCGATGCGTTAACGGTTACTTTGCTGGTGGTGATCTACCAAGAACACAGTGATGACCTTTCTGCAGAAATTCCTGTAGAAACGCGTCCAAAAGGTTGTCTGTAAAATCATTAACAATTACGGACAATAGCTTACTCTAGAGGACAACTATAGATGACTTTGTCCTTTAGTGAGCCCGATAAAGGACGAATAGCTAAAGGACTCTCCTAGCTGAATGACCCCTACTAAAGGACTGACTTACGTATACCAGTCCTTGGCAGTAAACCATATTTCCATGTTTCTAATGCTATAAAGTCACCACTGCGAGCAGGTCTCTTCTCTTAAACACCTTATCATCTCCATCACCATCGCCATCACCATCGCCATCACCATCACCATCACCATCACCATCACCATCACCATCACCATCACTTAGTAGTACGTACCAAGATAGGTCAGATCCATCCTGCTAAGGGAATATAGCCATGGCTAACAGCGGCAGCGGTGGAGCAGCAGTAGCATTAGTAGCAGTAGCAGTAGTAGCAGTAGCAGTGGTGGTGGTGGTGGTGGTGGGGCATTAGATAGAATAAGTATAGGTAATGACAGACAGAGATATACCGTACGTAGCCAGATTAAATGTTATAATCAAAATAAGAATTATTAATAAATATATAATTATATAAAGGTCATTTACCACTAAATGACATCGTCCTTTATTCACGGTGGTCACATAAAGGACGATTTTAAAGGACTAGTCATTTAGCCATTCGTCCTTCAGCAAAAGCACTTGGTAATTTACCACTAAATGACTGCACTAAATGACCGAGTCATTCATTGTTTGCCACTAGAGTTAAGATGTAAGACGTGCGCAGCCAAACACAAGAGTACAAGTTCGATCCCGGCTCTGACATTATATTTTATTCTTATACCATAGAAATTGAGAACACATTTACTGATTTTTCTGCTGACGATATGACTGCCAATAAACCGCCAAATTGAATGACGAGTCGACTCCAGATTGAGTGACCAATTGCCTGACGGATTGACTGAAAACGTAACTGATAAAGTAATCAGTACAGTTGTAAAGTGAGACTGGTGATGCATTATTCCGTGAAAAGAGGGGATGCATTTACCGCTGCCTTATCACGATATATTTCCCACTACAGTAGAGAAGCGTGCCGAGATGCAAGTCACTATCTCGCCGCTTAGTCATCCTCCCACCCTTGCTTCTCTACGGCTGCAGCGTCGATCGTGACGCGGAAAGCGTCCCAACGTCGCCTCCAACAACCAACCACGCTTAGAACCTCAAACCTTCAAGCTCCTCCACAACGCACAGTTCCTGGAAAATACCGAAAATGACACTCGCGTTCGCAACCCCCCCCCCCCCCCCCCAGCTTCCCCTCTACCCACCACAAACCACGGCTAACCCTCCCTCAGCTGCAAGACCGCAGACCTGCTCGCCCTCGCCACCCAGGGCCTAAACTCCCTCATCTCCGGCCAGCACGCTCTGTTCTCCGCCGACGAGCGCCAGTCCGCCCTGACACAGCTCGCAATGACAGTGCAGGCCGCAGCAAAGCTCACTGATGTCGTGCACATGGACGCATTGGCGGCGCAGGGCGGTGGAACAACAAAAGTGGGGGGTGATGATACCGAAGGGTTGAGCACGGAGGGGATTATTAGGGCCGAGACGGAGAGGTTGGTGGCGGAGACGGAGAGGCTGAAAGCGGAGACGGAGCAGATGGAGGTTCAGATGAAGGCCGGGACGGAGGGGTTGAATGCGGAGGCGATAATGGTGCAGGATGACGATATGAAGACCGACGCGGAGACGGAGAGGGTGCAGGTTGAAACAGAGCGGAGGAAGGGGGACGGGGAGTATATGAACCTAGACGCAGAGGCGGGGGAGGAGAAGGCTGATAAAGAGTCTTCAAGGGCAATGGCGGAGTGTGCGCAGAAGAATGTGGACGCGGAGACGCTGGGCAAGGAAGTTGATCCTCCGGTGCAGGTGGAGGGGGCGGAAGAGGCTATACCTTATCCCAACCTATCTACTCTAGCCACGGTGATTAAGAGGAAGAGGGAGGAGGCGTTACGGGTGGCGCAGGCGGGCGACCAGTTTAAAACGGTGCAGCATTTGGCGAGAGAGATTAAGGAGCTGGAGAACGTGGCGCAGAGAGAGAGGGCCAGGAGAAGGATACAGAGACAGAAAGAAGACGAGGTTCTTTCACAGGCTCTTTTAAACGGTTAGAGGGAGTTATTATTTATATGGAATGAAGTTACCACCAGTTTGATCATAAGAAATTAGTCCATGATTGAAACAAGCTATCATGCCCCTTAAGCACCCGAGTGGGCGGGCTTTCATGTGTCCATGTTCTCCCCATTTGGAATTTCCGAGGTTGAATGAGGTCGTAGGTTTGAATCCTAATACTAATGGTGGTTTCTTATCTTGCCTTGGCGTGCTGGGTGGGTTTCTGCTCTATGTAGAGAGTTTTCCCATCCCCGGCCCCCAATTGGGGCATGCGGAGAGAGATGCTGAGGAGTGTGACTAAGAGAAGGTACTGGTCTTAGATGTCCAGTTGAGGGATCCCACACCTAAGGGATTCCATTTAACGGGCCAGACCATCGATCCCGCAGGTAAGGACCGGACCGATTACAGGCTGTAGTGGGTCTTGAGCAGGCCCCCAGGACGGACTACCAACAATGGGGATAAGACTACTGAGTATCGTCTGGATTACGCGGTTGTAGCTTGGCATAGGCTGTGGCGCTGCCATGCAGATATTTATTGTCCTGCATCGACATCTTCTCCCGCATCGATACCTATAGTTCCGTATTGACGTCTACAGAATTCTGCGGTCCTAGCACCAATCTACAGTTTGCAAGGCTCGAGAGCTTTCCAACACACAATTTTCCAGGGTTTCAATGGTTCACCCGTTCTACCAAGCAAAGCGGTTTGGTAAACCGGTTTAGTTAATATTTCGGTTGAGTTCTTGTCCTCAAGCTAATTTGGCCCGAACGGTTCATCATAGTCAAAAAGCAGTTCAAACCGGCTTCCTAAACGGTTCTAACATGCAGGTACCCGTCACATAGAGCGCGTATTTCTCGACCTTCACCGGTTTTTGGGCATGGTCAATTGCACCTAATAAGCCACGCAACGGACTCTGAAAACATATCTAGTTTATAAACCTGCAAACGAAACAAAAGAACGGTTTTAGTTGTTTAACTGATTTAGAGAACAAATATTCAGCTCACTTCAGTTCAATTCAGTTCAGTTAGACGTGTAATTTAGTTTAGTTCGGTATGATATGACCTCCGAATAAAACCGGTTTCAACCGTTGGAATCACTGCAATTTTCGTATATGAGGCCAATACACAAATTCTCCTTTAATATAATCGCCAAACCGAGTGATCCCTCATGAGCCTATACATATCTATAGTCCGGTGCCTAATCTATAATCCTGGAAAAATCAGGGACTAAACAGATCATGACCATATAGTCCGTCCAGTCCGAAGGCGCTCCCAGGGTATCTATAAATATCTATAATCCGGACCTGACCGTTGCGAACAGCGGATTCCAAACCTGAGGCTAGCGCTTCATAAGGGTGAAACCTTGCACTGGTTGCTTAGAGGAGGTACACCGTCATAGCTGTAAGGGTATATTCGAGTATGATTTAAATAGACAGTAAAAAAAAGGGGGGGGCGGAAGAAAAGTAGATATCAACGTACAGGAATGCAAGTCCATATCTCCCCCGCTTAGTCATCCTCCGTACCCCAACTTCTCTGTCGATCATAAACGGAAAGCGTTGCCGCGTCGCCTAAGTTAGGCCTCCAACCAACTACATGACAACCACAGTCACACCCTCAAACCTTCAAGCCCCTCCACCGCAAACCGTTTCTGGAAAATACTAAAAATGACACTCGCGTGCGTACCCCACCCAACTCCCTCTACCAGAACCCATAGCTAACTCTGTCCCAGCTGCAAAACAGCGGACATTCTCGCCCTCGCCACCCAGGGCCTCAACTACCTCATCTTGAGCCAAGACTCTCTGGTTCTCACCGACGAGCGCAAGGCCGCCCTGACACAGCTCGCGATGACAGTGCAGGCTGCAGCGAAGCTCACTGATATCGCGCACGTGCAGGCACTGGGCAAAGGGCTGGTAGCGGTGAAGAGTGAGAGGGAGGTGCAGAAGGCCGAGCCGGGGGTGCACAAGTTGGGGAGTGTGGTGGAGCAGACGCAGCGGATCAAGGCAGAGACGGAGAAGCTGGGTAAAGAAGCAGAGAAGTCGGTGACAGAGACGGGGAGGCTACAAGCCGAGGCGGAGAAGGTAGCGAGGGAGACGGAGAGGGCTGTTGCCGAGACGGAGAGGCTGAAGGCGCAGGCCATGGTGGCGCGGAGCGAGAAGATGAGGATTGACGCGGAGACGGAGAGGCTGAAGGCGGAGGCGACGGTGGGGCGGAGTGAGAAGATGAGGATCGATGCGGAGACGGAGTGGGTGGAGGCTGAAACGGAGCGGACAAATGGGGAGGAGGTGCAGATGAACGTGGACACAGAGGCAGAGGTGGAGGCGGAGGCGGAGAAGGCTGGTAAGCAGGCTGCGAGAGCAGCGGCGAGGAGTGTCAGGGAGAAGGTGGAGGCGGAGAGAGTGAGCAAGGAAGTTGAAAGTCCGGTGCGGGTGCAGGAGGCGGAAGGGGCGAAGCCCTCTCAAGACCTACTCACCATAGAGGCGGAGCTTAAGCAGAAGAAGATGGCGGCGTTGAGTGCGATGAGGGCGGGTGATCAACCTGAAATGGTGCAGCATTTAGCAAAGGAGATTGAGGAGCTGAGGAACCTGGCACGTATGCTAAGGGCCAGGAGGAGGATAGAGAGACGGAATGATACAGATGGAATTCCATAGGGTATTTTTAATAGCTAGGGAGGGGTTAATTGATGGTCTTGTATTTCTAACGTTCCTGCGGTGGGGTTACAATTATTGTTTATACGAAATTGAGCAACCACCTGTTCGATCATAAGGAACTAATCCATGATTGGGAGTAGATATATCATATCAGCGGACAGAAGTGTGGTTCACGGGGCCTGGACGCTCGACGGCCTGCCTCGATGCCTCAGCCTCGAGGAAGCTCAGGGAATCAGGGTCCACGAGGCGAGAATGCTCGACGCAAACCATTATCATCGCCTCGAGCTACTCGGGGTTTAGGTAATCATGTATTAGTTGTATATTCAGTGGGACTGGTGTTTCTGAGAGGGATATTGGAAGTGCTCCTTACATTCTCATGGCAGTATTCCAATAAAATATGGTTTTGGCGAATATGAATAAAGGAATCATCTTCCTCGAGCCAGCTCCAGCTCCTCGAGGCATCAGCACTGTTTCCAGCAGTTACAACCTGTTCTTGTTTACAGCAAAACTAAGCTAAACTAAATAAAAATGGGCGACAACTGAACCCACCGAATAAGAACCGGTTTATATTGTAGAACCGTTCTAAGGTCTTGGCACTGGGTCTACACCAAAGGTGTTCTGGGTTAGGGTTTCTCCTGGCAGGATGTTCGCACTTTGTATGAGTAGTTCCAACTACATACCACACGGTTTTGCCAGTGGCAGAAACTGAACTGAACCAAATGGTGAATAGGTAAAACTGAACTGAACTGTTTTCTTTAACGGTTCTGGTAAACCGGTTTGAACTGATAAACCGAGGAACCGTTGGAAACACTGGACGTGCGACTCCGCTGGTTAGACTAGAGCAGGATTGGCGGGTGGTCTTTCCAACCTTTCCCGCGCTGGGGTTATTATTTATGCGCAATCCAGTACCCATCTGTTTGATCATGAGAAATTGGTACATACATGATTCAAACAAGATATCAGCGTAGAGACATGCGGGCCCATTCGCTGAGTCATCCACCCCCCACTCCTCCGCGGCTGCAGCGTCTATCATGACGCGGAGATGCAACCTCGCGTAATTTAGGCCTCCACCCAACCACACTTGGAACCTCACGCTCCTCCACCACGCACAGTCTCTAGAAACTATCGAAAATGACACTTGCGTTCGCAATGCCCCCCCAAATCACCCCCCCCCCCACCCCAAACCACAGCTAACCCTCTCCCAGCAGCAAAACCGCAGACATTCTCGCCCTCGCCACCCAGGGCATAAACCTCCTCACCTCGGGCCAGGACGCTCTGGCCTCTGCTGACGAGCGCAAGTCCGTCTTGACACAGCTCTCGACGGCAATGCAGACAGCGGCAAAGCTCGCTGACGTCGTGCACATGGAAGCAGTGGCGGCGCAGGACGGAAGAGACGCAGCAGAAGGAAGGGGTGGTGATGCGGAAGGGCTGATGACAGAGGTAATTATTAGGGCCGAGACGGCTAGGCTACAGGCCGAGGCGGAGAAGATAGAGAGGGAGACGAATCGCGCAAAAGCTGAGGCGGAGAGGGCCGTAGTTGAGACAGAGAGGCTGAAGGCCGGGGCGATGATGGTGCGGAGTGTGAAGCTGAAGATCGATCCGGAGACTAAGCGGGTAAAGATAGAGACGCAAGGGGGGGCAGAGAAAGCTGCTAAAGAGGCTGAGAGGGCGGTGGCTGAGACGGAACAGCTCAAGGCGGAGGCGGTGATGGTGGGGGGTGAGAATACCAAGATCGATCCAGGGATGGAGAAGGTCAAGGCGGAGACAGAGCAGACAAAGGCGGAGAATCAGAGGGTGGGCGAGGAAGGTGAGAGCTGGACGCAGCAGCAGGAGGGGCACGTGCCACAGCCGGAGAATTACCTGGAAGAGTTGGACGCGCAGATTGCGCGGAAGGAGAAGCAGATGACAATTGAACGTGATTATGATAGGTGTTGGAAGTTGTTGGATGAGGTGTTAGAGCTGAGATCCAAGAAGCAAAGAGAGAGTGTGAGGAGAATGTAGTGGCCCAAGGAAGGAGATTGTGTTTCATACGATGTCTTGCAGTCGGGATTTCCGATGGTTCACTCCTTGTACCAAACAAACTGATTTAGTTGATATTTCCGCTCAGTTCAGTTCAATTCTGATCCAATGAACAAGACGTCGATTTGATCAAGTGCGCGCTCAATTGGTCAAGATTGATGGATTGGGCGATCATTTCAGAAGACCCATTATGATGAATGGGGCGCACCACCAATCAAGCTCACGTAATAGCTCTACCCCAGTCATCAAGTACGCATAATAAAACATAGATCATAATCCCGCTGTTTTGAAAGTCCATTCCTACCAAACCTCTCGAGTTTCAAGGGGGACAGAGCTTATGGTTTAATTTACTAAGAAATATATTAATACCTCTCTAAACTCCATCCTTCCAATAATTCTAGTAAAATCCGGTCACCGAGGGGGTGCAATTATGATAGGGCATGCTGTACTTTACATGTTTGGAAACCTGTGGATTGCAGCGAGAACCTCTAGAAAGTAGGAGGCAACCTGTGGCGTGGTATTAGAAAAAGCAGAGCACCAGAGGTAGAGCTCCCGAATGGTGTCAACACTAAGCTGCTATATATAGCGGTCTTGAAAGCTTAAAGCTATCATATTAATCAAGCATCGTCTTTGCAGTTTCAAATTCTCTGGGGCAATGAGTGCAATACTTGTGGTGGGAAATTGTGTAAAACAGTGGGGTGAATAGTGTGAAACCTATGCCAGAAGGGCCCTCTTAATCATTGGATCAAAACTCAATCAAGACGCCCATTTTGCCAAAGGCACACCTAGTCCATCATCTTACTCGATTGGCCGCCCACTTGACCAAATGCACATCTTAGTCAACGGATCAGAACAACGGTTTATACAACTCATGTTCATGAGCTCGAACACCACAGTTCCTGAGCTCGAACCCATCACTTCCAAGCTCGAACACCGTGCGAGTAGCTGTTTTTAGGACTGTTATCATAGTGCCTTCAGTTCGGCATGGTATGACCTCCGAATATAACCTGTTTCAACCGTGGGAATCACTAAAAATTGAGCTCATTGGTGGGTTGTATTTCCAACCTTCCTCGTGTGCGGGTTATTTTTTACGTCGAATTAAGTAACCACCTGTTTGAACATAAGAAATGGGTATATGCTTACAAGCAGATATCGTGGAGCCATGCAGGTCCATATCTCCTCCGCTTAGTCATCCCCCCCACTCCTCCGCGGGTGAAGCGTCGATCCTGATGCAACTTCGCGTAAATTAGGCCTCCAACCAATATCGCTTAGAACCCTGAAGCACCAAGCACCTCCACTACCCACATCTCCTGGAAAATACTGCAAATGACACTCGCGTACGTACCTCCCTTCCACCACAAGCACAGCTAACCCTCTCCAGATGCAAGACCGCGGATATTCTCGTCCTCGCCACTCAGGGCCTAAACCACCTCATCTTTGCCGGCCAGGACTCTCTGTTCTCTGCCGAGGAGCGCAAGACCGCCCTGACACAGCTCACGACGGCAATGCAGGCAGCGGGAAAGCTCGCGGATGTCGTGCACATGGAAGCATTGGCAGGAGCAGCAAAAGGCAGAGCTGATGATCCTGATGGGCTGATCACGGAGGGAACTATTAGGGCCGAGACGGGGAGAGCGGTGGCGGAGACGCAGAGGCTGAAGGCGGAGGCGGAGATGGTAGGAAAGGATACCGAGAAGACCTTGGCAGAAAAGATTGAAAGGATCAAGGCGGAAACGGAGAAGGTTAGCAAGGAGGTTGAAAAATCAGTGGCCGAGACGGCTCGGCTGCACGCCGAAGCGCAGAAGGTAGGAAGGGAGACGGAGCGGACAAAGGCCGAGGCGGAGAGGGCTGTGGCTGAGACGGAGAAGGCTGTGGCTGAGACGGAGAGGCTGAAGGCGGAGGCGATGATGGTGCGGAGTGTGAAGCTGAAGATCGATGCGGAGACGGAGAGGGTCAAAGTGGAGATGCAGCCGGAGGCGGGGAAGGTTGGTAAAGAGGCCGAGAGGGCAGTGGCCGAGAGGGCAGTGGCCGAGATCCAACAGCTAACGGCGGAGAATGAGCGGACAAGCGCAGAGGAGACGGTGGGCGAGGAAGTCGAGAGCTCGGGGGAGGTGCAGGAGCGGCATGGGCTAAAGCGGGAGGATTACCTACAGGAGTTGGACGCCCAGATTGACCGGAAGCAGACAGAGAGAATGATGTATCCTCGTGATACCCCTACGTATTTCAGGCTACACTGGGAGAGTCAGGACCTGGCGTTCGAGAGGCTGAATGGAGGTTAAGGAGAACGGAGCAGTGGAAGGAATGAGAGTGTGTTTCATAACGTGTTGAAGGGTTTCCAGATAAACCTGTTTAGTTGTTACTTCTGTCAGGGTGTCCAATGGTAGAAACCGGTTGTGATATAAGGCAAAATAACACCAACCACTAAACCAAGGAGATTAAACTGTACCAACTGTACTAACTGCTTATATAAACAGTTTTAATTGGTTTAACTGCTTAAACCGTGGTTTTATGTCTTGGCATACTGACGATGAAAACAGTCAAAACAATAGCTATTCATGTTCTCCAACAGGGTGTTCGAGCTTTGGAACTCAGGTGTTCGACCTCAGGAACTGGGGTGCTTAAGCTCATAAACAGGAGTAGTATAAACCGTTTCAATACTCAGTATAATCGATTTTTGATATTTCTAAACCGTTCACACTATGTATTCAGGGCGATAAGTACTGCAATAACTGTTACATTAAACGGTTCGCTTAAACTGGTTTGAGCCATATAACCGGTAAACCACTGGAAACCATGATTTCAGTTCAGTTCAGTTCAGTTCTGTTACTACTTATCGACGAAGACAGTTCACTCTCCAGGATTAGTGGGCCAGTGTTCGCAATGGTGAAGTCCGGGTTATAGATATCTATAGATGCGTTGTCAGTGCGTCCTGATTGGGCGCACTATATGGCCATAGCCCGTGCAGACCCTAATTTTGCCAGGACTATCCCATAGTCCGCTAGCAAAATGCTGACCCCCCTAGAAAAGTAAATCTTCTGTGGCTTTACTAAAAGATGTTGTTATCTCTGTTCTGACCTCCTGACCAACGCGCCCTCCCCACCAACCTTGATGGCTGGTACGTCCCTCTCACCAAACCTTGACCACTGGGATAAGAAATTGGTGAATGGGATAGTGTTGACGAGTGGGGCCCGAGTGGTCAACGTTGATCACTGGAAAGGCTTAAAGATATACTTCTAATGTCGAACCTGTCAGCCAGAGATAGGAGGTGCATAAATCGGGTTGCGATCCAACTCATTATTCTGTTCATAAGGGATGATAGAATCCTGTTTATTCACGCGGCAAGTGATAGTACACATTCCATCCCGTAATGTTCACCGGGAGTCTCTTCTCTGGCTTTTCTTGACTAGGTGGGGAGCGGCAGCTAAGTCTTGTTGCCCCATACTCGAAGGATGGCTAAAGAAGTCAGTGAATGGTATACGTTGGTGGGCCATAGGGTACAATTTCGAAAAGATAGCTTACCTGTTATACAGGGCAGCATTCGAGGGGATAATATATCTCTGTGGAGTAATCTGTTTATCTATTCTACCAGGATAGCTTTGAAAAGAATTGCCCTGAATAGGGGGTCAGTCACCTTGCTGGACCCATAAGATGCCACAAAATAATAGCATCAGCTTTTAAAAAATAAGGTTCCAGCGGTATGAACTTAGCCCATCCTGAATGGATATCCAGAGTCTTATCACCTATACTACGATTTTCTTTACAGCATTAATAGTTTTTGATCTTACCAAGTAAACTATCAGGGTAGTCACCTCTCGCAGGAGATGGCCATCCTTTATAGCAGGTAGCTATCATATTTTTGCTACCTTCACTTATTCTATCCCTTTTGGAACAACGCTAAAAACAGGACAGATATATTAACACCCCCGGGGGCTAATCACATTTCCTGGAGGATATCACTGGACCCTATCGGTGTAGTGGGATAGTTTAACAGAGATTCGGTAAAAAGAGCGGTTTTTGCTGTTTTTTGTGCTGTTCATCGCTCCGGCGAGGGTCATTTACCCCCACGCACCAAAATAATTGTACCATAGGGTGGGTAGGGCCTCACTGATCCACAAATTTCACTTGTATTGATGACTGGGGCCCCGGTGGTTAAAACCGTCCCATTGATTAATAGGTTGTCCCAGTTAAAAACATTGATTGCCGGGATGCGTTGACGACGAGGTCAGAACATTAACGTGCGAGTATAAGTGTGGGAGCATTGATATATTGAACCCATATACGGAAATCGTGTGCGGGAAGACTGTTGAATCTTGCAGAATGTAGATTAGTGCCGGGACCGCAGATATCTGTAGATATCAATGCCGGACTGTAGATGTCTCTGTAGGACTATAGATGTGCGTGCAGGACTTTAGATATCTGCATCTCAGCGCCACACCGTATGTCAACCTACAACCCTATACTTATACCCCAGCGACGAACGCCTTCCATTCAGGAACGCAATACTATACCGGAGCGTTCGCCAATAAGAGACACCAGTCAAGAATGCCACACTTATGCCAATGACTATGAACTACGCGGCAGGTAGGTTACAATAAGCCTGCATTAGTATCGCAATCTCAAATATAAGAATCATATGTCCATACCGGTAAACAGGTTCGTATTCTGAGTCTCCTATATCATTTTGGGTTTTTTCTCAGGGTTGCTGGGGATCAAAAATGGGAGTAGCACTGGCACTGGAACTGGCACCAGCACTGGTGTACCCTAACTAATATTAGCGTTGAAACAGACACCTGCACTGAAGGCTAGCCTCTAATGATCAGTCTTGTCCGGTATAGCAGTGTGTTTGTGATTAGGGTGCTTAAATTGATCCCCTGTTCGTGAACAGGATATAACATTCACGACCATTCATGAATGGAGAGCGTTCGTCGCTGGGACGCCCTCTGACCAAATCAAGGAAGCTACCCACCAGCATGATATCATCATATGGCCTGCCCCGTCTACAGACAGGTGGTGGCTCACAGATGGGTATCCTATTCAGAGATATCGCATAAAATACCTTACCATATCCAAAATGATATATATAGAACACTGAAGGTTCGGTACCCTCATAAATGTGTATACCCAGTTTTTGGCAATGCGTTCACGAGCTAACTAAATGAGTTTATTCTGTCGTTAATTAATGTGCAAAGGACAATAGAAAGTGACTCGGATACCACTCGGAAAAGGTTTGAAACCCTGGACCCCTTTAGAATTGAGTTCAAATCAGTAGATCATTGCAGTAAGGTTAATACAAAGCTTGGAAGCTCGATGTGAAACCAATAGATGTGCTACTACGATACTTGTATTTACCTTACTATACAGTGGAGTACCAATAGTAGTATTCTAAATAACAGCCTATCTTCGATAGTAGCTATAGCATATAGTTGGACAATCCCAAACGCATCAACGCGGGTGAGGTTGTTCTCGATACAAGAATATTCCCGATAGTGGCACACGAAAACTCGTTCTCGACCATATGCAGCTACTAGCGAAACCCCACTCTGTATGTATTTCGTGATGAAGAGATTTAGTAATGGGCGGGCACCCATCCGCTTACTGTTCAGTATTTGGGTAGCCAAACATCTTGCCGTGCCATGATTTGGTATCCCATAATAATAATAATAATTCCCATTCAGTCGATGCTACCCATTGATGAACCGGTAGCGCCATCCGATGATAGCAGTCAATTGGGTCGGCCTATATGGTGATATCAGCGGACGGGGCGTGACGGATTTATGGGTCAGAACATGGTACAGTGAGTGGTTGGGCTACCCAAATATTGAACAGGAAGCGGGTGGGTACCTGGGCATCTTGAAAGTATTATAGGAAAGGAAATAAAAATATCGTGTCGGAATCTTCAACGGTCGGATATAAAATTTCGAGCTGTTCTGACCGAGTCGTAAGAGTGTCCTATCCACCAGAAATTATTATTCGGACGCCCTATCCACCAGGTACCTCTTTTATCGGATTACACTGAAAGAGCCGCCCCGCTCAGCAGTGACCGTTCAACAAGAATTGCCATAGGTGGAGGTCTGCGAAAAAAAAGAGAAACCCCGTTCAATAGACGGATGTGAGAATTCGCCTGACTGTACAATTCTACCAAGTCCAAACAAAAACGGGATATTCGTAGACCCTCTCCCAGTACTGCAGCTAGGGTGCGGCTGGATGAAGCAGGTGCAAGGTTTGCTCTGTTTTGAATCCTACCCGATGGTTACTGCATGGGCGGGTACTTATGTTTCTATTACTGAGGCTGAGGATTACCTTCTTCTTTATACAACATTTGCACCTACCATTTAATCTGTTTTGCCTGCGATTGACTTACTACCAGACAACGGCTTCGAGTGACTCGTTGCCAGTCACTTCTGAGAGTGATCTGCTGCAAATTTGATATCCGTTTAGTGTTTGCAGGTGAAAATAAAGAAGAAATCATTGTAACACATGACTTCCACCTGTGCCTTATGGCTCGGGCACTTCCTGACGGGTGGGGTACTATTTTGAATTTAATACGATATAACAATTTCTTGATCGATAGGGCGCCCAATTCATAAGTTCTGCTCGATAGGGCGACTTATAGATCGGACAGAACAAGACCCATAATAAAATGAGTAGGGCGCTCCATCCATCAAGCTCGCGTAATTTGAACAGGTGGATCCTGCCGATAATGTGCAGAGGAGAACCTCTACAAAGCAAGAGATGACCTGTCAGCTGATAGGAGATAAAGAAGCACGAGGGGTCGGGCTCTCGGGTGGGTCGGCTAGTTTTTTTTTTTTTTTTTTTTAGTCATTTGAATTGTTTCTAGGTACAATCATCGCATAAAGTATAAACTATGGCGTAAAGACCTATCCCCAATGCCAGTTTCCCCAGTTATAGTAACTATGGTATGCTACCAACCGCACTCCTACAAGGTTGATGACTAAGGAAACCCCCACCTAAGAAAAAATGAAAAGGAGAAAATAACGACGAGTGCAAGAACAGAACAGAACATGAACAAAAGAAACCGCATCATGGGAGGACCGCCCCGCTGTGGAGCAGGGAGGTGGGTGTGGTGGTGACGGCCTCAAACAGAGGTGAGGACCATTGTGAGAGCGTAGAGAAGTAAGGGGCCCTGTATGAAAGGACCCCCAGTGAGGGGGCCCTGTATGAAAGGACCCCCAGTGAGGGTGGGTTGGGTTTCGTCAGTGAAGAGAAGGCCCGGTGGTGAGGTTGATAAAGGCTAACCAAGCCTTCATGCGAAATGTCTCTTGTTTTCATATGGCCCGAGTCATGGGAGGAAAGGGATCGAAACGACTTGCCTTCAAGTTGGCAAAAAGAAGCCAAAGGGAAGTCTTTATTAAATAGGATCCCCGCACTTCGTCAAGTCTTGGCGGAGTTGAGAAGGGGTTGTCGGTTGCTTGAGAGGATGGGGTGGGTCGGCTAGTGTGGTCCACAATCACATATAACGACTATGGTAGAAAACGAGAAGGACTCTCCAGAACAGTACTGGTCTATGCTTCCAAGACTACAGCGGTCAGTTTGTGGCATATTATATGCTTATATAAGATCCCCCGGATTAAGATTTGATTAGTCGGCAAAGGGCAAAACAGGCGTTTTAATTGAATTAAACACCTTCGTCTTCTCTAGCAGAGATTATGCTCAAAGGCAATGCATGTTCTGCCCTTCAACATCGATCATGACAAAATATGGTGGAAATAGTGGGGACCTGTGTCGGGAGTGTGTTACAGGAAACACGAACACTGCTTCTAAAGTCAAGAAACAGGGATAATACGAGTGATGGGTTGTGATGAAGACGTCAAGAACGGCGAATAAAGATGAAGAAGATCCGAGGGCACCGGCAACCACACTAGTAGGCTATGAAGACGCTACTATTGGGTGTCTCACCCGAATTAGAATAGAAGCGCTTATGGCTGCGCCATTCTACTTAAGAATTTGGGACAATAGTACGAGCTACATGAATTGCAGGCTCATGGTTACGGTCGAATTAGAATGGAGAGAACGGACTACGCGCTTTTCTATCGTTATCTTCTACGATTGTCTTATTCTATTATCGTTATCTCATTAGTATTAGAAAGCGGGCCTTGGCAAGATAGGTTCCGACCGTATAAATAGGGTAGGATTCTGTCTCGCCTTAGTGGCATCATCAACACCAATGAAATGAATCTTACATAATATTACAAGTTTAAAAGCTACGTAACTATCGCTAAAGATTGGCATTTCAAACACTATATTGTACCTTATCCACTACGCTTATTATTTTACCGATCGTGATATTATCAACGCCTCGATAAGACAACTACTCGCTAATTAACCAATACTTGGAAGTATTTTGCGTGACGGATAGTCATCGCGCTTCTCAAGTAAAAGAATAAGCGAAGTAGTCTATTAGACGTATGACACTTAGACTTTACGCACTCGAAAGAACAACAGGCTATCAACAACCTCACTTGCACTACCTCCTTCATCATTCGTAGAGGGCCATTAACACCTTTATCATGCGGATATCTCGAACACGCCGGGTTTTTTCATCGGGCGACTACTTGCACATTCGAAGAACACGATCCGGAGATCCTCAACTACCCGTAACTCTTCCCTATCAAAGTCACCTCAGTCAAGAATCCCACGGATTAGCTCACCCCGCCCCTCGGCTCATCGTCAACCCCTGGTGCAGAAGCCACCACAGCTCAGAATCGAGCAACTTAATACGCGATGCGTCATCAAGAACGATCGGAGAAGACTACAACATGGAGAAATTTCAATCACGGAGAGATCGAGGTATAGTAGAGTTCAATGAGGCAGCGCCACAGGAGGATCGACGCCACGATCACGACCTCTTCAGATCGACCCAGCCGTCAATCCTACGGCCAACCCCGCCACAAGAGGCAGTGACTACGGGACTATTCCCTCGCATCAGACGCCAATCGAGAGAGGTCCGTTTATTCCGGCGCCTCGTCCCCGCAGAATGGACGACGACGAGGATACTGGATATGACGAGGAGCGCCAGACGAAAGACTCTTCTGAGAAATCATCGGGCAGGAAATCGAGCGGAGAGGAGCCCCCGTGGTTCAGCAGCTAAGCCAAGGACTTGGAGACCTCAATATGAGCGTCCAAGACCTCCCTTCCATCAGGGAAATGACCAAGAAGACGCCACAGATCACCCAAAGAAAGCACGAAGAGGCCAGACTCATCCGAGTTGCAGATGAAATTCGACCAGGATCAGGAGGAACGAGAGGCCGAGACAGCTTTATCCTCACAGAGATGGGCGGAAACAGCCGCGACCACTACTTAATCTCGCCGAGTCCCTGGAAAGCAGATCGCCACTACCACCAGGCCCACCAAAGCAGCGGCAGGAAGAAAGAGACCCAAAGACATAACTATGCTAACTGGATCCAACAGCTACCGCAAGATGGCCACCAAGTCCCAGAAGGTATAGCAACCACGCTGGAAAGAATTGGAGACGGCCAGACAGCAAAGAGCCTCATGGTGGACAATTCTGGCACGGCGAGAGAATGGAAGAAATGATGCAGATGAGGAAACAGCCCGTAAAGCTGGCTGGAACAACCACTGGCCCCGGAAACAGGTGCAGGGGGCAGCGGATCAGGTCCACCTCCCCAACCACCAGTCCCCCAGCCATTCCGGTTCGGTGAGAACCCCGGAGGTCAAGCGCCAAGACCGGATCCAACTGCATAATAGCCAACAAGGACAGACGGGAGACCAGGGAGCACAAGGCGGGAAGAACGGAAAAGAACGGAGAAAGACCACCACCTCCGGATCATCAAACTCTCGAAGAAAAACGCCGCAGGGCAAGATCGCGAAAGAAGAAGAGAGGAGAGGAGCGCTAACGAGAATTAGAACGCCGACCAAGGCCACCACAGGGGACGCACCCAAGAAGGCCAACATCCCTTTCTCCGGAAAAACCGATCAAGACGTAAGACTCTGGATCGACCAAATGGAGATCTTAATTAGTCTTCAGAAGAAAGTCCACTGGGATGACGGCACCAAAATCATGTGGGCATCCCTCGAGTTTACCGGTAGTGCGGCGAACTTTTACGGAATTTCACGGAGAGATTAGCATTGACCCAAGCATCGGAACCTTAACGGTTCAAACAGGAACTTCAGACCCAATACTAAGAACCGACAAGTCAGAGCAGGCCAAACAAAAATGGATAAGTTCACGACTACCTAATCGACGACTACATCAACGAGATGCAGAACCTGGAATGGGACGCACGAGTTGGACCAGTTGTCATGAGATCCATGATCCTAACAGGAATAAACTCCTCGCTGGAACAACGGCTCTCAAACGCGATTGAAGAACCAGAAGACTTTGTGGAATGGTTAGCGTGGGTACGGAAGGTCGGACGCAAGGATCACGAGGTAAAAGCTCGGAAGGAGATCCTGCGAGGTAAAGATTCTGTGAAACCTCGCGAAGAGAAAACGGAGCGGCGAAAATCACAAGAATAACGCAAAAACCCTGAAAACTTTTCACCAGCCAGAACTCTAGAAACTCTGGATGACTTAGGTGTACCACGGAAGAAAAGAGAAATGAAAAGGAAGGAAAGTGCCTGTTGGTAGAGATAACCATCAAAAAGATTGCAAGAACGAAAGAAGGTCAGGTTGACGAATCTGAAGAGAAAGGAGTATTCTTCCGGAGGAAAGGACTACGGAAGGGGGGGTGATAAGAAACGGAAATTGGGGCCACAGAACGAGGCATTTAGGGCAAGGATCACGAATTTGGAGGACTAAATTGATTGGGTTTTATTCTATGTTCTACGGTTTTCTATGTTATTGGGAAGGGATTTTTTAAAAAAAGGATCGGGTCATATTATGTTCTATCGGTTTTGTTATTTTCGCGCAATTTATTTCTCTTTACACACACTCTGAGGATGGGGTTACACCCCGAAACGCCTGGTGCGTAAGTGATGTACCATGATCTTCATCAACGCTCGAATCTCCTATATAAACTCTCTCGCCCCGCGCTCTAAAACCAGAACATAAACATCAACCCACTCATATTCAAGAACAAACATACCTCTACCTTACACTCTCATACATACGAACATGTCCTCACACACTCAAGAAACCCGCCTCGAGATTGAGATCTCTTGGGCACACCCCGCAACTAGTACCCTACATGCAGAAACGGTCAACGCACTCCTAGACAGCGGAACTGAGGACTGGGTCATGTCCTGGAACTGTATCCATCGTCTCAAGATCCCAACTCAACCTCGACCCAAGCCTCTCATCATCAGACAGGCTGACGGTACCCCTATGCCCAACTCCGGCACCCACATTACTCAAGTGAAGGGATGCTTCAGAACCATGTATGACACCTACAAGGAAGACCCAGAAGAGCTGGTCATCAGGCTGTTGAGGTCGTCACCCGAGACACAGATGGTGATCAAGCAACACCCCTTCTGGGCAAGGGCATTGGTAGGCGAGGCTCTCGCTAGTGCTATACCAATGGAGTATCAGGACTTCGTCGACGTCTTCTCTAAGGAGGGAGCCGATCGACTGCCGGATCACTCTGAATGGGATCACACCATTCCCCTTATGGAAGGAAAGCAACCTCCATGGGGACCGATCTACGCGCTCTCCCCAGTGGAACAAAAAGACTCGGAGTCTTGGAAAATGCTAGCCTCTGGCAAAATAGTCCCTCCACCAAAAGCAGCAGCACTATCCTGTTCGTAAAAAGGCCAATGGGAAACTCAGGTTATCGTAGACTTTAAATGCCATCACAGTCAAGAATCGCTACCCTCCCACTCACGACAGTTGGCCGACGAAAAGCGAAAGAGAGTTCTTCACCAAGATAGACCTGAAAACGGCTATAACGATCGGGATCGCTGCTTTGGCGAGGAATGGAAAACAGCTTTCAGAACAAAATACGCCACTTTGAATATCGGGTAATGCGCTTTTACTAACCAACGACCGGCGTGCTCCGCGTGGTCAATACCATATTCAAGGATCTTCTAGATCAAGGCGTAGTAGTCTACCTGGATGACATCTTAATGTATTCAAAGACTAGAGAAGAGCATACGACTCTTGTACGAGAAGTTTTGGAGCGACTGCGACGACACCATCTATACGGAAACCTCGAGAAAACGGAATGGTATCAACAGGAGGTAGAATTCCTAGGATTTGTACTATCAGGAAAAGGGAACCAGGTCTCGCCTAAGAAGGTGAAGGCAATCACGGAATGGTTACCACCCACCAAGGTCAAGGAACTACAATGTTTCCTCGGGTTCGCCAACTTCCTACGACGGTTCATCCACGCGTCTTTCAGATTTGTCGACCAATGACCGATCTCCTGAAGAAAGGAACCGTATGGCGATGGAGCAGTGAACAGCAAAGCGCTTTCGACGAGCTCAAGGAGAGATTTACGTCTGCCCCAATACTACGACACTATGACGAACACCGCGAAGCGATCATAGACGCTGTGACGCCGAGGCCGCAGTACTTCTCAGTGTTCGGCGACGGTATCCTACACCGGTTACCACTCACGCAAAGTTCAACGAGGCAGAGGTCAACTATGAGATCTATGACAAGGAGATGCCGCTATAGTTTCTGCTCTTCGACTGAGACATTGGAAGNAACGGACATTNCTATCCAGATACATTCGGATCATCAAAACCTACAGTATTTCACAACGACCAAGAAGTTGTCGAGAAGACAAGCCAGATGGGCCGAAAAGATAAAGCACCTTTTCGCTTCAGGATCCATTACCGACCAGGCGAAAAGAATGGCAAGCAGATGACTCGCGGAGTTTATGGAAGGGGAGTAATGCGTGAACAACTCAGAAACTGCTCAGCAGAACAATTTGTCAGAAAATCACGGACCAGCGAGAAACTGGCCCCAAATTATCGAAGAAGGATGGGCCGATGGATTAGTGACGACATACCAAGTGTAGAGCTGCCTCACCATTACAAGACTGGTATGAACAGGACAGACAATGGGTTCGGAGAGTGTTAGGGATGAGCCTCTCGACGCAAACCTTGGGACAGCGGAAGCTGATGCCGTAATAACGGAGCTGCCAATGAATTACCCCGGATCGAATGAGGCCACCCACGATGGTCGCCAGGATCTGTGATCGACAAGTCATCGAGGATCATCATGACAGACCGTGCATCTAGGAAGGATAAAACCCTTGAGTTGATCGATAGGAACTACTGGTGGCCAGGAATGTCGCGGATGTAGCCTAACTTCGTCAAGACTGCGATACATTGCCAGAGAGCAACGCCGGAGACACTTGTCACCTCAACCCCTAGCTACCATTACACTCGGACTGATATCTCAATGGATTTCGTAAGAGAAATGCCAAAGCGAGAAATCAGGATTCCGTAACGTATTGGTAGTCGCGACCGTTTTACGAAGATTACCACTTCATTCCAACGACGTAATCAACGCGAACAGACCGCTAACGATTTGTCAAAGACATTTGGCGTTTTCACGGACTTCCTAGGAGCATCGTCTGACAGAGAACACATTCAGATCGGCATTCTGGACTGCGGTTACAGAACGATTAGGGATTCGTAAAAGACTCTCAACCTCGTTCCACCCACAGACAGATGGCCAAACAGAGAAAACCAACCAGCATCTGGAATCCTATCTCCGGGCCTACACCGCAGGCACAGGGAAGAAATGGAAGGACCTACTGTCAATCTGCGAGTATGCATATAACAATGCGAAGCACTCGTCAACAGGACAGTCACCGTTTTATTGCAACTACGGTTTCCACCCACGAACGGATTGGCCAACGGATGCGAAACGGACTGGACGCCAAGAATAACTATCTAGATGACCTTCTCCTCGCCCACGAGTCAGCTAGAGACACGCTGCAGAAGACCTTTGACAGAATGGCAAGATCGGGCCGCCAGTTCAGCCAGTTCACGATAAGCCAAAAGGTCTCGCTATATACTAACCCCATGTTACGACAAGTGGTCGATAAATTCACTTCGAGGTCGCCGCCCATAGGAACAGGGCTACCGACTGAATCTTCGGTAGAATGGAAGGTTCATAATGTATTCGTGAAATATTCTTTGACCTTATCGAGAGGATCCCAACCCCGCAGACAACAGAACACAAAACGACAACACCCGACCCTCAAGAGGCTTCTTAGATGAGAACTTCAAACCGCCACGGATACCCGACCCCACATCTGTGAGCCAAACACCGACTGAGACGGCTCCGTCGACAACGACTGACTAGCTCGATACCTTTCCTACTCTACGACTTTTCCCACAGGGGTTTTTATCATGAGAGGTTTTAACGGTCGAGGCTGACGTCTAGGAAAGAGTGTTACAGAAAACACTAACACCGCTTCTAAAGTCAAGAAACAGCGATAATCTGAGTGATGGGTTGTGATGAGACGGTCAAGAACGAGAACAAGCGTAGAAAGGTACCGAGGTGGGTGCAACCGCTAAAAGGCTATTCGCGAAGACGCTACTATTGGTGTCTCACCCGAATGGAATAGAGCGAGACATGGCCATTCTACTTCTCTTAGGGAAGCTGGGACAATAGTATGATACAGCTCGGTTACTGGCAATTGCAGGGTTCATGGTTACGTGTCGGAATTAGAATGGAGGAACGGGACTATGCGGGGGCGCTTTTCTATTGGGGTTATCTTCGGGTCGATTGTCTTATTCTATTATCGTTATCTCATTAGTATTAGAAAGCGGGCCTTGGCATAGGTTCCGACCTGTATAAATAGGGTAGGATTCTGTCTCGTCTTAGTGGCATCATCAGTCACTCAGCGAGCGGAATCCGGTTTACAATATTACAAGTTTAAAAGCTACAGAACTATCGCTTAGCATTGGCATTTCCCCAAACAGAGTGGCCTCTTGATTATTGGAACAACGGCCCATCAAGACGCCTATTTCGCCAAAGGGTCGCCCTGTCCGTCCATCATGACCAAATGCACGTCTTAATCAACGGAGTATAACAGGTCCATATCTCTTTCGCTTAGTCATTCTCCCCACTCCTCCGCGGCTGCAGCGTCAATCATGACGCGGAAATGCAACCTCGCGTAATGTAGGCCTCCACTCAACCACCTCACGCTCCTCCACCACGCACAGTCTCTAGAAAATATCGAAAATGACACTCGCGTTCGCAATGCCCCTCCTCCCACCACAAACAACAGCTAACCCTCTCGCAGCAGCAAAACCGCAGACAAAACCGCAGACATTCTCGCCCTCGCCACCCAGGGCATAAACCTCCTCATCTCGGGCCAGGACGCTCTGGCCTCCACCGATGAGCGCAAGTCCGTCTTGACACAGCTGGCGACGGCAATCCAGACAGCGGCAAAGCTCGCTGATGTCGCGCACATGGTAGCAATTGCGACGCATGGCAGTGGAGCAGTAAAAGAGAGGGGTGATACCGAAGGGCTGATGACGGAGGGAATTATTAGGGCCGAGACGCAGAGGCTGAAGGCGATGGCGGAGGCGGTGGCAGTGACGGAGAAGGTTGGAAAGGATGCCGAGAGGGCCGTGGCAGAAAAGACGGAGATGATCAAGGCGGAAACGGAGAAGCTTAGCAAGGAGGTTGAGAAATCAGTGGCGGAGACAGCAAGGCTGCACGCCGAAGCGGAGAAGGTAGGGAGGGAGACAGAGCGGACAAAGGCTGAGGCGGAGAGGGCGGTGGCTGAGACAGAGAGACTGAAGGCGGAGGCGATGATGGTGCGGAGTGTGAAACTGAAGATCGATGCGGAGACGGAGAGGGCCAAGGTGGAGATGCACCCGGGGGCGGCGAAGGCTGCTAAAGAGGCTGAGAGGGCGATAGCCGAGACGGAACGGCTAAAGGCGGAGGCGGTGGTGGTGGGGGGTGACAAAATAAAGAATGATCCGGAGACGGAGAGGGTGAAGGCGGAGACGGAGTGGACAAGCGTGCAGGATGAGTGGGTGGACGAGGAAGGTGAGAGCTCGGGGCAGGTGCACGAGGGGTACTGGCGAAAGTCAGAGAAATACCTAGAGGAGCTGGGCGAACAGATTGAGCGGAAGCAGAGGAAGATGAGAGCTGAAGGGAATTATCTTAGGTGGGTGGGGTTAAGGGACGAACTGGGAGTGCTTAACACCGAGAGGGACACGGAGAGGTTGAGGCGGATTCAACAATCCCAGCAATAGGAGTGTGTTTCATAACATTTTGAAGTCGAGTTTGCAATATTTTACCCGTACAGCCAAACATGCCTGTTTAGCTGTTATTTCGATTCAGTTCGGCTCAGTTCTGTTATGGATCATTCACGAGGACAGTTCATTAGTGAGGCTCCGTGGATGATTAGTTTAGTCATGAGGTTTCATTACTATGGACTATGGTATTAGGTTCTTGGAGCTAATTGTAGGCTAGTTGAAGTAGATATGTACTCACGCAGCGAGGGGGAAGGGATTGGGGACATGTAAGCAACTAGACAACGAGACTCTAAGAAGTGGATAAGAACACACTACGGGAAATTCTGTGAACCGAGAACTGCTTTGCTTCATTGAGAACGAGAGATATCGGCTCTACTTATACTATTTTCACTGCTCGTAGTCGAGATGATCTTTCCATACTTGACTGTGACTGGTCCGCCTATCCATTTAGTCTGTTGGCCCCAGCCCGCCGGCCCTGCGTACCATATACCATGCCATTAATCCCATCGGCGCAAGCTGTAACCCGAAATCAACACCACAGGCTAGCTGTAATTAGGAGAAGAGGGCATCACCTCTTCTCAAACCAATCAGACTTTTATCTTCGCTATATCGAAACCTACATTTACATCCCTGCTTTTAACCTAATACACAGATTACTCCCTCACTACATCGCGAAGAAAACCCTCCACAGACGGCGGAGCACTTGCTTACACTGTATGAGTGTCAGGCAGCATGCATGAGGCTTAGAGTTGAATAAATTCCGGTTTTCTTCCCTCTATACTTTACCAAGGGTTTCCAATGGTAGAGACTGGTTGTGATATAAGAAAAAACCATACCGACCACTAAATCAAGGAGCTCAAACTGTACCAACTGTACCAACTGTTTATCTTGACAGTTTGAATCGGTGTAACTGCTTCAACCGCGGTTTTATGTCTTCGCATGCTCCCCATGATTACGGTCCTAAAAAAATCTTTTCATAATCCAAAAAAGGGTGTTCGAGCTTTGGGATATGTTCCACCTCAGGAACTGGGGTGTTCGAGCACATGAACATGAGTTTTATAAACTGTGTAAATAGTCGGTATAACCAGTTTTGCAGATTTCTAAACTGTTCAAACCATGTATTGAGGGCGATAAGAACTGCACCAACTGTTATGTTAAACGGTTGAGTTAAACCGGTTTGAACCATGTAACCGGTAAACCACTGGTAACCCTGACTTTACCTCTACCACTTACTTCGTGAATGGACTGAATTCTGCCTGACTGAGCTGGGACGTTTATTGTGGTTTACGAGACCTCGAGGGAGCTCAACGCATGGCGGACAACAAGGCGAGGATGCTCGAGGCAAAGCATTTTACTCGCCTCGATATTTAAGTTATCATGTATTAGTGACATGTATTCTGTGGGATTGGTATTTCTAAAAGGGATACTTGAAGTACTCCCAACATTTTCATGCCAGTATTCCAATAAAACATTGTTTTGACAAATCCAAATATCACAGTTATCTACGTCGAGCTAGCTCCAGCACCTCGAGGGATCAACTATTTCTCACGAGCAAGCAAAGGCATGCGCCACGTGAGGCTGTTCTGATCCGTTGACCAAGACATATATTTAGTCAAGTGTGTACCCTATCGAGCAAGCTAATGGACAGGGCGACCACTTGGCCACATGGGTGTCTTGATGAATTGTTGATCCAATGATCATGTGGCATATCGCGACAGATGATTTACGCTGGATAATATTTCTCTCCAGCGGATGTGTCAATGGGTACAGATACAGAGTAACCTATTCTTATTCCAGCGGAGTTCGGTCAACTTGGGGATGGAATTATGATAGGTTTCGCTATAATTCAATAGCCTAAATATGATGCTTTATCAGAAGATATTGGTTCTTTCCTGAGCTGAGGTGGGCACACTATTCAGTGGAATGAGACTTTTTGAAAATTGTTAGTAAAGCCACACCAAATATATCTTTTTTTTGGTGGTGCAGTATTTTCACGACAGCTTAAAGGATAGCCGCTGATACAGTTCGGAATCTCTATATGTATGTTTGGACTTGATCGCTTGAGTAGAGAAATTATGTGAACTTGTTTCATGGAGCGCCCTATTTATCAATCCTGACGAGTTGTGCGCGCACTTGACCAAATCGACGTCTTGGTCAACGGGTCAGAACAAGGCAGAGGTGCCTCTAGCCACTTGTCTCTCCCTGTGCCAAGCAGCCTCGTGGACCATACTAGGGATGTTCCGGATTATCTATCACTTCCTGTATGAACTAGTTCACTCACCGAACGTTGTGAATAAAGTGACCCAGAAATGAGCCGTAATAGTTTAGTTGAAGATGTAGTCCAGTTCGGCATGGTATGACCTCCGAACACAACCGGTTTCAACCGTTCGAACCACTGCAAATTGAACTGATTGGTGTCTTGTATTTCCAACCTTTCTTGGATGCGGGTTATTATTTATGCCGAATTAAGTAGCCCCCTGTTTCAGCGTAAGAAATGGGTGTATGATTGAAAGCAGATGTCGTTCACCCACGGAGTAGGGGGGAGGATGACTAAGCTGAGGACATATGGAACTGCATGGGTCAACCGTCGATCCTAACGTGGAAAGCGTTACAACCTCGCGTAATTTAGGCCTCCAACAACCAACCACTTGAAGCTTCAAACTCTTCCACCGCGCACAGTTCCTATAAACACCGAAGATGACACTCGCGTACGGACCCCCTTACCCCCCTTAATTAAACAAACTAAAAACATGCCTTGTTCTCTCCCCCACCAACCTTCGCTAATCCTCTCCTAGCTGCAAAACCGCCGATATTCTCGCCCTCGCGACCCACGCGCTAACACAGCTCATGTCCAACCACCACGACCTGCGCTCCGCCGACGAGCGCAAGGCTGCCCTGACACAACTCGCGACGACAGTGCAGACAGCGGCAAAGCTCGCTGATGTAGTGCACATGGAAGCATTAGCAGGATCCGCAACAAGGAGGTGTGATGATACCGGCGGGATGATGACGGAGGAAATTATGAGGAAAGAGACGGAGAGGGCGGTGGTGGAGACGCAGCGGCTGGAGGCAGAGACGGATAGGGTGAAGGCAGAGGCGAATAGGGTGGGGAAGGAGGCGGAGAGGGCGGTGGCTGAGACGGAGAGACTGAATGCGGAGGCGGTGATGATGGAGAGTGAGAAGATGAAGATTGATGCGGAGACGGAGCGGATCAAGGTGGAGAAGGGGGCTGGTGATGAGCCTGAGAGGGCGCTGGTCGAGACGGAACGGGCGAAGGCAGAGGCAATGATGGTGATGAGTGAGAAAACCAAGATCGATACGAGGACGGAGAAGGTGAAGACGGAGACGGAACGGACGAGCGTGGAGGAGGAGACGGTGGGCGAGGAAGTTGAGAGCTCTGGGCATGTGCAGGATGGGTACGGGCCACAACCTTTTGATTACCTGCATGTGATTGAGACGAAGATTGAGGGGAAGCAGAAGGAGATGACAAATGAACGTGGTTATGTTAGGTGGGCAAGGTTAAGGGTGGAGTTGGCAGGGCTGAGGTTCGAGAGGGACAGGGTGGTGCGTGGTTGATGAAGATGTAGCAACCGGAGCAATGAGTGCGTATTTCATAATGTGTTAAAGTAAATGTTTCCGGTTTGGTTGGTATTTAGGTTTAGTTCAGTTCAGTTCAGTTCAGCTAGAGATGTAGTCAAGTTCAGTTAGGTAGGATATCACCTCGGAATATAACCGGTTCCAACCCTCGGTACCACTACAACTCAAATGCTAGAGTGTGATTGGCATGGAGTTCCAACTCTTCCAGCGGGGGTTCACCGCGTATGAACAAAGCAAGCACCTGTTCATTCATGAGAAATGGGTACATTGTGGAGCCGTGCAGGTACTTATCTCGTTCGCTTAGTCATCCCCCCCCCCTCCTCCCGGCTGCAGCGTTGATCATGACACGGAAAGCGTTACACCCTCGCGTAATTCAGGCCTCCAACAACCAACCACGCTTCGAACCTCAAAGCTTCAAGCTCCTCCCTCCACCGCACACAGTTCCCCTCAAACACCGAAAATGACACTCGCGTACGCACACACACCACGACCCCTCTAACACTCTCGCAGCTGCAAGACCGCCGAGGTTCTTGCCCTCGCCACCCACGCGCTAACACAGCTCATGTCCAACCAGCACGACCTGCGCTGTACAGACGAGCGCATGTCCGCCCTGACACAGCTCGCAACGACAGTGCACGCAGCCGCAAAGCTCGCTAATGTCGCTCACATGGACGCACTGACGGCGCATGGCAGAGGAGCCGGAAACGGGAGAGGTGATACCGACGGGCTGATGACGGAGGGAATTATTCGGGCCGAGACGCAGCGGCTGAAGGCGGTGGCGGAGAAGGCGGGGAAGGATGCCGAGAGGGCAGCGGTAGAAAAGACGGAAAGGATCAAGTCGGAAACGGAGAAGGTTAGCAAGGAGGTTGAGAAATCCGTGGCGGAGACGACAAGGCTGCACGCCGAGGCTGAGAAGGTGGCGAGGGAGACGGAGCGGGCGACGGCTGAGGCGGAGAGGGCTGTGGCTGAGACGGAGAGGCTGAAGGCGGAGGCGATGATGGTGCGGAGTGTGAAGCTGAAGATCGATGCGGAGACGGAGAGGGAGAAGGTAGGGAGGGAGCCGCAGCTGGAGGCGCAGAAGGCTGATGAAGAGGCTGAGAGGGCGGTGGCTGAGAGGGCTGTGTCCGAGACCCAAGGGCTGATGGTGCAGACGGGGCAGGCGAGCGCAGAGGAGAAGAGGGTGGGCGAGGAAGTTGAGAGCTCGGGGCAGGTGCAGGAAGGGCACGGGCAAAAGCCGAGGAGAACCCGGGAGATGATCTACGCGGAGCTTGAGCAGAAACGGATTGAGATGTTGACGGATGGTAATCCTCTTAGGTTGCCACAGTTAACGAAGGAGATTAGGGACCTGAGGTTAGAGGCGCGCAGCGAGTGGTTGAGGAGGGATCGGTACCCGAACGAATGAGATGGTGTTTCATAACGTGTCTTGTAGACTTCACAGTTTCCGATTGCCCACCCGCCCCACCAAACAAACAGCTTATTGTTAAACCGGTTTGGTCAATATCTGGGTTCAATTCAGTTCAGTTCAGTTGGAGATGTAATTCAGTTGAGTTCAGTTATAGATGTAATTTAGCTTAGTTCGGTATCGTATGACCTCCGAATCAAAACGGTTTCAACCGTTGGAATCACTGCTCGAAGTCCAGTGTTAGAGGGAGATTGGTGGGTTGTATGTCCAACCTTTCCCGCTTGACGGTTATTTGTTATACGTAATTGAAGTAACTGCCTACTTGATGATGGGAAATGAATGCATGATTGAAAAACGATATCCCCATAGAGCCATACAAGTCACGTCCGCTTAGTCATCCCCCCACCTCCTCAGCGTCTGCAGCGGCAACCATAGAGCGGAAAACTCCAACCAATCATATGCATACATGTATGCATGACAACCACGTTTAAAACCTCAAAGTTTCAATCTCTTGCACCGCGCACAACTCCTGCAAAACACCAAAAATGACACTCGCGTACGCACCCCGCTTCCTCAACCCAGAAACCACCACAACCACAACTAACCCTCTGCCAGCTGCAAGACCGCCGACATTCTCGCCCTCGCCACTCTGGGCCTAAACCACCTCATCACGGGCCAAGACACTCTGGACTCTGCCGACGAGCGCAAGGCCGCCCTGACACTGCTCGGGGCGACAGTGCGGGCAGCGGAAAAGCTCGCTGATGTCGTGCACATGGAAGCACTGGGCCCGGGGAGAACAGCAGTTGGAGTGTTGGAGAGTAAGACGGAGGTTCTGACAGTGCGGGGCGGAGGAGTAGCAACAGGTAGGGTTGATGCAGATGGGATTATGGCCGAGGCGGAAAAAGTAAAGAACGAGACAGAGAGGCCGCATGCCGAGGCAGAGAAGGTGGGGACGGAGATGGAGAGGGCTGTGGCTGAGACGGAACGGCTGAAGGCGGAGGCGATGGTGGTGCGGAGTGAGAAGATGAGGATTGATGCTGAGACGGAGAGGCTGATGGCAGAGACGGAGCGGGTGCAGGTGGAGGCGGCTGAGGTTACAGTGTGGCGCGAAAGGATGAAGTTTAATGCTGAGACTGCAGAGACAGAGCGGACGCGAGCGGAGGCGGAGAGGTCGGCGCAGCTGGGTGATATGCCTGAGCATGGGAACTACGCAGAGAGGCTGACGGCGGGGATTGAGCAGGTCAAGGTAGCGGAGAAAGTCGGGAAGGAGGTCGGGGAGTCTTTGTCGGCGCAAGGAAGGAAGGAGCAGAGGATCGGTGGCTACATTCGGGCTCTAGAGGTGGAGATTGAGCGGGCGAGGACGGAGGCGGGGACTGTGGGCAATGATCATAAGAGGTTGGCGCAGATAATGCAGGGCATTGAGGAAAGGGAGGATCGCATGGAGAGGTGGAGAATGATGCTGCAGAAAAACCACGAAGCAGAGGGTATTTCACAGGAGGTTTTGAATCGTTAGGGCCCCGGGGGGGGGGGGGGTTCGTGGTCTTGTATTTCAACGCTGGCCGATATAGGAATTCGGACTATCGAGAAATTTCAATGAGTTATCCCTGTGTCGTTTGGTGTTCCAGGAATAAACTTGTGTTCCTCATTCGTCAGACGAGTAAGGACTAATTCTCTTTAAGAAGACTGTTGAGAAACGGTTAAAGAATTAGCTATCACCGCACTCAGGCTAGGACCCTCGACCTGAAATGTCTGTCACCTAGCTATCTTACCTCGGGCAGGGTTGGATCGTTCTGATCTATCGCTCGTAGGAAATGGTTCTGCACTAGTCCATAGAGGAACACCCCTTATCCAGGAACGTCCTTTCATGGCGTCCGCCTTCCAGGAGCATCCTCGTGTGGACTGGAGTGTTCATGAAATCTGGGAGTTCTACGGTGGCTAGTCCGTAGATGAATATTACACCGACATTCACTATTAGTGGGCACCGTCCTAGAATCACCAGTAAACTAGATTTGGTTTTATATTTAATAACTAGCTTCTTGTCTGTACTGTAAGTACTGAACTATCAATGATGTATGTCGAGGATTTACCTTATGAAGGAGTCACCATAATGTACTTCGAAAGATGATCACAATGTTAAAGGAATAGTTCGGTGTCAACTAATCGATGTGTGGAGTTCACTAATGTGGAAGCAGAACCATCAGAATATGTTCATGTGTTCTCCAGCGGGGTAGCTAAAAACGAACGCCTCCATTTCAAGAACCTTTCAGTCCATGAGGGAATGTTCCTGGGAGGCGGCCGCCATACAAAAGCGTTCCTGGATAAGAGGTGTTCGTCTATAGACTAGTGCAATTCACTCTTTTCATTTCATTTTTCATTTTTCCAGTCCAAGCGGACGCCATTATATGTTCAAAACCTCCCTCGCCCGCAGCAGATCCCCGGTTCGCCAAAAGACCCGGGAACCCGACCCAGCGGAGAACTCGACGAGGGCACCATAGCCTAGTCAAACTCCCATCTCGTCAAACGTCCTCACTCGGCCAGTGCATATCCAATGTTTCTCGAGAAAGGGGGTGACATTTTTTCTGCGCAATTAACTACCTGTTTGGTAAGAAATTAGTCTATGATTGAAAGTAGATATCAGCATAGAAACACGCAGGTCAATATCTCATCCGCTTAGTCATGCACCTGCATCTCCTCCGGGGCTGAATCGCGGAAAGCGTTGCAACCTCGTGTAATTTAGGCCTTCAACCAACGAGGATTCGAACCTCAAAGCTTCAAGCTCCTCCACCACGCACAGTCTCCAGAAAATACCGAAAATGACACTCGCGTCCGTAATCCCCCACTTCCCCCCACACCTCCTCCCAGCACAAACCCCCGCAACCCTCTCCCAGCTGCAAGACTGCGGACATTCTCGCCCTCGCCACCCAAGTCTTAAACCACCTCTTCTGCGGTCAGGACACTCTGGTCTCTGCCGATGAGCGCAAGTTTGCCTTGACGCAGCTCGCGACGGCAGTGCAGGCAGCGGCCAGGCTCGCTGATTTGGCGCACATTGAAGCGCAGTGGGCAGGCAGAAGAGGGGTAGGAGGGGCGAGCAGTGAGACGAAGGGGCAGAAGTGTAAGGCAGAGGGGGAGGTGCAGAAGGTGGGGAGCTTGGTGGAGGAGACGGAGAGGATCAAGGCGGAAACGGAGAAATCGGTGGCTGAAACGGCGAGGCTGCACGCCGAGGCGGAGAAAGTGGGCAAGGAGACGGAGAGGGCTAACGCTGAGGCGCAGAAAGCTGCTAAGGAGGCTGAGAGGGCAGTGGCTGAGACGGAGAGGCTGAAGGCTGAGGCGATGATGGTGCGGAGTGTAAAGCTGAAGATCGACGCGGAGACTGAGAGGGAGAGGGTCAAGGTGGAGACGCAGGCAGAGGCAGAGAAGGACGGTAAAGAGGCTGAGAGGGCGGTAGTCGAGACCCAACGGCTGACAGCGGAGACGGAGCGGAGGAGCGCAGAGGAGAAGAGGGTGAGCGAGGACGTTGGGGGCCCCGGGCAGGTGCAAGAGGGGCACGGGCCAAAGCCGGAGAGTTCCCTGGAGCTCCTTAACGCGCAGATTGCAGAGATACAGACAGAGCTCTCGGGGGAACGTAGTCATATTAAGCGGACGAACCTCCTTGATTGCATTTATCAGCTGAAGTCAGAGAGGGCGAGGGAGGCGTTCAGGCAGGCGAGGAGATGAGAGGGTGTTTCATAACGTGCCCTGAAGACTTCTGGTTTCCAACAGTTCTCCCGTTCTACCAACGAAACCTGTTTGGATAAGCTAGTTTAGTCAATTTTGAAGGATTTTGAACAATCAATTATGCTCAGGTGTTATGAATCATCGAACCCTGGATACTCTATCAAATAATACAATAGAGAACGACCATACTGAAATAATCAATTTAAACTAAATGGAAACGTTTTTTGGGCTCGATATCTCCGTACATCAATAAACTTTGCATGAGTCAAGGAGTCGATCCGGGATGTATTGGTCAGACCAGTGATATTCTTGACTTGACCAGCAGTTCATGAGGGATGCTGTCAACCCAGGTATATTTCAGTTTATGGAGGGCTATTCTCTGGTTACCTGGTCAGTCCTCCTGTCTCCTTGGATACGCCGTATGGCCTAGAAGAGGTACATGGTTGAAAGAAGATATCAGCGTAGAGCCAGCAGGTCAATATCCATCCGCTTAGTCATCCTCCTGCATCTTCCCCGCTAATCAGGCCTCCAGCCAACCAACCACGCATAGAACCTCAAAGCATCGAACTCCCCCACCAAAATACTGAAGATGACACTCGCGTAGGCATCCCTCCCACTTTCTTAGCCCACCACAACTACAGCTAACCCTCTGCCAGTTGCAAGACCGCGGATCTTCTCTCCCTCGCCACACAAGGCCTAAACCACCTCATCACGGGCCAAGACGCTCTGGTCTCCGCAGACGAGCGCAACGCCGCCCTGACACAGCTCGCAGTGACGGTGCGGGCAGCGGCAAAGCTCGCTGATGTCGTGCACATGGAAGCGCAGGGGGCGAGCGGAACAGGAGTAGATGCAGTAAGCAGTAGGATGGAGGTGCATAAGATGGGGAAGGAAGTGGAGCAGCCGCAGCGGAACAGGGCGGAAACGGAAAAATCAGTGGCGGAGACAGCCAGGCTACATGCCGAGGCGGGGAAGGTGGGCAAGGAGACGGAGAGTGCGAAGGCTGAGTCGCAGAAAGCTGGTAAAGAGGCTGAGAGGGAAGTGACTGACATGGAACGGCTAAAGGCGGAGGCGATGATGGTGGGAAGTGAGGAAATCAAGATCGATCTAGAGACAGAGAGGGTGAAAGCGGACACGCAGCAGAGCAGCGCAGAGTCAGAGACGGTAGTCGAGAAAGTTGAGAGCTCGGAGCAGGTGCCGGCTGGGCACGGGCCACAGCCGGAGAATTACCTGGAGGTGCTGGACGCGCAGATTGCACAGATGCAGACAGAGATTGAGGCAGAACCTAGTTTTCGTAAGATAGCCCAACTCTGCAAGGAGCTGGCTCAGCTAAAGTCAGAGAGGGAGAGATGGATGTTGAGGCAGGCGAGTGGATGGGAGGGTGTTTCATAACATGTCTTGAAGATCAAGTTAGGGTTTCCAACGGTTCACCCGTTCTACCAAATCAACCGGTTTTGGTAAGACAGTTTAGTTAATGGTGAAGGAATTTCATCAATAAATCATTGCTCTAGTTTAACCACGAGCGCAGTCCACTCCTGGAACGTTCCGCCCATGAAGCTCGTACTCAGGTACCTCCCGATTATATCGGAAGTGTTCGCTAAACACCAGTCCAGTCATGAACAGTACCCAAACTAGGCGAGGCACAACTACCAAGGAAGAATAGTTTTATTCCACAAGTGAGTTCAAATGTTTACGGCCCCAGCTAAGGATGGCCCTGCTTTAGGGGGGTCCTTGGGTGGTACGTACCTGTCATGATTGATACGATTTTCAGGTTGGTATATGTCCCCAAGTAGTACAAACAAAACCGAATTAATTTCGATACTATCCTCTTAGCGGGGTGGGGTTGTAAAAATGGTACAGGTGTATTTCTTGCTTGTATTAATGCATGCGGATTTCGCTGGAATTCCAAGACTGCCCCCGGTAGAAGGTCTAGTGTTGTCGATTTTGGGGGTTTCCGAAATAGCAAGTCGTTCCTGAGGGAACCGCGTTCGTCACTAAACTAGAACATTATTGTCACGTAAATGGTTGAAAGAAGATATCAGCGTACTTGCCAGATTTTGAAGAGTAGGACGGAAACACAACGACCTCAGTGCCGCAACGGCGCAACGCAACGCAACGAAGCCCAACTCGACAAAGCCCAACGCAATCAACTCAATTTGTTTTGTTTGATAATTCTTGTTACCAACATACTCGTATTTTCCTCCAGAAAAACGTATGGTTATGATACTCGCTTTTTGTTGAGGTATTATATCAGGCGAGGCCACGTACACCCTTCCTTGTATTTCCGTCCTAGTCTTTACAATCCGGCTAGTAGACACAGCAGGCCAATATCTCATGCGCTTAGTCATCCGCCTCCATCTTCACCGCGGCTAAATCGCGAAAAGTGTTACAACCTCGTGTTATCGTATAATTTAGGCCCCCAACAACCAACCACGCATAGAACCTCAAAGCATCAACCTACTCCACCAGAATACCAAACATGACACTCGCGTATGCACCCCCCCACTTTTGTTGACCCACAAATTACCATCACCACAGCTAACCCTCTCCCAGCTGCAAGACCGCAGATCTTCTCTCCCTCGCCACCCAAGTCTTAAACCACCTCCTCTGCGGCCAGGACGCTCTAGTCTCCGGCGATGAGCGCAAGTTCGCCCTGACCCAGCTCGCGACGGCAGTGCAGGCAGCGGCAAAGCTCGCTGATGTCGTGCACATGGAAGCACAGGGGGCGGGTGGAACAGGGGTGGGAGTGATGAACAGTGAGACGGACGGGCACAAGTGTAAGGCAGAGGGGGAGGTGCAGAAGGTGGGGAGCTTGGTGGAGGAGACGGAGAAGATCAGGGCGGAAACGGAGAAATCGGTGGCTGAGACGGCGAGGCTGCACGCCGAGGCGGTGAAGGTGGGCAAGGAGACGGAGAGGGCCAAGGCTGAGGCACTGAAAGCTGCTAAGGAGGCTGAGAGGGCGATGGCTGAGACAGAGAGGCTAAAGGCGGAGGCGATCATGGTGCGAAGTGAGAAGCTGAAGATTGATGCAGAGACGGAGCGGATGAAGGTAGAGATGGAGAGGGAGGCGGAGAATGGTGGTAAGGATGCTGAGAGGGCGGTGGCCGAGACGGAACGGCTAAAGGCGGAGATGGTGGTGTCGGGGGGTGAGAAAATCAAGATTGATCGGGAGACAGAGCGGGTAAGGGCGGAGGTGGAGCAGGCGGGCGCGGAGGAGGGGGAGACCGTGGGCGAGGAAGTTGAGAGGTCTGGGCAGGTGCAAGAGGGGCACGGGCCAAAGCCGGGGAATCAGCTGAAGGTACTGGACGCACAGATTGCACAGAAGCAGACAGAGATGGTGGCGGTGCATGATTGGGTTAAGAAGTTGCAGCTCTATGGGGAGGTGAGTGAGCTGAGGTTAGAGAGGGCGAGGGAGGCGGTGAGGCAGGTGGGCGGATGAGAGGGTGTTTCACAACATGTCTCGAAGACGTTCAGTGTTTCCAATAGTTCACCGGTTCTACCAACCAAAGCGGTGTTGGTAAGCCAGTTTAGCTAAGCGTCCCGTTCAGTTCCGTTCAGTTCGGTTCAGTTCAGTTGCAGATGTAAATTAGTGGGTTATATATGAAACCTTACCCGCGGGGAAGTTATTATTTCTTGGACTCAAGTAACCAGCTGTTTGATTGTGAGAAATGGTCATGTTCAGGTGAGCTGGTTTATAGGGAGAGATAACGTACTTAACAAGTCAACTCATGAATATTCCCCGATAAACTACGGTATTCCAGAGTTAGCCAAATGGCTGGGTTGACCCTTGGTTCAGTAATTTCATGGGAATGGCTGATTAACGCCTAGCTTACCCGCTTAATAGTGTGGTCCATGGGCTGACACGGCTCGAGCCTTCTACTCGAACCCAGCGAGCCTCACCCTCCAGCGAGCCTAAGCCGGCTTAAGCCATTTTCTCCAAGGCTCGAGATTAGTCTCGAGCTTGATCTCAAGCTTAGTTCACTCGCTCAGAACTAGCCTCTATAAGCCATAAAGGAAGCAAAAAGTGATTTCTACCAACTAGAATGATCTCCTAAATAATGAATCCTTCCTCACGGTGTTACTCCATGAAATGAAGCTTATATCTGCCATTTCACTACAATTGGTGCAAGGATAACCTGTTTTTTATATCATTCACCACCGGCTCGAGCCAGTATACGAGCTTGTCACCAACGCTCGAGCCTTGCGAGCCTCTGCCTGCAACAACCCGAGCCAGCTCGAGCTTATATGCCGGCTCATGAACCACCCTACCGCCTAGTTCTTCAGATCAGCAGATCATATTCATTTTCGGGGCGATTGCTAGCTTCCCCGGCTGACGCTACGGTGACCTGGATGAAGTTGAAGGAATTTGATCAAGAGATTATAGTCAGGTGTTGTGAATCAAACAAGCCTAGACACCTCAGCAAACACAATAGAGAACGATTCTATTGTAATAACCAAACGTAAAGACTTTTGCACAATATATATTCGCCTACACACAAACCCCGCACCGGTCAAGGAGAGCCTTGTAAGTCGTTCTAGGAATATATGGGTCAGGCCAGTAATCCTGTCGATCCAGTTAATCAGGGACTATTCTCTAGTTACCTGGTCAAGTTTCTCGTCTCCTTGGATAAGTTGTATGCCCTAGAAAAGGTACATGGTTGAAAGAAGATATCAGCGCAGAGCCATATCTCGTCCGCTTAGTCATCCTCCCTCCCCCGCCAACCATTAAGCAGGCTTCCAGCCTGCCAAGCACGCGCAGTCATATAAGCTTGCCCACAACCCACACTTATAACCCCCAACCTTCAAGGTCCAAGCTTCCAAACGCGCAGAGCACCCCACACCCAGAAAACCCACACAACCATGTCACCCGCGGACGCCCCCTCCCCACCCCCCACAACCACCACCAACCCCCTCCTCTACGGGACCCCCATAACCGCCACCCACCCCAGCGCGCCTCCCCTCCCCAGCCCACCTCCCACCACCAGAGCAAAACTACTCTCCGCCCTACCTCTCACAGCCAAAGCGAACCCCCTCCCAATTGCCACAACAGCCAACCTCCTCGCCCTCGCCACCCACGCGCTCAACCGCATCACCTCGCCAGACCAGCACGCACTGCTCTCCGCCGACGAGCTCAAGCACGCAGTCATGCAGCTCACCATGACGGTGCACGCCGCGACGCGGCTCGCCGAGGTGGCGCGGCTGCAGGCGCTGCACGGCGATACGGAGCGCGTAAAGGCCGAGACGGAGCGGTTTAAGGCTGAGGCAGAGAAGATGAAGGCCGAGGCGGAGAGTGAGGCGGTGAAGATATGCTGGGTAAAGTTGCAGATGGAGAGGCTGGGTAAGGAGACGGAGAGGGACACCGCGGAAGCGGAGAAGGCGAAGGTGGAAGCGGAGAACAAGCTAGCGGAGGTGGAGAGGGTGATGGTGGAGATTGAGAGGACCAAGGCGGAGGCGAGGAGGGCGGCACGGGAGACGGAGAGGATGACGGCCGCGGCGATGATGGCGAGGAGTGAGAAGGTGAGGATGGATGCGGAGACGGAGAGGCTGAAGGCTGAGACGGAGAGGGCGGTGGCGGAGACGGAGCGGATGAGGGCCGAGGCCGAGCGGATGAAGGTGGAGACGGAGTGGAAGAAGGCAGAGACAGGAGGGAGGAAGGCGGAGGCGGAACGGATGAAGGCAGAGACAGAACGGAAGAGGATAGAGACAGAACGGATGAAGGCAGTGACGGATAAGTTGAAGGCGGAGGAGGAGGCGGAGCGAAGGCAGGCGAGGAGGGAGAGCGTGAAGGCGGAGACGGAGCAAATCAGACCGGGGGAGGCGAGGGACAAAGCTAGTGGTTCGCCTGCGTGGATTCCGTGGGGGGTGCCAAGAACGCAGCAGCAGCACTAGATGGCTACAATACTGTAATTTGAGCCGTTGAAGTTGTGGGTGGCAGGAGAGGGAACGAGACTGTGCTTTGAGGAGTTGGCGGGGGGTTGTTGCGTTTTGTTTCGAGGTTTTGTCGCGGATGTTATTCTTTTTCGGAATTAAACCAGTTGTTTGAGTTGTTTGAGAAATGAGGACATGATTAAAATAAGAGATTTGTGTAACTGAATATCCAAGCGTGAGAATGTTCGAGATGCATGCAGCCACATGCCCTGTCGCGTCTGCTTAGTCAGCGCCCCGCACTCTGCGGTTAAAGCGCCAATCACGCATAGCTTCGTTGCAACCCCGCGTAAGTTAGGCCTCCAACTTGTCACAACCCATTTGCCTCTTTCACGCCTACTCCCCACCCCCATCTCCCCATAACCCCACCGACAGCAGCAGTTCCCACCCCCCCCCCCCCCACAAGTAATCATGTCACTCGGGTATATCCCCCCCTTCCCCACATCCACCCACAAGTAACACCCCCCGGGTGCGCAGCAGCGACACCGCCGCCCTCCTCACGCAGGCCCTCCACGCACTCAACCACCACATGTCCCTCCCGCAATACGCGCTCCACTCCCACGACGACCACGTCCGTATCCTCGCCCAGATTTCAGCGACGGTCGATGTTGCGGCCAAGCTTGCCGAGGTCGCGCACCTGGAGGCGCTGACAACGCACCACGCCGGGGGTAGGGTGGGTAACGATGAGACGGAGAAGATCAGGGCGGAGACGGAAAGGACCAGAGCCGAGGCGGCGAGGTTTGCTAAGTTGGCGGAGAGGGTAATGAAGGAATCGGAGAAGATGCGGGTGGAAATGGAGATGCGGAAGCTGTGTAAGGAGTAGGTTGGGTGGGTGTGGGTGGGTGGTTTGGCGGGCGGTGCCGAGAAGGTGCAGCGGAAGTGAGGTTTGGAATAAGAGACGGGTGCTTGTGTGTACTGTTTGAGAAAGAGGTGTTTCACAAGCTTGCCTGCCCGGCTGGTTACCGCTGTGACCGGGACCACCAACGGCCATGCTATCAGTTACCGTTACCGTGACTCCTTCTTGCGTATACCATATGTGTCAAAATAGCTATCCATATGCGAACAGCTCCCCCCCCCCCCCCAGCTTCCAAACAAAACTCCCCTCATACCAATAATACGCACCGCTTCTAGTCCCACCTTTCCCACCGGGAGTGCATCACAAGCTATCACCCGTTTCTGAGCCTCGTTTATTTTTGTTTGTCTCATTCATTTAGTGCACCGTTTCTTAGCTTTGTGAATATCAACGGGCGTCGTTCCAGGCTGTACGTTCGTGGTGTCCATTAGTAAATACCCCTCGGTCAATAGTCCTAGTCTAGACTGTCCTATCTGGGTTCCTATAAGACAAGTAGCATAGATTAGCCACGAGCTCGATCGACCGTAACCGAAAACACACCATACACGCCCTACTTTTCAACAAGTTTGAGAAAACGATAGATTCATGCTCATCTCGGTGCTTATATTTTTATCTAGCGGTGGCTGTAAGATCACCCCTCAGAAGAGAGGTTCGGGGGGTGTCGGAGGTGCGTGCTTTATGACGCATTAGGGCGGGAGGGCGGATCGCATATGTCACTTTCCTACGCAGAGTTCTCGCTGCAATATGACCGGCTTCACATTTACGGTCCCTGTTTCGAGTGGGAAACGCTTGATACTGTTGCCGGATCGCCTCGGAACAGTGTCATAGCCTATCACTCGATATATCCACCCCAGCCACGAAGACAGCCGAGGGGAAGGAAAGGGGCTTAATACACTTTATCGAGTGCTCCATCTGTGGTCCAAATAACATTCATTACACACCGCCCTGTTCTGATTCTGTGGCGCCTGCGTTGGGTGTTTCGGCCGGTGGATCCACGGCGGATATGCGGTCCTGTGGAGCACGGTTGGGGGGTGATAGGAAGAGCGGAAATAATGAAGAAAAGCGATGGTGCCTATAGCGGATAGGTCATTTCTGGAGCTTGTAGGCATTATGGATCAGCAGCAGAGGTAGTGGGGTCTTTGGTGTTATGGCGTTGTGATGCGAGTTGCGAAATGGCCAACTTTAACGGAAGTCATCAATGAACCATTTTTGGTATTGATTCGCTTGTGTAGGCTGTGCGGCGACTGGAGTCTGTCAGCACGAACTTTAAATGGGAGGAATACATAGATAACGCTTTTTACCTCAGCATTCCACGTGGGAAAGAAGGGGGGGGGGGGAGCGGGAGAACAAACTAACCATACACAAGCACCCCCAGCTTGGTAGGAGACAATGCGGAATATTCAGAGACCTCAGAAGAGAGTTCTCGGCGAGGAAGGTGGTGGTTATACAGCGGGATGTCTTCCCTATCACGATGTACTTATGGAACGTGTGCTGTTCGGGGATTTCTTTTTGTCTTCTTCTGCCATAGATCAGGTTCAGCGGAAGGGGTTGGTTCAGGGATACGTTGCCCCCTACGCCCAGGGGTAAATTCTACGCAGTGGAACAGAATCGCCCATGCATCGCGTCGCGGTTCGGAGGTGACGGGACACTGGTGTAGATGTAAATTGAGACCGAGGACTTCAGCGCTTCGTGGATTTTTTCGATGAGTCATGACATCGGTAATGAAAGCATTGAGACTACATGTACCTCAGGTTGGGGGTGTCGGAGGCGGGAAATTCCGGAAAGTTGCTATGTTGACAAGTGTGGCCTCTGGTAGAGAAACCGGGAGTGTTCATAGGCTATTGTTGTTTGTTACTTCGCCAATCGTATGCAACCCGAAGGTGATGACGATATCCTTTCAAAGTAACCAGTGCAGGGTTTCACCTTATCGAGGCGCTAGCGTCACGTGTGAATTACTCAACCGACACCGACGGTCAGCATCGTGGCTTAGGCACACTTCTCCGCATCTTTCTCTGCATGCCCTATTTAGGCACCGAGTGCTGGGAAAACTCTGTCCACAGAGCAGAAACCCAGCTACATGGGAAAGGAAACCACGACTAACATCCGCTGGATCAACGCCCCCCACAGGATTCGAACCTGTGGCTTTACATGAGTGTTCGTCATGAATCAGGGAATTCTTATCCATTGGCTTAGGTACATAGTATATCCCAAGCGAAGAAAAGGCAATTAATACTTATGAATAGGTCCTTTCTGCAAGATGCGACTGCAGGAGAGAACAGGCGCGCGCGTATATCGTGTGCCAAGGACGCCAAGATAAGCCCAGGGTCAGGGTTAGTCCAAGCGATATATGCCGTGCAACCCCGCACAAATTCCCGTTCTCTCCTGCCATCCTTCCTTACCCACCCTTTTTACCTCCATCAGATCCAAACTATGCCGAAACCCAAGAACTCTCTAATAGCGGGATTGAAGAAATTTGGCCGAGCTCTTAGTCCCCGCAAACGCAGCAAGTCTCAGGGGCAACAGTCTGGCGGGTCCTCTCCCGGCGCGTCTCCTGGCGCGTCTCCTTCGGCTAGCGCATCTCAGCTCAGCACTACCCAAGTAGTTGCAAACAACTCAGGCCGCCCCACGAATGCCAGCAACAGCAGGTACTTATCTTTATCCCATCCTTCTTGATACTCTTCGCGATAGCCAAAAGATATTCGCTTCCCTTTTCCGCGGTCCGCTGCATCCTCTTATTCCCGTCCAAATAAAAGCGACCAGAGACCTATTGTTAACACCTCCGGTAACCTTGGTAGCTCGGGTTTGGCACAAGCCCAAATAACAGGGCAGCTTATCCCTACGAGTCAACAATCCACTGCGGCCGGGAACCTTGGAGTATTACCGGTGATATCAATTTCCCCTGCTCCACCGCCCGGGAGTGTAGCCACCAGCTGTAATCAAAGCCAAGCACCCCCGACCAACAATAGGTACCTTACATCCCCCTTTTCCTCCAATCCCTACATGAAATACGCATAAGAATGGTCCTAACTCTCCACCCAGCGCTATCATCAACCCAGCCCTCAAGGAGGCTATCGAGCAATACGCTAATGATCTTTCGGACGACGATCGCAAAGCCTTTCTCGGAGCAAAGGATATAATGCTTGTCATGGAAACAAAGAATAAAGAGCATGCAAGCCAGAGCATATCTCGGTCCGTCGGGACACGGGTTGAAAAGGTGCTGTTGTGCATGAGGAGCTTTGTGTCATCGGTTTCCATCTGTATTCAGCATCATCCGGATATATCATCCCTTGTTTTGGGTGGCTTTAACTGTGTCCTAACGGTAAGCTACCTTTCAATCGTCTGGAGGTATGGGGGGGGGGGTGTTAAATGGGGCAATAAACAAGCTAATTGACTCGTTATATAGCTTGCGTTAGGTTATATCGAGTTTTTTGAGAAATTAACCAACATGATGGATAGGATAGGAGGGCATTTGCGATACTTGGAAAAGTACGGATCTCCGATTTTCCAGAATTCTTTCGATGTCCAGAATGTGAGTTCATCGCGTGAAGTAATTTCGATGCTCATGATTGCTGACTAGAAATAGACGCTCAAAGAAGCATACTGCGATTTGTTGGATTTCTTAGTGGCTGTTCGGAAGATATTCACAGAGAAGAATGAGAAGGGTTCTTGTGCGTATCCCTGCCGTATCCATCAAGTATTATAGGTGCGCCGTTGGCTAAAATACGTACACATCTTTTTAGATCTCAGCTCAGTATGGCTATTTATGAAAATTAATTGGGAATCGTTCGAATATAAATTCCAGCCTATCGAGGAGCGCTTTGCCCATCATGCTTTGGTGATTGTCAGATCTGCTGGTGTTGAGGCCTTGATTACGAACCTTGAAGCCGCATCTGCGAAACAACAAGAAGAAAAGGGCAAGTCATCCTTTTAACGTTACTCCCTAGTAACGATTTAATAGTGGATTACCAAGAGCCCTTCCATCGTACCAATATCACGAATGTTAGCTATAATGAGAGGCTGACGGTACTATAGATAAGAAACGTCGGCAGGTCTTGAAGTGGTTGTCCGATATCGAGTACGAAAAAACACAACGCAGATATTTTATGAAGCACCTGAAAGGTACTGGTCAATGGCTTCTAGACGATCCGCTCTTTCTCAATTGGCAGAACTCACAAGACACAAGTATTCTATGGTGTCATGGTGGTCGTAAGTTATCCGATTCCCCTCGGGCTCTCTCCTGACTGACCAATTACAATAGCTGGTGCCGGAAAGACTATTTTAGCGTAAGGATCCTGACACCGTATGCCCCAAAATCGCTGACACGATATAGTTCCCTAGTTACAGAAACATTTTCTAAAGCGAGTCCATCGGGATCTGACCTAGCACTATGCTATCTATTTTGCAATTACAAGGAGGCGGTCGAGCCAGAGACCTATGTCGGTACCCTTATCAAGCAGCTCTGCCGTAAGATAAAGGTTCTCCCGTTCGAGCTTGTCGACTTGTACGACAAGCATTTCAATGATGACACCGAGCCGTCTATGGCTGAACTCCAAGATATCTTTATTTTAATCGCCAACCAGTTTCGGCAGACCTTTCTAGTGATAGACGCTCTAGATGAATGTCCAGCCCAGCAGAGAAATGGTCTCTATGGCTTTCTTCGCCATCTCTCTAGTTCAACTGGACAGTCTCAAGGAGCAATAAAGGTTTTCATCACTAGTCGAATGGAAGAGGATATCCGACGCGCCCTTTCCAACTTCCCGATCGTTCCGATTGAAGCTCGGAAGGTAAACGAGGATATCAGATCATATGTGGAAGATCAACTGGCCCAGCGTCTACTTGATGGCAGATTGCGACTAAAAGATCTTTCCTTAAAAGATCGGATAGTCACAGCACTCGTTGATCGTGCTGGGGGAATGTGAGTTACCTAATATAACCCAAGGGCTGGATCTTTACTCACAATGCTCATATTGTTAGGTTCTTGTGGGTCGAGTTTCAACTACATCATATATGTTCCCAAACATCGGATCATCATATTCAAGCCGCCTTGAACGACCTACCAGAAGGCATGGACGAAACGTATGACAGGATCCTGACTCTCATAGGGAAGAAGCATAAGGCTGAAAAACGTCTAGCACGAAGAGTACTCATGTGGATTGCCTATACCACTGAACCTCTTGATGTCTATGACTTGCGGTCGTTTATTGCAATGGAAGGTACCACCAGATCACACAAGGATCTAGTGAGCATGATGCCCGATGAGGAAACGGTCCTGGCTGTATGCGCCAACCTCGTTATGGTTGAAGTACCAACTGATGGCTCCGCTCGTAAGGCACGATTTGTACATTTCTCGGTGCAAGAATTCCTTCTTGCTCACTCAGTGGGCCCTGATAAGCAACGGTCGACTGGTGTCGAACTTGTTGTTGAGCCACAGACAGCAAATGCGGAGATTGCAACAATGTGTATCATATTTCTTCTTCATTGCGGCGATCACGAAGATGGTAGCCACCTGTACCCTCAACCGATTAATTATACAATCAGATGTTGGATGTTACATGCTCACGCGCTGAAATCAATCAGCGTAGAATTAAGAGATCTGATTCTCTCTCTCTTTGATTCTGGCTTCTTATTCACTCAAGAAGGGTTCAGTAGCTATGAAGACCAAACCGGTGTCAAATTCTCCTATTTTTCACAAATTGATACTCAATTCGGTTCCTTGTTAAACCTGGCGTTGGTATACGAACTACCTTTGCTAGTCGAGCATCTTACCAAGACAAACGACCCCCCCATATATCTACCGACTACGATGCACCTTGCCGCAAAGCTAAATGCTAGCAAGGCCATTGAATCCCTTTGCTCTGGGAACTACGATGTGAACGCATTGGACGAAGATGGTTGTACACCGTTATTCTACGCGGGGGGGAAGGAGGCCTGTCAAGCACTCCTACGCCACGGAGCTGATATACATATTGAGGGAGGAAACTTCGGGAGTCCACTCCAGGCAGCAGCATTTGATGGGAGAGAAGCCGTTGTAAAGTGTTTGCTAGAAGGAGGCATCGATGTGAATGGTTTTGGCGGTGTTCATGGCCGCGCCTTGACGTCCGCAGCACTGCGAGGTCACAAAGGTATCGTGAAGTTTTTATTAGAGCGTGGCGCTGATGTCAACGGGGAGGGCGGGGAGTATGGTTGTGCGTTGCAGGCCGCCTCATGCAGGGGTCTATTGGAAGTAGTGAAGATCTTGCTAGCGCACGGAGCAGATGTCAATGCAAAGAGCGGCCAATATGGTCATGCATTGCAAGCTTCCTCAGCTGGACGTGAACTGTCGGTAGTTCAACTTTTATTAGAGCACGGCGCCGATGTCAACGCGAATGGCGGAGAGTATGGTTCTGCATTGGAAGCCGCCTCGCACGGGGGTCAATTGGAAATAGTGGAGCTTTTACTAGCGAACGGAGCAGATCCCAACGCGGAAGGCGGAGATTACGGTTCTCCATTGCATGCCGCTTCAGGTCATCAAAAAATAGTAGAACTTCTACTTGCTCGTGGCGCCAATGTCAACGTGAATGGCGGAAGGTACGGTTCTGTCTTGCAAGCCGCCTCACGGAGGGGTTCATTAAAGGTAGTGGAGCTTTTGCTAGCTCACGGAGCAGATGTCAATGCCGGAGGCGGGTATTATGGTTCTGCATTGCTCGCCGCCTCAGCCCAGGGTAAACTGTCGATAGTGGAGCTCTTGGTAGCTCATGGGGCAGATGTCAATTTGCAAGACGAACGACATGGTTCTGCTCTGCAACTCGCTGCACGCAGGGGTTCGGAAGAGATCGTGAAGCTTCTACTAGAAAAGGGCGCAGATGTGAAGGCGGAAGGCGGCGCGCATGGGTATGCATTGCAAGCTGCCTCATTCGGTGGTTCACTTGCCGTAGTAGAGCTGTTACTAGCTCATGGAGCCGATATTGCGACCCGGGGTGGACAGTATGGTTATGCATTACACGCCGCGTCCGCCTCATCCAAAGTGCGGCTCTCACTTGTACAGTTCCTGGTAGCTCAAGGGACAGATGTTAATGCGGAAGGCGGAATCTATGGTTTTGCTTTGCAAGCGGCCGCTTATAATGGCTCACTGGCCGTAGTAGAGTTTTTATTAGCTCAAGGGGCTGATGTCAATGCGAAAGGCGGAGAGTATGGTTCTGCATTACAAGCCGTGGCCGCCTCACCCAAGGAGCAGCTCCCACTTGCACAGTTCTTGGTAGCTCAAGGGGCAAATGTCAACGCAGAAGGTGGAAAGTATGGTTTTGCATTGCACGCCGCGGCCGCCTCAGCGGATGGTTCACCAGGATTAATAAAATATTTACTAGCCGAAGGAGCCGATGTCAACGCAAATAGTGGACGCGACGGTTCAGCCTTACAAGCCGCCGCCAGAAAGGGGAACAAGGAGGCAGTAGAGATACTACTTGCAAACGGAGCAAATGTAAACGCACAAGGTGGGAAGTATGGGTCTGCTTTAAAGGCTGCCTCGTCAAAACAATACCCAGACATTGTGAGTATTTTAATGGACCATGGAGCCCACGGCATGCCGGAGCCGGAAACGGAGGGATTATCACTAGCTACTCTCCGGGTCCAAGGTGGTGATACCGAAGCAAATTCTATACAACATGCAGATGATGCGGAATGCGAGAAAACGAAACAAACCAACTTTTTACCGAAGCCCTTTAAGCTTCGAGAAGAGGCCAACCTCTTACCAGCAGCAGGTCAGTGGAAACTTGTGTGAATAATTCTGGAAATCTGTACTAATCGGTGGCACGTAGAACCCCTCCCGGCCTGATGTAAAGAGGAAGAGTATTCACTTGTTGAGGTCATCTATACCTCGGGAGAGCCATGATAGACGAAATAAAGAGGAAGAAGGAAGCTTCTTGGGCTATTTACATCGTTGGATATCATATTGAACTATTTGGAGAGTATTTTCGGAATCTGGGGACGATATATATGTCTTGTAATTGAAAATCAATAGAAACTTGTTACGAAGAAGACTGTACCTCTTTTTTATATTGCTTTGAGCAGTCTAACCGTTCGCGATATCGGGAAAGATGTGTTTTACCCTCCCGGTTCCGGGGAATACACTTCCGTACAATAGGCTTTGGTGATTACATTATCTTCCAATAAATACGAGGAGGGTACAAAAGCTCTCCCTCACAAGGACTATCTCACTGCTAACCACATATATATCACAAGAAAATCTTAGGTTCCGCCCTATGCCCCCACTCCGGCGCCCCGATCGAAAAGCAGAAAAAGGTTATTACCATTACGCCTTGCTTACACCAGGTGAAATCTGGTCTTCAGAAGATATTTCTGGCTGGTCCTCGATATCGATACATCATCTAATATTCTTTCCGTAAAATCTCTCCTTACAATACGAGAGTGTCATCTGCCCCTTGACTCCTGTCCTGTCCTGCCCAGTCATGTTCTTGGCGCCAAGGAGCACACATCACGAACAATCGCGGTGGGAGTCATGAATCTATATATTTATATCTAAGTTATCTTAGGAGGCATCGCGCCTTCTTATCGCGGCAAATCGACCTACTGCCAAGGGCGTTTTCTATATTTTCACTAATTATAGCTCTGTCGTTCAAGTTTCTCGTCGCCTAGCGTGCCTGGCCTTGGCACCCGGAAAAATATTCGTTCGCTGGTGTGCCACTGTAGAACGTCTCGGCGCATAGACCATCGCGGTTCTGAGCCATCCTCGATATCATCATCTCCTACAGCACCGGTAGTGGTGGTGCTCCGCTTGGACGACGAATCTGTACACCCCCGATTCCTGGTTTGCATGCGCGTTTTATGCATTTTCAGTATCTGGTACCAAGGATGGCCTCGCTTGCTATTGGATGAAATGTGTCGGTAACAATTGAGCAAACCATGGTTTGGGGCTAAGGAGAGCGGAATTGCCCAGCGTTACTATATATGTATTTAGCAACCGCTCTGCCGGTTGTTGCTCGGATGGTGATATCTGAGATACTACATATTTACCTAGCAAACACTTAATGCTCGCTGAGCCTACGAGGATTATTTGCCGTAGAGTTGTAATGTCCGCTGAAAATTACGAACACTGTTTCAAACAGAATGCCAGCCACAGGCACAAAGAACGTTGAAGTTTACTTTTTCCAACAAATATATATAAGTGAAGATCAAGAAGTGTACTCAACACGATTCAGAAAAAACGGAATCCTAACGACCTGGCATCCAACGGAAATGTTAAACCTAGCGCCTGCGTCTCCCCGCTCGTATCTCAAGCTTCCTCCGATTTGCTTGCGGAGATCTCCGATATTACCGGAAACATTACTGGAACGAAAAAAGTAGTTTAACAATAAAGAGCAAATCATTCCATTTTTCTAGCTTTTAATGCCGGATTATTAGAGGAGAATTTGGAATGAAGTAACGATTGTTGCTTCCCTTTCGATCCTTCAGCGAAACCTCACTCACATAATCATAGAAACCCCTACAACCCCTCAAACCCTCGAGCTTGAATAAATATTAGAGGATTACGAAGACACAAAAATTTGTGGTTAACGCTGTCTGAGGTATACTCTCGCTTGACGGGTTGACTTTTGCTTCTAGTTCCAGAATGCATCGTGGCCTGCCCTTCGCACTGCCTCGTGCACAGCCTTCTTCTCTTTTGATTATAATTACTCTATAGAGATACACCTCGATGGAGAAACTCGGAGCGAAAGGAAATAAATTGACTAATACATTCTGGCAATGAGAATAATACAAAGGTCAACAGGATTATCAAGCCACGGAAAACCCACTGCACAAGTATCGACTAATTCCTTGGCGCTAAGTCTTTGGACAAGTCATATTAGATTCAAAACATGTATCTACCCCTAACCTTGACCGAACAGGCCACCAAATGTGAAAGAGATACGAATCGTGATCTGATTAATTCGGCTTGATCCGCTGCCCAAAGAGTGATTATGGTAGCCTAGGGTCACAAACTAAGGCCGGTTGGCGCCAGGGTGGGTTATCAAGATCACGGATGACGAATCAAACTGTGCCAAGCACAACCAACTACTTGTAGGATGTTGAAAATATTGTTAGATAGGGATCCAAGGATTTAGGAACATACTATTCGTTAATTAGAACATGGAAAATAAATGCAAGCTAAGTTCAAACATTTTTAGCCTTTAGGAGTCTTTAAACCTTCTCTCCCGCGGCCGCAGTCTATCATAATCTCCGCCTTCCCGTTTGACGCAAAAACCTACCCCCAACGGAGCCTCTAAGCAATTAGCCGTACTACCTCTACCTAGAACTACTTATGCAAGAAATCTTCCTTCACGGATGTAAAGATTGTGGTAAATTACGTGCTGTATTCAGCGGTGGTGGGTTAGCGCAGGTACATTCCTACTGCTCCAGGCTCAAGCTGCAAGATATAGAATAATCTCACGAAGAAATATAACTCCTGCACTAAGAGGACTCTGGCATGCGCAATCTTACCGACGGGTTAGTAGACGCATGGGAGCGATTGAATCATTCAAGAGTTGGCCATAAAAGGGGATCCTAGAAGAGCTCAAAATATATCTCGTCTATAAGATTGCTTGAGTTAGTATTGTTGACGATTGTTGAGCATCAGGTGGTTTCCCAAATACTATGCTACACAGGCCCATAGTTACTAGGGAAAATCGACGAAAATTATATACCTCACCGAACACTTGTAAAACGACAGTTAGTTCCGCATGACACTCCGGTCTTAACGAGATCCACACCGGAAGAGCAGGAATTTACCATTTTGCAAGAGATATTGTTCTCCCTCCTGGCAAAAAATAATATTTTAAAGAGAAAATACCAATATGTGTCATTTTCATAATGCAATTTTAACTATCCACCACCAGTTTCAGCATGACCGTGACACGTCCTGTAGGTTTCCGACCCCTTGACATCGTAATATCTACAACGAGTGCTGACAGGGACAAGAAAAGGTTAAGCATACCTGTTTAAACATAAGGCTTACGTGAATCGATAAACTGATCAAAGACTACGTTGATTGTGAGGGTGTGATTTGTGAACACCGAGCAGCGCTGCAGCAGCTCTATCGCGCCCTCATTCTTCCGTCGATGTGCAAGATTAAGCAACACTGTACCCCGCCTCTCTACCCAGTCCTCGCTCGGGTTATAAACTAGCAGTTGAGACAACATCTCCTTGCTTCCTACCTCTACAATAGTTTCATCGATAGCCACGTTACAGTATCCTCGGCACAGTCTCCGACCCGGTAAAATGGAATCGAGATATTCCATATCCCCTGACTTGATAACGACTTTTATTATGACCTCGTCAAGAGCAGGACCTGAATTGTTCCTGAATGGTCGTAACAATTTGACCGAGGCTAGATTTTCTGCTTGCACCGCACAGCGGAGTAAATGTAAACCTTTCCTGCCAAAGCTGACTGGCTTGATTTGAGAGGAGTTTATCAGCTGACTGACCATTCCTTGGTCTCCAAATTTTACTACAATCTCGTCGAGTGCCAAACTACCAAAGTTCCCCCCAGCTCTCCAATCCGGAACCAAGATATCAAGGATCCAGCGATTTCCTAATTTGACGGCGAGTATCACAACCTCCTCAAAGGTTACATCCCGGTTCTCTACCCGAGGCTGTAGGAGCCTCACTGCATGAATATTCCTACCTTGAACTGCAAACCTAATAAAAGTTAGGACACCCCCTATAGCTCCATTAACACCTCTACCGTCCTCTAAGAATTCAGTGACCATCGCTTCGCTACCAAATTCCATTATCGTCTGGCTCAGAGAAATCTCGCTAAGTGATCCACCCGCTTTCCAATTCGGAATAAGGTTAGCAAGACACCTAACTTCGCCTGCCTTAATCACGAATCTTAAAAGCTCTTCTTCAATGTCTCTCCCGAGAAGTGCCCCTCGACATAGTTAAGCATAAATCAAACCTCTATCTTTTTCGCGAAGACCCCAACGAAGCATTTGACCGCTACGAGAGGATACACCATTGATAGGTGTACTGTACTCTAAGAGTTCCGTTACCATTTGGGTAGGTCCGAGTAGTGCAATTGTTTCATCAAGGCAAATCGTGCCAAATCTACCCCCCTCTCTCCAGTCCGGCATCAATACATCCAGAACTGCAGGCCTTCCCAGCTTGATGGCGAGAAGTATAGCCTCTTCGAGTGGTGTTTTCTCATGCCCTACCCACGATCGTAATACATCCTCCTCGCGGATGTATCTGGCTGGAAGGAGAGGACATCAATTTAAAGGGGCACTGGGACTAGCCCAATTGAAGCTCGGATCGTATTGTAGGAGCTTTGTGATCCGGTCTTCATTACTGAGTAGTAGAATAGTTTCATCAGAGATCGTGTTGAATGGGTCACATTCCCTCCATTCTGGAGGCAGCATATCCAGAACGGCAATGTCCCTGGACTGAATACCGAGCTTAAGGATATCTTTGTCAGGCACAGCACCTATATCAAGAAGTAGTTGGATCATCTCCTTGTCCCTTATGAACACGGGATGTTCTAGGAGATCGTACCAAGCGTTTCGCAAAGGCGTGAACGATTGAGTAGAGATTCGTTCTAGTAGAAGTTCTTGTTCCAAAATGAGAGACACCATTGTGATATTTCTCTCCTTGATCTTCTTTACCAAGGTTTCCAAGATGATCTCGGTCAGTTGAGAACAGGGGCAAGGATTGGACATCGAGTAGCTACCACTGCATCCCTCTGAATGTTTATATATGTGGAGCATTAGTTCAACACCCGAAGCAGAGTTACGCCGTAACTTCGTATCTAGCCACGTTCTGTATGTCAGTACTGGCGTTCCATGACGCCGAGATCTGTGGCTTGACCCCACCTCAGCTAAGCGATATCTGTACGCTAAGGCATTTCTATACACTGAGCGATATGAAAATGCTACAGGATCTCTATACACTGAGCAAATTGTATACGAATTCTCTACAAGATCCATAGCTGCGGCTATAGGATTCTCATAAAAGTGCAAGTTATATAGAGAGTGGATATGCACAGGTATCTTTATCGCAGTCAGATCACTCATCTCCGCGAGTGACTTTTAAAATAGCTGAAAGTCGGCGAAAGGGAGTGCAAAAATAGACGTATTCGATCTGCCTGAGAATGTGGACCACCGTGTTTGACGCTGGGAAGATGAAACCGAAAATATTGAGCCCTCGGGTACTATTTGGTTGCGATAGGGCCTTGTTTTTAATAGGATTGACTGTAATGACCGGAGAGTTCGTGTTGTTGTAGAAATAAGGCATTACGACATTGGTTATGTATAGTAAGTTCTAGTGGAATCTTTGAATAATCTGCAACCTGATTGCTATCTTGCACGGCCATCTCCATTCTATCTTATTCTATGTCCCTTAGAAGAGACCCCCGTTACAAAACTCCTCCACTGTGGAGCTGAATCTTGAGTGTGTCATCCTTACTAATATAGCATTTAGTAGCCTCGTACTTCATTTTGTAGCCTTTCTTGGAGGTTGGCTTGCGAGCACCAGACAGGCATTCACGTATGGGTATCATCTTTTCCACAGTAGAACTGGAGCGGTTAAATCCTACAGTAAGATGATAGGAATGCCATGCAAGGCGAGCTAGTTCTCAAAAGGTGGTAGGAAGTCTGGTTAATCCGAACATGATAATGATAGAGATCATTCATGATTTACCTTTGCTACATTTCACACTCTTGTTGAGATTTTATCCTTCAACGCCACTATGATTAGTAAGGTGAAAATTTGAAGTATAGTGGGTCCTGTGGCAAGCTAATGATCTCACCAATATTTCACCCGCTGGCTTCTTGTTCTATTATCTCACCATATGTACTAGCCAACAGGAGAGTCAGTGTCTCCCCACTTGGCCGGTACCAACTCGTGATATCAGCTATTTGGTTGGCGCCATTGGCAGATCTCCCCATATAGACGGCAAGGTTTCCAATGGTAGAAACCAGTTGTGATAGTAGCCAATACCCACCGACCACTAAATCAAGGAGATCAAACTGTACCAACTGTACCAACTGTATAAACTGTCTATCTTGACCGTTTGAAGTGGTTTAATTGCTTAAACTGCGGTTTGATTTCTTGGCATACTCGACATGATAACAGTCCCAAAAATAGCAATATATATTCTTGAACAGGGTGTTCTAGCTCATGAACATGAAGTATATAAACCGTTTGAACCGTTGGTATAACTGGTTTTGCAGATTTCTGAACCGTTCAAACCATGTAAATTGAGGGCGTTAAAAACTGCACCGGGTGTCCAGTTAAACGGTTCAGTTAAACCAATTTGAACCAGATGACCGGTAAACCACCGGAAACCTTGATGGATGGCTCCGCTGACCAGTACGGCTGACCGTTCAACTTTGACAAGAAATGAGTTGATTTGGTAGGATTTGAGGTAAGGTTTGAGTTGAGTTGGCAATTCTTCGACATTTGATAAACCAGTTGCAGGGGTTACCCGATGCCAAGCCCGGTGACAAGCCTACTCCACAAATATAATACATAAATACCCAACATATCATAGTCCAATACCACCACACTATCACCCATACTTTCGACAATCACCACCCAACCTATAACACTCTAGTCTCCGCACTGATATCCTGTCATCTACCAATGTCTGAATCAGTAACCGAAAATACCATCCTCGATATGAGGACAGATTCAGCGGTCATTCAAGAATGGCTGGCATTGAAGAACTCCAAACAAATCAATAGCTGGTATATTCATCCCAGGATCATTTCCTAAACCAATTTTAAACGCAAACGAAACGAAATTGCAGCTATTAAACATAATAGCACTCTCAGTGAAGAATATCTTGAGCATCAAATTAAAGACTTCGAAAGGCTATGCATAATCCAAACTGCATTCACCAAAATAATCAAAAAAGGAACAATCTACTTTATATCAGGTACAAGCAACGATGCCTATGAAATCAGAACTGAGAAACTCGATGCGGATTTTCATTCATTTTTTCTCATCTACTACAATAACATTGTTGTTTTTATGGATCCAGAATACAGCAATGCTGATCGGGTAGAGAAGGTGGACAAAAATGGCAAAAGAATCTTGATGGGGCTTACAAAGATTGGTGGTGGGTTAGGAGTTGCAATTCCATTGATAAGAATGATCAAGAATAAATACAAGTTTGAGAAATGGTGGGTGTGGAAAGATACAAATATGGCTGACAGTGACGGTACTAATTGCAACCACCTCACACAAGATATCGTTGTTAATGTGCTTAAAATCGATGAGAAGAGAGAGGTGGATTGGGCTGCATTAGGTTTTGAAGGACTTACCTGTTAGTTACTTGTAATAAATGTCAATAATTTAAAAATTAAAGAAATGAAAAATAAATACACAAAATTGCTTGCACTTAGCTATCCACCTACGAGTCATCACATGGAGTCAATTTTAAGGAATGGAAATTATAATATAGATTATGTAGCATAAACATTACGTATATATAGAAGGAAATACCCGTTAGGTACGCCCATTGCTGCTTAGTTTAGTGGGGAGTTGATTCTTGTTATAGTAGTGGTAATTACTATACAATCAGATTCAGTGCTCAATATCATCTTTCGTAGTCGAATATAAATCTTCAGAATTATAATATAGCTAGTATATTATACGTTTGATGTATATATAAAAGAAAATACATGCTAGATACTCTTGTTACCGAGTGGTTAAGCTGGAAGATCATACTTATTATAGTGATGGTGGTTATTATACAATGAGGCTGAGTGTTCAACACCATTTTTCGGAATCGAATCTAAACCTTGAGAATCATATTATAGATAGTTTACTGTACATTTAATGTATATATTAAAGAAGATATACGCTTGACACTCTTGTTGCCGCTTGGTTGAGCTGGAAGGTGATACCTATTATCGCGGTGCTGGTCACTATACAATCAGGTTCAGTGTTCATAACCATCTTTCGGAGTCGAATCTAAACCCTGAAAATTATAATATATATAGAATAATGTGTATTGGATGTATATATAAGAGAAAATACTCGCTAGCTATCATGGCAAGGTATGAGAAGACTGGTCAGGTTAATTCCAAACTCAAGCATGAGGTACACAAAATCACTGCTGTTAGAGATGATAGACAGCTTCTCATCTGCAGTAGACGTGAGAGGACAATCAAATATGTGCAACTCCATCAGGAATTCGCAGTGCAAATTTCAGCTAGCACAAGCAAGAGGAGGCTAGCTACATTTGGTGTCCACAAGCACATCATGGCTGAGAGACCCAAGCTGACCCCATATAATGCAAGAAGAAGGCTACGGTGGTGCATTGCACATAGACATTGGGATATCAGAAGGTGGAGGAGGGTGTGGAGTTATGAACAAGAGTGTTGAGAAATATGCAGATCCATATGTCTCTTGGGCATTCAAAACTGCAAAGGAAAAATGGCTTCCTGAGTGTGTTAAAGGTGTTAGGAAGTCAGGAGGAATGTCAAAGATGATGTGGGCATGCTTTGTCTGGGAATTGAAGGGGACCTGTAATAGGGTTATGGTGGGTGAAGGGGGGGGTACAAATACAGAGGCATATGTCAGGACTCTTGAGTTTTCTCTCCTGGATTTTTAGGCAGAGCTACAGGAGAAGGGTATCAGACCAATCTTCATGCAAGACAACGCTAGGGTACATACTGCCGACCTTACAACTCAATGGTTTGAGCAACATGGAGTTGAAGTTCTTGAGGACTGGCCTGCCTATTCACCTGATTTGAACCCCATTGAGAATGTTTGGGTACACCTCAAGAGACTATACCATGAACACTACCCCCATTTAGTTGTAACGGGAGTCTATGGGGGAAGGGACTATAGTGCCAAGGAATACAACCGAGGCGAAGACGTAGCAGTAGATGTTCGAGGCTATGGACTATAGACTATGGGCGGCTCTACCCGGTATGAAAGACCAGTCGAACCCTATGACGTAGAGTAGAGCAAACGTGATATTCGTGGAGTAAATACAGAGGTTGCGTGAAGAGAAAAGGAAAGGAAGGAAAACATGAAAAGGCACAAGGCAACGCCTCCTTATATATCCAACTCCTAGTCCGTTGATGACTAATGATCCAAGTAACAGAAACCGAAAGAAAATAACAGAAACCCCATTACAAATCCCAACCACACTGCGCAATCATTCCTCTTCGTACCTTGACAACCCGAATAACCAAACCAGACAGTTGCCGTTACATTAGTATATGATACTAGATCACCTCAACTAATTAAGCCCATCATGGTAGTTCTTATTCATCATTTAACTGTTAATTCACGAAATATTAGAGGCTATTGAAAGTACTAGGAGAATTGAGGTATAAGAGGCAAGAGTGCCGTTAAGACACAAGATATTAAACGTCAAATTATTTTTATTTATCTACTATTTAACAACTAGACGATCACAATCAGCCAAGTCATGGGCGGCCATGTATTAAAACTATCATGACGCCAATTTCACCACCAGAGATCACACAGACAAACAATTTTCGCGATTTTTTTGATCATTGAGGGAAGAGACACTTGTTTGAGTAAATAAAGCCTCGCGTCGCATGATGTTTTTACCCATCATTCTGAGCATGACAATGCGAAGATTCCGCAGATGATGACCAGTAGTAGAATTGTCGGCCATCGGGCCGCCTTAAATGGCGGTTATAAGAATAACAGACAGATTGATAACCAACAGAAAGATAGTCGATCCGACCCCAGATGATACGCTGCGCTACGGACAAGTCATATAAGATAAAAGAATACGTAAGACGCTACAGAAAGAAATAAGAAGAGAAGCTTTAATGTAAACCAAGTCGAATGGTTTCTAATATGCCCAAGGAAATCCTACGATTACTAATCCAAAGTGACCTACCCAACGCAACCGAACGGAAATTCATAGAACGCAACAGAAATATCCTGACTAATCCAACCCCGCGTAACCTAACGACTCCATCAACCGATACATGAAATCACTCTAGTAATTAACCAATCATTTTGTTTAAACAAAATCCACCCTTGACCTTCAACATCCCCCTCTACAAGAATCACTAGATTTAGCTATCGAAAGATTCAATAAGTATTATTCCATTGATACACTTTCACCTATTCTTTCCGCCGCTATCATTTTGAACCCGAATATAGACAATTTCTTTGCCAGTGCATCCGGTTGAGGTGGGCGTCCAGATTGGGTAGTTCATGCTAAGAATCTTGCTCATCAAATCTGGATTATCAATTACAAGTCATTATCATTGCACCAACAAGCGGAATCTACTCCAGATTCACCAAGGAGAAATCAAAATCCGGCAGCCATGAGACCACCAAAACTCTTACACAACTTCAAAAAGCCAAAAATTTCGCCGAGAATAGACATGGATGAAATGGATCATTCTTTGCGTTGGCGTAAGAATAATGTGTAGGAATTAGAGAATCGTATACAGTGCTGGATTAGCAAAAAGCCGACATATCCCAAGCTATCCATTTTTGCTCTGGATATCTTTTCAGTACCAGCAATGGCAGGGGAGTGTGAGAGAGTTTTCAGCAGGTAAAACAGAAATATTCTCTCAAACTATATTGAAATCTAACAATTACTACAGTGCAAAACATCAAATTACCGACTGCCGTAATAGATTATCCGAAGAATAATTGAAGCAGGAGAATTTCAAAAATCGTGGATACGATCAAGCTTAATAGGGTTTAAAGTAGCTGATGAAATGAGTAACATATTAGAGAAAGTAGAGTAAGATGCATTGGCATTGGAAACAATATACTGTTAGAGTATTTTGTAAATATATTACTTATAATAGTCAATTCAAATTGCCAACAATCATCAGGAATCACGAATGGTAGAGGTTCTCTCAGTGTATTTGATATGAATGATTATGAATCACCTGCAGTATAACAAGTATCATACCTCCACTAGATTACATGCTAATGGGAATATCTATCGGGTATTTTCTTTTAAATATACTTTAAGCAAATAATACAGTATCTATATATACGTCACATGCATAGTATATTATCTATATTATAATTCTCAGGGTTTAGATTCGACTCCGAATGATGTTATTGAGAATTTTTTCATACAATACGGGCTGTTATCTAGTTGAAACTGCCAAGAATTGCGATTCAAATTGCCACAAATTGCCAAGAATTGACGAGATTCATGCTTCGTATTTATGCAATCTGGCACAACAATTACAATTACATTTATTAAATCACAAACCAAACCTTGGCATCAATTGATATTTATTTCCACAGTCGCTCGGCTGCCCGGCTCAGTTGTTGGCACCCCTGCCACTGACTGGCCTAGAGCATAACCGCACCATCAGCCCAAGCACAACAGAACCAGAATGCAGTTAGCTCCACAACTGGAACGGTCAAAACATTAAATTGACAGAATACTACTACTATCGGCTTGCTCACTGTATATTTCTACGGCCCATCGACCCAAAACGGAAGGTAAGCAATCTAGGCCGCCGTCTCACACTGGTAGTCCATGGTGTCAAAACTGGAATTAGTTTAACGCGGTTTATGTAATTCTTCTGGGTAAATTGCTTGATCGTATTGAATTTCCGTAACCCTAGCCCTAGCGCCAAACCTAACCCATTTATAAGTGGACGTTGCTGGCTGCTTTCTGTGTTCGCTAGAGTCCTGTTCAGACTGATCACAAAATGACGGCCAATCAAAACCGATATAGACTGAAGCAAAGACGGACAATGTATTGCTGAGATCTACAAAGTACGAAAGACCTTATTCTAGTGTGTGTGCGTTATGTATCCACTCTCCGCTAGTCGGACACATCTTCGGTCACGCTTAGCCTCATATTTGTCCTTGTCCAGCGCCACGCGCCACAACGTGGATTTAGCGCTTGGAGACCGTCAGTCCGTCATTCTATATCTCTCGTGTATCTTCTCATCTATACTTTCTTCCATTTTCTTTCCCTTTCCTTTTATCTTTTTTTTTTTTTTGGCGCGGGCGGGCGTGGTGGCGGGCTTCCATCCTTACTAGATGAACAGTACGCTATCGTGCTAATTGTCATTCAATTTTGCACAAGTACATGAAATACATTCCATCGGTACCACACAAGCTGAACTACATTCTCAAATACACCTCCTCCGTTAACAATTGATCGACCTCCATGAACCCCTCCTCGCCCGACTTATTGAAAAATGTAGGCATCGTACTAAATACATAGGAACTGGTTGTTCAATTTAAATGGCAGTTGTGAAATCTGTCGAATATTTCAGATCTTAAACGGGCGGATCTACCTCTTCTGACTCCTCATTTAATATGGCTATCATTCTTTCTCTCCCAAGCATCCTTGCAAACTCCCAAGTAGTCTGGCCCTTGATATTACATATTTTGCGGCTAGCCCCAGCTGCGAGGAGCGCCCGTAAAATAACCTCGCTATCATCGTACACTGCGAGATGAAGTCTAGGTAAGGTGTCGGGGAAGGTGATCTGTCCCACATTAGGATATTTCTGGATGAGGGTGTTCAGAAGCCTTACGCGATCATAGTGCTCCACCCGCGCTCTCTTATTGAACTTAGCGTATGATATCGTGGTCCAATCAGAAACCATATCTCCGAGGAGGATAGGATCTTCAAACTCCACTAGGGGATCAGGATACTTGCTACACAGCCTTCGAACTGTTTCGGGGGGATTTTCGAAGAGTTCGAGCCAGGCACGTTCCGGGTACTGCGCTTTGTTGTAGAGTAAATCGCGTTTCATTGGTATCAGAATCTTGTGTATCATGGGTTCCTCGGCCAGTGGCTTATCTGAAAGTTGGAAGTCGACGAATGGTAAAGAGAAGACGGAGGTATTTGAACCAATAGAGAAGGTCGACCACTGTGTTCCACGCCGCTGAGATGTGGCCAAGGAGAATGATGAAGGCATGAGCGTATCACGCTTGCGGTAAGGGCGGCTGTTTCGAAGCACGGATGTAAAGGACATTTGTGACCCCACCGACATGATTGATATGTTATCAGAGCTCTGCACTTCCGTAGTGGTCCCGAGATGGGCGGGTGGATGCTCGAAATTAGATGATGAGGGCTCCAAATCGACGGGAGAAACCGGAGGTGAAACCAGAGGCGAGAGGGCCTTGGTGAGTACTATCAGCGATTCGAGGGTGGCGTTTAGATTATCTACCAGTATTTCTACCTCAGCCGAGGAGTCACTGCGTTGGTTATTAGGCGAAGCTATTTGGTTATACACTAGATCGGGGCTTTCAAAGTGGCCTCACCTCGTCCAGATTGTAAGAAGCAATGTTAAAGTCAATTTATGTTGCTGGATACGTCTAACGAGGATGGTGAGATTTGAGTTCTCCCAACTCCAGCGCAATCGGCCGTAAACACTCATTTCTGTGTCCATTTCCCCGGGGATCAACGAAGGCGCAGCAGGGCTTTTAACACGCTTCGTTGTTAAACCATCAATTATCCTTTCCAACTGCGAGAACGTTAATGTGCAGGAGGCTAGTGTAATCGCTAACTGGGTGGCGTCTGTCGCCCTTGCTCCCAGTGGAGATATTTCGCTCCGTCCCAGTATCCTAGGATTAAGCTCCCCCAAGGCGTACCCGAAGTCACGCACTTCCGCAAGGATCTCTTCGGCGATATCGGGTGCATTTCTGCAGTCGGATATGAAGGTCCGTATAGTACCGCAGACGGTAGAAGCAGCGAGGATGAGACCGCAAACCGAGGCTGCGACTTCCATGTTGACGGTCGAGATGTTGGGAAAGAGTTGGGTACGGAACCCCGCTTGCCAGTTGTCCCATGCCATAGGACCCTAACCCTAGCCCAACTGATCCGGATTAGTCAAACGCCAAGAGCTGACAAGTAGCAGGCCAGTCATGAAACACCTATACAAGAGAGTCGAAATATAAAGTTTATTCGAGGCTGGAGAAAACAGAAGAGGAGTGCCTCCTTTTTTCTTCCTCGCTTTGAGCCACCTAATTGTTCATCCAACCTACATTGACAACACCTCCACCACTGTGGTGTTCTCTTCCGCACCTCTTCTTCTTCCACGCGACATGTATAATTTCAACCCAGGACCTGCACCCCCGAATCTCACCCTGAGAGAAACATTTCTTCATCATGCAAAGTCAAAAGCACAGCAACCTGGTACAACAACCACCCCCTCATCCCCGTCCCCATCCCTGTGCGCGGCCGGGCGTATCGAGATTTTCCGGAGGAACACCTGATACGCCTCTGCGCCTGTGGGAATATGGGGGCAGGGAGGAATATTTGGCTTCACATTATCAGCTTCTTCAGCAACACCGATTCCACGAATATTCCATTCTGCAACTACAGTTTCTCAAAGCGTCGGGTATGTATGTACGTACTACCTACGCGCGGAATTAAGTGTGAAAACATTAAGAAAGGTTAACGAAAAGGGCAGAGCTTAGATCGAACAATCTTAACGAAAACCAACAAAATCATACGTCGCATATCGCGAGCGTGGTAGCGCGCAGAGAACCCTAACCCACAGAGGTGTTTCGGCCATTATTTCCAGTGCGCAGGTGTGCGTATCAACCAACCTTGGCGCCAAGTCACCCATACTGGGACGGGTGCTGCCCGATCCAATAGCTGCTACACAATACAGGGCCACCTATTCAACGGACCCAGCCGAAGTGAAAACATAATAGTGAATACGGCAGGGGCCTGTGGATATGTCCGCTGCCTGGGACTTGTGTCCTTGCTGTGTGTCTGTCCTGGTCTGAATGGTCAGGCGTGGTAGTGGCTTCTGGTGAGCGTGGATAGGACGGCCTTTCCTAAGCACCGTGCTCCTATCTGCTAAACCGCTCAGTTCTGGTTCGGGTCCCTGAGCACGGCGCTGAAATACTCTGCCAGGTGCGAACACCAATGCGCACCAGTCCACCCCCGAGCTGTCTGCGTCATGTCCCAAAACTCCAACCCCCCGAGAGACATTACAGGAATGATTGAGCTATAGATTTGAGACGTAAATAGTCGTTTTCTATTCTAAGGTATAATTCTTTTCATCATATGTGAGACGTTCTATGGTTTTTGCCAAGACCTCACACAAATTCAAGGTCTTCGCACATCTTCTGAGAATCACCGAACAAAATACTCTACCATCCATGCCACAACGATTATCGTTGGAGTTTAATACTCCCAGATAATTCTACCAACTATCAAGTTATCCTTTACCGATTGGTAGAAGTTATATCTTAAAATGATGGGTTCTGGGGCCATTTGAAAAGGGCTGGTTTTGGCGTTTTTTGGTGTGGTCTGTTTAGCTATGCAACGATGATTTATGTCCAGGCAGTTTACATACATATTCTCACCACACCACCGACGCGCTGTAATACACTCGCAAACACCGCTACGCAACCTATAACAGTGCTCTCCAGACTAGTTCCAGTCGGCGGATAGCCCCGAGATCGAGATCTATGGTCACTCTCAAGCTATATGATAGGTAAGCTGGCACTAGCGACATCTACGGCCGACGGTTTCGGTAGTACTCCGCGATGCTTGGTACCGCGGAAATAGACGGGTATTACCGACGGCGAGCTAAATCTAGCTGTGAGCCTGCTGGCTTGTAAAGACAGTCAGCCGGGGGTGCCATGCAAGGTTGGGTGGTTGGTGGGAGGTTGCGGGTTCTAAGATGCAGTGGTGTGGGATTTGGGGCTTTGCTCTGTTAGAAAGTTTGGGTAGAACATATGGGGAATGCAAAGTGGGCAGTTGAGTGCGCCCGGGGGAGGTGGGGGGCGGAGGTGCGCAAGTATCTACTCCCCCGGGGTAGTTTCTCCTTTCTTCTTGAAACCAGACATCCGGAATCGTTACGAATATGCCGTCCCGGCAGCTTTCGGGATGTTACTTACTCAATTGAAATTGCGACCCAAGACGAACGTGATAACGCCATAGCCTTTCAGATTCTCGGGATCGTCTCCTGGTCATACTTATAGTGGTTATACCATGATGAGGATGTGCGTCCCACCCGCTGCTTGTTCGCGCTTTTGGAGGTATGGGTCCGAGATGGCCGGAGCGCTTATTACTCTAGAGTACTAGGAAGCTATCGTCAACTCATCCTGCGTCTCAACAAATTCAGAGCTCAGCAGCCAAGTAAAATCCCATGCACAGGATAGTACAGTCCCGATCCCAACCTCGGTAGATATTCAACCAGCAAACCCCCCCCCGCAATTAATGGATTAAACAACTCTCCCCCCGGGGGAGAAGGGAATTAACAACCCCCGGAGCGCTCCGGACAACACCCCCGGACGCTCTGTGTCGATGGCATGGGGTGGAAAGGTCGGTTACACTACTCTGGAGTCTTTCACGAGAATATCACCATTCAGTGTAGCGCGTATCGTAGGTGAATGCTGCTAATGGGCTACGCTGATTACAAGCTTAGCACTAGATCCACGGAGCTTGAGACAACAGCCTGAGTTGTCCTTCAGATGTGAGTAAAACCCCGTGTTCAATGGATAACTGGACCCAATAGTCGAGTAAAGAACATTTGCGGTAGTAGGGAAATGTGTACAGCTCGGAGCAAGTCACTCCCAGAGCAGGTCATTCGTCATGCTAGAATCATGAAACATCACTCGCCCGAATCATGAAATATCACCCTAGATTTCAACCACGACAGGTCATCCATCACGTCTTCTTCCATCATGTATCGTCATCCGGCACCTACAGAACATAAGACCACCAAACGTTACCAATCACAACAGGTCATCCGTCACACCCCTCACCATGCACACCCTACCACCCCCGGTTTCAACCATCTGAGTACACAAAACAGTACAATTCACCCGTCACACGCTCCCCTCACCATAAATCATCATCCGGAATCAAAACTCCCACTCATAGCGACTCACCCCTATCTTCGTCCGTACCTTCCACCAAGCATACCCACCACCCGCTCTCCGAAGCATCACGTGCCATTGCTTACTATAGCATCGCGGTTTCTCACTCGGAGGTACCCGTCATAATGTATCACCTTGATGTTAGGGTTAGGTGCTCTAACTCAATGCGAAAAACATGGCTTATCACTCGCGGTTAGAAGCACCCTCAATCAGGTGCTTGGTATCTATTCCGACGACGAACAGACACCACCGGCGCGCACAAACCTCCGCTACGGCGCTCCCGCAGATCTCCTCTCCATTAATGACATCCACTGACACATCCCCCTCGACGCAAAATCAATACTAGATCTCCCATTCCACCGGCAACACTTCCGCCCTTAGTTTCGGTTACTAATTACAAGCCATCACTCGCGCCTTGGCGTCACGTGCACTGCTCGGGGTAGGGCATGCGCTCTCACTCGGCATTACCCCACCGACAGAGCCATGGTGGTACCTCTGAGAGAGTACACTCTAGAGTCTTCTCCGGACACACCCGCCAGATTCTATGGGAGCACGTCCTGAGCACCGCCAAGCCACGCCACGACAAGGCAAGCCCCGCGCCGCACGCGCCACAGCCGGCCGGGATGCAGCAAATATAGAAGCCGAACAGATGGAGTATTTCGTCGGCTGCATTATTTCTTGGAGTCTCTTGGGGCGTTACTGGCCGATGATGCAAGGCTTTGGAATGTTGCGGTGGACTGGGTCGTGAAGGGGTGGTGTAGGGGCCATCCGGACAGATATTGCGTTCGGGAAAGCAGAGGTGTTTTGACGTATTGTAGGGAAAACGTGCATAGTCGGACTCGGCCTTAGTTGAGAATATGTGTTTGTTCCGAGAAGTTATAAGATCGCGTTACGGTACCAGTTACTCACTCCCATCCGAACAAGGTGGATAACACCCCGACATCTCCGGAAGAGAGCCCCCAAAAACGCCGGGCATAAATCTTCCCCACCTTGTCTTCATACAATCTCAACTCCACATGGCATAACCAGCATGCCACCACCAACGCCTTGAAACCCGTGCGTTTCGGAGTGAGCCTAAGGATCTCGGTCGCCGGTTGGTCACGGGGAATGCACATACCTCCGCTTCCGGCCCGGTGAGCATCCTGACATATCTACCGCCAATCAGCGGCACAGCCACCTACACATATTCCGCCACAGGCAGACTCCGGAGTGGGATGAGATATAAAGTCCCCTTTTCCCCCTTCCCTTCTCCCCTCTTCTGCGTCAGCCACCAAGCGTCACTAAACCACACTCATTTAACTTAACCTCAGGCCGGACCTGTACGCACACTTCCCTCCCCCACCTCACACCCCACGCCACACCACACCCCACGACAAACAGCAAACATGCACCTCCCCCCCCTCCTCCTCCTCGCCCTCACAACCCTCACCACCACCGCCACCGCCCGCGCCAGCGCCCTCCCCACCGACAACACCCTCAGCATCACCCCACGCTCCCACCCCAACCCCCACCCCGCCACCGCCCCCATCATACTCCACCGCCGCACCCCCGCCAAAAACAAACGCCCTCCCCCCGCTGTCCCGCCAAAACCAAACCACTTACGCGCCCGGCCAATCTCGCGCGGCAGCACCCCCACCAGAGCCCAGTGCCGCGCCATCCGCAGCCCAGCCTGCAGCCGCCAACGCAGCGCCTCGCCGCGCGTCGGATCAAAGAGTGCGCGCCCCCCGCGGCGGAAACAGAGGGCGGGGCCGCCGCCGAGTCTGCAGCGGCAGAATGCGGATCCGCAGAAGTTGCGGGCGATGGTGCCGCCTGGCTTGTATCGACAGAATGCGGATCCGGAGGCGTTGAAAGGTATGGTGGGGGAAAAGTCGCCGCCGAGGCTGGAGAGGCAGAATGCGGATCCGGCCAAGTTGGAGGGTATGGTGGCGCAGGGAGGGGCGGCGGCGGGGGCGGGGGTGAGTGGGAGTGGGAGCGGGAGGAGTAGGGGCCCGAAGGGGTGTAAGAATTGCAGAGGGAGGAGGTGAGTGTGGGATGGAGATGTAATGGCTAGATGGAGCGATGTGGAAGTGGATCTGGGGAGGGAAGGTGATAAAAGTGGCAGTTTGGATGGAGTATGTACTTTGATGTATCATGTATGTGTGTATGTAATTGATTCAACTGAGCTTGCTGTCAAATGATACCGTCAGTCCGGCGAAGCCGGGGTACGAGTGGCTTCCGGAAGTGTTATGTCATAAAATGGAACATGATACTAGATACAAGTGATGCGATCCTCCGGGCTATATGGTGGGGGCAGTAAGATACATTCCGGTGAAGTCCATTTCTGAGTTACCTGTGCGTGCACCACTCTGGTGTTGGTTTCAGCGGAAGATGAGTATATTGAGCGCTATTTGGCTGTACCAGCAGTATCTCCTCCCCCCTATTGTAACCGCATTGACTAACGCACCAGTCTCCATACACCATTTACCCCCCTCCCTACCAATCACCCCTCAACCTCATAACTCATCAACTTCCTCCCCGCCGCGTGATGCTGCAACCTCGCCGCCAGCTCCAGCGGTGTAACCGCATCCACCCCATACCGCTCCTGATACCTATTATGCCTACTCGACATACCCGTCCGCACCCTCCCGCCCAACACCCCCAGCCTTGCCCCCTTTTGGATTAGCAGTTCGATCATATTCTCCCTCCCCTGATGCAGCACACACTCATGCAGCGGCGCCCACCCCGACCCGGGGCCATCTCCCAACTCATCCACCGACGCGCCGGCCTCCAGCAGCAGCCTCAACACCTCCAGCCTCCCCACCCTCACTGCCATCTGCAACGGCGTCGCCTCCGGGCCCCGCCCACCTCTTGCCCACCCCGCGTCTAAAAGCATATCCTCTATCAACGACACCCTCCGCTCTCCCTTCGTGGGACTGTTTACCCATCCAGCTTCAGCAAGAATACCCACCATCCCCGGTCGCTCCATGATGGCGTACAACATCGCGTCCTCGCCTAGCCACTTCACCGCCCTCCCTGCCCCCGCCGTGGTCAGCAGCTTCGCGATCTCCTTGTACCCCCCGCGCAGCGCATAGTACAGCGCCGTGTTCCCCTGCCGGTCGCGCAAGTCCACCTCTGCCCCCGCACGAAGCAGTACACCCATGCACTCGGCAGCCCTCTGTGTCGCGGCGTGGTGCAGCGGCGGCAGGTCTTTCAGGGGGAGAGTGTTAACGGGGTATTGCGGGCGGGCGGCGAACAGCGCGGAGAGCAGCCCGGCGTGGCGCAGCGTGATGGAAAGCGTCAAGTGCTGGGGCCTGAAGGTGGCGCCGGCGTCCAGGGCGCGGGTGAGGTGTGTTGGGGAATTGCGGTACAGAGACCATGTGGCGACGTGGTCTGCGTGCTGTGGGAATGCGTTTGTGAGCCGGTGGAGGAGCAGGGAGTGGAGACGGCGGTTGCACAGGTGGAGGTGGTAGATGGCGCTGATGGGGAGGAACGACGCGATATCCAGGAGGAGCTCCGAGGGGAGGGAGAGGAGCTTGGAAGGGGGGAGGAGGGCGGACGGGAGACTTGCGGGATGGCAGGGCGGGCCGTCAAAAACAGGAACGAGGGAGGGGGCGGAGAGGGCGGCGGGGTTGGTGATGTTGTGGTAGAGCACCGGGGGTGTCGGTGGGGGTGGGGGGTTAACGAAAGAGCGGGCGATGGGTTGTAGAGGATCAATAGAGCGTTTCTGGGAGTTGAATCGGGGCCAACACATTGTGGTGGGTGTAATTGTCTGGTCGGTGGATGCAGTGTGCTGGTCAATGGAGGTTGACGTCTGGCGATGGCGTTCTTAGCCTTGTTTGTGATTGTCGCACAGATGGAGCCACAGACCGGTTTCGAATGTGGCTGGGTGGTGGCTTGCCGTGTGGCCTGATGCGCGAGGAACGAAATGCGTCCATCGTTCCGCGAGGCCACTGGCAATAAACAACGTACAGCCCAGGGTTTTTAAACGTTGTGAGAAGTTCTTATTTTCCACGAAGGCTTGGCTGGACTGAACTGAAATCAATAAAAATGGCCGAGAACTCAACCGACCAGATATGCTGCAGACTGTTCTCGGGTGTTGGAACCACTTGTAATGTATTTGGAAAAATATAACAAAGACGTTTTGCGTTAGGGTCTCGAACCTGTTTCGCCGAAACCTCAACCTGAACTAGACCAAATCGTGGAAAGGCAAAACTGTCCCAAATATTCTTTCCGAACGGTTGGAGAGAGACTGTTTGCCCTGGTAAACCGAGGAACCGCTGGAACCCAGGCACTACTACGGTGTCAGAAACGTTCGGAGCCCTCCAATGTTAATAAATCGAAATTCAACAACCCCGAGGGTGCAATTATACACACTGCAAGATCGGCATAGAGCACAAGGAGACACAAAGAGCTGGTATATACGCACATTGCAAAGTCCTAGTAGCGTACCCCGTGATTCATTTGTAGGCTGAGGGTGCCTAACGCACACAAATTGCCATCTAGCCACAACAGGGCGCTAACAGAGCCCGGAATCCCATCCAGCTCTCACTCTACCACGGCCGCCGGTGTCTACCGTAAAACTAGGACGTACCGGCACAAATAGAGCAATACTATGTACCCCCCCCCCCGCTATCCGTAAACTGGTGAGCGTGTCACGTGATGCCTGTCTTTCGCGGTGTATTGATTCCATCCGGAGCACCGGGGATGGCGTGGGATGTCCGGCGAGAGAGGTAGCGGGTGAGTGCGAAAGCTGCGCGGGTGGTGGAGAAAGATATGGATACCACGAGTGAAGAATGGCGGCTTTTGCCTTCTTGGGAGAGGAGGGGAAGGGTGTGTGTGGGCGATTGTGTGTGGTGGGCTGATTAGTCATTGTGTGCGAGCTAAGGGGGTAACGGGGGTGGATTAGTGGTGGTTACCGATGCGCGGAATGTTCTGTGTGTGGATTACATAAGTCTCAGAAGTGTGGGGCGCTGATGTAACACTGGCACTGAATCCCTTAATGATCTCTACGCCAAGACGTTGAGCACGGGGTTGACGTTCCGGTGGCAGGAACACCATATCATAACGAACTCTTCGGTACGTTACCGGGAGTGCGGGAATATGTTTGGCAGGTGCGTACAGCCGCTGGCGACTTATGTCTGGGGCGGAGCGGTCCCCACGGGGTTGGTTATCTGTGCTCGTTATTCATTGGTCAAAGTGGCCAATGGTTCCGGGAGGTCCATATGGGTTTGCCAAACCTGAATGTGTCGGGGCAGCTTATTGGCTACTGGGAGAGTCTTGTGTTTCCTTATTGAGTTTCTAGCTCGTCTACGAAGCTAGTTCGTTTAGGAGGTTTTGTCAGGAAGATCACCTAAGAAGTGAGATATATATCGGCATTGTCCAGCACAGTTCGAGAAACAACAGCTAAGCGTAGGTAACAGGTGTTTGAAAGTCATATCGTGGAGGACGGTTTTGTTAGGATATTCGGAGGAAACGAATGTCCTTAAATATCGCTGTAGCAATGGCGGACACGTTTCAGTCCAGAATGACCTGTTATTAACTGTCCCCCCACCAGCAAGAAATCACATCTCCATACCCGATGACACGACGTCACCCCCCATCCCACTACCTCACCACCACCGCGCCCCCTCCCTCCTTCCCTCCCTCCCCCTTCCCACCCAACAGTTATGCCCCTCCCCCACCACATCCACCACACAATACACGTCCTCCCCCCACCCTGCAATTTCCAATCCGGCGCCTGTTTCTGCACGCACCCCGCATCCCCACCACCCTCCAACCCCCGCAACACCATGGCCTACACCACAGACAGCTACGGCCCCTCCAGCGACTTCGTCGAGATCCCCATCCCGCGGCCCCCGATGCGTCGCACGCGCGGCAGAAACTGGCGGCGGCGGCAGGCGATGCGTGGATGGGCTACTACCGCGCAGGGATCGTGGGACGAGGTGATGGGTGATCCGTCGTCGCGCATTCTCGGCGGGGAGAGGATCATGCGCAGATGCGTGATGGGGTCGAGGCGGGAGCTTGATGGGCTGGACAAAGGGGTGCATATGGGTGGTTGTGGTGGCAAGGAAGTGGTTGGGCGTGATGATGGGGTGGCGATGCGGGTGGATGGGTTCTATGAGGTACCAGTGGGACGTGATGGAGAGGCAGCTATGCGCGTGGATGGGCTCTATGCGGTACCGGTGGGGGAGAGGTGTGCGGGGGCAGTGGAGGTTGAGGCGGGGGGTATAGGCAACGCCAACAGTGGGGGCCAGGAACAGGTGGGGCAGCATGCTGATAACGGACGACTGGAACCTCGCAGTACTGGGAGGGAAGAGGCGTCCCAGCCGGCAGAAGCCGGGGAGGGGTCTGGGGACACGGATAACGGGGCTATATATATCTCCAGCTCAGAGAGCGAGGACGAGGCGGGGACAAGTGGTAGTGGTATCTCCTCAAGAACTATGTCCCCCGGGCCGAACCCCAGGTGCGATGAAGTGACAGGGACCATCTTTGATCTGCCGGCCAACTATGTCTTGCCATCCGGTGCGGTGCCAACAGTTAGGGAGAGAACGGAGGCGCAAGAGGAGAGAACGCTGGGGATGATGCGGTTCTTGAAGATACGGAAGGCTGCGCTGGATAGAGTGAGTGAGTGAAGGAGGGTAGGGCGAGGTCGGGGTGGGTTCGTTGCTTTTTTTGTGGGGACGTGGTGATATAGGCTGCGTTGCGGGGAGGATGTTGTGCGATTGATGGTAATTGACCTTTTATCTTGAAATGGGGATGGTGAGCTTGGTGAGTTGCTGGCATTTGACTGTTATGTTGCAGTGGGGGCTCTGAGCTTGGTGGTGGTGTTCTTTGCCGTGGGTAATACCGGTATTTTAGTTATTGCTTTATATATTGAGTGCTTGCTTATAATGGACATCCTAGGATTATACTCCGTTTGTTTTCGTTACAGTCTACTTGCCGTGCAGGATAGCTGAATAGGTCTTTTATCCTTACAGCTTGGTGATCAACGTCAATGACCATGTGTGCGCACCAAGAACCCCTGACGTCACTACCCAGCACCACATCCACTAGACATGCGCTGCCCGCCAGCCCTCCTCTAATCCACAGCCCAATATCAGAGCATCCCATACGGTACGGGTCCAAACCGGTACCTACACCGGTGGGGATGGTACGGGCCGAGTGTAACCGTGGAGTATTTCGTTTGTGCTAGTTTGTAATAATTGCCGATATTAGCCGTGAGGTGTCAGTGTCGTTGGGTACTGTTCGGATCCGTTGACCAAGACGTCGATTTGGCCAAGTGCGCGCACAATTCCTCAAGATTGATGGATAGGGCGATCCGTTCGAAAGGCCCATATTATTATGAATAGGGCGCTCAATTTAACAAGCTCGCCTAATCACTCTATTCCAGTCATCGAGTACACAGATCCGGAGCCTCCGAACTCTAGCAGTGCTTATCTCTGAAGCTGTGGTGAAAATGCTGATCACCCATTAAGAAAGATATATCGGGTATATATGTATGACCTTACTAATAGCTCTCATCCCTCTTATCTGGATTGTTACAAAGTTTAATTCCTCTATATTAGGATATCAGCATGGACAGCGTATGGATAGGTTACGTGTACACGTGTACGCCTCCGGAAAGATTGAAATAATCTGATTCAGCACTTTCTTTGGAGTATTGAATAAGCTGAAATCTTTGGTAAATCAGGTGGAAGAAAGTGTTATTATATAGCGTCGCCTTGGCTGCTGGCGATGAGACGTAAAGCTTAAGTGTATGGCGGTAATAGGCCTACTAATGGTCACTTGATCATTGGATCAAGAATTCGTCAAGACGCCCATTTGGGCCATGGGCCGCCCCGTCCATCATCTTGGTCGATAGGGCGCTCACTTGGCCAAATGTATGTCTTGGTCAACGGATCAGAACAGTACTCGACAGCGGCGAATATCTAAAACAGCCAAGCCCCACGCGCGGCGAAACCTCATCCCGTCTCGCCGCACCACGCTAAGACGTCATCGTCTCGGCACCTCAAGCTGGCTATATAAACAACCCAACCTCTCCTTCCTCCTCTCTCCCTCTCTTCATTGTCAGACAGACAGGGCAGGCAGCCTCTCCATCGTGCTCCTTGCCTGTTCCACCGTTGCCTCGTACCTTCTTGGGGACGTACGGGGCAAGGGTGGATCATGCTGGGTTGTAGGAAGGGGGGGGTTGGCTTTTCTGGCTGTCTTTTCTTTTTTTTTTATGTTCTCGGTGGTGCATCATGCACTATCACTCGCAACTATAACTAATCTATACCTATGATACACGTAAGAGCCTGAAAAAGGTATATTCCCTGTTTCGAATCGATAGGACAAGTCTTAACTGCAGTGGGTGCTGATGGGTCGGTTATGGGGCAGTCGAGCGGGGGTATAAGAGGCGATCCCTGCGATGCAATCGCAGTTCATCCGGTACTTACTCTACTTATTGTGCATCTTTAACTCTATTTCTGACTGTACTATGGAGGAAAATAATCCCCACAATTCTGTATATTAGTGTTGACATTGTCGCTCTGCGTAGTCGAACGTGTCCTGGCGCGTGACATACCCCCGAGACGTGGTGGCTACCCGATGGTTTTATGTTATCCCGCAAAGACCATGTGGAGTTCTAGGAAGAAGAATGACAGTCGCAGCGGATATGACTGTGTGGGCGAAACCAATATCGTGCTTTTTTCTTTTTAGCCTGATGGTTTGTGATCATGGAATATCACTCGGTAGACAGGTCGATGGATTACTTACTTCATTCATTGCATGCAACCTGGTCGCTAAACAAGAGTTTTAATATTCAGTTTTAAGTGGAATAAGATGCATCGAGTTTACAACATGCAAGTCATCTGTAGCACCTCCCTCGTCGTTTCCGGTTTTTACCATTAATTCTCTCCCCCGGCGGTAATGTCCTTACTAGTAACACACCACTACCACGCCCTCCGGCAGCGAAAGAACTTTCATATGACTTTGGAATATGGATGATGTATACACTGGTATCATATCCCCTGAGACAGAACCTCTAGATCGAAATCTTTCGTAACTTCAAGAATTACTAACGCATCACTTCCACTCCAGGCGCCAGGATATGTTCCGAACTCGGCAAGCGACTGGGGCGTGCTGGGTGGTGGTGGGGTGGGGGGGGGGATATATAACCCCGAAGAGTCAGAGGAAGAATACCTCTCACCATCACTGAGTTGCCCTATATTATTACTCGGGGGTGTAGGTGACAGATTCCGCTCCTTACAAGTAACTTCCTCCTACCTCCCACAGTACAACCAAAGCTCTCAAGGCATTATCCCGAGATATGAGATGAAGAGAACATATCCAGAGCGACAGGACACACACGAAAGCAGCTAGGGAGGGGGGTCCAGCTCTGGGCTCTTCCACATATACGAGTTATTGCCGGTGACCCAAATATCCTCATTATAACCCGATCCCGCCGCACACATCACATCACCCCCTCAAAGAAAGTATCATCGAGCAGGGAAACCTGGTTTCATGAAGCAAACATCATTGCATATGGAGATACTGGTCAACAACAGCACGAGAGATCAACCTGATGACCCCCTGGCAAACTAACCCTGACCCTATTCATAGTCGACTGACAATTCCTCAATTCTATGCCGCCTGGAGACTTTGTAAATGCCTTAAATTCAGAGTTAATCCACACTATGTGGCTCAGATATTACCAATTCCGAGATATTCTTCTATGGTTCGAGATGATATGGAACCTTTTCGAGCACCATTCTGTCCCGCGTTGTGTCGGCGTCACTACAGCTTCGTGTGATCTTATTGCTCTGTTCTTATGGTGCTAAAGTAAGAAACCCGCACACATATACCCCCCCCCCCCCCGGGACAACATCGCCTTCTTACCTTCGGTTAATGCCAGTTACCTAACGATAGTGGGACGTAGTGAACTAACAACCAGCGCTTCGGTTGCGGAGGTGCCCGGGCAGGAGAGTGTGGATAGACTCATGTAATAATCCCAACCCACATGAAAGTTGAAAGGACAAGGACCACGTGGACGCAGCTTTATTCTCATAAAGCCACATTCTGTGGTTAGCCCTACTCCTACATAGCACAGATGTACAGGACACATCAGATTCCGTTGAAAAGTGCATTTTTGCTTTTTCTTCCGCATTGCATTTCACACCATCGAGCAAATGATCAGTCCGGACCAGACTTTCTAGCTTTGGAGACGGCATTTGGAGAGGGCCAAAGCTGACCTGACCAGAGTGAAAGTAATTCCTCACCAGAATGAGCATTCAAAGATCAGTTTTATCCCATGGACGGATGAAACTCTCAAATTCGCAGCTTGGTCCGTGCACGAACTTAGTCAGGTAACTTTGTTGCTTTTTGCGTGCGGTTGTAGTAATGGAGCCAATAAAAATCAGCGTGAGTTACCACATTTGGCTAGTATATGTTGAAAGAGGGAAGCTGGGAATTTGAGAGTTTCATCCGTCCATAGGATAAAACTGTATCACTAAAGCCAAGTTATAATAGTGGTTGGCAGGGAGTAATCGGAGTCAATCACGCACACTACCGCCCAATCTGAGTTTTCTTGTACGTAGAGTATGTAACTTTCACAGCCTCTCCGATAAATGTATGTGCGATATCACAAAACTACGCGATGCAGCAGGGATAATCGCACATTAATGGTCCAACCAGGGGCAGTCGTTTTAAGGTGTCCATGCAGTAAACCTTAAAAAGGGTTAGATAAAAGAAGTGCATACCGCCGAACATTGCCACCGCGCGCACTGGAGCCGATTTCAACCTATGGGTGGTCTGAATACCGCCGAGAAAATGCCTTGGGTGCTCGAGATCTAAGGCGGGCTGAGGTCAATTGCGTGAGTGTCTCCACATCAATAATAGAGTAACACCTTGAAGGTAACTCACAATAGTCACTAGAATACGGTTTATCTAATTCCCGGGTTCTATAACTTACATATCTCAACTTTAGCTATCATATGCGGCGGCTATCTGCGAGCTGATACACGAATTAATTATCGATTAGGTACCTATTCAATCTCTGATATTTATGCGAGGTAGTGACCTTTCCACGGTATATATATATCCGAAGGCAGAGAATCAATAGAAGTATTCCTATAGCCTAACATAAGTCCTCAAGTATTCGAAATGAGTGGAATAAAGATATTTCTGAGACATTTTGAAACCGCGGGTGAATTGAAAATACATATACTAGTATTATGCACTATCAAATGTTAACAATCTCATATCTCGCCCTAGTGATTTATGATATACCGAATTGATAAAATTCGCACTCTTACCAAATGGTGAGACTCATTTTACGTGAGCCCAACATATTTAGTGGAGTTAGGATTGAGGTGCATGTCACATCTCACGTTACGCCCGATTCGTCTCGATCTACCCATCTCGTAATATCTAATGTTGGCGGTAAGTTTCTTATTAACTCGCTCTGTTTACTAGAGCGAGCGATTCAGACGATATATATGGTATTCTAAAAGCTTGTCCTGGTGAGACTTGCATATTTAGGAGCCCCTAGGCTAGACAGGTTTAGACGGCCCAGTACATGTACCTACATGTAACTTTACCTCTATAGCAATGAGCCTAGTCATAAGGGTATGTGGAGCTCATGCAAACATCAAACATCAGTATAATTCTGTCTAGTCCTGAATCTCCATGTCTTACCTCCTCATTCTCATTACCAATTTCCTCTAGAACCCTAGCGATTAACCATAATACGATTAATGGCTCCATCCAAGGTTTCTCCCAGTCATTGCCCCCTCCGCCCCTCTCCCCCCGCGCACGGCTCCCACCGTTATTATAAAGTTGACACCGTCGAAGAACCGATTTTCATATCATCGCAACCAACCTTGCCCAAGAAACTAGGAAATCACTAGTCTAAGCAGGGTCAACTGGAGGGCAACTACATCGAGGAACGATCAAGATCTGCAGCCGACGCCAATGAACTCGACAGAACATACTATACCTATCCGGAAACCTGGAGTTAGTTGTCGACAGGCTGTGTGGATAGATGTGGCTAAGTTCTTCATCTTCAACTACGGTCTTCATGCTTTTACTATTCTATCCTAGCTAGGGGCTGGGACTCTTACTACAATCGTCGACGGTCTACAGGCGATATTACTACAGTTTTCTAGCACAATAGTTGCCATTTCAGTAATCTCAAGATTCCGGTGGCACAGGTCAGCACTGGTGTCGGCTAGAGACGCGGGCACTTTATGCATGATTGTGCCATCGTCCCTGACATTTGGGTGTGTGGTATTTCCCATTTATCGTGCGTTATGGGTACGATGACCAAGCTAATCGCCACGAAAGGAGGGCGATATCACCTTCGTTGAGAAGTATCCACGGCCACCAGCCTATCCATGGCTTTATTCTCAAAGATTAGATCCAACGGCAGGTTTCTAGACTATCGGGACACTCATCTCCCCCAGAGTCCACAGAGGACATAACAACAGGCGAAGATGGAACTATAGAGTCCCGGTGTTCGAAACGGGGCAGTCCGTCGGTCCTAAAGGTCAGGACCGGACGGACTACGGGCTGTGGTCGGTCTTGAGGAGGTCTCCGGGACCGACTACCGGCTATGGGGTTAGGACTATGGACTATAGTCTGGATTATAGAGTTGTAGCTTGCCGTAGGCGGCGGTGGATATCTACAGTCCTGCATAGACATCTACAGTCCCTCATAGACATCTCCAGTCCTGCATAGACATCGACAGTCCCGCATTGATATCTATAGATATCTGCGGTTCTAGCACTGATCTACAGTCTGCAAGGGCCAGCGGTTCTCCCACACACAAATATCGTGTATGAGCTCAATGTACCAATTCTCCCACAGTAATACTTCTATGTAGTCGCCAAAAGCGAGTGATCGCTCATGACCCTATAGATATCTATAGTCCGGCGCCTTATCTATAGCCCAGGCAATATCAGGGCACTGCCAAGTCATCGATAGATGTCTATAATCCGGGCCTGACTATTGCGAACACTGAAGTCTATAGACCCAAGCGACTATACGATGGTTCGAGTTTCATTCCACCAGAAGGTACAGGAATTATCTTTTCCAACTTTTTGCGAGAATGTTTGCAAGATAGAAATCTCCTTCGACTATAGCTATAGCGTTCTGAAAACATCGGTAGCAATAATTTAGATTTTCTATGGGTCGTACGAACTTTGGGTAGCTGCGGTACGTACCGATCAGCTCCATCGACTCGGTTATGCTGCATACTCCCTCACAGTTATTCCATATTTCTTGATGTCCTTTCTCAACTGCCTAGCATCCCTCACTCGAGGCTCCTATCCCACTATGTATCTCGTGGATTACAATGGATATTACGGCATAGATTCCCAGGGTGAAATCATTGGAAAAGAACCTTCCGCATCATCTGATAGTGATACCAAACCTTGGTCACGTATATCAAAACGTTTTCATCATGCGTATCGGCGGAGACGACAATTACTAAATCCACCCTTGAATGATCTAACTCCCACGGAGATCAGGTTAGTGAAAGATATGAAGAAAGCTATTGATGGGGCAGTTGGTAGCACCTATGGTATTCCCAAACTTCCTCCACTTGTACGTTTTACCCTACCCACCCACCCCCACAATAATCAGACGTATTAGCCGGCTTATAAGCATTAGGCTAGAACTATAATTCACACATGGTTGGGTTGCGACAGAACCCAAAGGATCTCTTGTTCATGACTTGGGTTGGGCTTGCTCTCGCAGCTCCCTAGGTTATGATCTCCCTACTTACCGAATACAAGGCGGGAGATAGTACACATAGGTAGCGCGTGTGGACAACCTGATTTATGGTCCTAAACCAGGCCCTCTTCTACTTACCCTTTTATATCCCAATGATCAGGGATATCATAATACTGTATATGGGAGTAGTGGATGAGGTTTTTAAGAGTAGCCGGACATACTGGAGAAGAAGAAGGATATTGCTTGAGTCCCCTGAGTATGCATTGCTTGCTTCGGCACTGTATCTAGTGGTCGCCTCCGTGCTCACAATCGGGTGCTTTGTTGTTGTTGCCCAAACGATAATGCAGGAGCAAATCTGTGTAGAAGTTTGATAAGGGAGAAGGTTTCATGGGCGGATATATACGGAGTGGAGAAGAGTGTTGAACGTTTCCCATTATTCATCAACTGTACTTTCCATTTGTCGTTCATTTCCTATTTTCATAGCGTACATTACAATCCTTCCGCCTCATGTTTCCTACGTTTACATACCTTATGCAGAACCAGGAGCAGCCGAATTTATATTGGTCCTGTCCAAGAAGTACTCTCTTTCAAAATGAGTGTCTTAGAGGCTGACTTAATATTCTCGTACCCCATCACAAGTCAGGTTGATGCTTGAGAATCAAAATCCAACGGCTTTTATCCTACCTGGGAACGACGTCAGCTCTGGCCAAGACTTCCATCGCCGAATACACCACCAAATAGTAGTCCCTCGCCATACCCGCCTCAGCTTCTCAGCTCCAGACCAAGGCTAAGGTACCTCAATAGCAGAATAGCGATTTGTATTGATGATGACTGAAAAGACGAGGAGTGTGTCTCGTTCTGGCACTTATCTCTAGTTCGTAACCTAGCGCTGTGCCTACTGCCAGGCATAGCGCCCATATACTATCAAGCCCCTTCACTCTGTCCTTTCCCAATTCGACCACGTCTCCGCCTGACTAGCTCTTGGCTAACTACACGAACACCCTATCACCTAATAGCACCACTATATGACACCTTGAACCATCACGACTTGTATTTTTCTGACGCTTGTGGACGCGGCCAATATTACATACCATACAAAAATAAGCCAAGCTCACGGTTTTTGGTGTATGCAATAGTTGCCCAGTTCAAAAACGTCAGGAAATACGAGCGCAGTGCCCTCATCTATACTGATAATCAAACCTTACAAACACGTCCACACTAAGTAAGAGGTAATAATCTCCGCACTGCTAAAACCTATATCCGCTCGGAGAATGTCTGCCACTAGATATATTCGTTATGATAGGATATGCGAAGCTTTTCATAGGTGAACCTGTGTCGGTAAGACCCCCACGACAGTACAATCCTGATGCCACTCCCACAAAACTAAAAAAAAAAAAAGGAAAAGAGAGGGAGATGAGGAAGAAAGAATAGTTGGTATTATGCTACCATGCCGTTGCTCCTTTTATCACATCATAGATCTCTACCTAGACCCTATTCTCCTGGTATAGAGAGGGCGAACAGAGAGGATATACGATAGTGAGATTTAGGATTATGTGTGTTCGGTGTGTGGCTTGAGAACAGAGGTGTAACTTCAGGCTGAGAAACATTTGTAGTCAGTAGATACCGTACTATAATAGCATTTGTTTAGGAATAATCATCGCCACGTTTCTAATATGATTCACGTCGATCTATCACCTACTCCACGGGGAAGGTGGCTTCTTGGCTTCCCTAATCATAGTGCACCGGAATGGCCTGTAATGAGTGGCGCCTGAGAGCTAGACTTAGTAAGGCCTAGGGTTGTTTCTTGTCATATATCTATGACGGATATGTTGAGTCCCGGCGATTGGCGCGGCGTTGGTTGGGTCGTCCGTCATCATTTATCACTCGGACACAAGTTATCACTCGATCACAGCGTCACTTCGCACTTTTCCACTCATCATAATTCTCCCGCCATTACGCTACCTTTTCCCAGAACGTAGCAGGTGTGCTACATCTAGATTGGAGAGCAGTGACTCGGGGGTGGAGTGGCGGCTCCCACGCCATACATGAACGCGGGGGACGCACAACGAGTGACGTCTGCAGACTCTCGGCACAAATATTTAATATCGAGAGCGAGTGGATCGTACAGACAGGTACAATCTTTTATAGCGGATGCTGCGATCGAGGGAAACCTTACCCGATATGTTATAATTCGTTTCTCGCAAATTAATACCTTATGCAGCCAAAAAGACGCAGGGTTAGGGTTTGTGTGCTCGTTTTCGATTGTTTAACTTTCTTTTGCGGTTTTAGTGGTATGGGTACAAGCAGTTGCATGTATCTCCGAAGATGGAGCTGTCTCGCTCCCAGACTGTTTTATCTGTTGCACTGTGACAGGCTGGGCATGAGACTAGGAGCTGTGAAACTGCTGGAGATGGCGATTGCTACTTGCGCAATCCGCAACTGTCGCTATCTACTCAGTGTTGGAGTAGGAACTGGTGTGACTATGATAGTTCACTTCAAAAAAGGGAAGATATCGTATAAAAGAGGCCTTGATCACCGGACGCGGCGCGGCCTAGAAAATCTATACCCAGCACCCCCGGGTGACCATTTATCACACCCCCAACTCGATCCGGCGGTTAGGAAAATCCTATCTGTTATTCTTTCTACTCGAACCTTTTTGGAGCCCCATTCTGATTAAATCGGGCAGTTGTTGACGTTGGGTCAAAATCGTGGGTTGATATGTCATCAGCAAGGCCACGATATGTTCGATGGCACGGGGTTGCGCGCCGGGCATGACTGCGGCTGGTTTGGTGAGATAATGGTTCGGAGCAACGGAATGCTCTTGTAATTGTTTAAATCTCGATCTCTACCGGTTCCTGGGCACGCGGTCGTTTTATAACGATCCTAACTTTTTGATGTCGGGATTTATTGTTCTTAGCTGGGTTGCGAAGCGCTGGTGGGTTGGCCTGGGCTGCTGGCGCTACATTTATTGTATAGTGGGCTTTACATGTATTTATAGTAAATTAGCTTAAGTATGTAGGCTGGCGTGGAAATATTTGGACGATCCCCCGCAGACCACTGGCGGGTGGTGGTGGTCTGCCCTCATGTCCGCCGCCAGGACACTAAGCAGTAATCCTTGGCATGGCGGTGCGTGGGCAAGCATAGGAAGAGCCGCAGAGCTTAGATGATATGCTGAGGGGTATAGATATCTTTCTCTCCCCGGCCCCCCCTTCACCATACCGTATCCATCGCTACAACTGATAGTCCTTACTACCTCCTCTGCTCTTCCTATCTAACTGGCCTTACCACACATCGGCCATCCTATACCATCAGCGTGTCCTCCACCCACAAGAGCGGGCACAATTCATACATTCCTTTTCAACTTTCAACGTTGTGGTTCCGGTTGGGTGGAAATGTTTTGTGACGATTTAGCAGTTCTGTGGTGGGACCGGTCAAGGCAATTTGTCTTCTCCTCTAAGGATGACAAATAGCCTCATCTATGCTCTCACTCTTTCCCGAACTCTCTGCTTTTCATCCATACAGTCACGGTTTCCAATCCCTATTATACGTTTTCCGTTGATCGTTCACCGAGCACGTCAGGCGGCGTGGGATGGGGGTCTTCTATGAATGAATCAGAAGACTCAGAAAATCACGGCGCATCTTGATTCAACACTATCCAGAGCCTCGTTCATCTACCCAAAATATCATTTTCCTTATCCATTCACCATCCAGCATTCTCTCCCCCCCTACCTCCGCGGGTCTACCCAGCTCCAAACAGTTCCACCACGCAGTTGCTTCAACAGTATCCGGAGCCTCGTTCCTCCACTCCCATATCAACCGTCCTACCGGTTTGTTCTCTTTTGACCTGTGGCTCAATCCTGCTTCACCAACATGTTCCAAAGTCTCATTCGTCAACAAGGCGAAAAGGATCTGCTGAATTCCTCTATCTCCTGCGTTCAGTACATACCCGGCTCCATCTGACTCCATCCTTCCTCCTTGTCCATCCTCTCCCTAGAATGATGCTTCCTACGTTGGGATCATATGCCTAGTTATAAAATAGATAGTGACTCGGTCCTCTTGCTGCCATCCCAATCCCCTCGTTATCCTCATTATATTGAGGACACCGGTTACAATGCAACACCAATACATGCATTTGTAGGGATACTTGTCGGTTAGTAACTGCCCCCATTAGTTTTCTTAACTGATACTAATTGAGTATATTTAGACCCTGGAGAGGGCACAGCCTGTGTACCAACCAGGAACTGCGGAATAATCTGGTTCATTAACTCCATTTGGCCCCCAACAAAGGGGAGCGAATTGGCTTAATAAGAGGGTGCATTCGTAGATTTCCTATCCGAGAGTGGTCAGATATCTCATCTGTCCCCCCCTCTGGCCAGTCGGGCTTTAACCAATTACCCAGCAGCGCAACACACGACGAGCATCAAAGCATATTCGGAGCATAGTCACACGTGGCTTGTAGTATAGTATTTAGCCGTAGCAGAGCAGCCACTCCCGCAATACAATCATCATTACATGCACATCTCGCAGGCATCTACCGAGATATGGATAGCGTACTTACCAGCACCGCACCTACCAGGATTAAAGACCTCAGTAATACATCTGCTACCCTTAATATCGTCCTACCTATAGAGCCTGTCCTACAATTCGTCGATTTGGCTGACGATATCAAGGACTTGATGACCTAGCCCTGGAGAGTGTTTATTAATCGAGGACACTAAGTTGATATCAGCCACTCAAACCATTGCAAGATTAGGTCAAAACGTCAGTTTTGATCGTGATTTTCGAGACGACGAAGACCTCGCTGAAGAAGCGCAATTGCATGGCAGTCAGGAGGCTGCTGGGGAGGGTGCCAGATTAGCACGTCATGCAGATATATTACTGCAGGTATGCGGGTAAATCAACGACGTCAGGCACTAATTATACCTCAAACGCTGCGGGTGCGCGAGCGGGTGAGCTAGTGGTTTCAGGAGTAGTTGGGAAACCAGTTGGGCGGTCACATTTCATCCGGGGTACGTACCTTCATAGCAGTTTGATACATGGGCTAGCTGGCTAAGTTGATGGTGAGATATAGGATGGTGGGACCTGGGAGCGATGATGCTTATGGAGGTAACTACTTGGGGAATCGTGGTAGTGTCGGCACAAGATGTCGGTTTCCTTTTCCTTTAATTCAATAATTGCATGCAACCTTACAGTTATGGCAACATCGCACTAGCCACCGATCATCTCTTGCTGTTGAGCAGATTTGTTGCACAGCATTTACACTACGGGATTAGACGCGGGGTTAGCCGAATTAGGCACCCAAGGATATGTAAGGATAAGCGGCTCTATGTATAGGTGTCTCGATCACGGCCACTTCTTTAGCTACAATACGGGAAATCGGGGTGAGATTAGAGCCGTATAATTTTTGCAGGTTTAAAAGTGGCGTAGTAAAACCATATTCATAAAGACACCGATTTTTCAAAGAAATGCATTTCTATAGAAGCACTTTTTTTAACATATAGTAGAGAACTGGTGTGCTTCAAAAAGGGTCTTTTTGGTCACAAGCCGCTTTTTAGAAAAAGGCGGGGTTTTAGAAAAAGCCGTACCAGTACGCCTTTAAGATACCATAAAAATACCAAAATATTCAAAAGCATAGTAGGAGTCTGGAAACTAGCAGGTCTCCGATATACAATTAAAAACTAATACAAGGACTCGGTGTTCTGGAGATTTCTCTGGTGCATGTGTATATTTATACCGATTGTAAGATATAGAATCACTCCATCGCGATATCAATTGTAAGATATAGGACCACTCCATCGATTGCATTGATTACATGGCCATGGCGGGATGGAAGTAGGGGGGATGGAAGTAGGGGGGATGGAAGTAGGCGGGATGAGCCTAGGTCTAGCCTAGTCCTGTACCTACATACATGTAGGGTATAGACTCCTACCTGGACCCTATACTAGCGTGGTCACAGAACTCAATTGTGTGACTGGCTAGCGAGCAGTATTGGTACGGCTTTTTTGAACATACCGTTCTTTTGAGATAGCGTACTGGCATGAAAGAACCTTTGTTTGGGATTACTGTATTCATATGAATACCGGATTAAATCGAGCCGGGCGAGCAAGCGTAATGCAGATAAAAAACTGCATCACTACAAGACTGCTACTACTCTAATCACACCCCATTTTCCGCCATTGTAGTTCTTGTCTCTCCTTATTCATACCATCATCAATACATGCTCCTATTTATCGATCGAAATTCATCGTCTTGTATTTGTATCGTTGACGAAGAAGAGATTGTTCACAACAGCCGGCCAACACCGACTCTCACAAGGAGAAATACGTAGAAAGAATAATAATTAAAAAAAAAATCAAACTCGTTACTCCTCGTCTCTGAATCCTCCCCATCCATATCCCATCTCTCTCCTCTCTCCCCCGCCGTCCTTATCCCGTCCTTCCATTTCGTACCGCCGTTTGGTGAAACTCTTCCATATCTTTGTCTCTGCTTCGATCCCGTAGCTTCCCAAAGCAGTTTGGCAATGGTGTTGTGGCTGTGATGGCTTGCTCGAGTTTCCGCAGTTGCGCCCCATTCTGTTAATACATATGGGCAAGATGTCGAGGTGGATAGTAGAAGTGACCGAGTTATCCGGAGTAGCCAAAAAACCAGTTGGCCATCTGCATCGATATAGGACCTTAGTCTGCGAACAAATCAAGACATTACGCCGGGTCATAGCTGGGGGCACTGCGGAAGTGGCAAAAACGTTGACAGTGGAAGTGATGGGAAGTATCGGGAGTAGTTGGGAAGCCTATGAGGCTGAGTGTGTAGTAATCATGTAATACTGAACCTAGAGCTTAGGTAGAACACTAGATAATGGACGTCATACGTGTATCGAGAACATTGTAGGTTAGCTGGCATTGAGGAAGACCTTGTACTTAGTTGAGGGAAAAGGACTTAATCCTTCTTTCATCCACAATATCCACAATAAATATAGGTAATCGAACTCCGGTGTTAGTTCAGAGAGGCCTGTTACAGGAAACACGAACACTGCTTCTAAGTCAAGGAACAGGGATAATACGAGTGATGGGTTGTGATGCGAGTATGGTCGGGTAACGAGGGAACAAGCATAGAAAGGTACCGAGGGATGTGGGGGCACCGGGTGCAACCACACTAGTATTAGGCTATTGTGAGGGCACGCTTACTATTGGGTGTCTCACCCGGAACAGAATAGAAGCGGGGCTTATGGCTGCAGAACATTCTACTTAGGAAAGTAGCTCTAGGACAATAGTATGATACAGCTCGGTTACTGGCAGTTGCAGGGTTCAGCGATTGCGATGTCGAAATTAGAATGGAGGGACGAACTATCGCGAGCTTTTCTATTGGGGTTATCTTGGTCAATTGTCTTTATTCTATTATCGTTATCTCATTAATATTAGAAAGCGGGCTGGCATAGGTTCCAAAATGTATAAATAGAGTAGGAATCTGCCTCGTCTTGAGTGGCATCATCAGTCACTCAGCGGCGGAATCCGATTCTACAATATTACAAGTTTAAAAAACTGAGAACTATCGCTTAGCATTGGCATTTCCCCAAACACTATATTGTACCTTATCCACTACGCTATTATTTCTACCGATCGCATATCATCAACGTCTCAATAAGACAACTACTCGCTTAGGCCAATACTTGGAAGTATTTTGTGTGACGGATAATCATCGTGCTCTCAAGTAAAAGAATAAGAAGGTAGTCGATTAGACAGACACTTGGTACTTTATGCACCCCCGAGTAGCAACAGCAGCTATCAACAACCTCACTTGCACTGCCTCGTTAAATGGATTCGCGAGGCAGTCTTGAACACCTTTATTGCGGATACCTCGAATACGCCGGGTTCTTTATCGAAGCAGGCACTACTTGCACATTCGAAGAACACGATCCGGAGATCCTCAACTACCCTGAACTCTTCCCCATCAAAGTTACCCTCAGTCAGCAATCCTACGGATTAGCTCACCCCGTCCCCTGGTTCGTCGCTCAACCCTGGTGCAGAAGGCAGCCACAGCTCAGAATCGAGCAACTTAGCGATGTCAAGGGTTCATCAGCAACGATCGGAGGAAGACTACAACATGGAGAACTCAATCACAGTGAGAGATCGAGGTATAATCGAGGCCCAGGCGAGGCAGCGCCACAGGAGGGATCGGGATACGCCGATCAGCGACCTCTTCAGATCGATCCAGCCGGCCGAATCTTATGGCCAACCCCGCCCACGCAGGCAAGGGGATTACCGGGACTATTCCCCTACCAAACGCCAATCAGAGAGAGGTCGTCTATTCCGAGGCCCTCGGTCCCCAGGGTAATGGACGACGACGAAGATACGAATATGGATATGGAAGAGCGCCGTATCGAGCACCCTTTCGGAGAAATCATTGGGCAGGAAATCGAGCGGAGAGGAGCCCCAGTAGTTCAACAGCTGAGCCGCGGACTTGGAGACCTCACTATGTGTTACAGGAAACACGAACACTGCTTCTAAGTCAAGGAACAGGGATAATACGAAATATATTTAATGCGAAAGATGGTAAGAACGGCGAACAAGCATAGAAATAAGGGGTGTGGGGCACCGGTGCAACCACACTAGTATTAGGCTATGGCAAGACGCTTACTATTGGGTGTCTCACTCGGAACAGAATAGAAGCGGGGCTTATGGCTGCAGGCGATTCTACTTAGGGAAGTAGCTCTAGGACAATAGTATGATACAGCTCGGTTACTGGCAATTGCAAGGTTCATGGTTATGTGTCGGAATTAGAATGGAGGAACGGAACTATGCGGGGGCGCTTTTTCTATTGGGGTTATCTTCGGGTCGATTGCCTTATCCTATTATCGTTATCTCATTAGTATTAGAAAGTATTAAGACAGGTTCCAAACATGTATAAATAGGGTAGGATTCTGCTTCGTCTTAAGTGGCATAATCAGTCACTCAGCGAGCGGAATCCGGTTTACAATATTACAAGTTTAAAAGCTACAGAACTATCGCTTAGCATTGGCATTTCCCCAAACACTATGAGCGTCCAAGACCTCCCCTCCATCAGGGAAATTACTCGGCAGCACTCCGCGCAGCTCGCCCAGCAGCACGAGGAACAAACCAGGCTCATCCAGGAACTGCAGATGAAATTCGACCAGGACAAGGAGGAGCGACAGTGCCACGAGGGATTCATCCTCGCTCAGGTACGGGCGGAAACGGCTGCGACCACTACCTATCTCGGTCAAGTTCTGGAGCGAATCGCCGATACTACCAGGGCGCATCAATAACGGCAGGAAGAGCAGGCCCAGCACATAACTATGCTGGCCAACTGGATCCAACAGCTGCCGAGAGAAGGCCCAGCCCAAGTCCCAGAAGGCATAGCAGCCACGCTGGCAAGACAATGGAAGAAACCATGCGGCAACAGGCCTCACTGGTAGATGGGTTCGCTGGAACAAGGACGGCTCTGGAAGAGATGATGGACCAAGTGAGGAAACAGCCCAGAAGCGGGCCATGAACGACCACCGCCCCCAGAAACAGGTGCAGGTGGCAGTGGCTCAGGCCAACCTCCCCAACCGCCAGTCGCCCCAGAAACAGGTGCAGGTGGCAACTGATCAGGCCCACCTCTCCGACCGCCAGTCGCCCCTCCAGCTGCCTCCGGATCCGGTGAAAATCCCGGAGGTCAAGGTCAAGCACCAGGATCCAACCTTGGGCGTAATAGCCAACAAGGACAGGAAGGAGGCCAGGGGGCACAAGGCGGAGGCAATGGGGATGGGAACAATGGAGGCAACGCGGGGGGAGCACCACCACCCCCAGGATCCTCCTCATGGGACTCCTCGGATGAAGAACGCCGCAGGCGGCAGGAACAAGAGGAGCGAAGGCAGGAAAGGAGGCGCCGCTGAATAGAACTCTCGCTCCCACCTCGCGCCACCGTAGGCGATGCACACAAGAAAGCCAACATTCCCTTCTCCGGCAAAGCCGATCAAGACGTAAGACTCTGGATCGACCAAATGGAGATTCTAATCAGTCTCCAGAAAAAGGTCCACTGGGATGATGGCACCAAAATCATGTGGGCATCCCTCGAGTTCACCGGTAGCGCGGCGAACTTTTGGCGAAATTTCACGGAGAGATTAGCGTTGAACCCGAGCATCGGAACCTGGGAACGGTTCAAGCAGGGGCTTCGCACCCAATATGGCAACCGTACGAGTCAGGAGCAGGCCAAGCAGAAGATGGATAAGCTCCGTCAGACTGGCCCAATTGACGACTACATCAACGAGATGCAGAACCTGGAATGGGACGCACGAGTTGGAGCAGTTGTCATGAGATCCATGATCCTAACAGGAATAAATTCCTCGCTGGAACAACGGCTCTCTAATGCGATTGAGGAACCAGAAGACTTCGTGGAATGGTTAGCGTGGGTACGAAAGGTCGGACGTAAGGATCACGAGGTAAAAGCTCGGAAGGAGATCCTGCGAGGCAAAGACTCTGTGAAACCTCGCGAAGAGAAAACGGAGCGGCGAAAATCGCGCAACAACGCAAATCCTCAGAAAACATTCCCCGCACCGGCCAGCAACTCTAAAAACTCGGATGACTTAGGTGTCACCAAGGAGGAAAAAGAGAAGTGGCAGAAGGAAGGAAAGTGCTTCCGTTGTGGTAGAGATAACCACTTCGCGAAGGATTGCGTAGCGACGAGTAAGGTCCGGTTGACAAACCTGAAGGGAAAGGAGTATCCTTCCGGAAGAAAGGACCACGGAAGGGGGGGTGATAAAAAACGAAAATTGGGGCCACAAAATGAGGCATTTAGGGCAAGGATCACGAATTTGGAGGACTAAAATTGATTGGGTATTTCTATTTTGCGGTGTTTTATTCTATGTTGTGTTACGGTTTTTCTATGTTTGCTTTGGGAAAGGATTTAAAGGGATCGGGCTATGTTATGTTCTATCGGTTTTGTTATTTTGCGCAATTCAATTCTCTTTACACATACTCTGAGGATGGGGTTACACCCCGAAACGCCTGGCGCGTAAGTGTTGTACCATGATCTTCATCAACGCTCGAATTTTCTATATAAACCACCTCGCCCCGCACTCAAGACAAGAACATAAAACATCAACCCACTCATATCCAAAGAACAAAGCATACCTTTACCTCGCACTCTCATACATACGAATATGTCTGCACACAACCAAGAAACCCGCCTCGAGATTGAGATCTCTTGGACACACCCCACAACTAGTACCCTACAAGCAAAAACAGTCAATGCACTCCTAGACAGCGGAACGGAGGACTGGGTCATGTCCTGGAACTGTATCCATCGTCTCAAAATCCCAACGCAACCTCGACCCAAGCCCCTCATCATCAGACAGGCTGACGGTACCCCTATGCCTAACTCCGGCACCCACACTACTCAACCTCTTACCCTCCGCGTCGGCAACCATCTAGACAGAGACATCGTCTGTGAGGTTGGCACGTTCGCAGGAGAGGACCTCGTCATACCACATCGATGGCTCAAGGAGCATCAACCCACTATACATTGGGGTCAGAATAAGGTCACCTTCGACAACATCACATGTCAAGTGAAGGAATGCTTCAGGACCATGTATGACACCTACAAAGAAGACCCGGAAGAGCTGGTCATCAGGCTGTTGAGGTCGTCACCCGAGACACAGATGGTGATCGAGCAACACCCCTTCTGGGCAAGGGCAATGGTAGGCGAGGTTCTCGCTAGTGCTATACCGATGGAGTATCAGGACTTCGTCGACGTCTTCTCTAAGGAGGGAGCCGATCGACTGCCAGATCACTCTGAATGGGACCATACCATTCCCCTTATGGAAGGAAAGCAGCCTCCATGGGGACCGATCTATGCGCTCTCCCCAGTGGAACAAAAGGCACTCCGGGAGTACCTGGACGAAATGCAAGCCTCTGGCAAAATAGTCCCCTCTACCAGCCCAGCAGCGGCACCCATCCTGTTCGTGAAGAAAGCCAATGGGACACTGAGGTTATGCGTAGACTTTCATGGCTTAAATGCTATCACGGTCAAGAATCCCTATCCCCTCCCACTCATGACAGAGTTGGCCGATTCAACGAAAGGAGCAGAGTTCTTCACTAAAATAGACCTGAAAAACGGCTATAACTTGATTAGAATCGCTGCTGGTGAGGAATGGAAAGCAGCTTTCCGAACGAAATACGGCCACTTCGAATATAGGGTAATGCCGTTTGGCTTAACCAATGCACCGGCGTCGTTCCAGGTCATGGTTAATACCATATTCAAGGATCTCCTAGATCAAGGCGTAGTAGTCTACTTGGATGATATCCTAATATATTCAAAGACTAGAGAAGAGCATACGACTCTTGTGCGTAGAGTATTGGAGCGACTGCAGCAAAACCACCTCTACGGGAACCTCGAGAAAACGGAATGGTACAGACAGGAGGTAGAATTCCTAGGATTCGTACTATCAGGAAAAGGGAACCAGGTCTCGCCTAAGAAGGTGAAGGCAATCACGGAATGGTCACCACCCACCAAGGTCAAGGAACTTCAATGTTTCCTCGGGTTCGCCAACTTCCTACGACGGTTTATGCACAGGTACTCCGAGATCTGTCGACCAATGACCGATCTCCTGAAGAAAGGATCCGTATGGCGATGGAGCAGTGAACAGCAAAGCGCTTTCAACGAACTCAAGAAGAGGTTCACGTCTGCCCCAATACTACGACACTATGACGAACACCGCGAAGCGATCATAGAAACTGACGCGAGTGACTGGGCCGAGGCCGCAGTACTCTCTCAGGTGTTCGAGGACGGTATTCTACACCCGGTAGCTTACCACTCTCGCAAGTTCAACGAGGCAGAGGTCAACTACGAGATCTATGACAAGGAGATGCTCGCCATAGTTTCTGCTCTCTTGACTTGGAGACATTGGCTGGAAGGAACGGACATTCCTATCCAGATACATTCGGATCATCAGAACTTACAGTATTTCACAACGACCAAGAAGTTGTCGAGAAGACAAGCCAGATGGGCCGAAAAGATAGCACCTTTTCGCTTCAGGATCCATTACCGACCAGGCGAAAAAAATGGCAAGCCAGATGCACTCACAAGGCGCCCAGAGTTCGCTATGGAAGGGGGAGTGATGCGTGAACAACCCGTAAAACAGTTGCTCAGCGCCGAACAGTTTGTCAGGAAATCACGGACCAGCGTAGAAACTGGCCCCGAAATTATTGGCAACCCCGAAGAAGGATGTACTCCGTTGGAGCAGTGGTACGACATACCAGGTACAGAGCTGCCTCAGCCACTACAAGACTGGTATGAACAGGACAGACAATGGGTTCGGAGAGTGTTCCGGGATGAACCTCTCCCTGACGCAAACCTTGAAGTCTTCGGGACAGGGGAAGCTGATGCCGTAATAACGGAGCTTGCCACTGAATGGACCCCGGGATCGAATGAGGCCACCCACGATGGTCGTTGGGTAGTGCCAGGATACGCGGTCAGACAAGTCATCGAGGATCATCATGACAGACCCGTAGCGGGGCATCTAGGAAGGGATAAAACCCTTGAGTTGATCGATAGGAACTACTGGTGGCCAGGAATGTCCACGGATGTAGCCAACTTCGTCAAGACTTGCGATGTATGCCAGAATGCCAAGCAACGTCGGAGACACTTGTCACTCCCTCAACCCCTAGAGTTAGCCACCACACCTTGGACTGATATCTCAATGGATTTCGTAGTAGAAATGCCAAAGGAGAAATCAGGATTCCAGAACGACAGTAGTCGACCGCTTTACTTAAGATACCACTTCATTCCAATGACGGGAATCAATGCGGAACAAACCGCTAACGCCTTTGTCAAGGACATTTGGCGCTTCCACGGACTTCCTAGGAGCATCGTCTCTGACAGAGGAACACAGTTCGTATCGGCATTTTGGGCTGCGATTACCAAACGACTAGGGATTCGTAGGAGACTCTCGACCTCGTTCCACCCACAGACAGATGGCCAAACAGAAAAGACCAACCAGCACCTCGAGTCCTACATCTGGGCCTACACTGCAGGCACAGGGAAGAAATAGAAAGACCTACTACCAATCTGCGAGTATGCATATAACAATGCGAAGCACTCGTCAACAGGACAGTCACCGTTCTATTGCAACTACGGTTTCCACCCACGAACGGATTGGCCAACGGACGCGGAAATCGGGCAGCTGGATGACAAGGGAAGCACCTACCTGGAAGACCTTCTCCAAGCCCACGAGTCAGCGAGAGATACGCTACAGAAAACCTTCGACAGCATGGCATCGAGGCCAGGACCAGCAGTTCAGCGGTTCACAATCGGTCAAAAGGTCTTGCTGGATACTCGGAACCTCGGCGGTTACAATAAATGGTCAGACAAGTTCACAGGGCCTTTCGAAGTCACCGCGGCTGTAGGAAACAGGGCTTATCGTTTGAATCTTCCGGTAGAATGGAAGGTTCACGACGTATTCCACGAGATGTTGTTGCGACCTTATCGAGAGGATCCCAACCCTGGCAGGCAACAAAACACACGAAAACGACTCGCAACACCCGATCCTCAAGAGGCGCTCTTAGATGAGAACTTCAAACCAGTCACGAACACTCGACCCCATACGAGGAGTCAAGGAACAGTCACCAATTCGGGACGGCCTCCGAAGCGACAACGGACTAGGGAAGACTAGCTCGATACCTTTCCTACTCTATGACTTTTCCCACAGGGTTTTTACCATAGAGAGGTTTTAACGGTCGAGGGCGACGTCTAGGAAGGGGGAGTAGTGTTACAGGAAACACGAACACTGCTTCTAAGTCAAGGAACAGGGATAATACGAGTGATGGGTTGTGATGCGAGTATGGTCGGGTAACGAGGGAACAAGCATAGAAAGGTACCGAGGGGTGTGGGGGCACCGGGTGCAACCACACTAGTATTAGGCTATTGTGAGGGCACGCTTACTATTGGGTGTCTCACCCGGAACAGAATAGAAGCGGGGCTTATGGCTGCAGGCCATTCTACTTAGGAAAGTAGCTCTAGGACAATAGTATGATACAGCTCGGTTACTGGCAGTTGCAGGGTTCACGGTTACGTGTCGAAATTAGAATGGAGGGACCGAACTATGCGGGGGCGCTTTTCTATTGGGGTTATCTTCGGGTCAATTGTCTTATTCTATTATCGTTATCTCATTAATATTAGAAAGCGGGCCTTGGCATAGGTTCCACAATGTATAAATAGAGTAGGAATCTGCCTCGTCTTAGTGGCATCATCAGTCACTCAGCGAGCGGAATCCGGTTTACAATATTACAAGTTTAAAAGCTACAGAACTATCGCTTAGCATTGGCATTTCCCCAAACAAGGCCATTTTAGCTCCGCTCACAACGCCAAAGTATTTATATCAGATAGCCATACCCGGCTGGGATATATCCACGGTATTTCTCTAGATCCTGAGGTTAGGATGACAAGGAATATCGCGGAAGTGGTTGAGCAACCGAGATCTGAAACCAATTGGATCAGCCCCATCAATATAGCGGTGGCCTAAAGGATGCTATGAGGATCGAAGCATATCTACAGCCACTCTGCAAAAGTCTTCGTGATTCCGATTTCGGAGTGAGACATTTCTTCATATGTAACCGTGGCGGACCATCAAAACCCCCTCAACAGGAGGCTTTCCCAGTGACCAATAGTGCCCAAAATCAATGAAGAAGGAGACTAATGATCTACTTTCTTTTATATATAGTCACGAACTATATTATATATTTTTTGTTGTTTTGAATCCAAACATTAATAACATCAACTTCACGGGCGCGCCACACTGCGCACTGACATTAAAACTAAATCACGAACACTTTTGCAGAGTGGCTGTACGTCTTCAACCAAAACCTAGAGCTAACACTCAGGGTCGCCATTGTTCGACCAAGCCAGGGCGGGTGTTATTTGGGGAACCGGAAAGCTTCATTCCAGAGGGAGTGTTCCTTTTCATGCTTATCGATAAACCAGAGAGCTACACTGCATGGCCGTGTCTACGGACTAATTACCTTCCAGGGGATTTCAGTTTGTCCGCTCAAGGATTTGCTATCTAGAAGTATTCCCCTACTTCCGCACCTAGTAGCAGTGCACCAGCCCACCTAATCTGACTCCTTACCAGTCTCCTACATCAAGCGATGCACACAAATCACGCTGCATCGTGCGTATCTATTACACGGACTTTGAACGGTATAATAGGGAGATCTAGAGACTAGGAGGTTTCTGGTGTTTTGCAGGTGTGTAAAAGCCCTTGTCAAGCATACCCACCACCAACTCCGCCCACCAATGATTAAGACGAAGAAGACTAAGGCAGGACGAGAGATAGGAATTAGCACGTCAAGATCACACCTGGGGGTTCTCAGAAGGTACTCTATGACGAATGTGTCGCCTCTGGGGACGAAATGCTGCAGGTGCCTAAGGACTCCGGTGAGGGGAGGGGGGGTGCTCTTCCGGGTACCGCGGGACCAGCTATCTTGCCATGTCCTGATATGTTCTAGAGCAAACTCCGTGCTGGCAGAGGCAAAGGGGAGGGAAGGGCCGCTCTATCAGGTGCAGATGCCCTCTTGGGCGTACTAGCGTGATAGTACTCATAGCCCTATATGTTATAATTATACAATGTTAATTTTGATTCGATAAGGAGGATCTCATTTGCTCACCACTTATCTATTCCTGACTTAAGGCTAGTTCTCCGAGTGTTGCCTACTATCGGAATTATACAGCCGGTATTGCTTATCCTGTGCTTTTGCTTATCGAGGTTTAAGCTTAACCGACGATATAAATATGTAAATCATTCAATTTACTCATATTTTTTATTGAAGACTTCCCTCAAATCTGCTTTGACCTTTCTTGGTAAATCTACTGATAGTAAACGTATCTAATCTAAAATTCATATCTCTAACCAAAACGATAACACGATCCTGGATCACGCATCTAGGTTGTCATATTACCAGACTTTTCTTTAGACACTCTATTGTTGGAGCCTTTGGCATTCGGCTTCAGCTTCGGCTGTAGATGTAGTGGGAAGTGATAAATTATCATTCTGGGTCGCGCGAGTGATAGTTCATGTTGCGAGAGCTCATCAATTTATTGCTTAATAATTCACCATTCTTACAAGGAGTCAATGTGGAAATAGCCGGAGAATCTCCCTCGTACGTCACAGAGATTGCGGGGAATAGGATTATTTTCCTTAAGCATTGGTTGGCTGCGGATATGATAAAATCCATCTAGCTACTACAACGGCAGTAGCCATAACGCCGCAAGATCAAAAGGTGAGAAAGCGTAAGCAAGCCCTAGGCGTTATATCCTCCCTCCTCATTCGCTGTCTCGGTATACTAACGCCAATGTTTATCAGCAGCCCCTGGGTTGCTCGAATCATGATTGTTCTTTGATCCCCGGTGCCTACCCCTTCCCCGAGAGATACAAAAACCTGGCAGCCCCCCTCTCACTACGCTGGAGCTCTCTCTGCCTACTCCAATCGCTGGACTCTGCATAAGATGCCCTCCACCTGTCGCATCTACCGTCCCAGCCGCCTCAACCTCATCACGTAGCACTGCCATCACCGCAGCCTCAGGCTCCACTGCTGCTGTTGCGCTGGGTGTTGTGAGCGCAGTGCGTATGTCTGGATGCACCGCGGGCTGGCCGTCTTCTGGGGGGTGGTGTGTTGGTGGTGGTAGGAAGGGATATCGTTTATCTGTAAAGAAACTTAGTTTGGATGTTCTGAGGAGAGGGTTGGTCAAGAAATTACGCGGCGTGGAACGGCCAACGGCAGGACTGAGAGGAAGAGCTGGGATGATGTGGTGCCTGGTTGTTATTGTGATGGCACTACTATGGGGCTGGTCAGGCTCGGTGGGGCCGGGCGATTGCTGGCTGGTTGGGGTTGGTTCGTCGCCGGTGGTGGCGGCGGCACTGTCTTTGCTGGTGATGGCTGTGGGAGTGATCTTCGACATGTGGATCGATATTTGTGATTTCGTGAGTTTTGGGAGCGATAGGCCTGTGAACATGGGAGGAAAGAGGAGAGAGTGAGCTTCTATTTATAGAGCTTGATTTGTCTTTGCTGCAGGTGTAGTCTTTGTTACGTGGGACGAGATGTAAGTTTTGTATAAGGTATGAACAGCAAGATAACACGCGTCAAAGAAGTATGAATTATATAAAAAAAAAAGAATACGCGTCAAAGAGATAAAGATAAAGGATAAAGGTTAAAGAACATAAAACACAGACGAAAGGAAATAAGTTGCCGCTCCATGCAATGAAGGCCAAAGTTAATGATGGGTCTACATTTTGGGACTGTCTTCCGCGCTGTATATAGCCTTTCCACATATATAATTCATCCATGTACAATCCTGCTGTGTCAAAGAGAGGCTGGGAATTCTTCTCACCTATTAGACCTGTCTCTACCACTTAAGCCAACGAAAACCAATCTTTCCATTTAATAAAAAAGCAAGGAATTTTGGTTTCCAGTACTCTACCAATATCTTAATCATCACCTTATGCAGGACTTCATAGACGCAATGGGTGTGCCAGCTATTAGTCGTCTTGTCCAACAACCCTGGTGAGCCCCATACCAAAATGTTTTCATTGACTATCACTAGCTGGATGTTTCCCGGAGGTGCCGGGGACGATATGCCCCACACATGTGGTTTCGCCAATGCATATTACACATTATGTGCTACGCCCTTCCTCGTCTACTGCAATGGTGCCTACAGTTAGTATAGTGAGAAACAGAAACACTACATTCCGCGGTTAATGCTTCGATATACTAGGAGAATCTAGAAATATCAGTCGTAGATATCCCTAGATAACCATGGCCGAAGGACACCTGCCATTACAACGATATCTCCTCTCAGGGTCGTCCAGTATCCAAGCAACCTCCGAGAAGTAAATGAATCAATCAATCAGGTGGGGTGCACGCAAATATAAACAAAGGTAACCTACGGATTGAGTGATAAGTCACGATGGCCTATAAAACAGAAGAAACGAGATGATCTTCGTCAAAAAGAGACAGGATAACGCTAACCCACCACGAAAAAAAAACGCTAGCTCCATTCATCCCTGCTAAACCTTCGTTTCCCCAGTTTACGGACAGTGGGTAGCACGGTTATGACTGGCTGGGTTGGATTTGCATGGTAAGTAAGTCTACATATCCTGTGGGATGGTTTGATACGATAACTCGGGCCCACTGATTAAGGTATCTGTTTTAAGAAGCGCGCGGATAGTCAGGATAAAGCTCTTGACCTTATAAAACGAAATTGTGCTATTTCTGTTTGGCCTGCAAATACTCTGCGAGGGCAACATTTTGATAAATTACATTATCAGTTTTCACTCGGTAGCCGCTGTTGAGCTGTGCTACCCTCAGCCTTATTGCTATTACTCTCATCCATTTTCTTCTCCGACGTTGGCATATTAGATTGCCACATGCTATTTAGCGGCTTGACGCCAATAACTACTTTAATAATATCTCACTGATAGAACGTTGTCAACAAGGGAGCTCTATACTCATTGTCGCGTTCGGAAAAAGACTCCCCCGGCCCTCCAAGGATAATATGATCCCTAAAAACCTGCGGTGTATCGGCTTTTGGCAGACGTTCTAGGCTGCAAGCAATTACTGCAACGACAATGGTGGTGACACATCGGAAGGCCACTCCAGCTATCTCGAATGCCAAAGAAGACCCGACGCTCGCTACTGGAGTCTGGAGCGGGACCCTAGACATTTTTTAAGGTTGCCCAGGCTTTGGCCATCTGCAGGGTGCCTTCAAGTATTATCACCACCGTCAGAACAACACAGTAATAATTCCACCGTGTACTGTGGTGTTGATTGTGTCTTCCCGTGTCAGGAGTATGCTGTTGATGGCTAGAATGAGATCGATGATTATCTCGCAGCCGCGTACCCTACTTGGCTTCTGCACACCACCGGTAGGGTTGAAATGGCTGCAGAGATGCATCCAAAGACAGCTACACAAAAAAAGCTAAGAATCGCCAAAAACATTAATATCTTAGCTTGTGCTCTGAGCCATCTCTTTCCACGTTCCGCGGTGCTCTCCGGATGGTCTTCGGCGGCATTTGGCTGGACAGAAAGGCCGGATTCGACAGGCAGTACTTCGGGCACTGGAATGGTTTCCTGGGCGTGCTTATTCGCCAATTCCAATGTTTCTCGTGTCTTTTTGATTACTGTCTCTCTTTTTGATAGTGTGTTAGAGGCATGTTCTACAAAAATTAAATGTGGTTGAGGTATATAGGTGTAGAAAATAAGAAGCTTACTTTGCACTCTTTGCCTGTGTATCAAGAAACCACCTGTATGCTGCGGTAGCCACCTTGACTAACTGTATAGTTTCGCTACTCCGAATAGGTATATTCGGTTTAGAGATGACTATGGTGGAATATAAGGTGATGTTGTCCGTGTTGAGGCGAAGAGGTGAAGAGGAGAAGTGGAGAAGTAACGAGATTATCAAGGGTGGCTAGAATTTATAGACGGAGCTACAGTTGGCTCTCGTTATAGTGATACTTCATATAGTGATACTCTTGTTATAAAGAGAAGAATCTGCGGTCCCGGAATACCCTTTTACCAGTATCTCCTTGCTTCTTATAGTGATACTCCCCTTATAAGAATATACTCAGCACAGACTTTCGGTCCCGACCGTATCCTTATATCGAGTCGAGAGGCGACTGTAGCATAATGCTGGGGGCAGTACCTACATTCATGTAAGCAAGGGAGTCGCCCAAAAGACTATCAAACAGAAGCGAACAGGATAGTAAAGTGACTTGAGAATTTGACGAAGATTTCACAAGGAAGGTGCTGGGACAACAATACCGATGAGGGCCAAAACCAAAAAGCCGTGGAATGATGTATGAAGCATACATAAAGTTCTCTAGTAGACCACTGGTGGCATCGCCGAATGGCGCATGGAGATTGGATTGAAGAGTGGAAGATGATGCGGAATGGAATGGATGTAGAGCTAGAGAGGGAGGATGACGCTCAATTTATAGTGAAAAAAAGAACAAGAAAGGTACACGTATTTGGATGTAAGCTGGCTGAAAACCTTAAAATCTCTTAGGACCACGATATCATTCGGAGACCGATCATGAAACCATACACTTTACACATATGGTTGTACGTATATTCGTAGGTGTACTGTCTGGTCCTACTGAGCCTAAGACCAGCTGGCGCGGCAGAACGATACGCAAACCTCTTTTATCATTCTTCATTAACTCCGGAGGGCATATACACTCCGGGAATAGCCGTCCCAGCTTAAGTCGTACGTTGCGTTATCATCCTTGCAGACCCCGGAGATGTGGACTTACCGATAATATATCGCTTTCTAGGCCATATAATCATCAAGCCCGAAAGGCCGTTGAATACAATTCAACAGGTACGGCTTCTTTTTTTCATTTTCAAGGTTGTTACCTATTTTGACGAATTCAGAAAACGAGGCGGGTGCGGAAAGCGCGGGGATAGGGTGAGGGGAGGGGAATTGTTTTTTTTTTTTTTTGGGGGGTAACAGCGGGAAAATACATGTAAATAAAAATGATAATCTCCATAGTGTGATGTACCAGTTGTTCACCATTAGTTTCAAGAACTCGGATTGATTGGTTGCAGTTGCAGGAGTTTTTGTATAGGTAGGTATGGGTGAGTGGCTGTTGAGTGTGGCAGCCAACGGACAACGAGCTCATGTCTCAATATTTGTATGAGGGAAAAAAGTCTCGAGAAGGGTAAATATAGTTCATTAATAAGGTGTAGCATAGGCATCAGCAGCAAGAACTGCTGCCACCCTTCGAGTCATACTTCTGATCAAACAATCTAGTCTATCTACAGGAATAGAATTCCTGGTATTTCTAATCATAATCTGCAGCACTTCTAGGTCTTTTACACGTCCTATACCTTCTCCCAGTTCAATTTCTATTTCTTCCCATAAAGCCTCTATAAGATTGAGATCTAGTAATTGTCGGGGCCAAGGATTGACTACAACTCATTGACCTCTCTGAATCGATTGACGATGCCCCTATGACCTAGAGCACTGTCCTCAACCACCTGTGTCCACCCATGTACTTCACAAATCTCACGCTAGAACAGTATAAGCTGTGGAACTAGTATATATTCCATATAGGTTTAGGATTTGAGGGTAACCCCAACGGGAGTGAACACTAGTTCACTCTTAATATCCCCACACAACACACCTCAGAACATGGTACTCTTTCTTCCTAATTCCCAGGTCTCATCAATGCATTTCAAGTGATATCCCTCCTATAGTGTTCTTAGAACCCACGGACAATACCCAAAGTCAGAGGTATTAAAAATAGACTGATCTGTTCAAACAATATGGAACCAGTCTTTATAGGTCCAATGTAGTCTAGTTTGACACCACCCCACTTGCATGGTAAGATTTTGTGGTGGTATACCCAACTCTCTATGGGGTAATCTTTTATGATTGCCTATAGATGCGAAAGTATTTCGTAAAACTCTGACAAAATATTCATAGCCCATTTCTTCGATGATAGACAGAAAAGCTAGTCTCCTTATCCTTTTATCTCTTGTTATAAACTTCCGTAGTCTCTCTTTCTCCTCTGCATTGAAAATGAGTGGCCTTCCTCGTCTCTTTATATTGCTAGGTGTTCCATTTACCTGCTCATAGTACTATTATTAGCTTGCCTGCTCGTAGTACTATCATTATCAACTTGCTGCCAGTGAGCAGTCTAGATACGAGACCACTACCTATGCACTCCTAAAGATACTTTGTTTCATGGATCGGTTGATGGAATCGTTAGGTTACGCTGAGTTGGATTAGTCAGAAGGTTTCCATCACGTTCTATGGGTTTCTGTTCGGTTGCGCGGTGTGAGTCACTTTGGATTAGTCATCGCGGGATTTCCTTGGGTATATTAGAGGGCTCTCCCTCGCTTCGTTCCTGTTTTCCTTTCTCTTCTTCTCTCCTTACGCAACGTCTTCTGTATTTATTCACTATACACCTGTTCGTACCTGGCATACCATACCAGGTAGAACCACTTCTATATCTACGCTGGTTACCAATACACACGCTGTTACTTCTCTTCTTCGCGAAGACCTCCGCACCTCGCTTGACCTCGCTTGCCTAACTCGACAGCCTCTACTGCCACACGTCGTACCCTGCGGAATACTCGTTATCGCCGCCCCTTGAGACTTTGACAGGTACGGTAGTCTATCTCCACCGGATGCCCTATTTCCTTCCACATCATCCCTGATTCCCTCAAGGCAATTATTTTCACCTGTTCATCTCTAGTTGTCTCCCTGTTTCTGGTTTGATCAGAAAAGTGATTTCTTGTAGTTCCCTTCTGCTTCAAAAGAACATCTAGAGCGGAAGCTAGAACACCCAGATCAGTAGCTGAAACTCTCAGATTGCGAAAACAAACAGCTACGATCACTCAGTGTTGAAATAATTCACAACCGGCTTCAACCACATCACGAGGAGTCAATCAACGTCAATTGGGCGTTGAACGAGCATCAATCGAGGTGCAACGGGTGTCAAAGGAGGTCGAACGTGTATCAAAGAGGTCGAACAGGCATCAATGATGGTCGAACGGGTGTCAAATAAGGTCAAACGGGTGTGAATAGCTTCATTTCGAGCTCACGACTTTACTCTCGACCACCTCCCTACTACTAATTGATGTGGCAGTGGCGGTGCACCTTCTTGGCCGGTGTCAGCGAATTACGACAATCAATCCATCAAAACCGGTTTTTCAGACTAACCCATAACCCCCGGTACAGGCAGCATAATCGTTTAAATGAGCATGGCACCGCATATATCCCAGCTGGTGATAGTCGCGCAAGACAAACAGGATCAACTTGACGCTATTCCACACAGTTATGAAGATATCCAGGTATTACCGGTGTCAACCCAAGCATGTATTCTCGCTTCTAGTCTTGTCGCCCCTCAATTGCAAACCTAGAATGGTATGTCCAGGAAGGTCAATTGAGCCAACGATAAAATGCGATCAGGGTTAGGGTTATTTCAGTGTCCCTTCAATTTCTTCGGAGATATCCGCAAATACCAACATCCAAGTTAAATCTCCCCACATCTCCTGTCTGAACCAACCAGCTGGCCATCTCTTTCACCCCAACCCCGAACCCACACCGTTCCATTTCTCTTCAGCCTCTTCTGTACCCCTTCTGCCACAAAACGTCGCAGCACACCTTCTACACCAAGACCTCCGCCGGACAGTGCGAAAGCCAGGACACGTTTCTCATAGGCATCTGCATCTTAACCCTTCGTCCCGCTGTTCAACTACTGATCTCATCAAACACCCGCCCCTTGGTTATCCGGATACGTCACAGTGAGAAAATGCACAGCTCTTCGCCGGGCTTCCAACATCGGAAGCAGAATCGAGCATAACGCCCCACGAACCGTCACCATGGCGCCTCCGCCCCTCGCAATCAAGCCGCTGTTTACATGTTTTCTTTCCGAAGAAGCACCTACTATGGCCTTCCTACATAAATCTGGCGGTGTATATTTCTTGGTCTTTATCCGTGGTTTTGTGCAGTTTTCTGACAATACGGAAGTTCGAGGGGTTATTCTCCATCCTCCAGTACTTAGGTACTTGACCTATAGTTATCGCTCACATCTCTGACAACCTGGGAGTCTAGGGGATTCGAAGTCTACCAGCTTGCTTCATATGAGGAGTGTTTACTTACCCTCCCAGACGATCCCCCGAGTACAGTATCGCTTTCTATTTCATCCGTTCCATATTATAGACCCTGTGCAGGCCACCGAGATATTCCGCGAGAGTTTAGCTACATTCCTGTCTTCCGAACGAGGAGAAGATGGAGAGCGTTGTCATTTTCCTATTAGTGATAATTGGCAAGATTAGTTCAGGTCTGGACCGGATTTCCTGATGGATATATCACCTTTGATATGCGGATCGATAAGGTTGTGGCATTGAGTACCTATCCCCTCTCTATCACCCCATTGGCACATTCCCGAGTCGTCGTGTATATTCATACTAACAAATTCCACCCCTTCTTTCCCAGGCCGCACCGAAAGATAGATTCCAGCGGAAGCTTTCGACAACCAAGAAATAACACTTTCCGATGCCTCTCTACTCCCTAGATACAGTCCTTATATACCGACCAATGCAGCCTCGCGGGATCAATTCCATGGTTCCTGATCCTACCCACACATTCGGTCACCGGGTTCGGTAGTCATTACATCCGGTATCTTTTCCCACTGTCGACATGGCAGCACAGCATTATACTAGGCTCACTTCCGCGACACCGTATCGGCGATCCCCGATCGGACCCCATAGCCATGGTGGCGTCAATGGGCGACGATAGCTGTTGCTGCAAACACGACCGTGACAGAGCGCGCCGCTTAAGCGGCTCGTTGCGGAGAGGCTTGGAGAATCTGTTTTCGCACATAGTATTTGGACTCGGTTAAGCATATGGGTTACTTCCAAGACCTATAATTATACCGCGGCAACCCGTCCAAGACAATCGGCATTACTCCGGCATCCAAACATTAGAGGCACAGTCTTCTCGAGATCTCGAATATTCAGACCTCGACCGTGAGGAGCCTTGAAACATACTAGGTACAAGAACTGCCCCCCTCCCCTGCTGAAGATGACTACTCGAGGGAGGAAGGCTAGCTCGTTTTGTAACTCACTAGTATACAGACGCACCTCGGATTAAGGAACCCCAGATTAAAGAATATTTGCTATAAGGAAATAGAGTTGAGGATTGTTTTCCGCCTCACCAAAAAAACCTCTGTAGAAGGAAAAAACCGCCTTTAGTGTAGTGGATGAAATCTCCAAATCAAACACCCCTATCACACCCCTGTTCCCATACAAACTGAATCTGCTGTAAGGAATTATCACTCGGTTTTGAACATAAAATTTTGCCTGGTCTTCCCAAATTTTCTTTGAAATTCCTCAACAATTTTACGATTGCTGGTGATTAACGAAGTGTTTGCTTAACCTTCCCATATTTTTTTTTATGTTTTTCTCCACGTTTATAGAGTTTTTTTTTTTCGGTGATCGCAGGAGTTCCACAATTAACTACAATATAGGTATCTTTACTGTTCAAGAGTCCACTTGTAACTACTGCCAAAAAACTGGTGAGAACCACCCAAAAATGGGAGGGAACGGCATGAAGAAACCCTAACCCTTTTTTGTGAAATTTACCGTAAGGAATTTTTTCCTATAAGGAACGAGTCGCGCCCGAATATGCACGTTCAGTACAGCGAGGTACGACTATACTACGTCTTCGTTTAAGGTGTGTTTCCTCACTCCCAGTCTCGTCAATCCCTTACTGATTCTTCTATAGATAGCTCTCCTCTATACTATACTCTACCAGGTACAATTCACGTAATAACGCATATTACACCCGCCACCATCTCCGCAAGCGCCTATATAAGTATATAAGCCATCCGCAGTTTAATCAGCACTGCGCCAGCTGCGTACATTAGTACAATCGCCGTACCCCCTATCCGCAGATATCACCCGATCCCGACCTCCGCCTATGTGGGTATATCAAGTGCTTGCAAGGATGGACCCGCGAGCAGGGCCGGTTAATCTAAGAGACCGGGGTTCTTGGTAGCGAAAAATCATGCAAGATTCTTCCGATCACGTCAGCACAGAAGTGGTTAAGGTTGGGCGTGAACTGTTGTGCCACTTTGCCTTATCGCACACCCCTGCCTGTCGCAAAAGAGCCGCATCACAGCCACTTCTTCGAAAGGAGCCGCACCTTACGCGAACCTCACCTCACCCCACCACAACCATCCCCACCATCACTATGGACCTCTCCACCAACCTCTCCACTACCATCATCCACCATCCTACTCTCCACCCCCACCGGTACATACACTTCACCTAACAAGCATATATGTAAGTCGCTCAACCGCACCCGCCGCGGAGCTACTTGAACATATGTGCATCCCGCTTACGTCCAGAAGATGTAGGAAACAGCTGGTGAGGTAGGGATTATTTATAGATTTAATGATTTCCATATTTCGCAAGTCTATCCGATGTGCGGGATGAGCTTCCCCAGTGTAGAGCTGGTTTTGTCTTGGAAAGGAGGGGCTTGTGGGAGGCGGGTATGGCTATTGTGCGCTGCGGAGAGAGGGGCGGAGGAGGAGGCAGAGGAGACAGGAAATAACTTGCAATGTGGGCGGTCTGTTGAGGGAAAACCTAGAGTGGATGGCCAAGATCAAGAAAGTAGACTCACCCAGCGCAATCTATTAATCCCCAATTACAATGGGCTAAGGAACATTTGCAGCAGGTTACTTAGGTACAGATACAATTGGCTTCACTTGTCTATCTGCCTAGTAGGAGGATGTATTTCGGAGATACACTATTCATCTTAACCGTACCGCGCCTCTCGCTAATAATAGAGGGAGCGATGGGAGAGAGGGAAGGTATAGACAGGGCTACACCACTGACCTCTCTCCTTCCCCTACACCGATAATAGTGCTTAGTATATCGCCGCACCCACGCCACACCTCGCAGAAGATTCACAATGCAAAAGAGGGCCCATCATCACAATAAAGAGAGACTCTGTCCCCCTCATTGCTTCCCGTATTCCCATCACACAACAATAACACAAACGCTACACTGCCGGTTCAGTACAAGCTACACACTCTTTTAACAACCCAAAAAACAACATGAAGTCCGCCGTCCTCCTCCTCGTCACCCTTCTCGCGCTACTCCAGCTCACAGCCCTTGCTGGCGCCAGTACGGACACCCGGGCCGTCCGCCGGCACGCCTCCGATGTTTATCCCCGATCCCGCCCCGCCTCCACCCTCGCCCGGCGTGCAACTGTAAAAGCCAGTAAGCCCAAAGCCAAAACGACCAAAGCCAAAACGACCAAAGCCAAGACGACCAAAGCCAAAGCGACCACAGCGAAGGCAAAAACTGGAAAGGCCGCCACAGCGGCCAAGAGGAAGACCACAAAAGGCGCTGCGTCCGCCAAAGGGAGCACCGGGGCTGCCTGTGCCTGGACCCCCGGCGCCAAGGGCCGCCTCGGGAAGCGCGGTGACTGCGCGGCCGGCAGTCCCTCAGACGAACAAACAGGCACATACACATTGCTATGCGTGCAGAAAGCAACTGGCGCAAAGAAGGAACTGGAAAAGCGCGCTAATTTCGCGACTTTGGGAAAGCAGGACTTTTTTAATTGCGGTGAAAAGCAGCGTATGTCCCCTTCTTCCCCACCCCCAGCCCACTCTTTGAACCGTTCTTCAACCAAGCTGAGCTCGACCCGACTGATAACTGATTTAACATAGCCAAATACTACGGCGTCGATATCATGGCCGTCGCGCCCAAAGTACTCCCGTTATGGATAAAGGTACAGCAAGAGCGGAAAGAACGCCTAGCGGCGATAGCGGCGGCGAAGGCGAAAGACTCCAAAAATACCGTCAATACCGGGAAGCTCAAAACTGGCGCTGCCGAATACCCGCGCTTCAACAATAATAAGAAAGTCGCAAACAAAGACAAGTCCGGAAAGGACAATCAGCTGGTGCCCGACAATGAACTGAAGGAGGTCGGTCTGACAGAGAATGATCGACTGAATGGAGTATGGAGTCTTGTTGAGTATCCGATTCAGAATAACGGGAAGCTTTGGGTACAACACCCCTAATGCCCCCATCCCCAAGTCAGCTGCAGAAGAGCAGGATGAGTGAGGAAACAGTGCTGACATAGAGCGTATGCAGAATCCCAAAGATGACCCGGGAGCTAACCGCATGTTGCTTGCCGTCCCGAGCGACGGCTCAAAGATCATCGGAGTCTGGGTGGTAAGTGTCCCTTCCTAGCTCTCCGCGCTCCCGCTAACTGACGACGCTAGGCAACACATAATAACGCCGCCGATGGCGTGGTATTGACAGGCTATGAGACGGGTGACAAAGTACACCAGCTCGGCACCTTCCAGAAGGTGCAAGAGAAGGCCAAGGGGCCGGAGGTGGTGTTAGGCGACGGTGCTGGGAAGGGTGCGGATGCACCGCGGCAGGCGAGTAACCCCTGGGGGGCAAAGGGGGGAAAGAAATGATCAGACGGTGGTGTGGGTGCGGGTATGCGTGTGGGGTAGATGAGAGTAATTGAATAGAAATACATACTACAGGCGTTGTTTAACTGCGATGGGGAAAGATGTTTTTTTGTTTCCGCTCTTGTGCACTCGCCCGGATGTGCAGGGCAGTGAAACCGCAATGAGAGGGCTATATCAGCCCCGTGACCTCTCCCTTTACAAGACAGCCTTACCCAAGACAGATCCGGCCTAGATCAGAGCTTCTTAACATCCCTATAAACACCGACCGAACAAGCAAGTGAGAACACGCGAGCCTCATCCCCCAGAAGTCTTCATCCCTGTCCGTTTAAGTGAGCAACCATCAATCAACCATCACCTAGCCAGTGGTAACCTCAATCTCAGTCCCATATACCCGAGAAAGACAAGACCCAGCACTGTAATGTAGCGAACGAGCAAGGGTCTTTAGAATAAATCGAATAAATGGAGAGAACGGTTATGAGAGGCCTATGCTTATGCCGGGTTTTATGTAATTGTCCCGTTCATGTTCGAAAATAGGCATGCTCCGACGAGTTTTAGGCCCTCGGGGGCGGAATGCGTAGAGGAGGCCTTCTTGATAATATGACTGCCGAAAAGCTCTAATTAGCAAAACTGATTGATATGCATGTGGGATTGGGATAGCTGGGTGTATACAAGACGCTCCTTCAGTTGCGCTGCAAACTACAATACAACGTCCTGTCGCTCGCGGGGGAGCCATCTACTTGTATATATATATTTATCCAGACTTCCAGAACTCGTGTGTTTTTTTTAAAATTTCCCCGGCGGCGCCGGTGCCTCCGCCCATCTTTACGTTATTCCCATTCCAACTCCCCTCCCTTGTGCTCGCTGCAAGGAGATGCTTACATTCTTGTAAGCTATCTTCCGCCACAAATACTCACAAAACCTGCCTCGGGGGTGAGGGCTATCGCTTTGGGGGCGTCGGAGCTTCTGGTGTTGGTGGTTTTTACAGATTTGGACTTGGCGGTGTGCTCTGTCTTGTGCATTTACCAACCCCCCCCCCCCCTTTTTCCAAACAAGTGTTGGTTCTAAACGTGCTTTCGGGGTTGAGAGTTTGATTCTTGGATATAGTTATTGTTGTATGGAAATTCTTTTTATATCATTGCCACGAGTTTTTTTTGTTTAATTCATTAATTGCATTAATTGCTGTGGGTTATTCTGCGGACGGTCAAGAATATATTCACACCTCCAATTTTCGATATATCTAATTCCACCGCATACCTGCCCATCACGTCGATCAACTCAGAGAATACCTACAAGTACACATAAGTATTCCGCACCCCACCGCGGCTCCCAAACCGAGTGACACCCCATGTCTCGGCTCACCACCCGACCACCCCTGTAACCCGTCGGCACCCCTGCAAAACTAATCTAATAATAAATACCCCACATCCAGAGCCTCACCTTATATTTACTTTATCCGCACCTTGGCACGCAGATCCCCGTCTCACCTCGCCCATCCATCTCATCTCATCTCATCTCACCATCCGGTACTCGGCTGCGCTGCCCTCCGTACCCTCCCCAAACTTCATGCAGCCACAAGCCACAGGCAACAAACACCCAACACCAAGCGCGGCGTTAACAGAGTATGGGATAACGGTTATAAATACATTGGGCATGCTGAAGAACGGGCTGGCGGGTTAGGGATTGTTTATTTTGAACGGAATGCGGTGTGTGTATGTTTGTGTGTGTACGGATGGGGCTTCGATTCTTCGGCGCGGTGGGATCGGGGGTGCTGTTGCAGCGGCAGTTGGTTGCGGGTGAGAAACTGGAGGGGAATGGTGGTGAGAATCCTACTACGCTATCGGAGATTTCTTTTAGTGCTGCAGAAAGGAGCAGCGTAGAGAAGGGCCGCAGTCTATCTGCTCGGGCAGAGCCGAGCGGAAACAGCCTCACGATGAATGGCGTCCAAACACCACACTCGCTCCAAGAACGGTGTGTGCTGCTGCAATTGATCAAAGTTAATGGCTTTCGTTCTGGTGTATGACGAACTTCTCATCTCGGCAGGGGACAAGTGCTTCTCTTACCCACCTGGAAAGATCGCCCAGACTGAGATGCAATGCTGCTCGAGGACGCACCAATCGGCGGTATTCCCACCTTCCTCTGATATCTTAAGGGGGAGGGCCATGCAGGAAAGATCTTCACGCATTACCGAACTCCCAAGTACCGGTCAGCCTACATTCCGCCCTAAATCCCCGCCGCACCGCCGCAATCCTAAAGCCACGCCGCACTCCGCAGCACAAGGAGCCCCGATCACCACAGTCGTCCATCTATAAAGCCTTCAGTTAGCATATGTGACTTCCTTCCTCCTCTCCAGTATTCTCACCATCATTACAGAAAGCACACACGCTCTACTCTGCCGGTCCAGCAGTAGCACCACACTCCTTTAGACCCCCTCCCCCACCATCCACAACAGCCATGAGGACCAGCGTCCTCCTCCTGGCGACCTTCTTCTCGCTACTCCCATTCACAGCCCTCTCCGGCACCAGTGATCCTGTCCGCAGGGATACAGACACCCGTATAGTCCCAGCCAGCCGCCCTCTCACATACCCCCGCAGCATCCACCCCCTTCCCATCCTTACCCGCCGCGCCGCCACAAGACCCACCAAAGCCAAAGCCCGCGCCCCCGCCAAAAAGACAGCCCCAAAAAACACAAAGAGCAGAAGCAAGAACGCCGCCGCAACAAAGTCGAAAGCGTCCACCAAGAAGAAGGCGGGTTCTGCCAAGAAGAAGACAGCCACAAAGGGTGCCGCAAAGAAGAAACAGGCGACCGCGGCGCAATGCAAGTTCACTCCCGGTGCAAAGGGGAAGAAGGGGCGTCTCGGGAAACGCGCCGACTGCGGAGGCGGCAGTACCGCGGGCGACAATGGGCCGTGGGAGCTGCTTTGCTCCGGGGGCGGCGGTGGTGCTGGCGCTGGCGCTGGAGCGAAGAAGGGGAAGCGCGCAGTGTTTGATGAGCTGTCAAATCAGCACTTTTTCAAATGTGACGACCCAAAAGCCAGTTTGTCCCCCCCTCCCCCCTTTCCTTCTATCCCCTGCATAAGATCCCTTCTCTCTCTGTGTGCATCCTGACTAAACCCGATTACTAACCACCTATCTGCACAGAGAGATTCAACGGAGGGGATGTCCGGGCCCGCGCGCCCAAAGTTCTCACCAAATGGCTGAATAGGAACCGCGGTCAGGCTGGCGGCGGAATGAAAACCAAGGCGGCCGAGTACCCGCGCAAGCACTACAACCAGAAGAATACCCAGGGGGGCGCCGACCCGAGTAACGACCTGGTTCCTAGTGCCGAACTAGCACCGCTGGAGAGGACCTACGGCAAATTGCAATTCATCGAGGATACGATCATGCCCAACGGGGGTGAGTGGGATGGGGTAAGTTTTAGAAACACTCCTGTGACATTTGGTTTTTTATTTTTATTTTTCCGGGGGGAGGAGAGGGGGTGCGGATCGCACTGCTGACGCCGCGTCCGAGCAGAATTTCCAAACAAAGCCCGACTATCGGATCCTGTTGGGTGTAACGTTGGATAACAAAAAAATCGCTGGTGTGTGGGTGGTGAGTCTCCCGTTTTCCCCGTGTTCTGGCCCTTTTATTTTTTCTTTTCCGAGTTTCCTCCACCATGAGAAAACCGGAGTGCGAGCGGCGCTGACAGATGGTAGGTAACGCACCTCGGCGCAGCTGAGGGGCAGGTCGTAACGGGCGATGCCAATCCCGAGCTTTTTCAGAAACAGGTACCGCTACACACACTGCCGGGAGCGCCGAAGGCGCAGGGACCAGCCCTCACGGGGTTCGCGAATGCAGGGACAGGAGCTGACCGTCCCCGCGACCCGAATAATCCGTGGGGCTAGAGAGCGAGGGCTGCATGCCGGGAACACTTGAAGGAGTGGTGTGCGTGTAGAATTGTAGATTGTGGGATATTATAGATAGACTGGGCTAGATTGAAAATACAAATGCGGTGGTTTTTGTCACTGGGCAAGGTTTTTCTTGGGTCTTTTCTTTTCTGGTTTTTATTGTTTTGTTTTTTTCGCTCCTGCTGCTGGATAGCTCTCTTGTCCGAGTGCTCGCCCGGCTGTGCAGGCGTTCATACCACCGAGGAAAATACGCCATGGGCCAATACCAATGTACCCAATCCGAATAGTTGTGTGGGTAAGGCTGCTAGGTATCTCTGGAAAAGCTTATGACTCAGAAGCGTACCGCTGCAGCACCGTTAATGCCACCATTAGACCGTTACATAACGCACAGTCACTCCCAGAGGGAGATATGAAACGGCGTGCTCGGTGGTGCCTGGTACTATAAAGATACATATAGCTTGAGACTAACGCCCGTCCCCGTTTTGTAAGTTGTAGTGTGCGAGCGTGGTGGTACGTGACACAAGTGGCTATCATTGTCATCATCAGCTTCGTGGTAGTTATTATCGTCATTATCTTCAGCACCATACCGCTCTGCTCTCCTATCTCTTATCCTATATACCCAGCTAGCCCGCTTGTGTTTGTCCTCTTGTCGGGGGGAGCCTTGCATAGTTGTAGTTGATTTAGCGTTGATATGGCTGCTTAGGCTAGCCATCGTGGTGGTCGGGGGTGGTCGGTGGTAGTCGGTGGTGATCGGAGGTAATCGGAGGTAATCGCCGGTAGATGGAGGTGGTGAGAAGTATAGTACCTAGAGACTTGGAGGTGGTTGCGATATGATACAGCCTTGATGCGGCCCAGAATACAGAAAAGATGCAACCGGTGGAAGAAAGATGTGCTGGGATGAGAGAGCAAGGACGTGTGAGGGGTGGGGTATGAGGCTTGTATAGGTATATGTGTTTTCTCCGTCCATGGGGACTTTTTGTGGTGAGATAAGTGTTCGTGTTGTGTGGCGGGGGTGCTGGATGGCTCTGGTGTGTTTCACAAGCCCAAGAGCATTGTCGAGCGCGAGTGATAGTTTGTGATCCGAATGCTTTGAGTCTGTGGGACTGATTCTGACATCAACCTAATCCGTATAGATATATGCCGAGCAGGCAATATTATTTCAGCTCGTATTCTTGACTATTTTCGCTATCTTTTTTTCGCTTCTTTAGCATTTCTTTTGCCCGTTTGTTCGAATCGGCTAGTAAAGTCGGGTTTGTTACCGACTGTACTTAATTTTTCTACAGTCAACCCAGCAACAATAGACACCGTATATCTAATCCAACACCGTCTAGTAAATTGAAAATATCTTAGTGACCTCATGTCCACTACTTACTCCCTACTCCGGCCATCCAACCCTCGGCCGGAAAACGCTCCAAAGGTTAAATCTACAAGAACCAACCTAGCACGCCCCTGTGAACTCTCATAGACACTCGTCCCCAGTATGAAATGTATCAATTACATAATGAATTAAAAAAAAAAACCATCAATCTAGGATATCGAGCCATGAACTACGACTGGACGCCAAGACGCGCTCTTAGGGATCTGCACGAGACGAGACATGAAGGTAAGTCGACAGTAGCCTCGTTCGGATTGTGCTGGTAAGCGTCAAATATTCCTAATCATAATTCAGATATCTAGCGTTTCTTGTGGTCTTGCGGTCTCGCAGAGCTATGGTAGTATGTAGGTCAAACGGCAGGAGGTGGTCAGGGTTAGGGTTATTTGAATGTTACCACTTTCGAGCTGTTTTAGATTTTTCTGCCCTGTGGTAGATCCCAAGATAAAATCTTTCTAAAACTTTCTCCCTGGCGTTTTCATAGCTGTTGAATCATCTGATGTCGACATTTACATGCTTGGTGGGCTGTGAACCGAGTGAGGATGCATGATTGTAAGCCGAGTGATGTATTATGATTCTATGCCAAGGCAACTGTATAACGTCAATATTTTCATATCCAGATGTTGATAAACCGTATTCAACGTTGAAGTTTGGTATGTGGAAGAAATGACACGAGTGTGAATTGAACACGTGACCTTGTGGTAGGTAGAGTTTGTGAAAGCAAGAAAATATACTATTGTGCCCCTGGAGTTCCAACGACAATGTGGGAATCCAGTTGGTCTATATATACAGATATTCTAATACCACGTGATCTCCTGCTTATGTAATCCTTGGCACTAAGCCTTGTCTGAAACCCTTGTTCCTTCTATGAGTCATCCTCAGACACGCAGAATTACTATACATAACCTATGTCGCAATGCCTAATTTTTACCCTTCCCTTCACTTGCCACACCGTATCATCTCTGACAGTTTCTGCTGTGCTGGCTTTGGTAGACCTTTCGTCATTATGTCTGCAAAATTGTCTTCCGTGACATAGAGTTCGGGCTGCTCCGGCCGTTGTTTCACGCGCCAGAAGCAGAATAACGCCGATGCTGACCGGTCCGCGATACGCGGTTCCGCCGAGGTCTATTGAACTCAGTATTGTCGGCGCAGATGAAGTTCCAGGTATTTCTGTTGAGTTCAGATAGGCTGCATTTAATCCATAACAGTCTTGTCGAAATCATGGCGACAAGTACCTACGATTCGCTTCTGTTGGAGATCGCGACTGATTTCTGCTTCCGCTTCTCCAAATTGATTGCTGATTTCCCTCTGAACATCGATCCGGAGAATGATTTTCTGTCATCTAGATCTGAGAAACTGTCTGAGAAACCATCGAGTGTTCCAGATTCCCTGCAGAGAACAGTTCCAGTCTTTGCCCGCTGAGGTACCGTGAGGTTCGCCATTGCTCAGAAAGTGGTCCTCAGTTGGGCATGAGAATCTGAGATAATAATGCTGTAACGGTATGGGTGATGTCTGCCTTGTTACATGCTTACAGCATACGAGGATCCTATTATGGATGAGACTCAGTTCTCGATCCGGTCTTCTGATTCTCCTCACAGAGGTTGAGGTTCGGTTCGAGTGGTGTTCGACTGGTTTGCATAGCTACTCATTCCAAATTTATCTAGGATTTTGTTGATGTACACATTTTCATGATAGTGATATACCGTTCTTTGTTATCCGTTATTTCTATTCCCAAAGATGAATTTCGTGATTACACGAGATCTGTACATTCAAATCTGCCTCGAAGAATTGTCGATTTCATTTCTGAATGGGATATCGGGTCCAATATCATGACGTCGCCTACATACACCGATATATAGAATTGGTTTTTATGTATGAAGACACACGGCCGTTTTATGACAAATCCTTTCCGCTGGAGAGTCACAGCAGTTGCATTCATTCACGGGTGATTGCTTTAGTCCGTATATGCATTTCAAGTTTACAAACCTTGTTGGCTTGCCTGTAGCCTTCAGGCAGTTCCACGTAGATTTCTCCTCGAAAGATATACCGATAGGGCTGACTTCGACGTCCATTTGTTGTGAATCCAACCGTCATGTGCAGCTAGTGCTAGTAGGAGTCGAGGAATCGTGATCGGCAACGGGGCGAAGGCCTCATCGTAGTCTTGATATTGTACTTGGGTGAAGCCTTTTACGACGCATCTAAATTTTCAGACCTCTCGATTGTTCCGTCCGCGTTGTTTTTACCTTGAATACCCATTTTCCTTCGACTACTGCTCATGATTGGTTATCGGTCGACGATATCCTGTACTGTCGAACAAGGCTCTTTCTCAGCCTGTATTGCCTTTTTTCCATAGATCTTGATCATCGCTTTCAGCATTGCGGTTGAAGGTGGAAGGTTCTGTAACGAGATATATGGTAGTTAGGGTGAGTTTGGATACGCCTCTTGGATTCTTTATCCAACTCATCCCTTATTCGCCTATGATCTGCCTTTGAATTTATCGATCATCGCTTGTTCAGTGGCTTTTGTCTCCTACCATCTTCACATCGATTCGATGATTCGAAAAGGTATTTCTGTTGTTCTATTATTTTCTCGTTATATTCCTTCATTCTTGTTTCCATTTCAACTTTCTTATCCACTTGTTGGCCAGATGCGATCTGATCTTCTTGAGGAGGAGGAGTTTTGTGTAGACGAGTTGCTTTGATTTTGAATTCAGATAATTCGATATTGTTGTCCATCCAATTCTTCTTGCTGTCGTTGTCCCATAGTATGCGTTGTTTTCCTTGTTACGCGACCGTAATGCTTGTCTGCTCTGTTCCCGAATTTAACGACTTAGTTCCCGACAATTCTTTCATATATCTCATGAGGACGCCCAGGAGCTCCTCAGAAGTTCTGCCCCCGCCCACTTTCTTCAGCTCTTCGGTTTCATTTGACTCAGATTTTGGGTCACCTGTCTTCTGACTCAGATTCGCCGTCTGATTTGCTCGCTTCGCTTTTTGGATAGTATTCAGCCCACTCATTTCGATTCTGTGAGAACGCGACGTCCGACTTACTACTAACCTATTTTGTGATCCGATCCAGGTGCGATAGTGTTTGGTGCTGTCCTGAAAGATCCGACTACGATTCCTTCATACGCCGTGCTAGTTTGCTTCCTGCTGGCCTAGAGTTTTCTGGGATGTGGACATAGCACTTTTTACCGAATGGTTGTAGGTGTTGGATACTGGGCTTTGAACCTTTTAGGGCTTCATAGGGGGTCTTTCCCTTGAGCGTACTATGAGGTAGCCTATTTTTGAGGTAGACAGCTGTTGAGTATGCTTCTCCCCATAGCGATTTAGGATGGTCCATGATCATGCACCTGACCATTGTGGTTACCGCCCCTATTGAATCGCTTCTGCTACTCTGCTTTGATTCAGTGACAGACATGGAGTATTGGTTCACGAACTATTCCTCATGCGAGTTGAAGTAGTCCATCATGTCTTTGTTGATGTATTCACCGCCGCCATCGGTTCTGAGTCGCAGTATTGTTGTATCAAACTGTTTCGATTCTAGTAACATAGTCTTTTACGCTTTCTTCGTGATCGCCTTTCTGTTTTAGGAAGTATATCCGCGCGAAGCGAGTGTAATCGCCGATGAACGACATGTAATCTGAGACTTCCTGCGATTGTATTCCGAATTTTCCAGAGAGTCTGAGGGATTAATTCGAATGGTCATGGGATCTCATACCTATCGAGGTTTCTTGCAGCAGACTTTTGGATAGACATTGACTGCATGGTAGCTTTCTGGCTTGGGAGGTAGACGTTTGATGTCTTCATATAAGTTTTCTAGCGTCGAGGGTGGCCCAACGCTGGTGCCATTCGTCGTAAGAGGTCAAACGAACTGTATTGCTAACTACTTGTAAATTCCAAAGTCCCCTTTCCAATTTTGCCCAGATTATTCCCTTCTTCTCTTTCGTGACCAACTTGTTTCCTCCTCCTGACTCCGTTCTAAATCCCTTTTTGTCGAGCACGGTTTCAGAGACCAATCCCACATTTCCTAAGGTTGGGGACCAAAGAAGACGTCGGCGAGTGATAACGGAGGATCTATCTCCATTGGAAGGAGATTCAAACTAGCGCTTCCCATTCCGGTGACAGCGTGGTTATGCCATCAGCTGTTCGGACATCACGTGTGTGGTCGGATGTTGATGAGTTAGTCTTTGAAGGGTGTGACGTGAGAGGTATTTCCAGAATCACGATCCAGGTAAGGCAAGGAAGGTGAGGTGTCATGCACTACGCAAATTAAGCGATGAAATATTTACTACAACCGACGCCAATTATCCCTGCCTGGTCTTCTCCTGTTTTCTTTTTCTTTGTTTGTTCTGTTCTTTGAGCTTTCTACACTCCGCATCGCCCAGACGGTTGGTTCGCTTTTGCACCACGCAGATTCGCTCGTTGGTGAGGGCTTCCCTGGTATGGAGACCGTTGTTGCCGTGAGAGGATTCTCCTCTTGTAGGTTCTGTAACCGATTAACATCTTCGTATGTGACATCCTGTTTTATTCTGGATGTTGTCGACGACGCCGCTTCATCGATTTCGCAGGAGGCAAGTAGGAATGCTGCCATCGCTTCGTTGGATTTGGTGAGGGGTTGGAGGGCTTGAGCGAGCTTGTGGTCTGCGCTCTGGCATCTGGACTTGAGAGTGTTCCAGTTCGTGTTGAAGGTCTCGAGATCTTGCTAGATTACCGTTATCTTGCATCTTCGTGCAGAACTACCGGTTGAGAATGATCGTCAGATTTGGCGATACGCGATCGTAGAGAGTCTTTGAGCCTTTCCAAGCGTGGTACGCGCTTTCGGCGGAGACGATGTGGTTGTATATCTTCTGCTACACGGCGAGAAGGCTGTGACTTTGTTTTAGGCCTTTCAGATTTCTAGTGGAGAGTCGGTGTCGTTTCCGATGGGGATTCGATGCTCAACACTTCCCACCAGCCAAAGATCGGCGTAATCCTCCAAGACCCGCCCAAGTTTGATAGTTGGATTGTCCTCGAGTTTAGGAGTCCATCAAACTTGATGCCAAGATTCTTAACCAAATGTTGTCCGGCGCTTAACCTCCACTGATTTGGATGATTCTCCTTTGTCTGATCCTGCGGTGGACATGATGTTTGTGTGAAGTGTGTTGAGTTTAAACGAGGTGGCGATGGTGTTGTACGGATTTTATTTGGCAAAACCCGGGCTCATAACCTGAAGTTTGGTATGTGGAAGAAATGACACGAGTGTGAATTGAACACGTGACCTTGTGGTAGGTAGAGTTTGTGAAAGCAAGAAAATATACTATTGTGCCCCTGGAGTTCCAACGACAATGTGGGAATCCAGTTGGTCTATATATACAGATATTCTAATACCACGTGATCTCCTGCTTATGTAATCCTTGGCACTAAGCCTTGTCTGAAACCCTTGTTCCTTCTATGAGTCATCCCTTGTACATGTGTAATTACTATACATAACCGATGTCGCAATGCCTAATTTCTACAAACGTTTCATAGCTTCGGAAAGCTTTCTTGTCCTTATTTGTCCATCAAGCCAGCCATGCACCCAAGCACCGGCACGCACCAACCCCGTTTACTCGATCAAGCCAATTGAATAACAGTGAAATATTATTTTTTACACCACCGGCCCCAAGGCCCAGCACCCTGTCACAGAGTGGCACCCCCAGCGATTGCAACGGATGAGCCCTCTTCTGCCGTACCCGGTCCTCACCCTGCGCGCAGGCTCGGCCCTCCATTACCGAAAATTAGTTCTGCCGAATCTACTATAGCCAAATAGCATCACCCGGATCAGCATCCAGTTTCCTCGAGCCAATATATATCTCCCCATCCTTCCCGTACTAACCAAAACCCCCACTTCATTATCAAGTGACACCTCATGACCGCATTGTAGATGCCGATATGTGCAGACCTTTTAGAAGACCAACGAGAGCTCTACAGTAAACAAAGAAAGACGGAGACTAGATACTTGTATCCGCTCAGGGACTATAGTAGAGCACGGGGGAAGTGAGGATTAAAGGACTTTGAGTCACGACGAAAAAAGGATTTCTCTGGCTGAGAGTGGAACCCAGGTCTCCCTTCGATTTTAATTTTCTTGGTGAGGGGTGTGCTGACCACTGCACTACCAGAGCATGTATGAATAGAGCATAACCTAAACCCCGTATTTTTTGGAATCTGCCGCGAAACCCCCAACCACCGTACGTTCTCATGCTACAATGTCTTTTATAATCCACCAGGGTAGTCGGCAGCGTCGCATGTTTCTCAGTGCCCTTTACACATCAAACACGACCTTTTCCTCTGTCGAGTGATACCTCATGACCGCACTCCTTATTGAAACAGGTTCTCTCGCAATCTATTGTGCTACACGCCCCCTCCTCTCACCAGCTCATCACTCTCACTCAACAAGCACAAGTAAGCAGGGTTACCTCGAGCCCCACATTGTTTTTCACGGTGTACGCTCCCTGCGAAGCCTACCGTACCCTACACGGCCGGAGGCAGCTAGAGACCTGAAAACGCTTCCGCAGCACATGACCACTCGGGACCGCCGCGGAGCATAAAACATCTACTCATACATAGTGATAATCTCCAAAATAAAAGCGGACAAAAGAGAAAGAAAAAGAAAAAAAAACGAATTTACCAAATCACCGACATCCCGGCCGCGGCCACATGAGCGCTTCCCCCATACATGAGGCCTGGATACAAGTTGCCCCAATAGCATAGAGATTTCTCCACATGATCAGGAGATTATGAGATCAGTGCTTACATAGCTCTACTCCCTTTGGTCTTTTCTTCCACCCGGATTGCGAAGAAAATACTTACCCATAAACAAGCAAGAGATTCCGAGTGATACCCTATGATCAAACCAGCACATCACCTGCCTCAAACTAGGTACCGGGGGGGTCTAAACAGACCCATAGCTACACACCTAGACGACCTATCGCGACTCTCAGTCTAACCACCTCCGTCGCCCGACAACAAGAAAGGGCCAAACACAAGATCCCGGGCGCGTGACAAAGACCGAGTGATAGTCCATGAATGCCAAGAACAAACCCATCTCAAGCAGCTCAGTCGAAAGTATGTACATTGCTATCACTACTATGGGGCTCCACCCAAGAGCCGAAAGAGTGGGTACTATTTCAGCGGTGCGCAGCGACAGGCGCAACCAGCAAAACTGAGAAAATACCACCTATTACCCCCGAATAAGCATACATTTCCTGCTCATCGATGAGAATCATCCTCCTCTGGCCACTTGACTGCTATCCCTCTCAGCTAATTAGATGCTTACACAAGTCTCGACACCACTCCCCAGGCCACAGAAAACCCCTCCCATGTCTCGAAACCAACAAGTGTCTTTCTCTATATCTCCCCCATATTGCCATAGCATCCACGCCCCAAGTTCACCCCCCGCGGCACTCTATCTCGAGCCAACTCTCATCTTGCACCCAGTTTCGTCGTCTAGTAACGCTCTACGACTCCTGCTCCGTGACCGTTCGAAACCTCCGCTATACAACTTCAAAGAACCCCCATAATCATAAAACAAAAACAAAAACCACATTTTGCCGTCACTCCGGAGATCTGGGATATGATGGATGTGATGAATGTGTGTTCTTGATTACCGGTGGACCGCAGTAGAGGGTAGAGGGCCGGTAGAGGGTAGAGGGTGGAGGGTGGAGAGTAGAGGGTAGAGGGTATCCTATCCGGATATTGCAGTGAGGAAGGTGTGGGGGGGGGGGGGGGGTGTTTGACAATATTGTATAAGCGCAACGAGATTTTCACTGGACGATTTCATTACTCAAGTACGCACTAGCCAGCACCAGCACCAGCACAAGCACATCGCAAGCCTCAAGAGCCCCCTTTTCAGTTTGTGTTTTGAGAGAAACAACGACGCATCCATATACCGACGTCTTGATTTACTATTCCCAACCCCCCAACCAAACGGCGGGCCACACGAGGTCATGGCGCGTATCGAACCTGATCATCATCATGAGAGGAGAGATGCTTATACAATGGCCGGCAGTTACATGCAGCTCGAACCTTCCCCGCCCCTATCCCTGTCCCCATCCCCGAGCCAGGCAACCCCCGCCCCAGCCACAACTGTTGTCCCACCATCCGTCCGTCCGCAACTCTCGGGGCATATTCCACCATCCGTCCGTCTCAGGGCATATGCCCAACAAACCAAAAAAAAAAAAAACAAGCCAAGAAAAGCAGCTAAACAAAAAACCCAAAACCAACCCCATCACTAGATGACCAAAACGTAAACCAAAAAAAAAAAGTAACCAAAGGAAAAACACATAACGCCATATTCACAGAGCAGTCTTGTTGCGCCAAATACTCCCCATCTCCTTTCCATGCCGCACCCATCCACGCGCAAATTGTCCCGTTACAAGTAAATACCAAAAATGCTAGTATCCCAGCAAAGCCCCCGTCAGGATTCTCCCCCACCACGCACCCCCGACCACCACCACAAAAATCCAAAAGCACCCCCCCAGTCCGCCGGGTGTTATCCGCGATACGTCTTGAGCTACACCCACTATCAGCACCGTCACACCCAAACACCCAGAGGCCAGAAGCAAAACCCACCGTCTCCTCCACCGCCCTCCCACACCCCGGCACCGGACACACCGCCTGCCTCCTCTTCCCCGCGCCCGCCCCCTTGCCACCAACCTTCTCAACCAACACACACCCCTACCGCACACCCCCGTCAGCACACTCCCCCCCCCCCCTTCCACCCTCCACAGGGGAAAACTCACCGAACACAGCACCGCATGCCCACACGGCCTCAACACCACATCCGCCACTCTTGCATAACAAACCACACACGCCCCCACCCCCACAGCCCCCCCCCTCGCCCCCCCACATCCAAGCACCACAAGCGCCGTCAACGCCGCATCCACCCCCGCCCACACCCTATCGCCATCCGCCCCTGCCCCCGCCCCCACCTCCCCCGCCAGCCTCTCCAGCAGCTGCGCCGTGCCCAGCAGCGTCACCGCCTGCGGCCCCTCCCCCTCCTCCTCTACCGCCGTAGCAAACAAAGGCAGATGATGCACACTCTCCAGCCGCGCCTCCCGCTCACGCATGAATGCCGCGCGGACGACACGGTGGCGAGACTCGTCCTCCGCCTGCTCGCGCGAGACGATCATCGCGTCGTGTCTGTGGTCGGCCCGGCGCGGGGGGGCTGCGGGGCGGTCCCACGATGGCCACCAGGGCGTGTCGGTGCCCATGAGACCGGTCTCTGTTGGTGGGCTGGGGGGGTCGTCCCATGTCCAGGTTGTGCTGTCGGGGGGTGGGTGGCGGAGGGTTAGGGGTTCGTGGTCGGTGGGGGGGTGGCGGTTGTAGGGCATTGTTTTGCGTTATTTGTTTACCTGGCGGAGCGGGGGGAGGTGAGGTGAGGTGAGGTGAGGTGAGATGGTGTGGTGTGGTGTGGTGTGCGCAGTGGGTCACGTGCGCAGTGGTGCCAAGGCTAGGCAGCAGTTGGCAACGGAGGTGCAGGCGCGGGAGTGGCGGGCGGGGGGAGTATTATGGGTAGAATATGACCCCATAGGTAGCGAGAGTTTTCTGATTATCGCCACACCGTTGCGGGCTGAATATGTCTCTGACTGTGCTCTGACGAACAAATGGATATGTATGTGACAGCCAGGACCAGGGGCATTGCTATCTGTATCTTCATCCCGGGGGAATATGCAGTCCACACTGCTATATGCACGTGTTGCTATACCCAAGCCAGCACCACGCCACACCCTCGCTCCACCTCCTCCCCCTCCCACCCGCACAGCCAAAATGTCCCACCCCCCGCACCCCGCCCCCTCCCCCCCCACCTGGTCCCCCACCCTCCCCACCCTCACCGCCCTCACAACCCACACGCACCCATCAACACTCCTCCCCACCGCGCACCCCACAACCCTCCACGCACTGACCCTCTCCGCCGCCGCAACCCTGCGCAACGCCGCAACGCAGTCGGAGCTGCACCAGGCGGCTGCCATCGCTGTCGCCCTCGAGGAGGTGGTGGCGGTCCATCGTGTCGTACGCGGCTGGATGGCGGCGAGGGGGCCGGAGGGGGATGCGGTATGTTTGCTCTTGCTTGGGGGTTGGGGGGGGGGGTGATGGGTGGCTAACCGAGAGGACGGATAGGTTTTCGCCGGCGGCGACGAGGCCGCATGTGTAGTCTGCCTCACAGCACTAGCCGACGTTCTGATGCTGCCGTGCCAGCATCTTGTTCTCTGCAGCGTACTTACCCCCCCCCCCCTTTTGTCCCTCTCCCTCTCTCCCCGGCCGCTGCTGACAGAGTGCGGATCGCGGCGACAGGGCTGCTGCGCAAAGATGGAAGAAGTAGGGCTCGGGCGGCGGCGGTCGCTGTTTGAGAACCGCCGGGGGGGCGGGAGGGACGCGAGGGACATGACGTGTCCGGTTTGTAGGGGGAGGGTGACGGAGAAGGTATGTTTTCTTTGTTTTGCGCTGGGTAAAGGTGGGGGGATGGGGGCTGATTGTGCGGGGGTGTAGGTTACGGTGAAGCGGTGCTAGGTGGGTGGATTATGCGGGCAGCTACGCGCCGGACGGGGGTGGAGGCAGGGAGGCGGGCGTGGAGGCGGGGGGCGGAAGGAAGTGCACAGGGAGAGGGAGAGGGATGGGGAGCGGGGGTGTTGGATCATCACCATGGGGAAAGAATGGACAAGCACGATCGAGATGATCCATCAATGTAGCTAGGAAAAGATGATGCATGATAAACGTCTAAATGATTCCCTTCCGCAATGCATTGGGCCCGTGAAGTTTGGTATGTGGAAGAAATGACACGAGTGTGAATTGAACACGTGACCTTGTGGTAGGTAGAGTTTGTGAAAGCAAGAAAATATACTATTGTGCCGCTGGAGTTCCAACGACAATGTGGGAATCCAGTTGATCTATATATACAGATATTCTAACACCACGTGATCTCCTGCTTACGTAATCCCTGGCACTAAGCCTCGTCTGAAACCCTTGTTCCTTCTATGAGTCATCCTCAGACACGCTTAATTACTATACATAACCGATGTCAAGAACGCCTAATTTCTACACTTCCTCACTTGCCACATCGTGATCATCTCTGACGCTTTTAGACCTTTTCATTACGTTCTGCAACATCGTTTCTTCGTGACATGAGAGTTCGGGCTGCCGGCTCGAGCTTGTTCACGCACAGATGATAGTGAACGCGCTGGACCGGTCGCGGATGCGCGTTCCGGCGCCGATTGAACTCAGATTGTTACAGATGTGACTCCAGATTTCTGCTGAGCCAGAAGCGTTACTTGATCCATACCATTGTCGAAATGCGGCGACAGGCCATGATTCGCTTTGTTGAGAGCTGACTGATTTCTGCTTCCGCTTCTCCACCTGATTGCTGATTTCAGTCAACACGATCCGGAGAACGATTTTCACATTATCTAGATCTTGCAGGAACTGTCCTGAGAAACCATCGAGTTTCGTTTCCGCAGGATAGAACAGGTTCCAGTCTTTGGCCGTTGAGATCAGAGGGTTCGCATTGTTCAGAGTGGTCCCTCACGGACACGTGAGAATCTTGAGAGAATGCAGTAACGGTGCGATGTCCGGTCTTTGCTATTACAGACATGAGGATCCTATTATGGATGAGACTCAGTGGGATTCTCGATCCGGTCTTCTTATTTCTCCTCACAGAGGTTGAGATTCGGTTCGAGTGGTGTCCCGACTGGTTTGCAGCTACTCATTCCAAATTTGTTTAGGATTTTGTTGATGATGACGTTGCGATAGTGATATACCGTTTCATACCGTTATTTCTCTTCCCAAGATGAATTTTGCATTACCGAGATCTGTACATTCGAAATCTGCCAGTAGTTGTCTGATTTCGCTTTGAATGGGATGTCGGGTCAATATCATGATGTCGCCTACATACACCGATACATGTAGAATTGCTGCTTATGTATGAAGACATTGGCCGTTTTTATTTAATCCTTTCCGCTTGAGTCTGCAAGCAGTACTATTCACGCCGATTGTTTTAGTCAGATATGCATTTTCAAGTTTACAAACCTTGTTGGCTTTGCCTGTAGCCTTCAGGCAGTTCCACGTAGATTTCTCCTCGAAGTATACCGTGATAGGAAGGGCTGACTTGACGTCCATTTGCTGGCGTCCAACCGCTGCAGAAAGTGCTAGTAGGAGTGGAGGGAATCATATCGGGCAACGGGGGCGAAGGTCTCATCGTAGTCTTGGTGATCAGATTTTGGGTGAAGTTTTAAGAACGCATCCACCAGACCTTTTCGATTGTTCCGTCCGGCGTTTTTTATCTTGAATACCCATTTTCCTTTCGACTATCGCTTCTATTGGTCGGTCAACAATGTCCCAGTGTGGCTATCGCGGTTTTCTCAGTATTGCCTTTTTTCCATAGGGCCCCGATTATCGCTTGCATTGGCTTGGTTGAAGGTCAGTAACGAGACAAGTATGTTGTAGGAGTTTGGACACGTCTTGATATTCTTTATCCAACTCATCCCTTATTTGCCTGTGTTCAGCCTTGAATTGGTCGATCATCATTGTTCAGTGGCTTTGTCTCCGCCATCTGTTTTTACCGATTCGATGAATCCATAAGTATTTCTGTTGTTCTTATTTTCGTTATATTCCTTAATTCTTGTTTCCATTTCAACTTTCTTATCCACTTGTTGCCTTATGCGATCTGATCTTCTTGGTGGTTGTGGAGGAGAGCTTTTGAGTAGTCGTAATGATCTGTTTGATTTTGAAATTCAGATAATTCGATATTGTAGTGGTTGTCCATCCAATTCTTCTTGGTGTTGCCTGTTGTCCTATAGTTATGGCAGGTTGTCTTCCTTGTTTGGAAAGAACCGATAACGGCTGTCTGCTTCCGTTCGTGATTCCGGAACGATCCCCAGATTTCCTGATTAGCTCCTTCCTTGTTATATCTCATGAGGTGACGTCAGGAGGGCCTCGTAAGCCCGCCCCAGCCTACTAAGGCCTTCTGTAAGGTCTTCTTCGGGTGCAATTGACTCAGATTTTGGGTCAGACCTGTCTTCTGACTCAGATTCCTCGCCTATTGGCCAAGAGGTTTCTGCGCATTTCCAGATAGCAGACATCGACTGCAGTGAACTTTCTTTGGGAGCGTAGACGTTGATGTCTTCATACAAGTTTTCTAGCTGCGCAGGGTGCCCAAATATGGTGCCATTCGTCAGAAGAGGTCAAACGAACTGTATTGCTAACTACTTGTACATTCCAAAGTCCCCTTTCCAATTTTTGCCCAGATTATTCTTCTTCTTTCGCGACCAATTTGTTTCCTCCTCCCGACTCCTAAATCCTTTTGTCGAAGATTTGCCGAGATCCAATCCCACATTTCCTGCCGACCAGCAAAGACGCTCTGGCGAGATAACGGAGTGATCTATCTCCATCGAAGAAGATTCAAACTGCGCTTCTATTCCGGCGACAGCTATGGCGCTTATCACCGTGTTCGGACATCACGCGGTATTTGACGTTGATGAGCTTGGTTTTACGGCTGACGCGAGAGGTTTCCAGAATCACGATCCAGGTAAGGGCAAGGAGGGTGAGATCGCACTACGAAATTGCGATGAAATATTTACTACAACCGACGCCGAATTATCCCTCGCCTGCCTTTCTCCTGCTTTTCTTTCCTTTCGTTTCGTTTCTTTGAGCTTTCTGACTCCGCAGACTCGCCCCTGTGACGGTTTCGCTTTGCACTGCAGATTCTCGCTGCTCGCGAGGGGGCGCCCCAGATGGAAAGACTGTTGTTGCCGTGAGAGGGTTCTCCTCTCAGAGGTTTCAGAACTGCATGGCTTAACGCTCTTCAGATGCGACATCCTGTTTTATTGGATGTTGTCGACGACGCATTTCATCGATTTTAGAGGAGCAAGAGGAACGCCGCCATCGCTTCATGGATTTGGAGAGGCTGAGTACCGAAATGAGCTTGTGGTCGCGCTTCCAAGATCTGACTTGAGAGTGTTCCAGTTCGTGTTGAAGGTCTCGAGACGCTTCTGCTAGATTACATCGTTGTTTCAGATCTTCGCTCAGAACACGGCTGAGAAGGCCGATCGTCAGACGGCTGACACGCGATCGTAGAGTCTTTGAGTGCCTTCCAAGCGCCAGATGCGCTTTCTACTGAGACGATCGCGTTGTATATCTTCTGCCACGGTTCGGCGATACCATGACTTTTGCGCCTTCAGATTTTTACGCTTGAGAGGTGTCATTTCCTAGAGGATTCGATGCTCAACACTTCCCACCAGCCAAAGATCGGCGTAATCCTCCAGACCCGCCCAAGTTTGGTATTGGATTGTCCTCGAGTTTAGTGAGTCCATCAAACTTGACAAGATGTTACTGAACCAGTGTTGTCCGAGGGTTTAACCTCCAATCGATTTGGATGATTCTCCTTTGCTTTGATCCTGCGGTGACACGACAAGCCATGCTAAGTGTGTTGAGTTTAAACGAGCAAGAATTACAGACGGATTTTATTTTAAGAAAACCCTACCATAACCTGAAGTTTGCAGATGGAAGAAATGACACGTGTGAATTGAACACGCGACCACAGAGAGAGAGAGTTAAAGAAAATATACTATCAACGAGTTCCAACGACAACGCGAATCCAGCTTGATCTATATATACAGATATTCTAACACCACGCGATCTCCTGCTTACGTAATCCCTGGCACTAAGTTCTCGCCTGAAACCCTTGTTCCTTCTATAGCCATCCTCAGATACGCGCAATTACTATACATAACCGATGCCGAACGCTTAATTTTACAGCCCGCACCTTTACCCCAGATAGGGTGCGCGATGAGTACAGAATTATTATTTACACACCAACAGCGAGCCGAATGGCCAAGGCGGCGAGTTCGGCCAGAAAGCTTCTTGATATATAACGCTTAACGCCGCTATACGAATCCGCCTACGATGGGGTTTCCGGTCACGAATCCTCGCTGAGACGCATCGATGTCTCACTTGCCCACCCGCTGAGGTGAGTTTTCACGAGCTCAAGTTTGAATTGCCAGTGAAATGTATCAATTACTATTTACGACCGATCTCAATTGTCTAAGAGACATAACTATCTGAATCATAATTTTGAATATTTTCCCAAGACCCGCTTTCTTCATCTGACTTCTCCTCAGGTTTAATGACTGAACCATTTTTTTTCTTTCCGCCTCTGCCCCTTTACTTTTTTCAAGATCACCTTTTCTCCCGCTTCTTTCAACCTAATGACTTGACTACTTTTTTTTTTTGCTTTGTTGGTCCCCTGCTTTTGCTTTTTTAAGAACGGCTTCCTGAACTTTTGACGAAAGTGTTTCGCTAATCTCTTTCTACCGATGGATTGTTGAATCCCTTATCCATCTTTTCAATCAACCCTCTTAATACTTTTAAAGACTATTGGTCCGACCTTCGATGAGATCTAGTGCCTGTTTCTTATTGTCCCGTGATCCTCTAGAATCATGGGTAGCAGAATTGTGATAGAAAGTCTACCCATTTTCTTGCTTATTTCACGGTAGATTTTGTAGTATCGTGAGCGATAAGACGGCCCTAGGATTCCACGATGAATACCAAAGACGCGCCAAAAGACTTGCAATATTTTGAGATGCTAGAGGCTAGAGCAGGAAAAAGCAATCTATAATGAAAAGGGCCTAACATTTTCGGGTCTGCAAGAGTTTAGTCCTACCGTATAAAAACACCTTTATTTATTCCATATTTTGCTTCTTCTAACTTGTCTAGTGCTTCACTATAGTTGTGCTGGAGTGGGCTGAAGAGACCCACGTCGAGGGATATGCGGAATGCCATGAGCAGATGCATAATTTGTTTAAGGCAATAATCAAAAATTCCCAAGAATACGGTAAACGCGTCCATCCATAATTAAAAGCGCCACGAGCCAAAGAAGCACTATAGTTATTAGTTGAGTATGTACGAATAGGAGCTATACTTACACATCTACTAGATATTTCTGAAAGTTTTCAACCAACCAAGATATTCCAAGACATGTATCAGCTAACCTTGTTAATACCCAAACGTAGCTTCATCTTCACACTTTAATCACGATACCATCCTTTCAGTAATGAGCTGTACCTTGATTAATAATCATAGGAGGAAGTGGTACACCCGCCGACATCGCTGACATTATTGGCCACCCATAAGTCGCGATCCATTATGGGTTAGACGCGTATTCTCCTGCCCTTCTGCATATAACTCAGATCGCTGCCGATCCCATCATGAAACCCTTCGTCATTCATATTGTATTCATCTTTAGGCTGAATCTTATATCGCTTAATAACCCGAAGCAGCTTTCAGACGCCGACATACATATACACTAAATTTATTTCCTGCTCACCTTGGAGAAAGTAATCTTTAGAGTAAGAGGATTATCCGCCAACGACGCCGACGATCTAATCGGACTGCTAGCTTTAATTTATCTCGTTCGATCCAGGAATCGCTATAACCAACGTTTCCCTACCATTTACGACCACTTATTCGCTTCCCCCACCAACTGTACAAGCTCTCCTTCACCACACATAACCCAGGTAACCCCCAATCATCCATAATGAAATCCATCGGACGATCGATTTCTCCTCATACCGCTAATAATAATTGCGATGGTGGTGGCTCTCCGACGCCAGAAGTAGATCCAAAGCAGTTCGATCACAGAGTGTAGAATATGGTAGATCATATTTTTCTGCAGATGCACGAATAGATGGTTCATTGGACTTCCGGTAATGATTAATCGCAAGATCTATCTGTTCCTCCCGTTCTTTCCTAACCCGTTCTTTGAGCCGACCCATTCCGGTGTTGATAGTATTGGATTTGGCTCACTACAGTACAACCTTGTGCGGGGTATCTATGAGGATTTGAAGGCTAGGCGCCAAGGGTCACATGATTGGTTTCACTATCACGGGCGGTTTCACCGTAAACGACGTTACTTCAGCCCCCCCCCCCCCTAAAAAAAAAAAAAAAAGAAATAAAGAGCTGAGGTTCCGGCCAATTGCGGATACTGTGTAAAATTTTAATCCCCATCAACAAGCTAGTGCTAACAATGTCTCTATACGATTAGCACCACACTACGAAAATGGTGTTGTAGCTGTATACCCCGTTCATGTACCGGTCCCGTGAGTTTGAGTTTATGTTTTATCACCCAATTACAGACAACTAAAGTCATAATGCACAGCTCCTACCAAGAAGTGTTCATCATCATCAATTAGTAAGCATGTGTAGGTGCGCCCCCGTCCATCAATTGATGTTCTCCATCAGGAGCTGTAGACAGTCCATCACGATCCCCGATAGACCACGATCCTAGCCATACCTCCTTGAGTTCGTCTATTATTTAGCCCTGCCGATGTTACTCTCAAAAAGCCCCCCCCCCCCAACAAACAGCCTAGAACAACTAGAAGACAACTAGGTCGCTCTTGGAAGGGAATGATCATTGCCCTTAACCACAAGATGCAGAACATTTCTCAAGTTGCCAATTCTCAAGGGGCGGCGATGGACAGTATTCCGCAGGGTACGACGTGTGACAGTAGAAGCTGTCGAGTTAGTCAAGCGAGGTCAAACGAGATGCAAAGGTCTTCGTAAAGAAGAGAGGTAATAGCAGATGATGAGAATCAAATAAGATAGACTTATCCGACCTCAGATGAGCATGCCGCGACGTAACAAGTTTTATAAGATGAGAAAGACAGAAGACGCTATGTAGCGAAAAGAAGAAGAGAAAGGAAAACAGAAACGGTCGGGAGAGCCTCTAATATACCCATGGAAATCACATGACTAATCCCAAATGATCCACACCACGCAACCGAACGGAAATCCATAGAACGCGATAGAAACCTTCTGACTAATCCAACTCCGCGTAACCTAACGACTCCATCAACCGATCCATGAAAGTAGCCGTTCTGAAGCCCTGCGAACAGTTTTAACCTTCGTTCGAGCCGCCCCTGCTTTCCTGCGATGCGCGCATGGAAGACATCGACCGCGGGCGTATCAGTATGATAGGCGGCATGGGTTCCTGCAGAGGGCCGGCCAGATTCCGCCCACTGACGTAAGACAGGTTGCCGTTATTCCTCGCTCTCCGCGAGTCCGTAATCTCCTCAATCTCATATTCTTCCTCCCGCTGACGACGACGTGGGGGTGGTTGTACCGACTGCAAGACGGGTCCCGCAAGGCGGGCCCAATAACGATATACATAAGAAGATTCACGCTCCGTGAAGAGGTCAACTCGCACGCCAGACAGAGATAACTGCCCCATTAATAAGGCACGGTCCGAAATTTTTCTTCCAAATGAAATTTTCCTCGAATCATGCGGGTGCGGATGTTCTTTGGCTGAGACAAAGCACCATGCCACCGATATCAGACGTACATGCGTCGCTTCAGACGCAAGGCTTGTTTACTTACTTTGCCATTGCCGTCGGATATTGGGCAACAGAAGATTCAGCTGAGCCCATCATCTTCCCCATGTTTTTGGCGTCGAGGCTGGGTGGTGTCTTTTCGGAAGTTTTGATCGTTACTGTGAACCGAGGGTGGAAGCCGAAGTTTGCAAAGAATGGTGTGGCTTTTGTGGAGGCGGAAACCTGATTGTTAGCGGAGAATTCGGCCATGGGGAGCCATTTGACCCAATCGTCCTGTTGATAGGATACGTAGCCTCGTAGATATTCTTCCGATTCTGACGTTAAGCCTCTCGGTTTAGCGCCGGTTTCGGGTGGAAGGCGGTGGGCGATTCTTGCTTCAATTAAAGGTGTTCTGCATTTCTTTCCAGAACTTGGCGGTGAATTGTGTGCCACGATCCGAGGTGATATGCGTACGGAGACCATGGATTTTCCAGACATTCCGCAGGTATAGTTGGGCGACGTCCTCAGCGTTGACGGTAGTATTGCAGGGTAGGAGGTGTCGCATCTTTGTCAGTCGATCTACGATTATCATGATGGCGTCGTAGCTTTCACTCTACCGTAGTCGATGTGAAATCCATTGATCTTAACTGCATGGTTGTTCGGGTATTGGTAGAGTCGAATCTGTGAGTTTTCCGTTGGTCTTGGTTTTCTTCGCCCGGCAGGTATGACAGATTCGGACGTGGCGGCCGATGTAGTTTCATCTGGTAGGTAGTAGTCTCTTGATTAAATTTCAAAGGTTTTTCGCGTCCGGATGTCCGTGGAAGGCGTCGTGGTAAGTTTAAGATTTGGAGTTTGAGTGCGTAGTCGAGGGACGTATAGATTACGATAAAGCAATCGTCGCCGTTACCGATGCGTTCGGTAGGTGATATTTCGCCGATTGTCGACTTGCGCTTTGTTTAGCATTTCCAATATCTTTTTGCGAGAATGGGTCAGCTTTGTATCACTCGTTAAATAATGTGTCAGGTGGCGTTCTTTTCAGCGGGTTCGTTTGATAAAAGCCATCGTAAATAAACAGTTTATTCTCACTCTTAAAGCAGGCTCTGATGCAAATGCCTTTCATCCTCTCAGGTGAAATCTCACGATCTCGCTTGTCGGCGTGTCCGATTTCCCCTTGTTTCGATGCTGTATTTTTCGTGGATCGGTTGATGGAGTCGTTAGATTCTGGGAGTTGAATTAGTCGGAGGTTTCTATCGTGTTTTGGGTTTCTGTTAGGTTCTTGTGGTGTGAGTCGTTTGAGATTAGTCGTGAAGGATTTCCTTGAGTATATATGAGGGCTCTCATAAACCGTTTCTGTTTTCCTTCTCTTCTTCTTTCCTCGCATAGCGTCTTACGTATCTCTATCTTTCTCTTCTTGTCCGTCTGGCGTATTATCTGAGGTAGGACCCTTCTTCTCTCTGTTTGTTTATCATCTGACGCCGTTATTCTCTTCCTTCTGAAGACCTTTGCCTCGCCTAAGCTCGACCTACTTGTCATGGCGTCGTCTGCGGAATCTTCATCGCCCATGGCCAAGTGTTGATATGGCCAGTTGAGCGGCAGAGGTATTATTAGCGTGCTTGCCTTCCGTTAAAATTTGTTTGGTCTTCATAAATCTTCGAGGTTCTTATGGTCGGATATAATGGCGATTGGGTGTGCAGCTCCTTCAGGTTCGGGTAATTCGCCGAAAGATCATTATGATTCAGGAGTTCTTTATCGTAAATCTCGTGAATTCTGTTTCGGCGAAGTCTTCTTGGAGAAATGGGGTCAGAAGGTATTGTTGTCGTCGTATTGTGAGTATCTTGCGGCGGAGCGTAGTCTGAGCATCACTTTCGCGATGATTTCATACCGAAGTCGAAGTGGGCAGGGCGAAGGCGGTGGTGAAAACCTTTGAGGGTATTGAGCAGCAGGCTTCACTTGTCCATGCCCATGTTATATCTTTCTTTGTCAGTACACTTAGCGGTGCAGCAAGCTTGGAGAACCCATATATGAATCGGCGATAGAAGTTGGCAAATCCGAGGAATGCTTGTACGTCTTTGACCGTCTTGGGAACCGTCCAGTTTTGCACTGTATCCACTTTCTTGGGGTCCATCCGGATGCCGTTGGGTTCAATAATGAGGCCGAGGTAGGTGGTACTCTGTGTGTGGAACTCGCATTTCTCCGGTTTCAGCAGTACCCCGTTTGACTTCAGGGCTTCGAGGACTTTTTCGACGTGGACTTGATGTTCCTCGAGGGTGTCGCTATAAATCAGAATGTCATCGAGGTAGGCTGTGCAGAATAGATCGAGAATCTTCGCGGACCTTGATCGTTGATGAAGTGTTGAAATGTGGCGGTCGTTGGTGAGGCGAAGGCATTACCGTGTATTCAAAGTGAATGCTCGGGTGCGGAGCTGTCTTCCATTCTTCGTAGTTCGATTCTGATTATATCCCTGTCGAAGGTCTAATTTGGTGTACCATTTAGCTTTGGACAGTCGATCGAGTGTTTCTCGGATAAGTGGTAAAGTCTTGGTTCTTTATTGTCAGCTCGTTTAGGCCACGATAGTCAACACAAAGGCGCAGAGTTCCATCAGCTTTCTTAACAAATAGGACAGGGGCACCTGCGGGGGAGGAGCTAGCTCGTATGAATCCTTTCATTAGGTTCTCCTGTATGTACTTCCTAAAAGCAATCAATTCGTCGCGGAACATGCCATAGAGTGGCCTAAGGGGTGGTTCTTTGCCCTCCTTGAGCGGTATCTTGTGATCGTATGGCCGGCGCGGGGGCATTCCGTTGGCAAGATCTTCATCCATCATGACGTGGAACCTTTTATATCGTGTTGGTACTTTGGTTCTCCAGTCGGTCTTCGGTGCGTTGTCGATAGCCTGGTCCAGTTCTGCGATAGTGGTACTGGATATCTGGAGTCTGCCCCTCCGAGCGAAATGGTAGAGGGCGGCCGAACTGACGAGGTGGAAGCGAGGTGGCGGGGTGATTGCTTTGACATGGGTGGCTTTCTTGGAGGCGTTGCACTTGCTCTTGCAGTACTCGGAATCGAACTGTATGGTGTTATCCTTGAACCGTAGAGTGGCGTCGTGCAACTGGAGCCAGGGGATTCCTAGTACAAGGGGATAAGAGCCAAGTTTGGTGACAAAGAAAGGAATGGTTTCATGGTGGGTACCGATGGACATTGGTAAGTATATAGGTGGGTGATTTGGCCGGAAGAAATGTGTCGGCCGTCTATGACTTCGAGGATTCGAGGTGATTTGAGTGGGAGTAGAGGGAAGTGGTGATGGCCTTGTGAATGTTTCATCGATGAATCTTGACACGAACAGCAGAGTATCAATCAATCGTGAGGTTTGAATGGGAGTTTTATTGTTTTACAATTTCTACAGAAGCAACAAAATAATCACCATCCAATTTATCCTCTACGATAGGTGAGATAGAGAACGCAGACAAAGGAAAAAAGATTATTATCCGACGTTCGACTAGTGAAACCCGACTGAGGAGCGTGACGGCGTGAATGTCGCCGCTTGCGGTGGAGGAGCACCCTCATAATGCTGATTTAATGCAAGGCGATGGAGGATGCGAAAGACGCTGACGGCGCAAGAAGATACATTGCGTTGTTGTCCCGCCCATTGCTTTCAAAGAAGCGGAGGTTTTCCGCTGCTGACAGCGCAGAAGTGTTTCAGCAAAGAGCATCAAAATTTTTGGGCGGAGAGGCCCACGAATGAGATCCGGCAGGGACGGGGTACAGCATGTGGTGAATTGGCCCATCAGATACGGATGCCCTTTGTTCAACCTTTTCGCCCGGATCTTATTGCTGGTGAGGGGGTCGATAGGCTTCCACAAAAAGCCCGTCTCAGTTATCAGATCCTCGGGTCCTCGGAAAGTCCTTCGCCAGAAAGATCAATCTGCCTTCATCAGCCATGAGGCTACAATGCGGAGGAATCAGAGAAAGGAGAAAGTCTCTTTGCTTACCTGCTGACGAAGGGCGATGCCGTCCGGCCTCCGAACGATGCTCAAGCGGCAACAAATGCGGGAGGAGAAAGGCGGCGGGCGATTGACAAGAGGAACGACCTTGCGCTTCTTCCTTCCATTCAACAGATAGATGACTGCCGTTGTTACGGAACCTGCCGCTGACCTCGAAGCCATCCGAGCCGTGATAAACCCAGGAGCCAGAATGACTATCGAATTTCGCGATCCTAATCCTGACCATGTACAAGGCTGACCGCGGCATATGTGAGCGACGGCGATGGGATTGGGCGGTGGCGGTATCAGGCGATGCTGACAAGAGGTTCAAAATTGATGACTTTTCCCATTGATGCATTTCGGCGAAGAAGCGATGGCCTTCGCTTGCCGCGATACGGGTTTTATGAAAGCTGCCGAAAGGCGGTTTTGTTCGAATTGTTGTTTGAATTCCTCCACATTATTGGGGAGGGACCCATGGAGGTGAGTCGACATTACAGACGTGCGGATGACACGGATGAATCTCAATGCGGCGGCGATGGATAGTATTCCGAAGTCTGACGTCGACAGTAGAAGCTGTCGAGTTAGTCAAGCGAGGTCAAACGAGATGCAAAGCGTCTTCAGAAAAGAAGAGAATAACGTATGTATTAGAAGCGAAGATAGAGAATTGGTCAGCGGTATGATACGCCAGGTACGAACAAGTGTTATAGTATGAGAGTACAGAAGACGTTGCGTAAGGAAAAGAAGAAGAGAAAGGAAAACAGAAACGAAGCGAGGGAGAGCCCTCTAATATACCCAAGGAAATCCTGCGATGACTAATCCAGAATGACTCACACCACGCAACCGAAAAGAAACCCATAGAACGCGATAGAAACCTTCTGACTAATCCAACTCCGCGTAACCTAACGACTCCATCAACCGATCCATGAAACCAATATTATAAGGAGACCATGGTCAACTATCAAGAGATTTCTTAAGAAAACACTTGTACGAGGTCATACACAGAATCTACCCCGCTCAGCAATGCCAGAGAAATTAAATAGCTGTGCCACAAGATCGTTGCTGCCAGTAGCTCTAACCTCTCGTACAATAACTACGTGAGAGTTACTCAACGTAAATACCCCCGAAGTCTATTTACACCTGGTTGATTGCGTTCTGAGACAAAAAGGGATAAAGAAATTGAGGGCAAAAAAAAGGCCACCATTATCTGAAGCTGATACAGCTAGGAGACATCAGTGGGTAGAAGAGAGAAGAGATTGAACAGCTGAGAATTTTGAAGGGGTAGTATGGAGTGATGAGTGTATAGTGGAAACGTTTAAAGACTCTCATCAGACATGGGTTTTTAGAACTCTACCGGATAAGTATTTAAAGAAATGTATAGACCCTAAAAAGCCTAGAAGAGGTGTGTTTTTGAAGGTATTGGGTTGTTTTTGAGGGCATAGTAAAGGCATATTCACACCACTTATTGTCACGCCAGTCAACAAAGGCGTCTACCCCACAACCTACAATACCCACTCCTACCTATTTTGAATCAAGTCAGCAACAAAATAGATGATTCTAGATTCCTTCAAGATAATTCACCTATTCACAAAGTGAAAATTGTTACAGAGTATTTTGAGGAAAATAATACAAAGGTGCATCAGCAAAAAATGACATGTCGTCTTGGGGCATTTGGGCCCCCGAGATACCTCATATGATCCAAATGCCCCAAGACTTTTGCTTACCCATACAGCGATGCTTGGGTGCCACGCGACCTCCGCCCTGCATCTTTTCGTCAAAAAGCGTACTCAAGATGCAAATCAAATCTTTTCGCTTCAAGACGTCATCTCAACGTCTCATGACGAGTTCGTACTCTGACAACTGAAGTTGCAATTTCTATCAATATGTTTGTATATTGACCAATCAAAGTCGTCTGATCACATTTTACGATCAATTAACTATGAATCGTTGCTCTCTTCTGTCTTTAATCTGAGAATTTGGAAAATCACACAACGTTGTTTGCCTATAAAATCTCGCCGTTTGACCATTACATACTTCGTTCTTTCTCATTGTTTACCAATAAAAACTCTTCCTCTAACCATTGTACTTTGTTCTTTCTCGTCGGTTGCCATGGACGCCAACTCCAATACCGATGGCATTGGGTTAGTTAATAGTATCTCGTTGATCATTAGCCAACCAGCTTTTTCAATTAGAGTCTTGAGCTCAATTTCAAATTGACCTAAATTACAATTTCAGGGAGTTTTCGTCTTGTTGAAATCGCTTAAGTTTAGCGACGTTCGTGTATTTTGAGACGGCCGCTCCCCAAAATACCCCTTGCTACTACTGCCACTAGTATAACCTGTACCGCTGATGACCTCAGGGAGGCAAGCCTTATTTGATGATTGCCCAGAAGACTGTTGGTCTTGACGGGCTTCGAGGTCTAGATTTGTAATAGGAGTTTCTATTATGTTCTCTTAGTTTCTATTGCACGCATATATGAGTTATCCTTGTATAAGGGTTACTGGATATATAAGAGAGTTTGGTCTCGGATTTTGTTCTTTTTCTCTTCTCTTTCCTTTCTTCTTCACGCAATCTCTGTATATCATTCCGAGAATAATACTTTTGTCTCATATTCCACAAAGAAGTCCCGCTTGGTTTACCGATCAAGTAGACCTATCCCATAGCCCATAGCTTCGAACTTAGTACTCCATCTCGGTTGTGTTCCTTAGCATCATAGTCCCTCGATTATAGTCCCACGGTACAAAAATATTATCGTTTGTATAGCTCGAGCTCAAAAATCACGGGACAAGTCTCATGGCAACGGCTCCGACCCAAGACTACAGCACCACGAACCCAAATAGAACTCCATCAAATGAAGCTATTAAGAAGCGGCCTTTTGTAATTACATTCTCTAGTATATAATAATGAAATCTGTTATGTCTAATACTTTGTATACAATCCTTTTGCCCGGATTACAGCTTTAATCCTTCTTGTCATTCCTTCTACTAAAGCCTCAAACAATCTCTCATATATTAACTCCCAACAGTGAATTAAAGCAAATCAGCAAAAAACGATTTGTCATCTTGGTGTAACTGGGCGCCCGAGATCTCCAGACGCTCCAAATACCCCAAAATCTTTGCTTACCTGTAGATCGACACCGGGACGTCACAAAACGGAGCCAGTGCATCTCTTTGCCAAACGACGACGTCACGACAGTTTAAGAGGTAAATTCATCTTTTGACGCCTAACGTCTCAAGGGGCGGCGATAGCGAGTATTCCGCAGGGTACGACGCGACAAGAGAAGTTCGCCGAGTTAGTCGTCGAAAGGCGTCTTCAGTAAGGAAGAGAAGTGACGCGTGTTCAGATTGATAAACAACAGAAAGAGAAGTGGTCCTACTCCAGATGATACGCCGCGACGGACAACTAGTAGAGAAAGATAGTGATATAGAAGACGCTATGGCGAAAGAAGAAGAGAAAGGAAAACAGAAACGGCGAGTGAGCCCTCATATATACTCAAGGAAATCCTTCGACGACTAATCTCAAATGACTCACATCAAGAACCTAACAGAAACCCAAAGAACACGATAGAAACCTCCTGACTAATTCAACTCCGCGTAACCCAACGACTCCATCAACTGACCCATGAAAGTAGCACCCCCCTTCAAGCGCGAGCTCCTGCGAGCCTGAGTCTTGATCTTCGTCTCGAGTGGCCCCGGTTTCCCAGGGTATTGTGCTTGGAAGACATCGACTGCGGCGGTATCGTTGTGGTAGGCGGCGGGTTCCCAGGTAGGGTCGGTGTATCCTGTCCACTTGACGAAGCATTGCAGGCCGTTATTCCTTGTTTCCCGCGAGTCCAGAATCTCCTCGACCTCATACTCCTCCTCTTGTTCGACCATGATAGGTGGAGGGGGTGGTTGTATCTGACCCGGTACGGGGTCCTGTGCGGCGGGGTCCAATAGCGACACATGGAAGACAGGGTGTATCTTCATGCTCCGGGGAAGGTCGACCCGGTAGGCGTATGGGGAGATGACTGCCTTGATGGGGAACGGTCCAAGCTTCTTCCAGTCGAGCTTCCTAGAATTGCGGGTGGTGCGTATGTTCTTTGCCGAGATAAAAACCATATTACCGATATTATACACGGGCGTTGGGGTCCGCTTTGCATTGGTGGCTTGTTCCTGTTGGTCTTGTGCTGTTCGGATATTGGTGCGCAGGTATTCGTGGAGCTCCATCATTTTCCCGGCGAAGCCCTTGGCGTCGAGGCTAGGGGGCGTCTTGTCGAAAGGTTTGATCGTTACGGTGAACCGGGGGTGGAAGCCGAAGTTTGCAAAGAAAGGTGTGGCTTTTGTGGAGGTGGAGACCTGGTTATTAGCAGAGAACTCGGGCATGGGGAGCCACTTGACCCAATCATCCTGTTGGTAGGACACGTAGCCTCGCAGGTATTGTTCCATCACGGCGTTTAATCTTTCGGTCTGACCGTCGGTTTCCGGGTGGAAGGCAGTGGACATTCTTGCTTCGATTCCGAGGTGTTTACACAACTCTTTCCAGAATTTGGCAGTGAACTGTGTGCCACGGTCGGAGGTGACATGTGTAGGGAGGCCATGGAGTTTCCAGACATTCCGTAGGTATAGTTGGGCGACATCTTCGGTATTCACAGTTGTATTGCAGGGTAGGAGGTGTCGCATCTTCGTTAGTCGATCCACGATTACCATGATTGCATCGTATCCCTCACTTTCCGGTAATCCCGTGACGAAGTCCATTGACACTTCCTGCCAGGGCTGTTCGGGTGTGGGTAGAGGTCGGAGTACACCGAGTTTTCCGTGGGTGCTTGGTTTGCTTCGTCGACAGGTATGACAGTTCCGGACGTAGCGGCCAATATATTTCCGCATGCGAGGCCAGTAGTAGTCCCTACTGATGAGTTCGAATGTCTTTTCGCGTCCGGGGTGTCCAGCAGAGGGAGCGTCGTGGTAAAGCTTGAGGATTTGAAGTTTCAGGGGGTCGTAGTCGGGGACATATAGGTTACCCCGATACAGCAGTGGTCCTTCGTTCTCGGTGCATTCGGCCAGTGAGATATCCTTCGATTGTCGTTTGCCTTTGTTTCGCATTTCCAATATCTTTTGCGGGAATGGGTCAGCTTCATATCCTTCATTAAATAACTTGTCCAGTGAGGCGTTCTTTTCAGCGGGTTCGTTTGATGAAGAACCCGCCAACAAATTTAGCTTAGTTTCCAAATTCTCCTTCTTCAAGACAACCTGGCTCTGGTGCAAATGCCTTTCATCCCCCTCTCCAGGGAGATCTCCTGCTCTCCTTGTCAGTGCGTCTGGTTTTCCACCTTGCTTCCCTGCCTGTACTTGATGACGAAGTTGAATCTTGAAAGATATTCAGCCCAGCGTGCTTGCCTCCGATTGAGTTGTTTGGTGCTCATGAAGTATTCGAGGTTCTTATGGTCGGATATGACGGCGATTGGGTGTGCAGCTCCTTCCAGTTCCGGGCGCCACTCCTCGAAAGATCGTATGATTGCCAATAGTTCTTTATCGTAAATCTCAAGAGTGCTTTTTGGAGAAGTAAGCGACGGGTCGGAGGGTGTTGTTATCGTCGTATTGTGAGAGTATGCCGGCGGAGACGTAGTCTGAAGCGTCAGTTTCCACGACGATTTCCTTCTCGGGGTCGAAGTGGGCAAGGACGGGGGCGGTGGTAAAAGCTTCGTTGAGGGTATTGAACGCGGCTTGGGCTTCACTTGTCCATGCCCATGCTATATCTTTCTTTGTCAGTCTACTCAGCGGTGCGGCCAGCTTGGAGAACCCATATATGAACGGGCGATAGAAGTTGGCGAATCCGAGGAATGCTTGTACATCTTTTACCGTCTTAGGGACCGTCCAGTTTTGCACTGTATCCACTTTTTTGGGGTCCATTCGGATGCCGTTGGGTTCGATGATGAGGCCGAGGTAGGTGGTGCTTTGTGGAACTCAGATTCTCGGTTTCAACAAGATCCCGCTTGCCTTCATCTTCGAGGACTTTTTTCGACGTGGGCTTGATGTTCCTCGAGGGTATCGCTATAAATTAGGATATCGTCAAGGTAGGCTGTGCAGAATAGGTCGAGGTACTCGCGGACGCAATCGTTGATAAAGTGTTGGAAGGTGGCCGGCGCGTTGGTGAGGCCGAAGGGCATGACCGCAGACTGGCCAGACGCGGAAGGCTGTCTTCCATTCTTCGCCTTCAGCCATCCGGATCTGATTGTACCCCTGACGGAGGTCCAACTTGGTGTACCATTTGGCCTTGGAGAGTCGATCGAGTGTTTCCCTAATGAGTGGTAAGGGATACCGATTCTTTATCGTTAGCTCATTTAGGCCGCGATAGTCGACACAGAGGCGGAGAGGTCCATCAGCTTTTTTAACAAATAGGACGGGGGCACCGGCAGGGGAGGAGCTAGCTCGTATGAAGCCTTTCTTTAGGTTCTCCTGTATATACTTCCGAAGAGCAATCAGTTCGTCGCGGGACATGCCATAGAGTGGCCCAAAGGGTGGTTCTTTGCCTTCCTCGAGCGGTATGATATTATCATACGGCCGGCGTGGGGGCATTCCATTGGCGAAGTCTTCATCCATCATGACGTAGAACAGTTTGTATCGTGCTGGTACTTTGGCTCTCCAGTCGGTCTTCGGTGCGTTGTCGATTGCCTGGTCCAGTTCTTCGATAGTGGTGCTGAATATCTGGAGTTTGCCTCTCCGGGCGAAACGGCAGAGGGCGACTAAGCTGACAAGGTGGAAGCGAGGTGGCGGGGTGATTGCTTCGACAGGGACGGCTTTTTCGGAGGCGTTGCACTTGCTCTTACAGTACTCAGAATCAAACTGTATGGTGTTCTCCTTGAACCGCAGAGTGGCGTCATGCAGCTGGAGCCAGGGGATTCCTAGTACGAGGGGGTAAGAGCCAAGTTTGGTGACGAAGAAAGGAACGGTTTCATGGTGATCGGCGACATTGGCAAGTAGCATAGGTGGGTGATTTGGCCAGTAAGATATGGGTCAACCGCCTATGACTTCGAGGATGCGAGGTGACTTGAGGGAGGAGAGGAGAAATATATGAACGTTGTTTCATCAATGAATGCGAACCCGGAGCAACCAGTATCAATCAATGCGTAGGTTTGAATGGGAGTTTTATTGTTTACAATTTTACAAGAAGCAACAAAATAATCACCATCCAATTTATCCTCTACAGACGATACCGAGAAGCCAGAGATAGAGAACGCAGACAAAGGAAAAACATTAGATGGTCCCGAGCAGGGGCCATTGATCAAGCCCGGGACTAGTGAAAACCCGACTCGGAGGAGGCGGAGCTGGTGATCGGCGGGGGAGCGGGGTCGTCGGTGCTGCGGGTGGGTGCGAGGAGGGCACCCCTCATAGCCGGTTGATTGCTACGGGGGCGGTTGGCGGAGGGACAGTTGGCAAAGACGTGACCGGGGTTGGCGCAGTACATGCACAGGTTGTTGTCCCGCCTCCATTGCTTCTCAGCAGCGGAGGTTTTCCGTTGGCCGTTGACAAAGGTGTAGCGTTGTTCAGCAGCGGGGCGTTGGGTGGATCGGGCCTGGAGGGCGGAGAGGTCCATGGGGGCGAGACCTCCGGCAGTGTGGGACGGGTGTGCAGTGGCGGGGGGAGCGGTGAATTGGCCCATCGTATTACGGATGGCCCTTTGTTCAACCTTTCGGCTCCGGATCTGGTTGTCGATGGTCATGAGGGTGGTCGCATAGGCTTCCACAGTGTTGGGCCTGTCCGTCCTGTAGCTCATTGCATCCTTGAGGTCCTCGGAAAGTCCTTCGGCCAGAGCATCAATCTTTGCCCCTTCATTGTAGTCAAGGTAGGCCACAATGCGGAGGAACTGGGAGTAGTAAGTGGCAAAGTCTCCTTTGCCTTACCTGAGGGCGACGAGTTGGCGGCGGGCGGTGCCTCGGGGGTCCGGGTCTCCGAACGATGCTTCCAAGTGGGCAACAAATGCGGTGACGGAGGAGAAAGGTGCGGCGGGGTTAGCATTGACAAGAGGAACGACCTGGTCTAGGGCCCTTCCTTCCATTCGGCTAACAGTATAGATGACCTTTGCTGCTTCGTTACGGAACCTGTCGTCGTTGACCTCGAGTTTCATTCGGAGTTGGGTGATAAACCCAGGGAGTTTAAGACGGCATTATCGAATTTCTCGCGATCCTAACTTTTCGACCTGAAGGCGGGCGGCGCGATCAGCGGGTGAGCAACGGGCGATGGAAAGGGGCGGCGGCGGCATCGGCGATGTTGAGGTCCAGGTTGAGCCGGTTTATTTGCTTCTTCGTTGTCGACGACTTTCATGGCGGCGAAGAAGGATGTAGTTCGTTTGCCGCGATGACACGGTTTTAGTTTTCATGGTGGGCGAATAGGGCGGCGGGGTCTTGTTCGAATTGTTGTTTGAATTCCTCCAAATTATTGGGAGGGACCCATGGAGGTGGGCCGAATGATACAGACGCGCGGATGATGACGACGAACGTAATCTCGCGGCGATAGCGTAGATTCCGCAGACGACGACGACAGAAGCTGTCGAGTTAGTCAAGCGAGGTGCAAAGGTCTTCGTAAGGAAGAGAAGTAACGGCGTTCGTATTGATAAACAGCGTAGGTACAGCAGTGGTCCTACCTGGTATGATATGCCAGGTACGGACAAGTAGTAGAGTATAGAGATACAGAAGACGTTGCGTGAGGAAAGAAGAAGAGAAAGGAAAACAGAAACGAAGCGAGGGAGAGCCCTCATATATACTCAAGGAAATCCTTCGATGACTAATCTCAAATGACTCACACTGCGCAACCGAACAGAAACCCAAAGAACACGATAGAAACCTCCTGACTAATTCAACTCCGCGTAACCCAACGACTCCATCAACCGATCCATGAAATAACGCCGTCTCAACACTAGTATCTTTGGCCCGATTTACAGGTTTCGCTAGAAGTATTTGCTGGCAGTATGAGATCACTCGGCAAAAGGTACATTGACTAGGACATGGTTTCCGCGCGCCAGTCAAATCTATTCGTCTATCTGTCTATCTCAGTCTATGTACATAATTGCTAGCGCCCTACCTACCTCCGCGCTGCCTACGTGCCTACTTACCTCCGCGCTACCTCGCTGCCTATCCCCGCACCTCGTTGCCTCTCTGCCTACACCCGCACCATACTGCCTATCTTCCTACCTCCGCGCTGCCTACCTGCCTATTCCAGCACCTCACTGCTTACCTTCCTATCTATTTGGAGCTTAATTGATCTGGATTTTGTGTACCGTTATACGTCGATTTGAGAGTAGATTTGAGTGTAGAATTGTTGCTGATTTAGGTGTCGACTTAGTGCAATTAGTCGACATTTTGATGTCTTTTTGGGAGTCTATTTGGGTGTCAATTTGGGTATCAATTTGCTGCTATTTAGCAGTCTGTAGTGGTGTCAGTATAGGCGTCAAAATACAGGTAGGTGAAAACTTATCCAGTGATCGCTGCAGATAGGAAGTAATCTTCGCTGCAGGTAGGAGGTAAGCGTCGCTTCAGGTAGGGGTTAAGCTTCGCTGCATGTAGGAGGTAAGCTTCGCTGCAGGTAGGAGGTAAGCGTCGCTGCAGGTAGAAGGTAGGAGGTGAGGTAGGTGTCGAGAGGAATGTAAGCACGAAGGCAGCAGGCAGGCAGCTAGGCAGGTAGGTAAACAGGTGGGGATCCTCGAAATGTCAAAGCTGACGTCATTTGCTAGCACGTTCAAGGCTACCTGTAGGACTTAAGCAGATTCGCCATTGTGGGGCATCAAGAGGCGAGAGGTTATATTTTGGACGCCTACGAGGCGTTAAAAGGCGATATATAACATTTTGTATGCTTACTAGGCCCCAAAAGATGATGTGTCATATTTTGTATGCTTACTAGGCACTAAAAGATAATGTGTCACATTTTTGTGGCTGCGGAACGAGGTTTTGTGAGCTATAGACGAGGTTTTGGGTGCGGAAGACGAATTTGGACATCTGGGCGCGCGGATTCGTCCTGGCGAAACCCATTTTTTGCTGATGTGTCGAGTTAGAACAAGCTCATTTATCGACGATGACGAGCAATTCTTGTTAGTAGCTGTATATAACTGGGATTATCATTTTTGCCAGATGGACGATCGAAGCTGCTAAATGTTCTTCCCCCGCATGTACATGACTGGAACAAATAAAAACATCATCATAAGAACTACATGTAGATAGTCCCCGCAATGGGTAGGGGGTAACCTGGGTATACCCGGGTAGAGAATACGTAGGTTAGGTTGGGTAGAGACTATTTTGTGCTTAGGTTGGTTGGGTATAAGGTTATTTTTTACCCATGTAATTGAGGTATATCGTGGGTAGAGAATTCACAACTATTTCTTTTAAGTCAGACATTATTCTTGGGGAAATGGGTATTTGAAAGGATTACGTAATTCAATTATGCTGTTTCTTCATATGAAACTGTACGCATCAAAAGGTACCTTTTACCCGGGTAATATTCAGTGGGTTGTGCTGGGCTGGGTACTGAGATCCCATGGGTTGGGTGGGCCGGGTCGAAGCTCTTTTCGTACCCGGGTATACCCATTGCGGGGCCTGCATGTAGAGATGCGAGATATCCACCCAAGCCGTCGTCCACAGCCACACAGTGCATAGCTATAGGTGTGTCGACCTTACTCCTTATCCTTTACTTCCGGCAACGGCACCGCCGCCCGCCCTGGCCCCGCTCTCTTGAGCCCTTTAACCGTCTCCTTCTTCCGCGCCTGCCCCCCTTGCCCTCTCCCACCCTCTTCCGCCTCTTCACCCCCTTCCTCTTCCCCCCCTTCCTCTTCCCCCCCTTCCTCTTCCGCCCCTCATCCTCGCCTTGCTCCCCAGCCGCACTATACCCCTCTCCCATCACCTCCCCCGCCGCCCCCCCCAGCCCATCCCCCTCCTCCGGTTTCCTCCTCCTCCTCATTATTAGCCTAATTATATCCTCATGCCCCTGCTCCTCGACCTAATTTAGCGACAGCGCTAGAATCTTAATCCCTCTCACCCCCTCGCCACCACCTACATGAAGTACATTCTGGCGCTTCTGGTACTCCAAAAACCCCTGCCCCCACCCCGACTCCACCAACGCCTCCACCATATCCACCAGCAACTGCACCATCTTCCCCTCCTCCATATCCGCAAACACCGCGCGGGACTCCGCATCCACCCACCCTTGCCCAAGGCGCACCATAAACACATCCCCGCGGTAGAAGAGCCGGTCGAATATTTCCCCCGTCCCCACCGACTCCTCGAGCACGCCGCGCACGGCGGGCATGCGCAGCAGCGTCTGGTTGGCGGTCTTATCTCGGATCCGTCACGCGGACAGTTGACGGAGGAAGGGGAAGATTAACATCTGAAGTGAAGTGGCTTCTGTACGTACCTCTTCTCAACCACTGTCCGAGTTGGGCCGTGTGAAGGGTGGAAGGGTGTCCCAGTGGATAGCAAAGTCATCTACGTATGTACGTATACTCGAGTAATATGACCAAGAATTGCGTTCCGGAGAAATCCTCATAAAGTTCAGGGCAACGGGTACAGGAGCGAGCAAGAGCTGCTCTTAATTGCAATTAACGGCAGTCATTCCGACGTCCATTCTGCAAGAGAAATGTGTGTCTTGGGGCATCGCTTGTGCACAGGATATCACTCGCGCCTTACGCCAAGCCGGGCAAAATTGAAAACAGTGGTACTACTGTTCCAGGCAGCTCAGCTCACGAACAGAACCAAATTGTTGGTCAGGTGCCTACATAGGCAAGCGCCGAGGAAATTGCTATACCGCCATAACTCGAAAAATTGGCTAGATCAAAATTACTTGTATGGGAAATTTCTAAAGCAGATCGACGCCATTCAACCAATCACCCAAGCGGTAATCCCTGGACGGAGATAGCCAATTTTTCGAGTTTTGGCGGTATATGTAAACCGTACTCCGATATTATCTTCAGACAGCTCAAGAATCTAAAGACTTTATTACTAAGAGCAAGACTGAGAATCATTATCGACGAGTCTCTAGAGCACGAGATATGAATAACCGGAGATCTCCCTCTAGTATTACTTAAACTTATCCCGATAATTGCTATCACCGCGCGGCGGTCTACAGTTGGCGAGGGCCACATGCCCGCGGTAAACCGATAGTACTCACGGTAAACCGATAATACCCACCAGCACCGCCACCACCCCTCCGCAATCCGTATCCCACCTACCTCCGCTTATGACCTCGGAGGAGCGCGAGGTATTCTGGCGTCGGTCCCGAGGCATTTTCGCACGGAGCCTGTGGAGGCGCTACAGCGGCGGTGGGCGAATTGGTATGTTGTCTTGTTCCCCCTCTGCGCGGTCCTGGAGGGACAGTGGGGGGGGGGGGGGGCAGGAGGGTGGACGGCGGCGTGGGTACGGTGTAGACGACTGCGTGCGCGGGCGCTGCTTCTTTCGGCGGTATCGCGTCAGCTATCTCATCCCCCCTCCCACCCCCCCCCACCTATCCGTTCCACTAACACCTCCTTTCCTCCCCACCTCGGGTCCCCGAACAGTGCTGAAATTCCCACCAACACACCGTCCCGACCTCCGATGCGATGTGGTGCAGGCAGCAGGGGCAGGGGTAGGGGTGGCCGGGTGTAAGCGAGTGTCACGTGGATGGTGGGTGGCCGGTGGTAATGATAGTTTTGCCAGAGACCGGCGAGTGCGCACTGAGGAGAGCATTCGATTTCCCGGGTGCCCTAAAAGCATGGAGCTCTCCTCGAGTTCAAGTTTAATTTTGCGCTAGCCTGTCACCATCGGACTCTAAGCGCACCACCGTCCAGCTAGACTCCCTCTCTGTTTTTGAGCTAAAAATAGGTTGCAAAATTCTCGCTATGAAGATATCCATGTCGTCTTAGGCAATTAATATCATCAATCAATGTGGTTTTAGGCCCGGCGGAAAGGATCTGAGATTACAAAGTCTCGAGACTTCGGCAACACCGACCCTTATGTATTTGCAATTACAAAACATGAACTCTAACATTACAAGACGAGACAAGACTATGCTCTAATCTCGTCTCGTCTTGTATTGTGTCCCATCACTAAGCGGATCTTTATGTCGACCTGGCGCGGTAAAGATGATATTGTAGCTTGTAGCCTATGACATTGGTGAGCATACAAAAAGCGGCAAAGAAAAAAATCACACTAGAGAAAATTAACGACAAAGTACCTCCGTAGACGTTTTATAGAAATGGGATAAGACACACGTGTATAGCGGAGGATTCCAGCATACCATACCGGAGCCCGCTCCAGCATTTCGAACACCACCTCCCCCCTCCCCCAAAAAAAAAGAAAAAAAAGGATAATCCCCACCACCCCGCGAAAGCCACCCCATATCTTAAACCCCCCTCCATCTAACCCAACACTGCAAAGCCCCCTCTTAGTCCACAAACTCTCAGCCAACAGCCCCCCTAGCGGAGAAAGCACCAAGACAACGTGGCCGAGCGGTTAAGGCGTCAGACTTGAATTCTTCATTCTATTCAGTCATCTGATTCCTTCGGGAGCGTAGGTTCAAGTCCTGCCGTTGTCGTTTCTTTTTTTTTTTTTACTTTTTTTTTTTGTTTCTGTGTGGAAATCAGAGCAGTAGATTTGGCTGGAGCTCTTTCTGCTACTCGACTTGAAAAGCCCGAGCTTTTTGCGTGTCGTCTCTCTGAATGTTCCCGCCTGAAAAACATACTATATACGCCCATATTATCCTTCTGCTAGTTGATCTTTTATAAAATCTCGAAGCACTCAACCCTAACCCCAACAACAACATATGTTTACAGAGAGAGCGAGAATGACTTTTTAAAACCGCTATCTGGGGCCACCGAAAAGACCGAGCTCAGCTCGAGCTAGTCGAGCAGCTGCTACCATGAGTCAAGTCAAGCTTTTCCTCCTGCTCGTCGACCACACTATGGAGGACTCGGCGGAGGAATACAGTTATCCACAAAGAATCAGGCCCGCAAGACGGGAGAGGGGGGGGTGACCAAGGTATAACAAATTCAGATTCAACCCTGTCCACCGTTCCAACTTTATCATCTATCACCCGTTCAACCCTGTTTAGCGGTGGACTATCCCGATCGATGGCCCTTTTTTTCCCCTACAGCTCCCGTCACGTCCCGCTGTGTCCATATTCTCGCAGTTAGCGTTGATTATACCCACACACTCTCATCTACTTCTCCGTCCCGCTACACCACACCGGAAAACACCTACGCCTAGCTCATGCCCATTATTTCTCTCGGTGCATCTAGTCTTGGTACAACCTGTATTGGCTGGTCGATCAAGTGACATGGCGTAATCAGGTAATGGCATGTCGAGTGATAGTGTGTGATTAACAACTGGAGCAGCCATCTGTTGTCTGGAGAGCTTGGCCTGCTAAGTTCTCGGGGGGCGGGCGACGGCGGAGGAGGTGGTGGTGGTCCATTATAAATCTGTGGAACCGGTCACAAAAACCTGCACCCCCGGCCGCGGCTTAATTAAGGAGGAGCCAGTCTACGAACGGCCAGATATCCAGTGGTTATCTTTTGGGGAAGTAACAGCTCTAATCGATATGTCGTCTATTGCAGGAGTTACCGCGATGTACGGCAACATGACAGGTTGTATCCGTAGGAGATATACAGAAAGCAGGGTAAACAGGCTGGAGGTATTGTTTGGGGAAATGCCAATGCTAAGCGATAATTCTATAGCGTTTAAACTTGTAATATTGTAAACCGGATTCCGCTCGCTGAGTGACTGATGATGCCACTAAGACGAGGCAGACTCCTACTCTATTTATACATGTTGGAACCTATGCCAAGGCCCGCTTTCTAATACTAATGAGATGACGATAATAGAATAAGACAATCGACCCGAAGATAACCCCAATAGAAAAGCGCCCCCGCATAGTTCCGTTCCTCCATTCTAATTTCGACACGTAACCGTGAACCCTGCAATTGCCAGTAACCGAGCTGTATCATACTATTGTCCATTTCTTACTTAAGTAGAATGGCCTGCAGCCAGAAACACGCTTCTATTCCGTTCGGGTGAGACACCCAATAATGGCCTCACATTAGCCTGATACTAGTGTGGTTGCTCGGTGCCCCACCCCTCAGATCTTTCTAAAACTTGTTCGCCGTTCTTACCATCTCGCATCACAACTTCATTTCGTATTATCACGTTCCTTGACTTAGAAGCAGTATTCGTGTTTCCTGTAACACTACTCCCCCTTCCTAGACGTCGCCCTCGACCGTTAAAACCTCTCTATGATAAAAACCCTGTGGGAAAAGTCATAGAGTAGGAAAGGTATCGAGCTAGTCTTCCCTAGTCCGTTGTCGCTTCGGAGGCCGCCTCGAATCGATGGCTCGCCCTTGACTCCGTGTGTGGGGCCGAGTGTTCGTGGTTGGTTTGAAGTTCTCATCTAAGAGCGCCTCTTGAGGATCGGTTGTTGCGAGTCGTTTTCGTGTGTTTTGTTGCCTACCAGGGTTGGGATCCTCCCGATAAGGTCGCAACAACATCTCGTGGAATACATCGTGAACCTTCCATTCTACCGGAAGATTCAAACGATAAGCCCTGTTTCCTATAGCCGCAGTGATCTCGAAAGGCCCTGTAAACTTGTCTGACCATTTGTTGTAGCCGCCGAGGTTCCGGGTATCCAGCAATACCTTTTGACCGATTGTGAACCGCTGAACTGCTGGTCCTGGTCTTGATGCCATCCTGTCGAAAGTTCTCTGCAGCGTGTCTCTCGCTGACTCGTGAGCTTGGAGCAGGTCATCCAGGTAGTTGCTACCCTTGGCATCCAGTTGTTCGATTTCCGCATCCGTTGGCCAATCCGTTCGTGGGTGGAAACCGTAGTTGCAATAGAACGGTGACTTTCCTGTTGACGAGTGTTTCGCATTGTTATATGCATACTCGCAGATTGGTAGTAGGTCTTTCCATTTCTTCCCTGTGCCTGCAGTGTAGGCCCGGATGTAGGACTCGAGGTGCTGGTTGGTCTTTTCTGTTTGGCCATCTGTCTGTGGATGGAACGAGGTTGAGAGTCTTTTACGAATCCCTAGTCGTTCGGTAATCGCAGTCCAAAATGCCGATACGAACTGTGTTCCTCTGTCAGAGACGATGCTCCTAGGAAGTCCGTGGAAGCGCCAAATGTCCTTGACAAAGGCGTTAGCGGTTTGTTCCGCATTGATTCCCGTCGTTGGAATGAAGTGAGCCATCTTCGTAAAAGCGGTCGCTTCTACGTTCTGGAATCCTGATTTCTCTTTTGGCATTTCTACTGAAATCCATTGAGATATCAGTCCAAGGTGTATTGGCTAACTCTAGGGGCTGAGGGAGTGACAAGTGTCTCCGGCGTTCTTGGCTCTCTGGCATACATCGCAAGTCTTGACGAAGTTGGCTACATCCGTGGACATTCCTGGCCACCAGTAGTTCCTATCGATCAACTCAAGGGTTTTATCCCTTCCTAGATGCCCCGCTACGGGTCTGTCATGATGATCCTCGATGACTTGCTTGACCGCGTATCCTGGCACTACCCAACGACCATCGTGGGTGGCCTCATTCGATCCCGGGGTCCATTCAGTGGCAAGCTCCGTTATTACGGCATCAGCTTCCGCTGTCCCGAAGACTTCAAGGTTTGCGTCAGGGAGAGGCTCATCCCGGAACACTCTCCGAACCCATTGTCTGTCCTGTTCATACCAGTCTTGTAGTTGCTGACGCAGCTCTACACTTGGTATGTCGTACCACTGATCCAAAGGGGTCCATCCTTCTTCGGGGTTGCCGAGAATTTCGGGGCCAGTTTCTACGCTGGTCCGTGATTTTCTGACAAACTGTTCTGCGCTGAGCAACTGTTTTACGGGTTGTTCACGCATTACTCCCCCTTCCATAGCGAACTCTGGGCGCCTTGTGAGTGCATCTGGCTTGCCATTCTTTTCGCCTAATCGGTAATGGATCCTGAAGCGAAAAGGTGCTATCTTTTCGGCCCATCTGGCTTGTCTTCTCGACAACTTCTTTGTCGTTGTGAAATACTGTAGGTTCTGATGATCCGAATGTATCTGGATAGGAATGTCCGTTCCTTCCAGCCAATGTCTCCAAGTTAAGAGAGCAGAAACTATGGCGAGCATCTCCTTGTCATAGATCTCGTAGTTGACCTCTGCCTCATTGAACTTGCGAGTGGTAAGCTACCGGGTGTAGAATACCGTCGCCGAGCACCTGAGAAATCTTGCGGCCTCGGCAGTCACTCGCATCAGATTCTATGATCGCTTCGCGGTGTTAAATCGTAGTATTAATAAGTAGTATTGGGGCAGACGTAAACCTCTCTTTGAGCTCGTCGAAAGCACTTTGCTGTTCACTGCTCCATCACCATACGGCTCCTTTCTTCAGGAGATCGGTCATTGGTCGACAAATCTCGGAGTACCTGTGGATGAACCGTCGTAGGAAATTGGCGAACCCGAGGAAACATTGAAGTTCCTTGACTTTGGTGGGTGCCAGCCATTCCGTGATTGCCTTCACCTTCTTGAGCGAGACCTGGTTCCCTTTTCCTGATAGTACAAATCCTAGGAATTCCACCTCCTGTTTGTACCATTCCGTTTTCTCGAGGTTCCCGTATAGGTGGTTTTGCTGCAGTCGCTCCAATACTTTACGCACAAGAGTCGTATGCTCTTCTCTAGTCTTTGAATATATCAGGATATCATCCAAATAGACTACTACGCCTTGATCTAGAAGATCCTTGAATATGGTATTAACCATGACCTGGAACGACGCCGGTGCATTGGTTAAGCCAAAAGGCATTACCCTATATTCGAAGTGGCCGTATTTCGTTCTGAAAGCTGTTTTCCATTCCTCGCCAGCAGCAATTCTAATCAAGTTGTAGCCATTTTTCAGGTCTATCTTGGTGAAAAACTCTGCTCCTTTCGTTGCATCGGCCAACTCTGTCATGAGTGGGAGGGGGTAGCGATTCTTGACTGTAATGGCATTTAAGCCACGAAAGTCTACGCATAACCTGAGTTTCCCATTGGCCTTTTTTACGAACAGGATAGGTGCTGCTGCTGGGCTGGTGGAGGGGACTATTTTGCCAGAGGCTAGCATTTCGTCCAAGTACTCCCGGAGTGCCTTTTGTTCCACTGGGGAGAGCGCATAGATCGGTCCCCATGGAGGCTGCTTTCCTTCCATAAGGGGAATGGTATGGTCCCATTCAGAGTGATCAGGTAGTCGATCGGCTCCCTCCTTGGAGAAGACGTCGACTAAGTCCTGATACTCCATTGGTATAGCACTAGCGAGAGCCTCGCCTACCAATGCCCTTGCCCAGAAGGGGTGTTGCTCGATCACCATCTGTGTCTCGGGTGACGACCTCAACAGCCTGATGACCAGCTCTTCTGGGTCTTCTTTGTAGGTGTCATACATGGTCCTGAAGCATCCCTTCACTTGACATGTGATGTTGTCGAAGGTGACCTTATTCTGACCCCAATATATAGTGGGTTGATCTTTCGCTGAGCCATCGATGTGGTATGTGAGGTCTTCTCCTCTTGAGCAGAGCCAACCTCACAGGCGATGTCTCTGTCTAGATAGTTGCCGGCCTTGGAGGTAGAGGTTGAGTAATGTGGGTGCCGGAGTTAGGCATAGGGGTACCATCGGCCTGTCTGATGATGAGAGGCTTAGGTCGAGGTTGAGTTGGGATCTTGAGACGATGGATACAGTTCCAGGACATAACCCAGTCCTCTGTTCCACTGTCTAGGAGTGCGTTGACTATTTCTGCATGTTGGGTACTAGTTGCGGGGTGTGTCCAAGAGATCTCAATCTCGAGGCGGGTTTCTTGGTTGTGTGAAGACATGTTTGTATGTGTGGAAGTGTAAGGTAAAGGTATGTTTTGTTTCTTGGGTATGAGTGGATTGATGTTGATGGTTCTTGTTCTGAGCGCGGGGCGAGGGAGTTTATATAGAAAATTCGAGCGTGGACGAAGATCATGGTACAACACTTACGCGCCAGGCGTTTCGGGGTGTAACCCCATCCTCAAAGTGTGTGTAAAGAGAATTGAATTGCGCGAAATAACAAACCGATAGAACATAATATAACCCGATCCCTTTTTAAAAGTCCTTTCCCAAAAGAAACATAGAGAAACCGTAACACAACATGAAAACAAACACCGCAAAGTAGAAATACCCAATCAATTTTAGTCCTCCAAATTCGTGATCCTTGCCCTAAATGCCTCATTTTGTGGTCCCAATTTTCGTTTTTTATCACCCCCCCTTCCGTGGTCCTTTCCTCCGGAAGGATACTCCTTTCTCTTCAGGTTCGTCAACCTGACCTTACTCGTCGCCACGCAATCCTTCACGAAGTGGTTGTCTCTACCACAACGGAAACACTTCCCTTCCTTCTGCCACTTCTCTTTTTCCTCCTTGGTGACACTTAAGTCATCTGAGTTTTTAGAGTTGCTGGCGGGTGTGGGGAAAGTTTTCCGAGGATTTGCGTTGTTGCGCGATTTTCGCCGCTCCGTTTTCTCTTCGCGAGGTTTCACAGAGTCTTTGCCTCGCAGGATCTCTTTTCGGGCTTTCACCTCGTGATCCTTGCGTCCGACCTTCTGTACCCAAGCTAACCATTCCACGAAGTCTTCTGGTTCCTCAATCGCGTTTGAGAGCCGTTGTTCCAGCGAGGAGTTTATTCCTGTTAGGATCATGGATCTCATAACAACCGATCCAACTCGTGCGTCCCATTCTAGGTTCTGCATCTCGTTGATGTAGTCGTCGATTGGGCCAGTCTGACGGAGCTTGTCCATCTTCTGCTTGGCCTGCTCCTGGCTCGTACGGTTGCCATATTGGGTGCGAAGCTCCTGCTTGAACCGTTCCCAGGTTCCGATGCTTGGGTCCAACGCTAATCTCTCCGTGAAGTTCCGCCAAAAGTTCGCCGCACTACCGGTAAACTCGAGGGATGCCCACATGATTTTGGTGCCGTCATCCCAGTGGACTTTCTTCTGAAGACTAATTAAGATCTCCATTTGGTCGATCCAGAGTCTTATGTTCTGATCGGTTTTTCCGGAGGAGGGGATGTTGGCCTTCTTGGGTGCGTCGCCTGTGGTGGCGCGAGGCGGGTACGAGCGTTCTATTTCTTGTTGGCGCCTTCTCTCCTCTCTTCTCCTTTCGCGATCTTGCCGCCTGCGGCGTTCTTCCTCTGAGGAGCTTGATGATCCGGGAGGTGGTGGTGCTCCTCCAGCATTGCCTCCATTGTTACCGCCCCCATTTTCATTGCTCCGACCTTGGGCTCCCTGGTCTCCCGGCTGTCCTTGTTGGCTATTATGCCCAAGGTTGGATCCGGGTGCTTGACCTTGTCCTCCGGGGTTCTCACCTGAACCGGAGCCAGCTGGAGGGGCGACTGGTGGTTGGGGAGGTTGGCCTGAGCCACTGCCGCCTGCACCTGTTTCTGGGGCCAGTGGTTGTTCCGCAGCCACTTTCCGGGCTGTTTCCCTCATCTGCCTCATCATTTCTTCCATGGCTCTCCTCGTGCCAGCGAATTCGTCTACCAATGAGGCCTGCTGCTGTCTGGCCGTCTCCAATTGCTCCAGCGTGGTTGCTATACCTTCTGGGACTTGGACTGGGCCATCTTGCGGTAGCTGTTGGATCCAGTTGGCCAGCATAGTTATGTGCTGGGTCTGCTCTTCCTGCCGCTGCTGGTGGACCCTGATGGTAGTGGCGATCTGCTCCAGGACTTGGCCGAGATTCATCGTGGTCGCGGCCATTTCGCTACTGTCTGTGAGGATAAACCCGTCGCGCGCTCTCGTTCTTCCTGGTCCTGGTCGAATTTCATCTGCAACTTCGCGGATGAGTCTGGCCGTCTCTTCGTGCTGCTTTGGGTGAGCTGCGGCGTCTTCTTGAGTCATTTCCCTGATGGAAGGGAGGTCTTGGACGCTCGTAGTGAGGTCTCCAAGCCCGCGGCTTAGCTGCTGAACCACTGGGGCTCCTCTCCGCTCGATTTCCTGCCCGATGATTTCTCCGAAGGGGTGCTCGATACGGCGCTCCTCCAGGTCCATATCCGTATCCTCGTAAATGCGTCCATTACCCTGCGGGGACCGAGGGCGCCGGAATAGACGACCTCTCTCTGATTGGCGTCTGGTACGGGAAATAGTCCCGGTAGTCCCCTTGCCTGCGCGGGCGGGGTTGGCCATAGGATTCGGCCGGCTGGGTCAATCTGAAGAGGTCGCTGATCGGCGCGTCCCGATCCCTGCTGTGGCGCTGCCTCGACTGGGCCTCAACTATACCTCGATCTCTCACCATGATTGAGCTCTCCATGTTGTAGTCTTCCTCCGATCGTTGCTGATGACCCCTTGACATCGCTAAGTTGCTCGATTCTGAGCTGTGGTTGTCTTCTGCACCAGGGTTGAGCGACGAACCAGGGGACGGAGTGAGCTAATCCGTAGGATTGCTGCCTGAGGGTGACTTTGATAGGGAAGAGTTCAGGGAAATTGAGGATTTCCAGGTCGTGTTCTTCGAATGTGCAAGTAGTGCCTGCTTCGATAAAGAACCCGGCGTATTCGAGGTATCCGCAATAAAGGTGTTCAGCACTGCCTCTGCGAACGATGAAGGAGGTAGTGCAAGTGAGGTTGTTGATAGCTGCTGTTGCTACTCGGGGGTGCATAAAGTACCAAGTGTCTGTCTAATAGACTACTTTCTTATTCTTTTACTTGAGAGCACGATGACTATCCGTCACACAAAATACTTCCAAGTATTGGTCTGATTTTAGTTCTTATCGAGACGTTGATAATATGCGATCGGTAAAATAATAGCGTAGTGGATAAGGTACAATATAGTGTTTGGGGAAATGCCAATGCTAAGCGATAATTCTATAGCGTTTAAACTTGTAATATTGTAAACCGGATTCCGCTCGCTGAGTGACTGATGATGCCACTAAGACGAGGCAGACTCCTACTCTATTTATACATGTTGGAACCTATCATTTCTAATACTAATGAGATAGCGATAATAGAATAAGACAATCGTACCGAAGATAACCCCAATAGAAAAGCGCTCCCGCATAGTTCCGTTCCTCCATTCTAATTTCGACACGTAACCGTGAACCCTGCAATTGCCAGTAACCGAGCTGTATCATACTATTGTCCTAGAGCTACTTCCCTAAGTAGAATGGCCTGCAGCCAGAAACCCCGCTTCTATTCCGTTCCGGGTGAGACACCCAATAGTAAGCGCGCCCTCACATTAGCCTGATACTAGTGTGGTTGCACTCGGTGCCCCCACACCCCTCGGTACCTTTCTAAGCTTGTTCCCTCGTTACCCGACCATACTCGCATCACAACCCTTCACTCGTATTATCCCTGTTCCTTGACTTAGGAGCAGTGTTCGTGTTTCCTGTAACAGGTATCGAATATGTATCCGACGCGGCTGGGATGGATAGCTCTTGTTATGATAGGAAAGGCTCCTAAACCGCAATGCGCACCGGGGCCTCCCCACCTACAGGACCTCTTGGTATCATCTAGGGCCAATTGCAATATTGAGAATCAACAAACCAAACAAATCTCTTAAGGACTGATCCATGTTGGAAGATGTTATACCTGTGCTGATCTATTAGCACGATTTTAGGAATGGGGGTGACATTACAAAACTCGATGTGGAGTCTAGAGTCTTTCCACCGTGGCCCCGTACTATGGAGTACCGTAAGCTCTACGGTGTTGAATTATAGGCAAACAATAACAGATACATATGCACTTAAGCCTTTCAATTTTTTAAAGCAACTAAATAATTCTGTGATACGAATAATCTGAGTATATACATGATATCATAATGAAATTATCTCTGATAATAAACTTCAAGTAGCTCTTCTGCTACTTCGGATGTATATTGAGTCTTGACTCTTCACTATCTTCATCATACCACTTCTATCCCGCAATAACATATACCATTGAAAATGATAGAAATAATATTGCTTAATTCGAAGTACGCTACTCCTTCTGTACAGGACGAAGACATGAGACTAAATAGAAAGTGTTGACAAAGTGGATAAAAGGAAATATTCTGACAAAGAGGTTCGCTGCCTGACAACTCCCTACATGACGGGTTCTTTGCATGACAGGTTCTTTGCATGAAGGGTTCGTTGCATGAAAGGAAAGGACAAGAGTTTCTCTACCTTATTCCATCAGAAATACTCACGCAATCGATTCCACAAAGCTAGGTCTTTGCCTTGCTTCGCTGTATGAGTCCTATGTAGACCTATCGCTGCCGCAAGGCCTATCGCTATCATCAATGAGAAGATAGCTAACAGGACGTGGGTTAGGTCGAATCCCACGAGAAACACTCGCGCAGCGAGTACGCCCTATTGAGTTAGCGGGTCTAGAACTATGCAAGTGGAGGAAATCGGAGGCGAACAATTATCCCCAACAGAACGCCAAGAGTAATCATTGCGATCTTCAACAACATGCGACCGGTGCTAATCTCTCTGAGGTACTTGAGCGTGGACAGCGGTGGAGGCTAGACATTTGATTAGAGGGTGTATCGCCCGACTCCAGAGTCACAATCATCTTACTTACATTAGATAGGAAAATTTCAGTTTTTCTTTGCATCTCGTTGACACCTCGTTGACACGATCTAACAACTCCTCAAAGATATTGCAGAGTTCCCCGCTTCTTATATGATCATAATTGGGGAAATAACCTAGTTGGGGCAAAGGAGGTCCATTCTGTAGGGAGTTTATTGTTTGCGAAATCTCATCCTCAAAGGTCTGGGGCGCATGCGAGGCCCACAAATATCGATTCGAGGATACCAAGATTGCCTCACGGGGTGTAGTGTCTTTGAACGTATCTTCAGGACAGATCAAAATGGTACCCTGCCAGTTGAAGGGTTACTAAAGGTCCATTGAACTTGGGGTTGGTAAGTGAAGACTACCCCGATGTTTAGTCGTCGATTCACTTCTGTCAGAACGTCGTCCCAGTTCCTTGCAATCTCCATGACACATGCGACAAACCAATGAAGAAATGGAAAATGATCAGGCGTTTTCCCTAAAACAGGCTTCAATCCGCGAGGTAGTGGAGCCCCTATCGTCATGAATTGCCAGGACCAATTTTTTTATGTTTCCTTGTACTCCGGGGAGAGCCATCGCTTGGGTGCCAATGATGAGTCGCGAAGTGATACCTGAATCTCTACTCTTGAATAAACCTATCATCTCCACTCTTTGTTGAGAAGACACTATTGTATACTTTCGAGAGCAGAGATGATTCTAGATACCCGCGCGGATGCCCACATTGAGTGCGATGGTAGTGTATGTGCATTCCAGTCTTCCATACTCTTCCATGCTCCAACCTATCTTGGAGTGGCATGCGGTTTTGTCCCCATCAACCTCTGAGATGACCTACTAAAGCTCCTACCTCACCCATTAGATATGTATCCGTATGCGTATATACTTGATATTGGAGATCGGCTATAGAGATTGTGGCAAGCGCGCTGGGTGAAATCTCTTGAATATGTATCTCTCGTCCTCGCGCACCTGATTTAGACCGCTACGTATTACAACAAGCGTTATTATCTCTCTTATTCTCTGGATATCAGCTGGAGCCCCCACCCGTCGCTTCAGATGCAGGAGAAATTCGGAGGGCTGTTTCGACAAAGGTACGTTCCCCCCTGTCTCGACCTGATGAGAACAAGCGATAAGCTCCTCCGTGGTACCAAAGTCGCAAAGATAGAAGGCTTCACCATCTCCAAAAGTCTACTGAAATGTGAATTGGGTAAAGTCCTTGATGATTCCGCCTGAGAGGTATTGCATTACAGCCTCCCCCGATAATATTTCACAGCGTGCGAAACCTGAAGATTGAGTGTCAGCATAATTATGAAAAACAATCCGCGCGGTAACTGGTAAGCGCATACGACCAAGATCCGTCTTGAATATGTCAGCTGTCCGTCCCTTCAACGAGGAATTATTCCATGCAATATCCCACCCCTTTGGGATATGGTGAGGGTTCCTATAATTACTTCCACCAAGCTCAATCCTGTTAGTCCCGAGAAGCTGTCTTACTACGTTTTCATGACCCTCCATAGCCGCATATGAAGGCGGGGTTTCCGCCGTATACCGCTTAACCTGTCAACATCTGACCCTTTTGTTTCAGTCAATACTTGCACAATGTCCTAGTACATATTTTGCGCTGCACAAGACAGGGGTGTTCGTCCATAGCCGTCCACAACGTCAGGATCTTCAGTAACTGTGAGTAGTCGCCTGATTAGGCTTGTGAGCCCCCAGAATGCTGCGGCATGAATAGCCTCGGTGGGGACGCCCTGCAGCGTGCCACAAGAGGTCAGTTGCCCCAGAACCACACCAGAGACAGCTAGGTTCATATCATCTTTATAATTTTGAAAGTTCATAATAACGGTAATCAAAGTACGTTGGGTCGGGTTGAGTTGAGGTTTTCGGGTCGTCCTTTTGGGTAAAGTGTGAGTTGAAAAAAGCTCAACCAAGTATGAGAAGCTCAACCGGCTCTAAGGCCGGTTGAGCTGAGTTGGTTGAGTTGAGACATGCAAAAGGGGAATAGTGATCGCGGGTGACAGGGAAAGTGGTCAAGGATCGTGACAGCAGAAAATATTTTGTAGCGGGGAGAATTGAGTATGCAACACCGCTACCTACCAACATGCCCAGTTCTTCTGCGAAATCCGGAATTTTGAATCACTTGCGGTTGATGAGTGCGATAGAGAATCAGTTTTCAACCCGCACTGGTGTACCTCATAATTCTCAGTCAGTTTTAGGGGCAGCGGGTTGTAGCGAGGCGGATCTTCAAAGTGATTTGGACATTTCTGATTCGTATTTGGGGGAGGAATCTGAGGGGGACGATGATGCGCAGTTTAATTGGCCAAACAATTCGGGCCAATCAATAGAAAATCCGAATATATACGATGAGATGATTACACTTATAGGAAAGAGAAGATATTGGGTATCGCGCATTAGTTCCTCCAGCACCCGGGTGATCACAGTTGAAAAGTGGTTCCATCAACCGCTATTCGCAAATCCACGAGTGTTCAGGGCTATCTTTCGAATGGACAAGGAGTGTTTCTATACACTTGCGGCTTCAATTGAAAACCACCCAGTTTTTCAAAATCAGTCACTATCCTCCCCGCAAAAGGCAGTTAAGTACCAACTTTCTGTATTTCTCTACAAAATGGGTGGAGCTGGCACCACTCAAGTTAGTACTGCACTGGCTTTAGGAGTAGGAGATGGCACGATACCTTTATACGTCAATCGGGTGCTAAAGGCTCTACTGTCGATGAAGGATATCTATATTTCCTGGCCCAATGCAGCGGGAAAAAATGCCCACAAACAACGTGTTTGTAACGCATCTATGGGTATCTTTCCAGGGTGTATCGGGTTCATAGATGGAACTTTTATTGTCCTCAAATACGCACCAAAAATCGATTGGTAACCGTATGGGTTCATATGCTTTGAATGCCATGGTTGTATGTAACGACCTCGGTCGGATTTTGTATACCAGAGTCGGAGATACGTCTGCCGTACATGATGCCCGAGTGTTTGAGAGTTCACAGTTATCCCAACACCCTGAGACTTTTCTAGCAACAAATGAGTTTCTGATCGGTGATTCGGCATACACGAACACGGACAACTTGGTAACCCCATTCAAAAAGCCAATCGCAAACGACCCACAACATCGATTGTTTAATGCAACACTCAGCTCCCGGCGAATTGCAATTGAGCATGTCTTTGGGCAGTTAAAGGCACGATTTCCTGCCATTACATCAGTCCCTATTCGTATTACCGGAATCGAATCACATAAACGTGTTGTTGATTGGTTTGAGAGTGCATGAATACTATACAACTTTTTACTCGGTAAAGACGACTGTATTTGGGATGAGAACGGAGAGAGAATAAGAAATCAAGATGATTTTGACGGAGAGGAAAATGATAAGGTTACAAGTATTGGATTGGAAACGGAACAAAGGGAAGAGTTGCGGGGCCATAGGCAAAGTTCTTTAAGAGATAAACTATTTCAAAATATGACAAACTTGTTGTAAAACAAACACAATCGATACAGATTAAAGATTGTACTTTCTTTCCAAAACCCGCCACTTTGCCATTTCCTCCTCGTGCCTGTTTTGCTCCTTTTCCCGCATCAACTCAAGGGCCTTCTTATCCCGGTCCCGTTCATAATCAAGTCTTCTTTGCTCACAGAACAATCGCCTCTCTGCAATATTTTCAATTGCCTCCTCTGCCGTAGTTTTCCTCTTTCTTTTCAATGCCTTTATACCCGTACCACCTTTGCTTTCCCCCTTCTTGATTGGCGTCTGCGGATCGGGGGAACTGATATATGTTGGTATTTTTTGGCCACTAGCCGGTGGATGTAAATCATCGTCATTATCGGAAGGTGACCATTCAAGCAAGTCATCCTCAGAGTCCGACAGAGTTACCACTTTACCCTCTACCAGTTTGGGGTTAGGTGCACCTCCAACTTCAGATACAAACAGGGGCGTAACAGCCCGATCTCTTTTCAAAATATCATCGATCTGTTCATAATGCATACACATCTTGTCCAGCCACGAGAGTTTGGTTGATGTCCACTTCTCAGAGTCACGATCGTGACAATCCCTTGAAGTAATACCCTCTCCGGTAGAGTTCAGCCTTTCTCCAGCCTTGTAGTACTTTCACTTCAAGAGTTCCCATTGACCTCTGATACTCTCCAGAGATCGGGAACCCTTGAAAACCTCGTTGGAAATCCTCAAACAGCTATGTTTGGCCCTAGGTTTCATGGCCTCGTAGTGAGAGGTCACGGCCTAACCATTCCCACAAAAGCTCGCGCTCCTCTGGACTCCACTGCGATGTTTTAACCCTTACTGGAGCAGCATCCGCAACCAGAGAAGCTGGCTTCGCCTTCAACTGCCTGGTCCTACCAGTTGATTTGACCTTATTGGAAGCTCGCGCAGCCTTGAGATGCTCGGCAAAATCGGCAGACTCGGCATACTGCTGCGAAACAGGGCGAAACAGCGAAACGTCGGCGGGCTCGGCGGACGTTTGGGAAACAGAGGGAAACAGGAAAACATCGGCGGGCTCGGCAGGCGTCTGCAAAACGAAACGGAACGGCGAAACGGGCTCGGCAGCTGGTGGTGGAGCAGTAGCGGTTGAGGCTAAGTCTGGGTCAATCGGCCAGCTGTCTTGAGTATCATTCAAGAGATGGGAGAGACTCAGCTGAGAGGGTTGCATTTTTTTCGCTGCTGTATGAAGTCAGGAAAGAGACAATTCTGATAATTCTCTTTTTAGAATTCTTCGCTGGACTAACCTGTTTCTCTCCACAGTCAGTTCAACTCAACCGTTGCTAAAAGTGGGTACTCAAAGTGTCAACCAAACCGAACTTTTCAATTGGATAAAAAACTCACCCTAAAACTAAAGGGGACGACCCGAAAATCTCAACTCAGCCCAACCCAACGCACTTTGATTACCGTTGTTGACAATATCAAGGATAGCCTACGGTTCACGCGCTGACTTGAGATGTGTAGCCCAGTTGCTAACCGCATAAAAGTAGAGGCTTTTATGCTCCCCCGGAATCGTCAGGTATATGCGTCCAACAATATTCGTTGCGGGAATCAAGCATTTCAGGCACTCTAGGCAGGTGCGAGCAACAAAGCTATGTGCTTCCAGTAAGAGGTCTGGATGGTGTTTTCTAATGTATTCCAATACTGTGTAATGCGCGAGACGGCAGGGACTGCGTCCTTCGATGATGACCAGACCAGTACAAACGCTCTCCAGGCTTTTCCTAGAGTACATCTCGATCTCAATATTATATCCACTCTCAACCGACAGTGCTTTCCGCAATTCGTCTACGTAAATTGGACGTGTTGCTGCCGAAACCCACTTGAGGGCGCTGAATGCTAAGCTCTTCCTAACATCATTTTGCTTGTTGATACGCTCTAGTGTGCCGGCAAAGAAAACGGTCACATCTTGAGGTATATCGTTCAGGCTTTTTATCATCACTGTCTTATTGATTCCCTGGAGAATGTGGTCGGTTTGGTAACCTGCTAACAAAAACCTGGTTTGGGAAGTTCCATTCCATCGAATACTGAACACTAAAAACTTGTAAATTTCTCATCCAGATCGTTGCTCCGAGAAGGGGACACTAGCTTCTTGTGCGCTACCGTTTTCCGAATAACCTGTTCGAAATCCTCTCTGTTTACCGATAGGTCGATGGTTATACTATGCTGGAAAATGTGTTTTACATCATCCACGTGTGGTCTACACGTGGCGAAAACCTTGATGCCCTGACCCCTAAGTGAGTGCAGTGTGGATAGGAGCAATCCTCGGGTATTTTCAGAGCACTCATCCAGAGCGTCAAAAAGTAGTGTAACCCGTTTAAAGCCTTTGGCTACCTTTTTGATAGTGTCCGAAAGCTCATCTAAAGTGGGTCTGGTGAAGTAGGTGTCATGCTTCTTGTGACGTGCGTGGACTTCCGGTGGAAATAGCTCCTTCTTTTGACGAGTCAGTTGTTTCAATATACTCTCAAAGAATATCTGTGTGATATTGCTTGCTTCGTGAGCGAAGCTGCAGTAAATGTGGGCAATCGCAACCTCGCCGCCTTTGATTTCGCCGATGATATAGTCCACAACATGAGACCTAGAAAATGATTATTTATTGATAAATAACAACGCCCCGATTCTCCGAAGAGGGTGTGCAGGCTGTTTACTCGGTTACGAAACGAGAAACTCACATTATAAAGGTTTTGCCGACCCCAGCTCAAAGTTATTAGAGAGCTCACCACCATTTCCTATCAGAAGAAATTAGAACTCACCTGCTCCTTGGCACAGAAGCCAAGAGTCATCGTCTTGGCTGTGCCATCTCTTAAAGTCGTCCAAGTTTAATAACCACATCCCCGTATCTTTTTCTCGACGTCTTTGGATCTTGACATGCCTTGTCCCTGGATCTCCAGAGAATAATCGTTTGAGAATCTTGCGTTGCTTATCGGCATAATATTAATATAGGCTTGGCAATCGTCAGATCTTGATTGAGAGGGTATACCGTCATCAATCGATGCTTCGACCTTTTCTTCCAACGTTCCGAGCTTTTTATTTGCGTCGATAATACCCGAACTAACACGTATGATACCTTACTAAGACACAAGTAAGAAACGCCGATAGTCTTACCTTGTGATGGCTGTAAGCCCTAGCTGAATGTCCGCTCGTATATTGACAATCTTATCTTTATGTTCGAAGATCTCTTCCATATTACCTTTCCAACCCAAACGATGTCTCTTCCCCCCTCTTTCAGGACCTGGCTTTAGGAGCGCCTGTATTTCTGCGATACTTTTCTCTATATGCGACAGAGATGTGCGTAATTGCAAAGCAGATTTAGCAAATATGGACTGTTAGCGATGGACTCCGTGGCCGGCGGCGAAGGCTTGAGACTGCCAACCTGGATTCTCCTTGTCTTGCTCCCTTAACTTTACTACTGAGGCGCTGATGCTTTCCAGAACTGTCTCCAAACCCACCAGCTCGGACTCAAATTCGTGAATTTCTTTGTGATATTCAGTCCAGGCCTTGTAGTAGGACTTTAGCTCGGTCTTGACCGTTTAACAGCCCCGATGATCGCGAGGATGGAGGCAGAGATGGAGAGTGGATCCATGAGGAAGTTCAAATGGAGTGTAGTATTGGAAGGATCGTACCTGAGAGTAGTGTGAGGAAGAGGTGACCTAGATGCCTGTATACACTGATGAAACCACGAATGCTGAGTATACGTATTCGAAGATACATGTATGTATGTACCTACATGTACTCGGGGCAGGCAAGAATAACCTGAACATAAAAACACGCTAGCAGGGGTCAAAATGGTTCCTACCAGAAAAATGATGTTAGGGTTCTTCTCACCTGTCGCGAGTACCTACATACAGTCGCACTCGCTATGCCAGGTCTGCATACATACCCCCTTGGACGGATGAAACTAGTAAACTTGTGAAACTCGCAGTTGACCACTACGAGTCAGTTGAATGTAGTAAAATGTTATGTAATCAATTTTATTACGACCCCACGAAGATCCCGATCCCTATCCTAAGTCCTGATGTACGATTTGTGTCTCTTAAGCCAATGGCCACCACAAGTACCACATCACTATAAATAGGCAATGTCCAATCAGGATAAATTTTCACGAGCCTGCTCACTTGCCAACATTAAATTAATGTTTTCACGCATTTTCGTACTAAGCTTTACTGGCTGCACATAGAAACGTTCAGTCCCAGGACCATTATGTGTTGAAGTCGAGCGTCCTATGCCCCTTATTAGTATGAGGTACGAATGCCAGTGAGGAGGAACTTGAAGGCCGGGTTAGGACGAGTGAGCAAGGGTGATGCATACAAGGGTGGTAGTCACAGGCAACGAACTTTCTTTCTTCTTTTCACTATCTCTGTATCAAGTACGAATAAATCAATAAATCTATCATCGTTCTCAACATTATGCATGTCTCAGAGGCCTAGGGTCTTGGCTTGTATGGTCCCAGAAATACTTTGAGCGAGCAACCCCAACCACCGCCAGTCCTGAGAATTCTTACATCTTGATATGCACTCCGTTAAGACTTTCCCCTGGAGTGATACTGAAACATTCGGTTCACAATTTGCCAATCGACCAGTGCCTGCAGACGTCCACCAGCCTCTATTAAAATCTTCAGTCCACCGTCTCAACCACCGTCTAACGTACAATTGGCCACCGTAAAATATGTGGCAAATTTTCTATATGTGCATCTCGTCGCCTAACCCCCGCGCTTCGCCAGTTAGATTTGCGAATGTTTGCGCGTGGTATGTACTTGAGCCAACACATATCATGAGGAACATTCCATTTGATCTGGGCACCTTTGAGAGGTAGTTAGTAAATAAACACACATTGTACCGTAAATTACCAAAATAACGTTTTCTGTCCAGAGGAGAAACCCTAACCCTCGCATAATAACCAGCCCACCCCAAATTATATATCGATTTGTTTAGAATTAGAGTAGGTACATAGAATTTAGGAAACTGAACGTTACATTAGCCCCCGGGGGGGGGGGGGGCGGTGTAAGAAGAAACGCCTAACTGGATTAACGCAGGTTCTATGTATGAACTGGGGGGCAGCGACTACGGAAACTTAGCCATATGGGGAAGGTGGGGTTGGATGGGCACGCAAAGTCCCCTTTAACTGGTCAACCCCACTCTCTCGACACTGGCAAATGTGTACCTAGGTACATACATACATGTATTGTCGGGTCACAAAAATAACTACATGTACGTATAGCCACTCAGCAAAAGTGTTCGTGATATAGTTTTAATGTCAGTGCGCAGTGTGGCGCACCCGTAATACTAATGTTATTAAAGTTGAAATTTAAAACAATGAAAAATAGATAATATAGTTCGTGACTATATATATAATGAAGATGGGCCATTGATCTTATTCTTAATTAATTTGGGCGCCATTAGTCACTAGGAAAGTCTCTCTTACGGGGTTCTTGATGGTCCGCCACGGTTACATATGGAGAAATGTCTCACTCCGAAATCGGAATCACGAACACTATTGCAGAGTGACTGTATCAACGACAACTAATAACCATCAAAGTATCTTTCGACAACCACAATAGATATCAAAAAGACGGTTCTATATCCATGAATCTAGAGAGTTAGTGAACAATATGTAGTATTTCTGTAGCTATCCATAGCTGGAATAAAGCAGATTGAGAATCGTGTCCGGTTGCTATGCGGTGTGCTTCGTTATTTTGGTAGCATTGCAATACCTGCGCTGGTAACATCGAGCGAATCACCATCCCAATCAGCGGCGAATATAGTGGACAATTTCATTGATGGAGTTATTTCTCCACGAGTAATCCCTCTCAATTCACGAGTAAAATCCTTCTAGTGACTATCTCAACGTCCCGAGTTGCACCTCATGACCTATGTCATATTGATAAAACACCCAGATAACCCTAACCCTGGACGAATGTCATTCCCTGTTAGATTATGCGAAAGGGCCCAGGGAATCCTCATACGGTCACTAAAGTAAAGTTAACAGAATTTGATTATATGGTTTAACTGCAGTAGCACTCTGATACGCATATATGGTGGCTATCATGTCCACATGATTTAAGCTAGAGGAGTAGGGAAAAGAAAGGAATGAGCAAACCACCTAGGGGCCCATCTCAAGCTGCCATGAGGTATCAGTGCTCCCCTCTCTTCACCGATATCGGCGGAAATGCTGCTGTCTGTATTACGCTGGAAGTACAAGTCACGGGAAATCACTCGATCCGGTGTTTCTTGGCTCTCTTGGCTGACCGGCATCCCGAGCTCGTCATATCCTAGCTCCTCGTTATCCATACGTCCCGTGTGTTGAGGGTAAATGATCAGAACCTGATAAGTAACGTTGCGGTGAATATGTGTATTCTGCCTGATCAGATTCTGATCATTTTTCGCAACTCCGAGTACATAAAAAAATAGGTTAGGATTGAAGAGCTAAGAAAAGATCATTTTCTTCGATCGCCCCCTGGTATGTTTGTGGTCTATCACAAAAACCGTTCCGATTGGCCTTAAGCCCAGCTTTCACCTTAGCGCCAAGTCCGTAATTGTGCGAAGTGCATACGCGTAAATGTATCTAACGACAAGTAGCAGGATCCACCAGGGCCTTGCGCTAGGTAGGAGGGGTTGAACTAGACATACTAGCCTCGGTCTATCGCTTATCGTTCGTGATATACTCAATCCCAAGTTTTTAGTACCCGCACCCCCGCCAATATTCCTAAACACACATAAGCAGCACCAAGAAACCTTAACAACACGTCACCGACCGAGCTTAGACATTTCCTCAGCACGCCCAGATAACCAGGTGCTAAACATGCTTTCCGAATTCTGAACACCGCATCTGAATCTCTTCTACACCGAACAAGTTAGTCCTATGCGCATGCCTGTGCCGGCCAAGCGTCGCCTACGACTGGTTTGCACTCTTCCTGTTAGTATCTCCAACATAAGGCCGAGAGTAATCAGCACTGGACTGTGGCCCATCTCGACCAGGGAGTGGTGGTAGATTGGGTTTGGGGGGTGGGGGGTGATACTGAACCAGTTGCCGGGTATCTGATTCTCCGGCGTAGGTCGCCGGAGGGAACTGAGAAACCTAGACCGCGACAGTTGCGGATGAAAGGGAGTCTTCATGAGCCTGCAGCTGAGGAGCCAGTTTCTATCTCGTGGAAAAACTGGTACCGATTTCTCGGCATGGTCGATAGTCTACTGGCTAGTCATATAACCTGAAAAAAGATTCCGGAATCGAAGAAATATATGTGTCGCCTCAAGACTATACTATTAGCTATTATGCTAGGCCGTGATGGAACAACCAACTGTCACTCACCGCCACATAAATCCACAAATGAAGTTGAGAGAACCGAGTGATCGGCTATGAAGGGATCCCGATACTCTATGAGTGAGTCAATTGGTTAAGCGTCGGAGTCGTAGTATTAATGACTTATGGTCGGACAAGCGTCGAGCGCGCTAGCGCAACCCCTTGAGTTGAACGCCGAGCTTGAACAGGTCGAACTTCCATTTTTGTGGGTTCGAGAAAGCTCAAGCTCTACATTAAGGCACACCTCTTGTAGCTTACTGGTTGGTTATGATTCTGAATATCATGAATATAAACAAATGAAATCCACGGGAATGCCATCTCTGAGTATCATGTTTTGGTTTTGAACGCTTTATATACCTTTTAGGTTTGGGATTCTTGAGTTCTTGAGCTATTCATCGCTAGGGTACTGCGATGCACCGGCTCGTCCCAGTATTCCAGGCCGTAGAACCAATTAACTAAGCTTTTATGCTGATGCCCCTCCACCGGATGAATTCCCAACTTATTCGTTCGTATAAAGCAGTAGCTACTACAGTAGGCAGAAATCTCAGTACCTGTTTCGAAGAAAGACTTTTAATTGTGGCTCGCAATCGCCTCATAGTACTGCATCGTTTTGTTTTGCTGACCCTTTCCCACCTCGACACAGGCTGGTATCCGAACGATATCTCGAACGCGGATGTCAGATAGGTAATGAGTATCTTGATTAGAATACCAGCTGCAACATAGAGATAAGAACAACCTGCTAAGCGAATGCTAGCCTAGTATACAGTTGTAGTCTTTATCCGCGTCATGACTCAAGACCGGCGTCTGATCGGTGCATGGACCCCCACGTAGTAGCTGTGGAATATGAATTTGAATCCAAGACGGTAGCCTACGTACATGTCGAGATTCCCGGGGTCAGCGTTGTTTCGATTAACCAAAGAAGCTATGACAGGGTATGTAGAGGTGTCTGGCATATTCTTGGAATGCTTCCGGATTGATCGAGCATTATAAATACAGAAGTCCATTATCCGCGCACAATGAGCATAGTTTTGTTTTTTGTCCTCCGCCCGGTACCAATGGTGAGTATAATATTCTTTGGGGTTTAATTAATTCTCAAAATATTGATATTGCCTTCCTGTATGCCGTTTTTCTTTTTTTTTTGTTGTTGTTTAATTCATTGATTGCATGCAGGTTTACGGGCGTAAACATATACGAGGGATATACGTAAATATGTAGTACACCTTCTGAATAGGGTATATCATGGCATGAGTTGATATACAACGCCGTATGTAAAAAAAAAAAAAACCCACGATTGACTGGACCCAACAAATCTAGTGCGCTGATTGGCATGCAGGGTTAGGGTTGCGAGCTCTCGTCCAATCGGATTCCAGGCGCTTACTTTTGATGAAATTGTAATCCAACCTCGCAGAATAATAGGTAGTAGCGGTCGCCTGACGTACTAATAGAAATTCAGATGAACTAAACTAGCTAACCATCTCTCTTTTGATGGTGATATTATCTGATGTATCTGTGGCCTAGTATGGATATCGACCAAGAACGACTTATCTCGCCCGCTGGTATTCCTTACGTTCAATTAATATTGCGCAATACCTCCTTCCTGATGGTCTTTCTAGATTTTGCAGTTTCGGGAGAGAAAATACAAGGCATAACTGTAGGGTCCTGTTGGTTCCGAATGAACTTTAAGGATTCCAAATATATTCCCTTTTCCTGGAAATAATGGGTTAACCACTGAAGCTGCCTTGGCTTAATATATATATATGGATCACAGCAATGAACATAGTTATGTTTTGTTGCCTGTAATTCGGAGATGTAATCAACTTTATAATCAAGGCTCCGATAAATCGGGCATCATATCATGACAAGATCAGTTGTATATCTTCTAGAGCGCAATATATCCGCCTGCCCCAGTCAACCATGGATCCGACAAAGCGCTAATCGCCGTCGGCCTATCATGTGGATTGGCAGCGAGAAGCCCCTTTACAAATACGATCGCATCGTCCTGTATATTTGAACTCCTCAAAGGCTGCGTCGGGAAGTCGAGCTTGTCCTGGCAGTACTAGATCAACAAGGCAAAATCGGTCATACGGTTCGGTAGCATATCCGAAACAAGCCCGGAGTACTCCTCTGTGGGCTTGGATGACTCGAGGATGGTAAAGGGTAGCTTTGATGTCAAAAGCTCATAAATCAGTATCCCGAATGCCCATATATCTAAGGCATAATCGGGGAACTTTGCTTGATTTGGGCCGCTGGGAATAATGCCGATTGTTTCGGGTGCGCTGTATAGTGCAGTTCCACAAAGGGTGGTCAAATAGGTTCCAAACGCTTGTTTCGATACCCCAAAATCGGTAATTTTGAGGCAGATAGGATCAAGGCATGAAACTAGAATGTTCTTTGGACTTGGGTGAGGAAATAGTACAGAAGTGATACTCACGAATGATTCGAACGCTTACCTGAGGCTTTATATCGCGATGATATATATGCTTACTATGCATGACTTCAAGACCCTCCAAGATTTGAATCGTTATGCTCTTGGCGTCTGGTACGGACACGCCATGTTGATGAATATAGACACTTAGATCCCCGTATTCCATGTATTCCATCACCAAAAAACATGAACATGTTTCCTAGATCCATATACCAACCAAGGAATTGGACAAAAAGATGGTCATACTGAAGTGGAAAATTTAGCATATGTACATAGAAACGTGCTGATGTGATGAAAATAACCTGACTAAGATCAATCAATGCCTTCAACTCTTGAGACATCCCTTCTTTCGGTGGTTGTACCGCTTTAACAGCCCTCAAAGTCCCTCTCACGTTCCTGTTGCAGATAAACACCACCTGCTGACCCCCGTCCAATCTCCCCTTTCAAGTCCCAAGTTGATTTCCTCCTAAACCCGGCTAAGAGCTGTCCTTCGTGTACCACATAGCCCTTGAAATATTCCGTATTCATTCTATAGCTTTCAATATCTCCATCTCCACTTGGAAAAAATGGCTCCCTTTCGCCTTGTTCCTCAACGAGGCGGGCAAGAGAATATATATGTAACGACGAATTATGACCTGCTTCTGACATATCCGACTCACCCTTCCCCGTGGAAGATTGAATAACGGATGAATGTAAGGTATCTGTTGGGGTATAGGGTGAGAGAACGGTTTGTCCGAAAGTGCTGCCTTTGTTCATTGAGTTCAACAAATCCTTCAAGCACTCAAGCTGTATCCGTAGGTCACTCATCTCTCGGGTCGGGAAACCAATAGCAATCCTGGCGACTCCGTCATTCTACGCAAGATAAAGACATACACTGAGAGAGACTCACATGGATTCGAAAGTACTTTGTAGGTTCCCTGTGTGTTCGGAAATCAACCGGTTTATACGTGCGGCTTCGATGGGTCTCTTTCCCGAAAACACTTCGAGCTCGCTCTTTAAGATTGCCAAATCCCGTAGCAGGTACTCCGGTGCAATGCTAGGCGACCCCCCAGAAAGATCATGGTTCATTACGAATCCTCGATGTTTCTAAGTGCACGATTGAGCTTGTCGCGGTCCTGCGCCATCGACAAGTCCCCGGTAGCAGTGGCCATCTCTACGAGTTGTGAGAGGATGGACCGGATGCCTGAGGTATGCTCTCTCAGTAAAGTACCGGTATCCATGGGGGCGGTGTGTGGGTGTTAAAATCGTTGATGTTCGTGATTGCGAAGAGCTGATCTACTGATGTGGTGTCCTTAAGCTTTTACATGGATGTGTGCGTCTTATTTAGTAAACACAGACCCTGCAGCCTTTGGTGGTCCGTGCGCCCCAGTTACAAGGCGCTAGCTCTTAACTTTATTATGACACCAAACACAAATATATTTCGGAACAGGAAAGATACACGGTTATGAACTATCATTTCTAGCTCAACGGCGAACCCGGCTCGATGACGAATGGCTACTTTTGGGGCTGCTGGTCAGTAAGCAAAAGGGTCGGCGCGCTTTCGTTTACTTTTGTTTGCTTCGATTGGACTATTCGCCGTCGGGCCGGTTTCGTCGTTGGCCCGGGAGCGGCTGTACTTATCTCATGAACTGGAGGAGTTCATAGGTCTATAATAGTGAAATTAGAAGACGTTTTGTAGCGAAACAGGTTTTGTTCTACGTGATTCATGGATGATACTAGCTCAGGTTCCGAAGATAGAAACTAAAGCTCGTACTATCTAGGATGATGAATAAGTGATGATGAGAAGACACAGAAAAGACGAGACTCTAGACGACTAGATCTCTTTTATGACTTGTCTTGACTCTCTCGCTCCGTGTCATAAACGCCTCGCCTACGCTACGACGTCTAGCAAATGTACCTTTGTAGAACACGCTAAGACATGGACTAAAAACCTGCTTCACCTGATTATTCTGGAAAATACCTTGGATTTTGTTGAAACACTCTGGATACGTACGTGGTAGATAGATGGATCAAGTATTTACAGAAAAACGTAGGATTGTGGCACACTATAACCGTAACCTTGAATTACACGAACCCGAACGCGCAAACGTACAGATTCCTTAGTACCCGCGTGTAGGGAAAAGAACCAGAAAATGCAAATGAGTATTTTGTATGGCAATCAGCACCACAACATACAAAAAATCCCTGCTCCGTCACCTGCATTTTCTGGTTCTTTATGCTACACGCGAGTACAGACTCTTCCGAGACAGACACAAAGAGACGGGCCAATTCTCTGGGAAGGCGGTTGTGGTGGTACTCTAGTTTAGTTATACGTGTCTCCGCCTTACAAGGTTGCTGATGAGCAGAGATTTATTTACTACCAGTACATGCTAAGTATCAATTATCTAGAGCGGAGCGCACATCCGAGCACTGTTCCCTATCTATCCCCTGAGACATTGAGAAAATCTCTTATGCATGAATGTCATGCGGCCTTGACAGGTTGCTACCTGCCTGTGCAGACGTTCGCTGGGTGTTGATGATAGTCATGAAGCCAATTAGAAAGAGCTTGACTGGGCTGGGCTGAATATGCACTTGTTTTTATCGTAAGATATATACCTACCAATACTCAAAGAATGACTACTTGTTCACTGTTGCAGGGAATATATGGCAGGGTTGGCCTCAGATTTGTCTAGCGCCGCCAGCATTGAAAAAAGCAACGTCTAGCCAGCCTGGCCATAGCCTGACCAAACACCTCCGGAATAGTCATCGACCTAACCCCAGACCGTGAAAACATATTAAGCTAGGTATAATACCCCATGCACCCCCGCCGATGTTGTCTATTCACGATTTATCATTTGAGTTTATGGAAATAGTAGTTATACCTGGACAGTGATAGTTGTTGATTTGGTGCTCAAATAATCATGGATAATTGATTTATTGTCTGCTACCCGGGGTGGAGCTCACCCTTGCCACGTGTGGTACTGTGCATAGTGGAAATCGGCTATGGGGATTGCAAACTGTCCAATCATTCTATCCAGTAGGGCAGTCAGTCCGGCGTTGCAACTTCATCTGGCTGTAAGAAAAAGAAAAGATACGGAGGATAAGCGGCAACTATATGGGACCTGGGTATTATGGTCTAATATCCACAAAACTTGCAAATTGACTATCTCTGTCCAGGGATTACCACTTGAGTACCGCAAAGATTGGTTGGCATCGATGATCTGCACCATAAGTTTCCCGTACAAGTAAGTTCGATCTAAGCCAACCTTTTGAATTATGGCGGTATGTGGAGGCGTCTTTACTCTACACCCTACATGAGACAGGGAAGGATTATTAGATTATTAATACATGAGTTTTATCCCTAAGCACCTTTCGCCATAGTTGACATGACGCCGAGCACGCGCATTGATCTGTTGACTTCCGGCGATGTTTACCTGCCCCGAGTATTTACTCGCTGTCATGATTGTCGGATTCATCAGAATCCTTGAGGCGCACTTGAAGTTGTCTAATTTGAAAATGTACAGGCATATCGAAACTCGCTAATTACGGCCACTTTGAACATGCAGAAGGTGTGGTATCAATCAATCAGATCCAATACATCGCTCAGAACACATGTCGCAACACCAGGATTCTGGGCACAGGCCAATTTATTTACGCGCAGGATTTAGGTATTATGGGACTGATCATAATGAGCAGCTTTATTCGGCGGAAGAGTCTCTAGACCGCGCAGCGGATCTCCAGACAATAAACCAACCAAAGCTCCCTAAAGCGAGATGTAGTAGAAAGAAATGTAGTAAAAGAAACATGTCTTGTAATGATTGGCTATTACGGTATCCCCTCAAGATTGACTGTAGAGGTAAGGGCCCAGTATTGCTGGAGGTAGTGAGCTTATATCCCTCCAGGGTATCCAAATTCTCCCAGCCAAAGCGGAAAGCATCCCCTTTATACAGAGCCAGAGTCCTCCCAGCTCACCCCACCGCCCCAAGAAACTACACATCGTAACAACAGCGCTCAAAGTCCTCCGATCTCTATTCACAACAAGGAGAATCGGCGCGGCGTCTCCACATCTACCGCGTCCTCACAGTTATTCGAATTTTTCTCGCCTCGGCGCAGTGTGACTATATTATACTCGTCAGCCGAAAGGGGAAACATATGAGAGAAAACCGATGGACATAATCACGAATTCCACCCAGACTGGGGCACCCTTGCTTCGTGATAGCTTGGTTTGTCGGCGTTCAGATTGGATGGATGTATTCACATTCCTCGCTATCGACTTCGGACTTCGGGCGGTCACGGTTCTTACTCCCCCTGGAAGTACTGGGCTTAAAAGCGCTCAGACCTGTCTCTGGGCTCTTATTTGTCCGGCTTCTGGGGTTAGGAGCGCACTTCTTGCGGTCGGGGTCCAGGAAACTGGAAAGGGGGACAGTGAGCTTGAGGAGTGGATTAAGAAGGCGTTCACGTGGGGGAGTCTTACACAAGGGATTAAGCACGGAAGACCTAGTGAGCTTGAAATGGCGAAAAGGTCGGGGGCTTTGTGCATGCTAGTGCCTTCCTCAGCCAGAATCCGATTACTTCAGCAAGACGAATCCAACCCTGAACTCAAAGAGTTACCTCTGAGACCGATTAATCCTCTCATGACCAGTGTTCATGGTCAGTATCCGTCAGATATCAAGCCTCTACGTAGCCCTAAGAATGAACCCATAGCCGAGGAGCGTGGCGAAGGATTCGAATACTCATTGGTGAAAGTACCGTCGAGTTTTACTGTCGACCCTATTCTAAAGGAGAATAAGCCAGAACCACTCATGAAGATGATATGGCAGTGGGTTAGGAAGGACCCCGAGAAGTCAGTTGCACAGTCGCCGAAGACGGCAGTTCCTTTACGTCTCTCATCCAATGAGAGGATCGTGAAAGCTGTTTGTACCATCTTTCAGATTCTCTACGGTTCCTATGAGCTCTATAGGATGGGTGGAGACCACCTTAAAAAGTACGGATACGCCGCTTACGAATTTACAATTATACCGTACCTCAGCATGTCGTTAATGAACCTCCTTGTGAGTTGCGTCAGGCCTACCTACCCTTCAATGTACATAGTTTACTATCGAGGCGACAAACGCCCGGAGTCATCTACGACAGAGGAAGAAAAAAAGGAATCACAAGAAGATCAAGGCAAACCAGTCATGAGTCAATCGGAGGTAGTGCCAGTGGACGAAAATTGGTGGGGCCCGGGCGATGGCAAGCTCGAAGAAAATGTCATCGGCGCGATTGGATACGTATATGGAGATCTCACAATGAAGGAAGGTGGATCGGAAGACAGGCATCATCATCATTTTTTTAGTATTTCCACATGGAAGAGCCGATTCTTGGAGAATGTAAGCTCTCCTTACCACTCCCTGTTCATTACTGAATAGCTAACTCTGAACACCTACACCAGCCTATTTTCTCTCTATTTGTCTTGGCCATTTACATCTTATTATACTATGCAGCACCATACATTATCATCCAGGTTTTAACCGGCTTTGATCGAGGGAGCAGCACACCCCTTCAGCGAACTTGTATCATTATGTGGATAGCAAGCGGGCAAATCTGTCCGGACTTTATTGGGCTAATTGCTCGCTTATTGCCCAAGGCGTCGCGGGGGGTCAACTTGCGCTGGGCTGTAAGGATGATCGTGCTTGGCATTTTGCACTTAATACTTATTGGCGTTCCAACCTGCGCTGGAGTTTACATGGTAGCAACAATGATATTAGCAGGCAATACATGCACTGAACTGTGATTACATGTATGGGATTTCATCGGAAACAGATATAGTAACAGACCTTCCTTTCGTGCTTCTTTCTTTCTTCTTCTTCTTTGGCTTCGTTCTCAGATGCGGATTCCGAGGGCAGCAGTTCACAATCTTTTGTATCTCCTTTGTAACTCTAGCCATAAAAGGAATTTGCAATGATCTCAGGGCACGGTCAATGGGTAACCAATCTTGTATTGAATGTTTCATTTACCGCCCGATTTGATTCATTTACAGGCCCAAGCGATGCATTTACAGAGTGTTCTTTCGTAATGCATTAAAGTAGCATTTTCTTTGCACATTTCCACTATATTCCAGTTATGTCTACATAACTTACGGTGATTTTGTGTTATTTGGCGTACATTATAGAGTCTATCAAGTGTTTCTGGAGCTTCTAGGTTCAACTCCCCCTGCTAGCACTTATTTTTGCTGCTCTAAAACAAACAAATAACTAGTCGCCTAGAATATCCTTTTCTAGCCTAGCTCGGCTGTTAATGAGTACAAAAAAGGGACATAGTGAACTAAGAGATTCATTTACTCATTCGTTTACACATAGTAAAAACGTGACATTTACCAATGTCATTATATTAACCACCCAGTCAGATGATTCATTTCCCACCAAAATTCTAACGTGCAGAAATACCTCATTTACTGATTCATTTACTTACGCCGTAGAGCGGTCAGTCCGGATCATAATCTTGACCAAACCAGACATGGCTGGGTGTAGTCTGTTGAACTCAATCACTGTTCATTCTCTCTCTATCTCTAGTGGAACAGGTGGAGCTTTCTAGCGTGTGAGAAGAAACCCGAGGACAGAATAAACAGGAACTGCGTTTATCACAGCATAGCTACCATATCTAGTTCGCTCACGATCCGGGTTCAGACTGACCACCTAATGAATATAATTGCGAGTAATGGATTATGATAATTATGCAATTAATGAATTAAACAAAAAAAAAGATTATGATAATTCATATCAGGGTTAGGGTTACGTTCTGAATTCCGATCAATAAAGCGAGATCTAGAACGGTCCTGGACCCAAGTAGCTCCTGATACATCAATACCTGAAATCTCTTGTTGTACGCATCTACCCTAATCTGGCCTGTAACTAAATATATCAAAGGCAGGAACGAAACGTCCCGCTTGTGGAAAGGGAAGATTCCCGCCCATATTGGATCCGGAGTGAGAGCAATTCATGCAATGGGGCTTCTAATCTGATAAATTCTCCACTTTTCCATTCATACACCTTTCCCGTCCGATTCATGTTTAGTTCTGATTTCGAAAATATTCCTACAGGGTGCCGTTCGAGTACGTATATAGATAGTTTTCTTATCCTCCTTGAAGTCGCAGTGAAACATGTCCTGGGGATCAATAGCGATCGTAAAAGACCTGGCGCGGTACGTGACAGTAAAAGAAAAAATGCACAGCAAAAATCGGAAATGACTGCATGCCTGGGCTTAATGATTGGGAGGTCAGCTTAGTAGGGGAATAGGATATTCGAATTTTGGGACAACAATCCTTTAATACGATCTTTAATTTGGGCAAGGGGCAGTTTTACACCCAGCTGACTAAAGGTAGGAAGACAGCATACTCGGAAGCGTAGGATAATCTTTAGAGCAGCTATTTCCAAATTTTGCGGTAATAGATAGAAACCCTAACCCAACCGGACCTCCTAACTTTGTCGTGCAGTCTTGGCGTAACTGTTTAGGACACAGTTCAGCGGTTGCGTGGCCAGACCGGGTCAGGCATACTTGTCCCATGGCGTAACCTGCTTAAAGCCAGGTCTTGTCCCGTAGTCAATCATCTCATCCATTCATAACCTATCGACCCAAGGGTCAAGATCACGAACGTTCTGGATTACGTAATCATCACGTGCTGTACTGCCGAGCACAGTTTATCACTCGTGCCAAGTGATCTATGTAAGAATCAAATTACTGTCCGCGTGGCATGCACCTAAACGTAATAGTTCCGTGCTCTAAAGTCCCATCGATTATTCAGGTATAAATATTCTCTAGTACACCATCTAGGAGAAGTAGTCCCATTGCGAGGTGACCGTGGTTCGCACCTGTCCCCCGATAAGCTACTACAAGCCTCGCAATCAAGGAATACTCGAGCTCCGATTTCTTCTGACTATCTCCGCCGTAACGCGACCTTTCCCCACTGCTAAAAGCAAAGACACATCAACCCACGCGCCCGCTCTCCCCCACTGCCATCTCGCATTTTTAACCTCCACAACCCTCTTTCTAGACATCTGGCAATACTATACCCTTCCACCAACCCCGCAGTCGCGGGTCGCCCAGCACAACCGAATATAAATACACACCTCCAACTAGAGATCACCGGCCAGATATCAAACTCAGACGCTCCCAATTACTCCCGCAGTCCAGATAACCGAGATTTATGCTAAATATTGCGCGCGAATTGACCACAACGAATGAAAGAATTAATTAGTTGATTAGGACAAACCAACCGGCCAGGCACGTCTAGATCTATAGGTAGCATTTAATCGTAATCATTATCGCACCCATTAACAACCCAGCTTCATAACAACCCGATGAGTCATATCGACTGATTCTTCAATTCTTCGGACAATCGGGTCGCAAGGGATGAGACCGGAGGTCTCGTAGGGCTCGAACTAGGAAAGAGGTGGCTAGTCGGCGGTGGAGGTTATAAGGTGACCTTGGCGACTGTGTGCTGCAAAGTCTACATAACCAGATGTGCCACGAATAGATGTATAAGTAGGTAGGCTATCTCCTCCGGAATAGAACGGTGCATCCTATTACTCTTCCTACAGAGGTGGTCAGATGTGTTAATATCGCTATGGTATACGGCAGTAAGAACTCCAGATGGTTTTAAGAAAGTAGGTGGATTCATGAGGTAGAACAGGCGGGTTGACAAAACCCGGAGGGAGGGTTGGGTGGTGGTGGTTGGTCTTGGACTGTCGGGGGTGCGGTTACCGAGTGGGAGTTGATATGGGTATAAGAGGATAGGGACGCCATGTCTCAATTCGCTATGTCCTTGATCCTTGATCTTCTAAATCTGTGCGACCAACCTCGTGCCCAACTACATGTACCTTTGGTAATTCGGTTCTAAATATATAGTCACAACCTATCACTCGCTCCTACCCATGGCGAAGCTAAGTTCGGCTTAGTCGTGCCAAGCCATTCATGCCAAGCCCTGATCATCTCTGTGGAAGGAACTACGGCTAAGGGGTGCGGTCACAAACCGTCACCGAGGTAGCCACATCAGTTCCTGCCAATCAGTTGGTCAAGCAAGTTGATTTGATGGACATCAAACCACAAACTACAGTCTTTGCCCTGGATCGTTACAGCGTATTAGAGCCCGTTCCGGTAGTAGTGATCACTGGTTTTCCTTTGCGCATGTGCGTCCTCCTCATGAAATATCGGGAAACAAAAGGTACCCTCCAGCAGTACCATATTAACAAAATCATCAAATTCAGATGTGCGATAGATAGAATTTTGTATGCGCTTTAAATAGTGACCAAAAATGCACCAAAAATGTATTCTTGACGGGGACGATTTATCGAAAGAACAGCGAAATTACCTTGAACTTTGAGTGACATGTGATATTTGTAGGACTAGCTAGCCTGGAAGGTACATGTAGTTAGAGACAAGTACATAATGTATGTAACACGTAGCGAGGCTCTCTATCACTAGGATAAGTATACCAAAGAGCCTCAACTATATAGTTCGGATGAGAGGACTTGTCCCTCTCTTTCATCATCAATCAAGTCTATGATCACCACAAGAATACGACTTGCAACACCCCGGAACAATGATGACAAAATGCCCAAATGTCTCTCACTTATCCTCCCAGTGGATGGCACATTCCGATTTTCGCGATAACGCATCCTGATTCCTCACAAAATTGGTACCCTAGGGCCACTTTTCATATGGGCCAGTCGCATCAAAAGCATAGCGACCAGTGGTATCATCTGCAGAGGAAATACTCGTAGCTTCATAGCGTTTCCGAACACGACCAATATTGCATGGCATGCAAAAAGGTGGATTTGGCGCTTTTTTATATGGTATGCAATAGCAGTCGTGTTCGGAAACGTCATGAAGCTACGAGTACACAACCCGCCGATATTCTGCAGCTCGAGGACTTTTCGCTCGATACCTACATGTAGCCAAGACACAGGGATAGAGGTCTGCACTGGCTATGAGATCAAGTTCGAGGATATCACCTCTACACTGGATCGATGATCTCCCATTTGCTATCGCTATTGCGTGCGAGGTCTTGGCAATCCTGGCAATCGGTTACCGTTGTATTTGACTCGTTTAGAGGCAGTTCTTGCGTGAGGGTGATCGATAAATTTCCAGCGTTGTAAGTACAGCAAGAAGCACCCTTGAGTGATTTATGTATGCACTTACATATACAATCGGAAATAGGGCCCTAGAAACAGGGTGAAACAGGCTTTATGAATATTGCTGGCTTGGACAATAGGGCTGCCCCGTACCACCTACTTACTATAGGTCTCATAAATATTAGAGTACTCAGTGATTCTACATGTTAATCGGCCAGCACATAGTCAAATCGACCAAGATCACTTCAGACACGTATACACAGACCCTAAGGAAAGGAATCGTGAGGCAATCCAGCTCGAATGAGGGACACGCGCATTTCTCGTGATGCTTTGCAGCTTGCATGTAGCTTTTCGTAACTGCTAATAAGATAATAGATGCGAGTGGAGATATTAGAGCCAAACGGAAAAGCACGCCTGTCAGATGGTAGTAATATTTGGCTTACATGAAAAGTTAATTATTCTCCTAAAGCATCGTTCCTCTTCCGACTAAAGCGACACCTTGGGCCTCATACATAGCTAGACGTTAGTGAATCTATATCTTTTACTCCTTCTCGTGTCGGAGACTCAAATATCGCGACGGGATCGATTCTCCGAAATCGGTTCAAATTATAAAGCTCTCTCATCGCTCTCCGACCCCTACATTTCACTCGCTCCCTCCTGGCTCGAAACTGTGGAGAATAGATCAGCAGCCCTGAACGGAAGTCACTACGGATAAGAAACCTTAAAGAGAGTCCCGATCGCGGTTTATGAATTCCACAGAAGAGACCTTTGAGCGTGGGAGCAAACTTTGTGGAGGCGGCAGATTGGATTGATGTTGTTAAGTTCCTCGTTTTCAACTATGGATTTCATGCGGTCACCGCTCTCAACCCTCCCGGAAGTAATATGTTTCGAAGTCTCTACTGGTCCTGTTATTGTCTCATTTGGCCACTCTTCGGAATGGTTCAGGCACTTTCATGGATGAGAAGGGTTGGTTTGAGACAAAATGACCTTGAGTTGTCGCTGTCATCAGGGGCGCTATGCATGCTAGTCCCTTCTTCATTCAATATTCCAGACTTTCAAGAGCCGACATCACGATTCCTAAAAAGACTTTTGTACACGGTCAACCCCTCCTGGATAAATATTCACGGTCAGTACCCGTCAGAAGCCATACCGCCAAAATGGACTGCTATGGAGCATATGGACTAAGAGCGTCATTCCAGACATGCATCACCTGATGAATATTCGTTGGTGGAGGTTCCAGAGGACTTTCGGGTGCACCCCATCCTAGAGCACATGAAGCCAAGGTCATTTCTTACACAAGTTTTGGACAAATTATGTAAACGTCCACGTGAAGCAGGGATTGTTTCTTTACAGCTCTCCTACGGTTACAGCATCATTAAGGCTCCCGCTACTATCGTTCAGATTCTCTACAGTTCATACGAGCTCTACAAACTCAGTAATGAACAGATAAAACGACATGGGTACGCCGCATATCAGTTTACAATCATCCCCTACGTCTGCATGTCATTGACGAACTTAATTATGAGCTGTCTCAAGCCGAGTTACCCCTCACTCTACATTGTTCACTACCGAGGAATTGTCGATCCTACTATGATTGACGCGACAAAGGAACGCGGGGCCGCGCCTTCCAAGAATCTGTCTACACAGAGCCCCCAGGGTGTAGGACCAGCTGTACGTGCGGCTAAGGGTGTACTTGGTACATCGCAGATAGTTGAGCCGAAGGAGTGCTATCTGGACAACTAGTGAGATGAAGCAGGTAGACTTGCAGTGGAGAGTAAGTTTAGCGCTGTGGTTGGATACGCCTATGGGGATTGGAGATTGTTCGATGCTCATCGTGACGAAAGGAGTGGCCGCCAAAGATGACAACAGGTAGGCTTTTTCTAACTCCTCTGCGAAGTAGTACAGCGGCAGGTAATAAGTGATGGAACGCCCTGAGTATACAAACACCGAATGTTGGTGGCGTTTTACCAAAACAGGTATCGCTTTGTTCCATCACTTATTACCTACCGCTGTACAAAAGCTAAGTTTTAGTACTAGTATACCTGTACTGGACTCCTTGTAATCATACTCCTATTTACTTTTTTTATACTACCATACGCCATCATGAAACACCTCATAAACTGGGAACGGGGCAGCAGTACCCCACTTCAACGATTGATTTTAATACTTTGGATAGTTGGCGGGCAACTTTTTCCGGTATTTATAGCCGTAGCTACCTACTTTCTGCAGGATTGGCCTACGTCAAATATGATCCTCAGGTCATATCCAGTGCTAAGAGAAATGATCCTTAATGCGGTGCAATCGATCTTCATGATTCCAACCTTTGCTGGGTTTTACATGGTTTCAAAGATGATACTAGAAGATCATATATGTGTCAGGCTCTGACCATATAATGAGATACAATCCCTATCCTGTGCGAAATGTTTCTCTCCTAATATTCTCTTGTCGTATTGGTCGGATCTCACCTGAGAGGAAGACTTGCGGTTCCGGTTTGAGATATCACAATCCTTTGTATCTCCTTTGTGAGTTTGTTCTTCAGTTTCATATGCAAGAGGTAACATCCTCGATCCAAAATCATACTAAATGCACAGTATACGTCGAGTTTCAATATATCAATACTAAATCCCTCGAAAATGAGTTCTACATATAGGGAAATGTATCGGGAAATGAATGTTAAGTTCCATATATATATATATATATATGTTGCTTTAACAAAATATAAATAGATTACCATCACTTCGAAGCCTATATATAAAATACATGCAGAGTACATATTAGGTTGCTGTGAGAAAACTGGATAAGATGTTCCTTGTGAGCAATTCGGGGGTGCTGGGTGCGTTCTCTACTCACTCCACAATTCCACACATACCCCACTATATTGGTAGCCGGAAGCTAGCTCTCCGCCACCTACTACGATTTAATCCCGCGAAGATTATAACACTGCTCGATAGATAACTTCTGATAGCTAACAAAGTCATGGAATATCACTCGCGCGCCAAGACCTCGCCCTCACCCCCCCCCCCGGATGAGTATTGTTGGGGAATTATTCTCTATACATATATTCGACAGGGAATAGAACAAAAGTCTCCCACAGTTTGAACTTACACCACAAATTGTCCAGCCCTGGACCGCGTAGAGATGAACTGCCTTGGCTCAGTCCGTCCAGTCCATCCTACAGTCCGTTACGTGGTTCAAACGAAGAAAAAAAAGTTTAGTAAGAGTACCCACCTACCTGAAAACTGTTCCCTTGCTCGCTTGTTACTAATAACCTCGGTAAAACCCCTGGAGTCATTGTTGAAAAAAATGATTTTTTGAAGCGGTTTCTGGCTGAAGTCTGAACGTACGACGGGGGCCGGGTAAGATAGTTATTTTTATGTATATACAATCTGTTTTATACCTAACTATTATTTGTCATCTTTTTCTGATTAAACTCTTTTTTGTATCTTATGCAGACTTCCGTCAGTTCAGGCGACTAACTCTTTGGACAGAATGCTAAGCCTTTTCATGCAGTCCGGTCTGGCTTGGTAGTTTGGACTGCAGTCGACTACAGTCGGACCGGACGCTTGGCGGCAGTGTTTAAATTAAATAGAACTTACTGTCATTGTTATATTATTATTATTCTGATTTTTATTTGGAAAGGGCGTTTTTGTACTTTATGGTGGGTTAGGGTTTCAGTACCTTTGTTTGGCGAAAGTCATATTTTTACTATACGTGATCATGGCTTATCACTCAACCCCCATGGGTTACCTACATGTAGATAAATATTTGCTTCAACTTCAAGTATTGAACCCAGCCCAACCACACTCACCCAACCCAATACAAGCTAATGTACCTGTGTAGGTATACCCAAATAATCTATCACCCGTTTTGCGAGCTTGGGATTCACTGGAGGAATGGGTTACGAGGCTACCGGAAACATACTAGATGGCTCGGGGGTGGGTGGGTCGGTGGATTGGTGGTTCTTCTCGATCGAAGAGAGTAGTAGCGCTGTCTTTTTATGCGCGCTAATGACCGATATCTTTGTCAACCTCTCGGCATTCTCTCAGCGTTATTGCTTCGTAGAACTTCAATATATATAGACTCTAGTCCTGTGACTCTTGAATGAAGAAAGCTCAGGCTAGATGCCGCTGGAAACGAATATGATAGAACGTAAGACAGAAGGACATGAGCGGGGAAAATCTAGCTTATATATTGATGACACTGTAATCTGTGACCTGTCCTCTGTCGCAACCTCGGCTGTGTCTGTTCGTCACAACTATCCCTTAACCGGTCAATTGCTGACCCCGGTGATATAGGGGTTGAATTTCTATGGGAGATGTATTATTTAATAAGAAAGGTAAAAAGGTCTGTTAGTAAAGCCACACCAAATTTACTTTTTTTTAGTGGGTCAGCACGTACTTTGGTGACTGTTTAAGGGATACTTGACCACTAGCCTGCGCCACTGTAGACAACGGTTACAGGTACAGTCGCAACTCGCTATGCCGGATGGCCAAGATTCAGTCCATTTCGTACGGGATAGCAAATCATCCGGGACAGCAAATAAATCCTCAACAAATAAACCTAGCCCTGGATTTGGCCCATTATCTCCTCTGAACCATTTTTTTGGCTTCAAAAGCTCAGCTTCTAATGGTATTGAGTGCTAACACTACTTGGTGTCTGATAGCGCTTTTCTCCGCTTCAATTTTGAAGGGGAGAAAGTGTTCAAGACCTTCACTGGCAGTGAATGGGAGAAAGTGTTCAACTAAATGTAGTTTAGCAGCTGAGCTTGGCAACCCCCCGATTTAGCGGTAGCTGTATATGGACTAGTGAATCCGGGATATCAAATATTATTTGTATGGGGACAGGGGTCAGAGAGTTGGCCAGTTTCCCATACGGTACGAGCAGGCCAAAATCCGGGATAGCAAATTAATTTTGGTGAGGAATGAGAGTATCAGCCATATCCATCCGGGATAGCAAGGGATCCGACATATTGAGTTCCGGCATAGCGAGTTGCGACTGTACATACATGTATTCATTACAGTAGTTAGCAACACTGTGTTCATCGCTAAAGAGAACACGCAACACTATACAAGAAGAACAGATATACGAGAGCAGCCGGTACATCACCGTGGGGGGGCTCATTCCTCTCCCATCAACCAAGTCACCCACCGCGACTTTTGTCCACGATCGTCTCGCTCTCCGTGATGCCAGATACAACAGAGGACGACTCGGGAATCCGTTGGCGCCGGAAAAGTCTTCATTACCCATCACAACGCGGAGGTCTCAGTTCGGAGACAGATCGAATCTAAGATCTCATCCGGGACATCCCAGGAACCATCTGTCTTTGCCAGGCTAAACACCACTGATGCACACCCCACACTACAGTCTTTTACCGTCGCTTGACGAATACTGCCAGTTGACGAACAGGGGACTTTGAGCCAATGAAAATTGAAAATACTGTAGATCTCGCAGCTTGGCTGTTGACTGTCTGTTTCTTGGTATAATTGGAACCCCTGTTCGTCAAGTAGCAGTATTCGTCAACCGATGGATGGTAAAAGACTGTATGTAACATAGGAGAGATCAATTCACAGTGTTGTGTGTCGAAAACGCTGTGGACCAAGGTATCCCGCACGTGGGGACCCCCGGCCTCGCAGATGCAGGGTGCAAGTTAAGCGCTCCCAACCCCGCGTCCAACCATGCACCACCATCACACTTCCAGACACAAGACATCACTCGCAATGCCAAGCCCCCCTCCAGATCACAAGACAACGCGACGCTCGTTGGCTGACCTCCCGAATACGAGATTAGGCCACTCGGAAGTGAAGCGAGATCCGCGACGCACACCGATTCCTGATCGACAACTAATTCCCGTGTGTCGACTCTTCTCTCAGGCCCACCAATCACCCTCTTTCCCAGGCCCCCGTTTCCTCCCCCCACACACACATAAAACAGAGCTGATCTGAGACACCCCCGCAATCCCCACACGGAAGAACGTGCAGGAACGCAGCCCCGTCCAGCCCAGCCCATATTCTTTTCTTTTTTCCTGCACAGCGAGCTAAGTTAGCACCCACACCGCAGAAAAATAAATATATATCCCCATTATAGGACCGTAAATAAAACTCAATCCTCCCCCGCTCGGGCATTGCCCCCCCCCTCCTTATTTTCTAGCATTCTCGCCTCCTTGGAAGTTGAAAAGAATCAACATTGAAATGACTACCACCACCCCACCTACAACACCGCTCAAGAAGGGCCTCCGTGAGGTCATTACACCCCCGCCGTACTCCACCGCCGCCGGTACCTCCCCCCCCCCCTCTCTTTACTTATTACATCGCGCAAGAAAAGACTAACCTCCCCTCTCTCTCTCTCTAGGGCGCACACACACCACCAACGGCCTCCTCGAGCTCACCCCCTTCCACACGCTCACCTCGTCGCAGCTTACGCAATTCGACGCCGAGCTACTCGGGCACACGCGGCGGTGGCTGTCGGTACCCCAGCAGCCGACGACCAAGACGATGTCGGAGGAGCTGTGCGAATGGCTGTGTGGGTGGGGGTTCTTTGCGGCGCTCGATGCAATGGCGTATCGATGCCGCGCGCTGGACGGAAGGAGGCCACTGGCGGAGAGGGCGGCGTGGATGAGGGCGAGTTGTGTGTTAGGCGCAGCCGGGGGTAAGGGGGAGGCGGAGTGGTGGGGGGTGGTAGGGGAGGTGTTGGAGGTGAGGGGGTTGGAGGCGGTGGTGTAGATGTAGGTCTGGGCGGGAGAAAAAGGATTGTAGTTTATCCGGATGAAGAGCGGGTTGTAAAAGAAAGTGTATGTGTAAACAATAGTTAAAGCGTGGCGCATTGAATTTCCTATTCTAGTCATAAGTCTTCTTCCGCCTAGCGCCAGTTGTGATAGCAATATTAACTACGTTGTCAATTAAAAATAGCTCTACCACTGGGATAAATAAATGTATCATTCCACTATCCATCACCCATATTACAGCAACGTGCAAGTACGCCGCTAGACCAATTTACTCTGTACAAGGCTTGATAAAGCTACCCAGCCGTATTTCTGCTATTTTAACTATTTATTCCTGAGCTCACTAAAACTTCCACCGGCGACACTTTACCCCCAACACACCTCCCGGGAGATATACATACTCCCGCTTGGCAGGAATTCATTAGCTATGTCTTTCCAACACGATGGTCCCAGTGCATCGCCCTTTCTAGTAGCTCTGTCCATATCTACTGACTCCTCGATCCTGTGTGTTGGCAATTCTCCCAATAACGCTTCCTAGGACCGGGTCTCTTCGGCACTGCCGCAAATGACGGTTCTCTGTATTCTTCCTTGCTGATATAATGCTCGAATCTCCGGACCTGTTGACGACCTTGTCTATACTTTTCTCTACGATTAACCTTCTCCTCGTGAGCTCCGGTCGGTATGGCTTTAATTACACCAGCGCTACATAGCCGGCGATCTCCAGTATGTGCCGAAATTACAGTTACTGCCGACAATACTCCGGTAACTAATGCATCAAGCTTGGCTATTGAGAGTGGGGGAAAAAAAAAAAAAGAAAAGAATGGAGGGAAAAAATGAATTGAAACTTGCCATATTATACTGTTCAAAGAAAAACATCCATGCATGACCTCTGCACCTCCCAGAACACCACAAAAAAGCTTGATCCGTTTGGGTCACATTTCAACCCTACTACAGATCCTGGCAAAACGATAATATCCTTGCATATAAGTAATTAATGAATTAAATAAAAAAATAAATTATAAGGTTTGAATAACGAACCCTAACCCTGAGTACCTAGGTATCTTCCCGGGTTTTTTTTTCTTTTCTTTTTTTTCTTTAATTCATTAATTGCATGCAAGCTTACAGTTATGTCAATGTCGTACCAGCCCCTGAACTGCCCGTCTGCCTCCCCCATCTCTCGCATAGTATTTAATCAAAGGAAATCGAACATAAACAATTAATCCTAATGAATGAAAAACCCTCTTCACTCCTCGTCCCTTAGTCCTTCCCAGCCATATCCCATTTCTCGTCTTTCCTATATGTTCCCGGGAAAAAGGAACAATGGGCGAGAATAACTATGGCAGTTGATATCTGCGAGCGTTGAAAAGATGGAGGTGGCTATCAGGACTCCCCTCTCCTAGTAGTAATGAATTTGCCAGGAGTAAGAAGAGGGTGGGTCGAGTGATAAGTGATGACTCCGGATGGATCAGCGCCTAGCCAAGAGGGTGGTGGTTTCGAGGTCTAGGGACGGCGGGAGTGATAAGACGTGGGCACCATGGTGGGGTCGCAGCCATATATGACTGAAATGCATGAGTGGGCAGTGGTGGGTTCTCTATATAGCGGGCGTGTAAATGCAGCGCCTTTGGCTGGGGCGTTTCTGTCGGTTTGATGGGTCCTTTGGATTGCTCTGCGGAGACAGTTCAATGCCTCAAGGAACAAATCACCGCCCAGCGGACGTGGTATTACGGTCTCTAGAAAGCTAGTCTGGTTGGTCAATGGGTTGTTTCTAAGCAACTGAGCGTGACTCCTCTTGCCGTTCTTGCCCATCTATGTTAAACCCGCTCCTTGGGCCTTTTTGTCTTTGTATCCAACTAATGCGCCACCCTACTCTTGACAAGCTCTCGTGGAGTATTCAAAAGTGGCAATATATACCTCCCACGAAGCTAGGTGATCTCGATGCCCTTCAATACACACACGCGACAGATCAGAGAGAAACAAACTATTGTGTGATGCTAGTCCTCATTTGGACTAGAGTGTGATAGCTAAAAGATTTCGTAGTGGGGGAAAATCGATATCGACGCAAAGGGAAGCCCGCCCCTGGGGCTAGCTACCTCCACACAGCAAAGCCAGAGCTCAATCAAACCCCGGATGGTCACAGTCGGACTCGAGTGATACCCCATGACTGCACGTGATTCGTACCTGCACGTGGCTCGAGTGATAATCTGTGCTTAAGCTTTACCGAACGGATATATGGGTAACTGCGTCGGTGGAGACTTTTGATAACCTCCGGATAGTGATAGTACGAGGCTATTGACTGGGTGCTGATAGGCCCTGGGCACTGACAAAATAAGATGAGAGGTAATCAACACTGGGGATGGAGGTCTCAAGACTGATCTTGACACTTTTCCGACTTTTTTTCCCTGGCTACCTAAATACTCTTAATCGAGCTACAGTGAAGAGAGGTGGGGAAACAGTGTATGGAGTATTGGTCTTTTACTTGCGTTACATGGAATAATTTCAAAGCATTCCCGGCTCCAAGGTCACATAAGGAAAGTCCTGGGGCTTTGACGAGACTCGGCCATTGGCACGAGACTTCCAAGAGTGCTGTGGCGCACGCTAGTGGTCATCGGTTAGCAAAGGACAAATATGGGCGAATGGTAGCGGAACGGAAGTGGCGAGCTAAAACGTATCCGATAGGCTGGTGGTAAGCGGGTGTTAGATAAGGAACCCTTTAGCCTCGTTTTGTCATGGTAATTGAGCCGATCTATATTACTTCAGTGGTCATGGGTCTATGCGTTCTTCGAGAAGTATAGAGAGTCGTGGGCATGTAAAACAATGAAATCTCCAAAAAAGACAGCAGCTGCGGCATCGGTGGATTGCGAAAAGAAAAACCAGAATGAAACATTGTTGATTTATATATACATTCGTAGGGAAAGCGGAAGAACCGTTACGGGTCAAAATCTTAGTATTATTTCCTATTTACAAACACTACAAAACCACGGTTGGGAGACGCCTTGAACCAGGGGTTATAACATTCATTTCTAACGATCAACTTTCCAATCAGGTAATTATTTAATCATTTTACCACCAGAGATATGCCAAGATTGACCTCTTGGAACCCCTTAAACACATTTACCATCCTAATAGGGTAATTTACCTGTCCCAAATAGACAATTATGGGTGCGATATTGATTGGATCCTCCACCATGCACAGCCTAACTTTTAGAAGATTAATAGCTCCACCGCAACAGGAGGTAAAATTGATCTGGCTCTGCCACGTTGTACAGAAGAAGAAGATCTGCCAAATAGGAGAGAGAAAAAAAGCTAAGGTGGTTGGGTAAAGGTGTTAGCGGTTGAAGTTGACGCCCGAAACAACTCCGGTTCAAGGCGTCCCCAACCCACGAACAACGCGCACGAAGTTTCTCGTCAGATGCCTGTGTAGGCAAGTCATGAACAGGTTATACAACGAATGGCCTGTTGATACTCATCAATCCCCGTAAAAGAGAGCGAGTGGTACTATCAGAAAACCGTTCCTGTCGTTATTTGAAACGTTAACTTTAGGCTGTTTACTTCCAGCCAGGGATGTGGGCGATCTCCAGGCACCAGGCAGCGTCCAAAATCAATTGGTAAATAGCTCCATAATGTCGGGCCATACTCACATAGTCAACCTCGCCAAGGGGCGGTTGAGTTGTAGCGTTTTCGCGAACATCCCATCGTATTCCGGTATATAAGTTTCTTCGTCGCTTGGCTACCCCACCCCCACCACCATCCCCCGCGGATATATGCACCACGATCTCCGTGGAAGAATGAAAGCAGAGCTAAAGCAACTGCAGAGCTGTCGTTTTGTAATAGCCTAAGATAATGCCGTTTGATGGATTAGTATCACCTAGGTCAGTGAGACGCTAAATAGCTGTCGCGTGGAGGAAAAGCGCGCGGGGGTGCACTTCCCATATATATATAAGGCGCCTGCAGCTGTAGAACACAATCCCTATCTTTCGGAGCTCGATATCTCTCTCCACTCCACCCCAGGCACGTACATCTCGCGATCTTTTGGTTGTGCATGACCTATATTTGGACTCAGGTTGGATATATACCGAGGAAAGCGATAGCTGGTTTTAAACCTACACTATGGTAGTATTCGGACCCTTAATTCAAACTTAAAATGATTATCATACATCTAAACCTTTGGTCATTTAATCGGCGGGCTTTCCCCGGATCAAACACCCACCACACATTGAGATGCCTTGCCACTGGTGTTTGAATACATTCAAAATTACCATTTGCGCAAAAGACTCCAACTCCAAATTCTGGTAACCTGATTGGCGCCGGACGTCCCATCAACCAATCATATGATTGGAATTCGCAGACAGCTCCGTAAAGCGCCCACTAATGAATTGTGAAATCGACTCATGGTAGCTATTGCCCTCGGTTCTAAATGTTCCTAGTCCTTGTACGTATGTTAGTCAACGCGCGCTAGCCAATATCGACGGCGTAGAGACCTCAGGATGACACGACGGGGCGTTCGTCTGACGGAATACGATTGTAATAGAATGTGTTTTTGTCTAGGGACGCGGGTTGGTGTGTAAAACCTGCGTTTTCGATAAAAGGCGACCAGTCAGCAAATACGTGTTCAATTTCAATATGAGCATACGGGAACTAAGACATGGTTATAATTATTGTTCGAGAACAATTACCTCTAAGTCTGACTGGCGTCATGACAGCACTATCGTCCGTCCCCATCGTTTCTATTTCGTAGACCGAATTTATGGTAAACTGCTAACGCCCTGAAATGGCTCCTGGAATGATCTCTGATCATTTCAAAGGTTGAAGGGCCCTAAGAAATATTCGCGTTCTTGCATTCATAATCTCGAGGTACAAACGCTATAGAATGCTTACTCTGCTCGTCATTGCTTCCTCACGAATTATAAGCATCAGACAAGTTCTCCAGGAGTGTACGGTGAGACTACCTGTTCCATATCCGCCGACTGATACTGGGAATGGGTAACAAAACTACGCAAGTCAGCTGTAAACCTAGTATCAGCGGTTGTAAATGCCATCCTACCTTGATATCCTCTCTATCTCTTGCGCGCGCCGCTAAAATCCTCCACCGCCCTTGAGTCCTTGAGCGACGCATATGTCGGGGGAGTTTCTGAGTGTGGTGTTCGCTCTGAGTGCGGCGCCGAGAGACCGCTTGTCATTCATATTCCTTCGATATTGTTCAGAAAAATGAAGAGAAAGAGAGGAAGAGGGGAAGGGAGCATCCAGGCTGACCTAGAGATCTCGCTTGGGCAGTGCAATTTCGTACTGTCCTGAGATGTCTCTTCTTTAGTATGTACCGGGCGTTAAGGGTAAGTACTGAGAACCCCGTTTTGGGTAATTTTCAAAAGTGAGGGCTCTGATTGGGCTGATTTAAATAATTTTGACACTTGGCAGCCAAGCAGGTATTTGGTTAGCATGTCCTGCAGCTTTTGCAAAGCAACCTCCTCAACCTCTTTTCCACTCCTGTTCTTTTCGAACTTCACCAAAACCTCTTCGATAGCCTTAAAGTGATACCTGGATGGAGATGTGAGAAAGGGCTATTTACTGGTTATTTTTTTGTATTTTTAGGAAAATATTTGGATTTTTAAGCGAACATAAATAAAACGTCTCGTGACTTTTTTCCCCCATACAAATTTCAGCGCCAAGACCAAATTTCATTGGCTGCTTTTTGGTTGCTAGGGGAAATTCCCATACAAAATTCAGGGTGTCTCGGTATTTAACGTGCACCCCCGGTACACGTGAGCGCCACCGCCTTTCCAACGTACCCGCCCGGGAATGGGATGCTATGAAAGGCCCGGAGTCGTTTGCTCGATACTGAGAGATCGAGAGTTAGAATGTAGCCTAGTACAAGCCTCGTCATCGATTCCCAGCAGATAAAAAATATTGTAAGACATGCGCGCCTTGCATGTTGGGCCAAATCGGGTATCGCTCCAGTAATCAGCAGACACCTATCTGTTCGATGCTGCACACGGAAATCGATCGTCCAAACAGAGAGACAACCACACCATCCCACGAAAAAAAATCAAATTTCAGAACATAAAGCATAATGTTTTCTGTGTCTGGTTGGCGGACAATATTAATTATAAAACTCATTTCCCGCAGAGAGAGAATCCCCGTGGGGACGAGCTGGTGGTCCGGAAGCCCGCTCATCCTACACCCCCACTAAAGGTGACCCGTGTAGCCGCTTTCGTGCGGGAGTAAAGATACCTGTGTTCGTGGGGTGTTCTTTGTGGGTGCGGCCTGGCGACGGGGAAATAACTAATAAGAGCCTTCGATGAGAAAAGGAACTTTTAAGGAGAGAATCAGAAGTCGAAACTACCTCAAATTTGTGTTGAGTAGAGAGGTATTGAAGTTGCACTTTGTTTAGGGGATGGGTCAAGTTGTGCCCCGCAAACTGCTGCAATTGTTAGCTCAAGTATAGCTAACTATAGTTGCACTGGTTTGGCGATAAAATAAGTGTAAGAAGTCCGGATGGCCTGGATAGTTTTCCCAACCTCGACCTTGTCGTTGTTTCCGCTGGCGAGAACCAACCAACGAGTGATTTCTCGTGACCAAGCGACCTTGTCGAGGGTTTGCGGTGCCAGGGCAACCCTCTTACTCCTTTGGCCGTTAAAAATCTAGGATAGCCTCAGGAGAGATAGAGGTTGAGATGAAGGCAGGGTAAACCTGCGGCTATACTGGCTTGGGTCGGCCCGGCCGCAGGATCAATTGGGTATGCGTATGACTCCGTGAAACTCCATGAACTCTTGATCAATTGATCCGTGTCGACGCCTACCTCCTACGTACAAGGCATACTTCTGAAAGGGGCGCTACATATGTAGTACACTCCTGGCGGACCCTTGACTCAGACCTAGCGGGGTGAGAACGAGAAATATCATCTTGAAACATTACAAACGATCTCCCCCCAAGTTAGTAGTCAAGGCTGAAAACTTCAAGCGTATAGAGATTTGAGAAGATTTTGAATTTCACGCCTCTGGGGGCTGGAGTATGTTCTGGTCACGGATAAATGAGGCACCACCTATCCCGGCATTGGGTTTGAGGGATATATGACCGGCATTTGTTGCTGGGATTTAAAAGATAAAAAGCAATTTCTCTAGTTAGCTGTCCCATTAATAGCTTAGGTCTCGATACAATTAATGGCCGCCAGAATCTACAATGTTGACAGGGTACGTGAGTGCAATATATCAGCTTTTTAGAAGTGTTGATCTGAATAGGTGGTGTACCTTCGTCTTGTTCTCATGATGTGTGGAATTACAATTCAGTTGTAGAGTTGTTACTGCGTGTAGTCCATCGGTGTTTCATTTGAGCACCAAGTTGTACCATTGGAGTACTCCTGAGACTCGTTACTTTAGCATCCCTAACACATCGTTATTATTATGTTCAAGGGCTATGTAGTTGCCGCAATATAGAGTTTACATATAGCAAGAGACACATAGGCAGTGTGATGCATCTGCCTGGGGACTACTATACATCCTATTGAAGAAGCGGGGCTTCATTGCTAGTAGAGTGCCCAACGCAAGTGATCATGGCACTGCAGCATGATTCTTTTATCATAGCATAGATTGAGCGTCTGAAGTGTCTCAATCATTCTCTGGGCGTTATAGGTCCTGAGCGATATTCCAATCTAAGCAAGCTTTCGCAGGCCATCCAATACTAAGCTAGTAATCTAGATGAGCTAAGACTGGGTCTGACACCCTCAGCCTGGGCTTTGGGATTTTCAAGGTAAAACCACTGTTAAAGAAATAACTTTGAAAGATTTTCTGAAAATCCATCATATTCTCCAAATATTGAGTCAAAGGTATGCATTTGTACTTGTATTCAGTCCCAATGGCTGTCATGGGGCCATTCCCAAGTAGGTCTCGATGACTGCGACAGATCAACTATTCCTTGAGCTGGGCCGGGTCGAGCCAGCTGAGTCTGCTAGTCCCCAACGGAATCTCTGGGGAGATCTGCCCATTGGTATCGTGAGGAAATTTCATACCATACGTAACTTCTTCCAACGCATGCGCTCTCGCCGAACCAATGTCTACGTGTGTATCATTTCTGTTTCCACTGTGGCGTGCTTCACACGCGCAGCTCAGTACATGGCCCGAACCAACAATTGAACTCCCGTTCGATATCTGTGAAAGGTAAAGCTGAAGAAGAATAGCCCGAAACCCCTATCGACCATTAGTCATTATACAATCCGATCCCTAAGCCTTCTCTGATCATATATTTTGCTGGAATAGTAAGTATTGTGGGGTGTCAAAAATAATGGGACGCAACGGGTTCGAACCGCTTCAAACATCGCGACACTGCACCCCCGCAAGCACCCCCGCAAGCACCCCCGCAAGCACCCCCGCAAGCACCCCCGCGCCCCCCCGCCGTACCACGAACCCCAATGCCTAATCAAACTACGGGACGGCATTTGACCCCATTCCAGAGGGGAGAAGTACTAGGAATGCATGACGGAAATATTCCTATGCGCGAGATCTCTGCCAACTTAGGCATACCTCTTTCTACGGTCGGTAGGACTGTAAAAAGAGGCCGGGAACAGCCAAAACTTGAAGGGAAAGAGGCAGAAGGCCGAGGTAGGAAAAGGAAAACTACAGAAGAGCAGGATACAGCAATGTTAGCAGAGGCAATAAGTGATAGACATCAGAGTTATTTAGACATCGGGAAAACGGTTGCACCTCTGATTACCCTAAGCGAGTCCACCATCAGACGAAGACTTAGAGAAGTCAATATGCGAAAATGGGTTGCACAAGACCGTATCAAATTGGACGATACAATAGCACAGGAGAGGCTTGCTTGGGCCATCGAACATCAGAATTGGTCTGGACAGATGTGGAGAAGTCGCTGCATGTGGGGTGATGAGGTTACAATTGAGAGAGGGGGAGGGAAACGGCGGTCTTGGACCTTTCGCTACCCAAAAGAAAAAAGGACAAAGGCATGCGTAGAGCCTAGAGTGACAGTAGGTCAGAGAAAAATCAGCCAGATGATGACTGGATGTTTTATGGGTAACAAATACGGGATGTTTGTCCCTATGTTCCCTGATGAAACTTTAAGAGGTGGGGGGGTTACAAGTTTGTCACTTATTCGGAGCATGGATAGATATTTTTTAAATATCTGGGAAGATATAATCCGAGATAAAGAAGAAGGTCAGGAGGTCTATTTTATTATCGACAATGCAAAAACCCACCTTCCTCTAAAAAAATGGTTGATAGCCCATGGGGTTGTTCTAAAAAGCCTTCCTCGCTACTCCCCTGATCTCAATCCTATCGAGCACATCTGGTCAATTATCAAACACTACCTTCAGAAGTTTTACCCGGACCTTGTAGACAGAGGCACAAAGAATCCAAGAGCTATTAGACAGGAGATGGTTGATGCTGTAATTCATTGTTGGGAGTTACTTGATCCTAATCTTTTTGATGTTTTGGCAGAAACAATGGTTCATCGAGTTCAAGCTGTACTTGAGGCTGAGGGCTGGTATACTAAATACTGATGTATTCTATGTTTTGTTTAATTCTATCTATTCCCTTTTACTACCTATCACCTTGGTTGGTCGTGGGGACAGGAGTTCGTTGTGACCGAACCCGTTGAACGCTGAACCCGTTGCGTCCCATTATTTTTGACACCCCGCAATACCTACCACACCGAACAACCAATCACATATTTTGGGACTCGGTTGGAGAGAAAAAAAGAACCCTTATCCCCAGGCCATAGGCAAGTGAGATATCGCACAATCCCTCTTATCCGTTAGCTGAACTTAAGGCAGAGTCCTGCCAAGTCTATAGCATACCAGCGTAAACTAAAGACTAGCTAAGCAGCAAGCTGTGCGATATCCAGTCAGCAGTCAGCTGACTCGATGACGGACGGGGGCAGCGGCTGGTAACACCCAACCGTCCAGCAGCTTGTGCAAGTTCATCCAGTTTTGAACCAGGCCTGCAGGTACTGCACATATGCACGGATGTATGTGCATCACCGATAGAACAGGCAGAGAAAGTATATCACTAGCGCGCGCACGGTCCAAGCTGCGAATTTGAGAGCCATCTTTGTAAGGTTAATAGTAGAGTAAATATCCAAGGATCTCTATGCATCTCTTGACGTGCGTTCCCTGTCACTGTACCGGCACCGCGTTTTACAACGCCTAATTATCTACTTTAGCGAATAAGGCATCCAAACCCTATATAACACACACATATAGGTAGACCAGAGTTACACTCACAGCTTCTGCCGTGTGTACGCTAGTAGTATCTTAGACCCCCGCCGTCGGCGGATACATGTATGTGACTTAATCAACAAGAAATAGACCCGTACTATATCAAGACGTGTCGGACGCTGAGGGCTCTACACATACATTTTACTTGAACTCCAGCTAGCTAGCTGGACACACCGCGCGAAAAGAAAAAACATATCTTAACCGTCAGCTAGATATTCTCCATATGAGGCAGACTGATATGATTCGATCCACATATGCCCCGCCCCCAGCTGCACTGCATTCCTTGTAGCCCAGCGCAGGGTCAGGCCCTCAGATTAGATGATAGTTAATTAGTTATGACCGGTCCGTGGGGGCCAGCGACAGAAGATAGGATGGATGACCCTGCGCTGAGCTGCATGCTAGTTGTGGCGTGGTAACGGTACATATGGGTTAAGGTTATTTGGCCCTAGCCCTCCCTGTACTGCACTCATGTACCGCGCTGCAATGCGTAACGGGTTTCGATATGTGTAGGGATGTACCTGTTCGAAAGTGGAGTACTCGTATCTTCCCGACGTTTTTGAACTAGGCCACTATTGCATACACTAAAAACCATGAGCTTGGCGTATTTCTGTATGGTATGCAATATTGGTCGCGTCCACAAACGCCAGGGAAATACGAGTATATCGAAGAAGTAGATATCGTGGGAATATCAAAGCTTGTTGATCCGCATTAGGATATGAATCTCCAATTTCCAATTTGTCGGGGCATGTGGTTGCATGCAGTATACACCTACATGCACCCCGCAGCCTCGCGATACCCCATTCCCAGGAAACTGGTTACTGGTACCAACGAAGTGACAAATTTAGCAGACCCATTGGAAACCAGTTTGAACTCTCAGTGATCTAGGAATGGGCAAACGTATTCCCTGGAACCTAACGGTTACCATCAGCCATAGCTCTTAGAAAGCAGTGGCGCATGAAATTGTGTTCCACGGAAGTAATTGCCCAGGGAGTGGAGCGTATATATCCTTTCTCCAGATGAGCGCTATTGAAGATGTCGACACCATTATCCCCACAAGGTTGCGTCCTAGCGGTTAGTTAACGGTTTCTAATTAACCTCTGCTATACCTTGATTCCTAAATGGAATATCCCGTTCGGTGGTTTTGACCGGTGAATTAGGGCATAGACCAGAGAGATGCAGTGTCACCTGGTTGATGAGATGGGATGAGATGTAGCACATTATGATAATCAAAGCGATCTACGATCTATGAGACGCCACTGCAATTAATCCTTCTAGTAAGTTCTAGGTGACTCGAGATACATTTTACCCCAAAATACTAAGCCTAATTGACATGCCTGTATAATTGTGGCTAGTCCTGGGTCAACATCCGGTTATGTCTCAGTAAGGTAAACCTAAAACAAATGTGACCCCTCGGGGTGGATAATGTATGGGATCACACCGACTTAAATCCCAAAACACTTCGGGCAAGGCTACGAGGGGGTCAATGGACCGTAATATTGAAATATGAGGCAGGTTGATTGGGTTAGTCAGTTACTCTTCTCAGGCGGGGCTCGCCCTCAATGGGTATGGCTGTGTATCTTTGGATACGTGTGCTAATAACCGTGTTGTTGAATATGAACGGTTGAAGATATACAAGGATGCAACAGCGGGTTGGAATATATAATCCTGTTAAGTGAGTTATGGGGCCCTCTACATCAGATACGTTTAACTTAGCCTTATCCCTCCGACAAATTTATCACTATGGCTCCCCACACAGGCAAACCCAGATTACCCAAAATCTTGTTGCGGGAGTCTTTACCTTTGCCCGTTCCTAGCACTACTCAAGATGAAATCGGGAAGATGGCAGTCATACAAACCGTGGTTATCAGAGCTCCACCTCCTGTGAGACTGAAAAGATATATGAAAACCACAGAGCCGCCAAGGGAAATCACTTCGAAGCCCGCCGACAACGTCATGGGACCTACAACATCCCCATTTGCTACTCTGTCACCTGCTTATATCTCGTCTAAAGACAACGAGAGAACCGCAGTAGCTAACACTGTAGCCATATGCTTCGTCCCGTCGTCGGCTAGTAGTACAGGGCTCTCTGGATCACCCGCCGGAGTCGCCTCTGCATCGCCGAGCGTACCGGTTGTTGCAGACAAATATTTCGAACCATCGATCGAACATCCTTCCTCTGCTACAAGGTGCTCAATTTCAATCAGTACCATCCCAGACGACAGGGGATGCAGAATCTCTCACGTTGTATCCTTTTTTCGGGATCGGAGTTATGTGGGGAACACACCAAATAAGCAATTGTTACTTGAGTTCAGACAAGCGGCCGTTGGCAGGTTGAGATTATCTCCACGGCGATTATTCTCCCTTCGAAGGCTCAAACATATTTATGTTACAGACGTACGTGATATTGACAATCGTCAAATTATATACGTACTCCCTGCTTACAGTTCAATAGCTTTCAAATCCTACATCCCCAATCCCGTCGCACAAGTACGCGGACGCGGCCCGCGAACATGATCTCCTTTGCGCATTCGAAAGGCCCGATAAGATATCTAGCGAAATTTATTGGGTTGTGTGGATGGATAAGCTTAATAAATCACAACACGGGCTAGAGTTTGTGATGGGTTGGGATGTTCGGAAGATCTTGATACTAACGATGGGACCATGGATTGCGAGTCTAATGACAGCGATTGTATGGGTCGTGGGTACCGGAGATGTCCAGAGTGCAATGGCGGTAGCGACCTATATCTTGACCCTGAGCGGAGGTTTGTTACCAATAATATATCATTTGTCAAGATCTTTTATAGCTAACATCTGCCTCTTCCACAGTTTTTTTGACGTTATTGGGTGTACTAGGCACATTAAAAGCTTAAATATCTAGAAAAGATTACAGCCCCGCATGAGGCCAGGCTAGTGGGTGGCTCAGTGTAATTCTTTAAATATCTATTTTCTTTGTCTCTATCTTTCTATCCCCCTCTTCGTTCACTCTTATTAGTTTTGAAACTAAATCTGTTCGCCCGTCCCTGGCCTTGTATAGCACATATCATTCTTTAAATATCTATTTTCTTTCGTTTTATCTTTCTATTCTCCCCTCGTTCACCGTCATGGTTTTGAAACTACATCTGTTCGCCCCCCACCGCCTGCTAATAAGGCTAGATGCACAGGGGGGGTTGAAATATTTTAATTAAAATGTCTTTATTTCCCTTTTAAAGTTGCTTAGTGCACTATATATAAGTAACATATTACTAAATTCCGCACAATCCCTTGTTCATGGGCGTTTCCCTCTGGAGTCCATAGTCACAGAACTAGGATATAGATACACAATTCTGGAGTCTTACAGTCGAGCAAGTGTGCATGTATAGTAAGCAAGATACATCAAGTATATACTGAGAAGCGAAGCTAGAAACCCTCCAACGCAATTCAACAACGCCCCCCCCCCCCCCCCCCGGGGGGGGGGGGGGCGGTGGTCAGGATTGCTTCCTCAGAAATGGACGCTTAGAATCGCCCAGGGAGCCTGGTGCATACAATTAATGAATTAAACAAAAAAAAAAAAAAGCCCAGGGAGCCTGAGGGACTATCCTGAACTTGAAAAAAAAAATGAAATAAAAAAAATGAGAGAATTAAATGGTAATGAATGCACGTACAATGATTGCTTCTACAGGAGTGGGAGAGGGGTAATCTTAAAAGGTATCATGTTCTACTCAGAAGCTCGCCATTCCGAGGTGGACCACGGGGACATAAATTTACCACTCAAATAAATAGAGGTGAAGACTAGGATCTCATTCACTGGAGATAGGTTGGAAGCACAAAGTAGAACTGAATACAATAGTAAAAGCTGAGATTTTCCAGCTTGATATACAATTCGTATAGTGAGTTTGATTCACAAAGGCGGGTTTGTTTGGAGAAATTGTTAACTAGATGAACTGGACTGATATGTGATCGGGCTGACACTATTGAATGACCATGACGAGACAGACCACTCCTATCAGCGATATATTTGGCTAGGCCGGGATCTAGTTCCGTTTGATGGGTTTTAGCTAGTTCTTGCCTATTTCGTAGCCCCATTGACGGTGCCTATCAAAGTCTTTGCTCTATTTCACCCCACTTCGCTGGATAGAACAGAATCTTTGAAATCTAACTCTCTATTTTTCCTGCCGTACGACATATTATCCGGCCTCACTTCACTCACTTCCCACTGCACCACAGGAACTCAGTCCCTAGGCCCCTCATTCGTTCTCCAGATTGACTTCGTTAGATCCGGAGCTATGGCAAACCTTCTATTGAAGGTACATGTGTAAATGGTACGTGGAGCGTAGTTGGCGTGACTCTCCTTGGATTCGATCCGAAAAACAAGAATCAAGGACGCCTCTCACTAATATATAATCATTTTATTTTAGAAAGTGCCATGGGGGTCTTTGTCTGTCTTGCATTTATTTCTGAAACCCTTCTTTCCCCGTTCCTCCCGATCCCATCGCCAATAAACGTTCATGCGCGCTTTGTGTCATCACGTTTCAAAACTGGGCTGGGTCTAGATACCACAGAAATCAGGCAGTTTGGAAACGATATGAAATAAAGCATACAGCCATTCAGATCCATTCGGGGAACAGGGATTAATTAAGGCCAATAAGAATCGGAATATCTCAGACAAACTCGCAGTTTGGCTGGTTGTTGACCAGTTGCTAGATAGAAATTTTCCAAATGGGTGTAGCCTGTGAACGATTGTAGGGGTTTGGTGAACAAATGTAAGATACTACTGCAGCGGAGGTGCATGGTGGAAGTGGAGCGGGATGCCACATGCAGGTACGTGTCACGCCGGCACTCGTGTATGTACTTGCTTACCAGCGAAAGAACCAGAAAACGCGGTTTCTCAGGGCAAGGATAGTTTGTATGGTTCTCTCATACAAATAATCCCTGTTTCCGTCACTTGCATTTTCTGATTCTTCGGTAAGTAATTATTGTAGCATGAGCGGTAACATATGAACCATCTCAATTGCCGGGTTATCTAGATCCAAGGGAACCTATCAGAGGCGTTCCTATGAGACATGTAAGACCCACCAAGAAACAAGCCAACTGACTGCGAGGAGAATCACTTACTTGGGTCGTGACATACACTCCCAATGGTTCACTCAGATGACGGAATGGTATTCTTTTATCGGGATCAATGCGGAATTATCTTCAACAGGAAGATGAGTGCACGTATGTATTCCGAATCTCTCTTTTACTGTTATCAACACAGCTATGGTACACCAACGAGGACAGGAACTGAAGACAACAAGGCCTGCCCCAATGATCTTTCTACACTCAAACCAACCTGCTGTCCTGGTCCTCCTATACCAAGTACGAAACACGTCGTATTAGTCTAGGCACCTGGGTATATTGTGCTCTGACTGTTCTTTGTGGATGCTGTATCGAGCTGTAAATGATGGAATAGATTCAGATAGAGAAGACGTGTATTGAACGAGAGGATGGAGTTGTGGCATCATCGATAATGAAAACGTCTTCCTTGTTAGGTATGGATACGTATGTATGTACAGGTTCTCATCCACCGACGGCAGAGACTATCATGTGTTTGCAGTAATCTTTTCTTGACATCCCAAACTTACGCTCATATGGTCTGGGATTCCTGACTGACACAAGACAGAAGCGGCCTGTGCGCCCGCGAGATAGCACGCACAAACATCACAGGCGTAACTGATCTGCGCCGTGCAAATCCAGGTTCAAGGCCAACACTTGGTCGTTTCTATACAAGGCGTCAGATTTTTGTATATACTGTTATCCATGAAAGGTACGGTAACTCAACTACTCAAGGCGGATCGTATCTGATGGTACTGTCTGCCCTAGCGTAATGGAGCCCATTCTCCCGATCTGAATCATATCTTAGCTGTGGTCGATCAGGCGTCCTTGTGAGAGCGGTGTTGGGCAGTACCTGCGCCGGGGCTGTATGTAACTCTGCGGGAGTCTTTGCGTGTATATAACATGGAGTCAAGAGCCCGCGTATGGAATGATTACATATGTGGTTTGTGTGAAAAAGGCAGAGCGTGGCCACTCCTCACAAGCAATTTACATTTTGTTCTTATTGCTACAAGGGATTGTTACTGCACCTTTTGCTCTCTCACCCTGCTACATGATCCCGAGAACTCACCGAGGCCCTTGTTTTGTGACTCCCTACCAGAAGTAAGATATAGCCACTTTTGATAAGTGGATACAAAACCGTGTTAATATCATGGACTATTCTCGGTTCTTCACACTCACCCAACAGAAGCCATAGATAACAGGTTAAACGCTTTGCTGTCACCTTTTCTGTCCTAAATGGAATTCTGCCTGGATAAAAAACCTTTTTACTTCAACCACATTTCATGGATGTATCCCGGTCATCGACGTCATGATGATCCACATTAAATATCGAGTAAATCGTATGCCACGTTACATATGTATGCACATGTTGGTGTGGCGTGATTAACGGCCAGGTAATGTATGTAGCCTTACGTTTCAGTGTCCGCTTGGTATCCCGTGGTCCCTGTAACTTGGAATTTAATGCAATTGCCAGTGATGCATGCCCAAGAGCAGAGTCATATAATATATCTCAATGTACTGGAACTCAAGGTACCAATCCCTTGCTCTCCAGTACGAAAAACTTTACTTTTCCTCCTGCAATTTGCTCTGCGAGGTTTCTTTCTATGGCCAATGTAATGAAACACTTTTTTTTCTCTTATTCTTTTCGTCGCACTCCCAGGAAAGAACAGGCGGGTTGGGCTAGCGATGTCGTAGGTGTTTCTGATGAGATCACCTATGGCGCCAGATTTTGTGCTGGATATACCTGTTGAATATATGGTATGTGTAACTTGATATACAAATATCAATAAAACACGAGTATCTACATTCTGTGCTATTCTAGAAGACCCATGGGTACTCCACCTCCCGCAGACTGGGTAGGCATTAGGGACAAAACAATCAGAACCTTGCAAAGGGGGACGCATTCTTAGCTGAGGGAGTTTCACTCTAAAAACTATAAACTAGTATAATTAGCGGGAGTTGAGAGTTTTAGCCATGCTTGCCGTGTAGAGCGCGGACGGTTCCGAACGGGTCTGCATGACAACGGTTGTCATGACATTAAAGAAATAGAAAGGCCTTTGGTGGAGGGAACTCCTCCCCCCTCCTCCACCCCGCTGCTCCCTCTGCCTCCCCAAATGCTCCAGCTCCCCTCAATGCTTTCTCCTCCCACCTCTTCTACCTCTTCCACCTCCATCCAGTTCCCGGTAATCCCAGTGCTCCTAGGACTCCTGGTGCTCCTAGTTAAATATACGTTTAGATATTTTTAAATATTACTGTGAGAACCATTGCTCGGAATTATTTTGGTGGGGCGGGCTGGTTGCCATGCAGAAGTTAGTGAGGGTTAGGGGTCACAGCTCTTGACCAATCAGATTAGATGAAACCAGTGAAACAAAGAGCTAGTAGATACGGAGGCCTCTACCTCATATCATGCAGGGGATAGGTAGGGCGTGGTCGCAACCATGAATAAGACTGTACTGTTGCAGATCATTATGGTGTTCACCGCTTCACTTACAATTGGAGATAGATGATTGTTTGAGAATGGAAAATGGCGGTCATTAATAAAGTATTTGATGGTGAATATTGTCGCAAGTTCTGTCTTTTGCGAATTAGGATGGTCGAGCGGCTGTCTAAATTAGATAAAATACCTTTTCTGTCTGAGCGGCTCCAGTCAGACAGCCCGGGCACCTCTGCTGGATCTCTGAAAATTTCGGTAAAAGACCCAATGCATAGGTTGCATGGTGGCCTGTTTCGTTTCTTGCGAACAGCCCCGAAAGTCAATCAAAACATTACCAAAGTCATGATCACAGGGTAGAAATTTGAAGTCTTTATGGTATTTCGAGAGGTGTTGCCTGCTGGTTGTTGTAGCACTGTTGAACCTCCTGTTGCAATTGCTATGACGGTTCTAATAATATAGGCCCCCGTAAGTAGATCCCGGGATCCCATAATTACGGGGAGTTGGTTATTCATCACTAGCCGGTAAAGTAACCTTGGGCGGCCCACGATGGTGGGTGTGTGGAGCCATGGGGAAAAGATAACCAAAAAGAGAGATCAGGACCCTAACCCACGACTATATACTAAACAAGGGCAATAGGCAAAGAGGTGTCGCGGTCACCCCAACACCGCATTCCCGAGCTCAGTCCCTATGCAACGCGGAGGAAGTATATGGTAACTTTGTCAATAATAAAAGTGGCTTTTTTCCATTTTGGATGGATTTTTGTCAATAGTTACTTTTTATTAAGAGTGAACGGGGTGTCACTTGAAATCAAAGTATGGCAGTCTGGAGAGTTGGCTAATATATAAGTAGCGTCAAGTGAGCACCAATGTCCACTCGGGACTTATTATTTTTCCTGCGCGGTGAATTTAAGGTATGATGTATTACACTGGTAGCTGCGATGAGTTGGACATTTTCTCTACGCGATAAGAATAGATGACTAAATCGTTTAACAATATTACTTCTAATTGACCATAGCGTTTGGGTCCAATTTCCAAGGTTTACGGTAGTGAAAGCTTGTTTCTGATCCTCCATCTATAAAAATACCTCTCTATTCCCTTCTTCTCCAGACCTCGCCATCATCAATAGTAGATAGATCAATCCATCGTCCTAGTTAGAACAGCCACCAGCAATAGCGGTGGCAGCGGCAGCAGCAACGGTGGCCGGGAGTAGTAGCAGCGTTAGTAGGAGTATTTAGCACTAGATACCTGTACTTTGATAGATTTAATAGCGGACAGAGATATATCTTAGCTGCAATAAATAATTTAATTCAGAACTTAAATAACAATAAGAAGAAAAGGACAGTTACCTCTAAAGTAAATGACTGCCCATCGTCGCTTAGCGGTTGACCATCCAGTAAAGAGACTTACTAAATGACAGACATTAAATGGCATCTGGAGGAGCTGATAACCCTTTGTCAAATCCCTATAATCCCAGGTTTGTCTATAGTTTATAATGACCTGAACAATAATATTTTAGGATTTTAGTTTACATCGGTGATAAAGTATACTGTTATTCTAATCTATTTTTACATAAAGCTAAATTATCAGAAATACATTTGTTTAAATTCACAGCTCTCTCGCCCTAAACAAGCTTCTTATGAAGTCCAGACCCCAGCTTCCCAGGACAACGCCCACCCTGCCATGCGCCAGCCGAAGACCGAATGGGATAGCATATATACATAATTTCAGGCTTATGGAAACCTCTGTTGGGAATTCTCAGTATAATATATAACATGGCCTTTGACTTACCTAAATTTAATCGACTAATGATGCTTACTAACTATTTTATTTTATTCAATCTTGAAATCTAAAATCTAGCTTAGTACTTTAACAGATACGGATGTACCCAAATCTCCACTAAGTTATGAGGTAATAAAGCCGATTTTCTAATGGATAGAGTTCGGGGTCGGGTTTCGTGCAATATTTTGAGCTTACGTCTTATTGTAGATTTAGCTGTCCTGTGGATGGAGACAGGCCAGAGGTCCGGGAGTGCCCCCGTGGTCGCCATACCACGTGATCTCGTCTACATGCGCAACATCGATGGGGAAAGTCACAAATGATGCAAGAACTACTGACTTGTATTGATCATAGCTGCATTGATGATAACGATGATGATGATGATGATAGGAAAGATAAAGCGAAAGAGAAGGAGTCGAGCTGACAGGTAAAGAGAGAGAGGAAGGAAGTCCCCTTTTACTCGACCACCCCCCGGATCCTCCAATAATCCTGAAGGTGAATAAGCGAAGCCATTTGGTGTGAAGTCGTACTTGGGGAAATTGGACGATTTCACCAACTTAACCATCACTTTATAATGACCTTGCCCAGCCTATATGGAGGAGAGATAGGTTCCGGTTGCTGTTCTTTGCGTCGGTGATTGTACTTGAGATCGCAAGGGTCAGAAGTCGCTTCACAAAGATACTCAACTTACCTGATCGATTGATCAAGAAAATCGCCAGAAGCCTGGAACTACCAAATCATGATCACAATTGTGTTTATATTTGAATTGAACAACAAATTTTCCAAAATTAAATTGTATTCCCAAAATCTTACAAGCCCACTAGCATAGGATCATATTTGATGATCCTGTTTACATATTTTATTTCAAAGATCAAATATCTTGAGATTCTAACAAAAGCTTCATCGGACAAGAAAATGTTTTCCGGTGGAAAAGGAAAAAAGGTTCGGAGGTAATAAAGTTGGCAGCAAATGTGCATGTAAATGTGTTGGGGGTGGTAAAAACGTCTGGAGATACATTTACATCAGACATCGTCCGTAGATGAACTTCTTAGTACTTTTTAACACATCATTTATATGGTAAAGGGGATAATTGATGCATCTACTGGCCTATTAGAGACCCTTGTCTGGTCGAAGCACTCTTCCTCCTGTTGAACATTCAGTATGAAGCTATTACACCAAGAACCCAGGACATTATTTGTAAATGGCAAATCACCTTATACATCCATCACTCGATAGCTTTACTCGGGGTGTGATTGAGAAATGGATACATTAACTTGGGAAGTTGACTTTAAACTATTGGCGAACAGCATAGAATACCCCTAGATTGATAATACATTAGGAAAGTCTCTCTCGCGCATTTATGTAGCATTGCTCATGATCATGGAGGAAATGATTAACGGTGTTAATGTGGCGAGCTATAGACTTGATATGACTCATAAGTGTTCCGAAGATAATCAGCAAAGGCAGCAAGCTGGTTATGTAACCGGGAGTTTTCAACCTAAGTTCAAGCTAACATGATGTTCATGCACGAGAAAGCTACGGACCTTCCTGATTCTTATACGTATATCTAGGGGCTCTCATATGTTCTTTTTTCAGATATTTGCTATCGCACACGGGGTTTGTATTCATTTTGGATGAATAATTAACGATGTGTGCGGGGTACACATCCACCTCTATCTATTAATCTTAAATTCGATCAGATACTATCTTCGTCATATCACAGTAGTAGATACAAGTGGTTTCCGGCCTTCGGCCGGTTAGGACAATGAAATCAGCTAGTCTCGTCCAAATGTGACAGGTCGCCTTGGAAATGTGATATATTGACAGAAAGTGATATATTACATGTACGCTAGTCTCACTGAGGACTAGCGCGCAGCGTTGTTGGGTGAGGATCCCCAGATCGCCTCCAACTCCACCGCCACCTCCACCTCCACCTCAACCTCGACCTCCACCTCCACCTCTACCTCTACCTCTACCTCTACCTCTACCTCTACCTCTACCTCTACCCCTACCCCTACCCCTACCCCTACCTCCACCTCCCTGCTCCATATTATTGCTTTATCTTACTTGTCTATATAGACTCCTAATTCGACACCTAATTCACGCCCAAATCGACACCCAATTCACGCCCAAATCGACACCAAATTCACGCCCAAATCGACGCCCAAATCGAGCACCTTTTCGAGCACCGCCTCGAGCACCGCCTCGAGCACCAAATCAAGCACCAAATCGAGCACCAAATCGGTATCCGTCGAAGCGCCAAATCGAGCCCGTCGAGCACCAAATCGAAGCACCAAATCGAGCCTCGAAGCCTAATCGAAAGACAATCGAGCACCAAATCGAGCGTCGGCGAGCACCTAATCGAGCCAAATCGAAGTCCAAATCGAGCACCAAATCGAAGACCAAATCGGAGCCGTCGGCCGCGTCTCGAGACCAAATCGAGCACCAAATCGAGCACCGAATCGAGCACCAAATCGAGCACCAAATCGAGCACCAAATCGAGTACAGTCTCGAGCCTCGAGCACCAAATCGAGCACCGCCTCGAGCACCGCCTCGAGCACTGTCTCGAGCCTCGAGCACCAAATCAAGCACCAAATCGAGCACCTTTTCGAGCACCTTTTCGAGCACCAAATCGAGCACCTTTTCGAGCACCGTATCGACCACTGGCGCAGGCGTAAGTAGGGGTGCAGGCGCATGTAGGGGTGCAGGCGCAGGCAGGAATCAGGCGCTGGGAGGTGGTAGGCGCTGGGAGGTGGTAGGCGCTGGGAGGTGGTAGGCGCTGGGAGGTGGTAGGCGCGGGTGCAGACATATGTACATAGCATTATATTACTATTATTACTCCGCATGGTTCTTATTCAGTGCTGTCATTGGTGATATCGGGTGAGAATCCTAGGAGGGTAGGGATGGATATTGTGGTGTTCCAGGGTTCTAGGAGAGGATGCTGGTAGCGGGTGCTGGGGTGATTCGGGTCTTCTTGGCAGTCTTGAGCGGGTGATCTTGGCGAGTCTTGAGCGGAGTCTTTGGGAAGCGGAATCTTTGAGGCGGGTTCTGGGAGCGGAGTCTTTGGGAGGCGGAGTCTGGGAGCGGATTCAGGCGAGTCTTTGGGAGGCGGATCTGGCCAGAGTCTTGGCGTGATCATTCTTCTGGCAGTCTTGAGCGGAGTCTTTGGGAGGATCTTGAGCCGGAGTCTTTGGGAGGCGGAGTGTTGGGAGTGGAGTCTTGAGCAGTCTGAGTCTTTGGGAGGCGGGTGTTGGGAGAGTGCTGGGAGGCGGAGTCTTCGGGTCTTGCATGGCGGGTTCTCTGGCCAGTCTTCTGCGGCAGGTGTGGCCAGGTCTTCGCGTGCTTTGGTTCAGGTAGTAATGCTTGCTAATATAGGTAGCGTCATTGTCGAGTTCCCTCTTCCTTTTCCTTTCACAAGCAACCCTTTGCTGAGTTCAACCCGCCTTCTGCGGTGTGCAAAAGGTAGCCACCCTTCCGAATTGAAGAGAGTTCAAATAAGATAGAATGCCAAATATTTAGGTGCTTTGCCCTTGATATCCTTCTATACTTAGGAGTACAATCACTTGTTGTTGTTGTTGTTGTTATTGTCTATTCCTCTAAAATTCTGATTGCCTGACTCACCTACAGCTTCTACAAACCCGATCCACAAAAATGCCTCCTATCCGATCCAAAAAAATACCACCTCCTAAAGCATACAAAAAGGCCATCAATGAAATTGCTATCTATATAGCTAGCAAACCCTCTCTTCTGCAGAAAATCAGAGATAATAGGATTGATTCTCTTGTTTCTTCTATTAAGAGGGAGTTCCTTAATGTTGCCGATGGAGTTAACGATGGCTTTTTCAATGATCTTGCTGCCTTCCTCAACCACCCCGAGCAAATGAAGGAGCCGAATATCCATGCAGAGCTAAGAGAAGCGATGAGACAGAGGAAGGAGGAGAAGGAAAGAATTAAAAGAATTAAGGCTTTGTTTGTAGAGGAGTGTAACCTCAAGGAGGCGATCTGAGGAGAGACAAATATTTGGAACAGTTTACGATTGTGGAGGTAACCCGATATCAAGCACCTTACCCTCCACCCAGTAATTGGGTGTATGAGTCCGAGCAAATACATGACATTTGGCATGACCATCTCCAGCTTGGTAAGACGAAGGACAAAAGACTAAAAGTACCACCGATGCTACTTTTGGAACCACAATATCTACAACTAGATGTTGCCGAATACCAAAACTGCATTTTTGTCGATTCCAAAACCAAAGAGATTATTGGGTTGGTTGCTAGGAATTGGATGGCCGAGGGCAGGAAAGAAACTCTGGATTGGGTCAATGAGATTATTATCAAGGAATGTCAGGTCAGGAAATCAGTCCGAGTAAGTATTATTTCTCTCCAAATTTTACTCTTGCGAGTGCTAATTATTTCTTAGCTTGAAGATACTGGCAAACTTTGTCAAATGGGGTACTCAGCTGGTTCCAGAAGCAAAGCCAGTTTCGATTGGGTTAGAAATATCACTTCCAAGAAAAACCGAGTGGAAAACTTTGAGCACTTGGGCAGCTATATTTTTGCTCTTCTTTGGAACATGAGTAAGGGTAGATTGCCAAAGCCGATTATTGAGGATATAACTGGTTTTTGCAATTCTACTCTAATTCCGAGAATGAATTATGCTGCTAAAGACAGGGCTACTTCTCAAATCTGGGGGAACTATACTGTGAGGGTGGGGGCCGATGACATTGAGTTTGACTGTGTTCCGATGGCACCTCCTTCTGGATTCATGGCATATAATTATGCAAGGTAATAGTCACTCCGAGTACTTATATATCATTGTTACTAATTAATTATAGAGGTACTCATAATGAAAAGTGCCCTCACAAGTATGCCTTGTTCTGGACTACAGCTAGGACATATGGGTCCGAGGAGGGGGGTCACTTCTTCATTGCCGATTATGGAATCAGAATCAAACAGTCAGCCAACTCAGTAGTTGTTTGGAAGCCGACTGACTTTCATGGCACTACTTTATCCGTAAAGGGTCCTACCGATGAGTCTGCTTCCCATCAAATTGGTATGAGTATTGTCACTCCTGTCCGATTGGTAAAGTTATGGGAAAAATATCAACAGGAACAAATTACTGCCGATAATGTTGAGGCTATTTTGGTTGAGTCCGATGAATCCGAGGAGGAATAAATTGTGATCTTTTATATTATGTATTGTTATTATTGTTGTAACTGAAATCTCCACTCCTGTATTAAGTACCGATAGTTATTTCAGCTGCCAATTAGCAATAATAGCTATCAATTATTGTGTACCGATTGTTTTAAAAAATAGTTTTGAAAATAAAAAAAAAAAAAAAAAAAAATTTATAACAAAAGACTTCTATATACAATATTTTTGACTTTGTTTTTATCCCCGATATCAATAATTGATGTGCCACGATCCAATAAACATCTAATCTTGTCTCTATTTCTGACTCGGGAAACACTTGTATACAGTTGACCATGTGCAAATACAGGAGTTCTGAGATCGATTACAGCTCTATCGAGTGTTAAGCCTTGGCAACTATTGAAGGTTGTTGAGTATGCTAATCGTAAAGGGAATTGTCTTCTCTGTACTGTCCAAGAGCAATATTTTGGTTGAAACTCAAATACGATTCGGGTTAGACAGAAAACAGTTGTATCTCGTTGAATGTTATCTGCAGTAGATATCAATTCAACTTTGACAAATCTTTCATGTAGCTCTTCAATAACTACTCGGGAATTCTTAACCAAGCCATTCTCCAGTGATAGATTTCGCATAATCGAACAAACACACCCGACCTTCAAAACCAATTTGTGTGTGTAGGATCTAGAATCATGGTAGAATGTTGGTAGTGGAGGATGTGAGGTCAGTATCCTCTTTGATACAATCGTGGCTGTAGTATGTGCTTTCTGTAATAAATAATAATTATATCAGTATTTTGTAATTTTTAATTGGAAGAAAAATAAATATCAGGATAAATACCCTCCATTGTCGGAAATCTTTCAAGAATCGCAAGGTTAAATTGATCCACATTGATATTCAAAGGACTAAGAAAAGCACGATGGGAAACAATCGCTGGATTTTGCAATACTTCTGTTGGAAATAGAAAGTCAATTGCCTCTTCGATTGAGTCTAAAGACTCAATTAAATCCAGATTGACAAACGATTCATTTGATTCTTGACAGCCCTCTCCAATTTGATCGACCCAATCGGCATATTCTAAATCAGAGGCATTTCTTATAGGTGTATCCAATCGTAAAATCTTAAATTGTTCCCAAAGGTAGGATGATGATCGTATAGATGCTTCGAGTGTAGCTGTTGGTCCTGCAGATTTAACCACTGGTGCTACCTGTCGAAAGTCACCTAAGCCAAGAAATACTTTGCCACCAAATGGTTTGTCATTGGCGAGCACGAGTTGCAAGAACTCATTTGCACATTCAATTGCTGCTTTGTTGGCCATAGGCATCTCTTCCCATATAATTAAGCTTGATTTCGATAATAATCTGGCCCGATCTGATCTGATACTTAAAGTCAGTTGTAGCTCCATATTATTCTAATATCGTAATGTCAGTGAATGTCTTTACTAAAACCCTGTAATAGAACAACTTTACCTCAATGACAGGAATACCAAATGCAGAATGTGCAGTACGACCTCTCTCGTATAGTGTAACACTCAAAGCGGTCGAACCAGTAATAACAACAATGTCTCCTTGCCCCCTTAGATAATTTACAATCGTATTTACAACATATGTTTTGCCCCGACCAGCTTTTCCATCCAGAAAAAAACATGTATGTTCAGGAATCTCCCCGATAGCTATTTTATCGATATTATTCATGATGGTATCGAAGGCATCTAGCTGTTGAGGTAATAACTGTTTCTGGCATGATATTGCCATCTCAGTAAGTTCGATTCTACGATGATCAAATGCAAGAGCCTCCATAGATATTTCACCTGTGAGGTTTTGAGGTTGGGGTAATCCAAAATCAGTCAACCTACTGCCTTGAGCAGCAAGATGATTTGCAATCTCCTCCAAACATTTATTCATAACCATCATCGGAGAATCATATTGGTCAAGATAATCTGCCGAAAGAGCCTCCTGATATTCCTCGAATAACTCAATTGGTGTAACTGGAATATTGATAAGGAGGTGTGCAAACAGGAATCGTAGTTGGTTCGGACTGCAAAAGCTTTGAACTGCTTCTGCCATAATTTCTTTACCCTCCGACTGGTTTTCGAAGAGACCTAATGGTGCTGCTGCCTCTTGAAATGTTGAGTATGTAATTCGATTGACAGTTTTTCGGTCCTCGAAACTATAAGCTGACCGATGCAGTAGTAGAGCTTGCAGGTAGAATAATTCTCCAGTTCTAGGGGAGACTGTATCGATTCGGGCTATTGCTTCATTTCTTCTCCTAGCTCTTACAATAAACTGTGGATAACTATTGCATATCTCTTCAAGGAAATCGGTATCCTTGAAAGTGGTTGATGACTTCGAGTACAGAACCCAATTCTCGTAGTATTGAATATAAGTCAAATCTTCGAATACTGTATATCGGGGCCTAGAAAAATATCTAAGCAAAGTCGATGCTGTAGATTCCCCACCAACCTTTCGGTACATTTGATGGATGTTCCTCCCAGGTAGATGGACAGTAAGCGATTTGACTGCAGGCGATCGATCTGTTATATGGTATTGCAGGATCCTCCATGCTGCCTCCGAAGCAGACAGATATCTCGCATTGATATAGTCATTGATCTCGTCAACCTCCTGCTGTCCTTCAACATTGAAAGAAAATAATGTTCGATCGGGACTTTTAAACAAATATTTATACAAATACATGAAAATATTAACTGTAAAACATATATCGACATTAACATGACATTCAAGTAGCTTAGTAAGAAATGGCATATACGATGCTATCCATCGATCCTCTTCCTTTCTTCTTCTATACTGTACTCGCCCATATTGATTAAGCTCTGTAGTTTCTCGAATGGCTTGTGGGTATCCCCAAATACAGGATCCATTTTTGTTACACCGACTGTTGGGACAATTTAAATGTGTTTGCGGGTGTTGATTGAATCGTAGAACCAATTCTCGCAGGACAGGATCTTCCTCTTCTGTAGGTACTTCGGCAGAGACGATGGAATCAATAGCTGAGAAAGGTAACTCGGGATTCACCTGATAATTTTAAGCATCAACCTCAATTGGGTTTTCGATTATCTTACTTTGATAACAATATGTGCATGTGGTAACCCCCTCTTTTGGAATTCTATAACCCGAACAATGTAAACTATTGTTCCTAAATGGCTCCGAATTTTGGCAATAGCATTATCTAGCTTTGCTTTAAATACTCGACAAACAATAATTGGTATATCTGAGGCATTCTGTCCTGGATTCAATCGTGCTTTAATTTCTGGCCAGTTAGGATTTGTTGTAATCGTGATAAAAAAGGAGGGTTTGCCTCTTGACCGACAGATAGCAAGAGAGTCGGCAACCTCATTCGATGCCCATGCTCTGGAACCTAGGAAGGAGTTCGGTAGTGTCGTGCCTTTCTCAATGGGTAAATCTTCTTCTGCCTCTGCATTTGCAGATTGCTGAATGTATTGTCGCTCTAGCCCTTTTCGTATATAGTCCAATCTTTCATCTTCCACTCTCGAGTACATATCCACCAAGTATTCTCCACACAATCTACCAAACCTCAGAAATCGGTTCTCTGTTGTGAGTCTGGCTCTATACCATCGAATTTGACTGATTTCGGATTTGCAGTCCCAACCAGGTGTACCATGAGGAAAGAAAACAGGATATTGTAATGGCTCGTAAAGGGGACTTAATATACTGATAGCTTTTGGACGATCGAGGATATTGTTGTAAACCAGTACACTCCGAGGATAGACTTTCTGTATATTGTTGGCATATATAATCGCAGCAATTTCTCCACCACTTGTTGGTGTATATAACTCTAGTGCAAGTGGGGTATTTATTGCAGTGGTAAATGCTGCTCGAAGATGGTAAACAAAAGGATTGATATCTGCTAGTAGGTTTCGAAAGCTGTTAACTAGGGAGGAGGGTACACCAAGCTTAAGAGCTAGTGAGTCTCTTGAATCCTCATCGTGAAGGAACCACCGAATTGAATGTTGTCCTTGATTGGCATCCAACAACTGATGGTATACTCGTCCAGTTATAGCAACATTTGAAGGTGTCGGTAACTCTCGAAATCCACCTGTAACTCCTAAAATTGAAAATGAAAAAATGTTGTTGAGTTTTCGGCTGATCCTACTCAACTGAGAGCCATTTTGCTCAAAAACAGTTTTGGTATCGGGAGGATATCCTGGTAGGGAGGGTAACCGATATTTTCCATTAGTACAACACCAACCATTATTCTCACTAGTTAGTAAAGCTGCACCACAATAAGTGCATTGTTTTGACCAACTAATAATATATGGTCGGAGATGAATTGTTTTTGTAGGTAAAATATCCCACCAATTGCTAGACGATGAATTTGACTCTATATTGCTTTGGTTTTGGGTGGTTTGTCGGCGATTTGTAATTTGATGTTCAGCTCGTGAATTTAATCGCATCTCAATTCGGTCTAACTGGGAGCTGGAGGCTTGAGAGTTTCTATTTCTTCTTGTTCGGATCCGATTCGATATCCTGCAGTCATCGATTGTTTGTCTAGAATTGGTTCTTGGCATTTTTGCATTAGAGATTGTATTTGGTATAGAAATCTGTTTGATCAATTCTTGAAGAGGGATACCCGATAGTTATATATGTCATTGGTAAGAATAGTACAATCTCCCGATTAAAAATAAAATAGCTAACGAGAACTCAGAAACCTATATATACAATGCCAAACCTATTCTACTCAGAAACAACATCTCCAATAGTGTCATCCTCAATCTCCTCAAACTCATCATCGACAGAACAGTCATTAGATACACTCGAAGTTTTCTTTTTGGCTGGTGTAGTAGGTTTGGAAATAGAAGATGAGCGAACAGTGATTTTTGGAGTTGGGGGAGAACTTGAATACAAACTTGAATCATCGGTCGCAGATCTTTTTTGAGCCCGAGCACCCCAAGATCTTCCAACATCTTTAGACTCTAATCTACCTGACGATTGTCCAACAGACCCACCCCCCAATCCTGATTGCATTACTGAAATATAGTTTAATGACGACACCATACAACCAAGAAAAGAATTTGATGATGCATTATCAACGATGACTCTACCAACTAATTTCCCAGTGATTTGGATTACACTATCGATTTGGGGTAATTTTGTGCTCTCCCATCTCTTTCCTGCTGGTATATAACACCTAATAACAAAATACTTTCGAGAAGACGATTTGGAGGCAGCTTCTAAATCGTAGTAGGAGGATCGTAAATCAAAGGATCTCCAGCCCATAGGGAGAGACTTGATAGTACCCTTAGGTTGTCCTACAACCTTACCGACTGAGTATATAGTGGCACAGGAGGGTGCAGGGGCTATATCGTCAAATCGTGGATGTGTCGGGTCCTTAAATCTAAAATTATTAGTTTTAATATATTCTGCGATAAGTCGCATTGCTTCTTCATTTCTTATTCAGTAAAGTAATAACAACTGGTTTGTCTTTACCCATATCGCAGAATCTGCCTGAACATATTCCAACAGAGTTTTCGGTGGATTCTGTAAGAGAGTCGCTGATAAAGCAAATGATTCGACATGGTATATCCTCATCGTCGATTACTGAGTTTGGTACATCATCGCTACAGCAAAATAAAGTAGAATCGTAGATTTTGAGATAGCCAGTTTTGTCTGTCTTGTTGGTGAATTCAAGCATACAGTGAATATCGGTAGAGGCATTCTCGTTGAATATTTGAGGCATCGTATTATAGGATATTGTAGGCAGAGAGTTTTGAAATTGATTGATTAAGCTAAAAAATAAAGTGCGATCAAGAGTAACTTTAAACTAAAACTCTAACAATCAAAACTCTCGCTAACCCAAACATCACTAGGGGGAAAAAGAAAGGTCCCTCCCCGATTTCAATTGAAGGCGACAGTAAACTCCCCGAATCGGCAGTTGTCCCTCCCCGAATTCAATGGAAGGCGACAGTAAACTCCCCGATTCGCCACTGACATCAATAGAGGGAAAAAGCAATGTCCCTCCCCGAATTGAATAGAAGGCGACAGTAAACTCCCCGATCGTCACTTGTCCCTCCCCGAATCGTCACTTGTCCCTCCCCGGATTCAATGGAAGGCGACAGTAAACTCACGAATCGACTGTCCTCCCTCGATTTCAATGAAGGCGACGATAAAGAACTCAGAATGGTCACTTGTCATAGAGGATAATGGAAGGCGACAGTAAACTCCCCGATTCGCCACTGACATCAATAGAGGGAAAAAGCAATGTCCCTCCCCGAATTCAATAGAAGGCGACAGTAAACTCCCCGATCGTCACTTGTCCCTCCCTGACTTGTCCCTCCCTGAATCGTCACTTGTCCCTCCCCGAGGATAATGGAAGGCGACAGTAAACTCCCCGATTCGCCACTGACATCAATAGAGGGAAAAAGCAATGTCCCTCCCCGAATTCAATAGAAGGCGACAGTAAACTCCCCGATCGTCACTTGTCCCTCCCTGACTTGTCCCTCCCTGAATCGTCACTTGTCCCTCCCCGAGGATAATGGAAGGCGACAGTAAACTCCCCGATTCGCCACTGACATCAATAGAGGGAAAAAGCAATGTCGCTCACGAATTCAATAGAAGGCGACAGTAAACTCCCGATCGTCACTTGTCCCTCCCTCCCACATATCGTGTCAAATATTACTAATCAAAATATTACTAATCAAAATATTACTAATGAAACTACCAAGAAAAAGCAATCTAATACCTGGCCAATCAAAAACTTTAAATAACACATTGCATATCGGTATATCTATATACTTATTAGATATGTGGTACCAGTTGTAAGCAATCTATAGATAACCTCACGTTTTAATCCCCAACGTTTGCTTATTATTGCTATTTCCAACATGTATTTTAAAAATTCATCTTTGATCCATTAAATACACCTTTTTTTTTTACCAATTCTGTACGATGAATTACCCATATAAAAAAAGATGCGTTGGAAGGTTCACTTGCACACCTGGTAGCTGGATATCTCTCAAGTACGTAATAGAGATAGTAACTACTAGAACTTTGGTGAGCTGAGGACCTTGGACGCTCCCGGATTCGTAGGGGGAATCGGAGGGCCGGCGGGGAATCTGGCAACTAAATTCGAAAGCCAAAGTTAATGGCGTCTGGCCTTCTAGGTATAGAATATGTAGCATTAGCAGTAAGAATGTGAGGTTGTCCGTTGTACTCCGTGAAACCACTAGGATGAAAATCATCTTTTCTTTCCTCTCGTTCAAGCCACGTACGACTATACAGCCGTGGTGGGCAGTTTTAGTAATACTATATCGAACTCTCTTATGTAACTAACGGTGCGACCACGAATAAGATATCATTATCCCCTCATATGCATAGTCGTGAGGCTCTGTATCAGGGGGTTTGATCTCATTTCTTATTCTTCGAAAGCCGTTTTCCAAAACTTCATAATACTACTCATGATTAGTAGAGAGCTATCTCCTGTTCAAGGGGCAAGAAGGATGCAAGGTGGAACCCCGAATCTCCCGACCGGCCAAAATAACCCTGAAGGTCCTGCGGATAAGAGAACAGGGACCGCACCCGACCATACTGCACATAGCACCTTATGACGGGCAATTTATTACAGAAAGTACGTAGATAGCGAAGGACTTTCTAGGGTCCACCTTTTATCATTCGATTCAATTTAAACAAGGATTAGTATTGGTTGGAGATCGCGGTGCATGTCTTACTGCCCTTTATGTCCTTCCTCCCTTTGTCCGACACCTGGCAATTATATATGTAGCCATGCGCCCACATTCGAATAACTCTTAAAAACTCGAGAGCAGAACACAGGCACTACATACGCTCAATGCAAAAGTACCTATATCACATAACATACACCCACCAGCACACCACACCCCGAATGCCCTTGCCGTTGCAGTGCGTTGTTGGCCGGCTGTTGTATACTATCTCTTCGTCGAACGATACGAATACGAGTGTCAACTTCGACTGGTAAACAGGAGCATGTATTGATGACAGTGTAGACAAGAAGAAACAAAAGCTGACTAGAGAATGTCCGTGATACGGACACCTACACATAGTATCACTAACGCTAGGTTTTCCTCTGGGCGCCTATCTCGGTTAACCCACGCGTCTAAAACCGTATTACAAATGCTATGCAACTAACCTGCCCAACAGCGTGGCGCTTGGAAAGCCACGCAATGCCCAAGAATAGGTGGCTACTATGGCAAAGAGGAAACGTAGCGAGAATAGCCTGCGGAGGCGCCAACAACCCGCCGGGAGGCTGGGCAATTGCAGACATCGGATGTAATTGATGCCAAGGATAGACATAAATTTAACAGATAGGTATCATGCATATTGAGCTGGGGTGCGATAAATAAAAATGATGTTTTGCTATAAGTCTAAACTACATCAGACATCTCAATGGGTGGCACCAGCCATTCACCACCCGGGTAGCACCCGGCGGGTATGGGTTGGGTACAGCCTCTTTTTCGGCGGGTCAGGCTAGGTTATGTTGATTAGTGTTAGGGTTAGAATCTACTTTAGTCTAATTGACCATATAAACGATACATGTAGTTGGCCTTACGGCCAGTTGCATAATATTGGGCCTAGCCGAGCGTCGTAGCACGTAGTGCGAATCTTCAGACTCTTGCCTCTCTAGGTAATTCCCATAGCTTCATTCGGCAATCCTGCGGAAACTCTAATTAAAGATACCTCAACTGGTATTTCGAGTTACCCAATGCGGTAATCTTGTTTAATTCTTCAAGAATCGTTCTATGTATTGCATTGCACCGCCGGGCCTAATATTACAATAGGCCCTAGACTTGAATCAGTCATCGATCTAGTGTAGCTCCTTACGTATGGTAATCTACTTAATAAGAGAATAAACGTACAGCCACTCAGCAAAGGTGTTCGTGATATAGTTTTAATGTCAGTGCGCAGTGTGGCGCACCCGTAATACTGATGTTATTAAACTTGAGATTCAAAACAATGAAAAATATATAATATAGTTCGTGACTATATATAAAAAGAAGATAGGCCATTGATCTTATTCTTCATTTATTTAGGCGCCATTAGTCACTAGGAAAGTCTTTACTCTCTTGGGGAGTTCTTGATGGTCCGCCACGGTACGTTACATATGGAGAAATGTCTCACTCCGAAATCGGAATCACGAACACTTTTGCAGAGTGGCTGTAACATCTTTATGCGGTTAGTCTTGTGACTACATTTGGACTGACCGTGCAATCTTACCTGTCCCACACCACTCTACTCAAGTTTCTTCCTCTCATGGCAATAACCAATGAATCAGCATTCGAACATGATGATAAATACCACCACGTGATTCGAGTGATATTTCATGATTAACTGTCAGGGATCCGTGAGTGCAAATTTGCGACGCGGTGTGATTGGATTTTCTCAAGGTCACGGAGTGAAGTGGCGGGTTTTTTTGCATGCCGAAAATGCTGGGGGAGACGGTGTGGGCAGGGCAGAGGTAGTGAAAGTATTATTTTGCGGAGGTACGGTGTCGATCGGAATGGTTGACCTTGGGGTTCTATTGTGGGGTCGATGGTGGAGTGGCGCTCGATGGGGATGCTAGCACAGTTATTTTCCCGCATGCGAGTGAAAAGGATGCAAGAATATTACTAGGGGGCTGGTGTATGAAGGAAATTTGATACCTTGACGACACCTTATGAGAGAATCTGTGACCAGCTATCAAGCAGGAGACCGATATCAGGCGGCCGGTCGCGCGTAATGTTTCAAATCCTTTGTTTGGTCATTTACCCCGGAAATATCCCCTTCTACAGGCTTGAAGAGCGACTTCGGCCTTTTATGGCCGACCATTAGTTAGAACTACGTAGTATAAGAGCAGCTTACATTTGTCCTTTGTTGTAAGGGTTGAACCCGTGCGCGTGACATGTATATCGACACAAGATATCCCTCGCAGGTCAGCCTGGTTTCTTCATTACCAGTTTCCTCTATTTATCATAGTAAATTTGGTCCAATTATATGACAAGTAGGCCAGCTTAACCTCAGGGAACTTGAAGGAACAGCTGGTCGACCGATAAATATGTCAATTGAGACAGAACGCCGCAAGTAAGAGACCGAGAAGATGTGCTGATTGTATATTGGGAATAATCTGGTAAACATATACTTAAAACACTGTGTACGGAGTAACACAAGTTCATTAATTGTATTATTATCTAAATAGCTGTGCGATTGCCGAAATCTGGAATATGCCCACTTGTACACCCGACGCCTTTGAGCGTCCCCAAGTAGGGGTAGGGCAAAAACGATAACGCCCGACAAATTGTCTCCAAACACGCAACCAAACGTAGTTACACGTAGTAAGTAACCGAACGATCGTACAAATTCATATCGTTACTACCATCATTAAAAATATATCATGAATTAAATTGCTTTGGTAGGGTTAGGGTTATTCTAAGGCATGAATACTTGAAAGCAAAAGTGAGCTCCAACTAGATTGATTTGATTGATGTAAGGAATCTTTCAAGAATGGGGAGAAAAGAAATTTACAATGTGCTCCCACCCAATTCGGGTAAATAATTAATTTGGGCTAGTATGGAGTGAAGGCGCAGTTCGCTGTTATTGCGCGCGCGGGGCGATGCATTGATCCGAAAAGGTAACCATCCTCCGCCAGGATATCGAATCCTATGGCGCGAGAAGGCATAGAGGGTGGGTGTCAACTTCAGATATAAAATTCCACCGTTAGGCTAGGCACTAGTACCACTATGGGAGTAGATCTCCCAATTTCTATAGATTGATTGGCTGCAATTAGCATCGAAGTTTACCCGTAGCTTCATAGCGTTTCCGAACACGACCAATATGCATGACATACAAAAAGGTGGATTTGGCGCTTTTTTGTATGGTATGCAATAGCAGTCGTGTTCGGAAACGTCATAAAGCTACGAGTACACACCTACGCACCGTAGCTTCTCAAGCCATATTTAGACATAACCTACCCACGCGTTGCTACGGGCAACCTTGGTATGGCCGATACAGCTGAGGCTGCATATGGGTTGACGAATATAGATAAGTAGGCGGAGTCAATACATGAGGCTGAGAGCTTCCACGTCGTAGATTATCTAATCGGAAATGTAGTCGAGGTATCACTGCATGTGAACCTCGGGGAATTGTCGGGTCGTGGGGGTGGCGGCTCTGTGGCGGCACCTTAAGTGGCTTCCCAACCGAACTGCAGCTCACCAAAGAAATGTTTCAATAGAGTCTTTTAGTTGCGCAAATTGAGCAGGTTGGAAAGAACTCTAGCTCTTTTAGGAAGGGACTTGCAGTCGTTCGACTAATAAGATGTAGAACTTTCTGTCTAACTCTTGCAAGCATAGTAGTATCGCTGATTCAACTCAGCATGGGTATACGTAGATCGATCTCTGACCTCGCATTCGATTGACCACGCAGAACTCATACAGCCCTACCTCTTGATAAAACTGAAGTTCTCGATGATGATATGACATTGTTCAGCTTATAAGGCCGGTGATTATCTAGGAATTCGTGGAATATCTATTGCCTGATAACAGTTTCTCTAACAGTTGTCTTGATACTCACGTCCTACAATACATACATGTGTTTAGGGGGGGTCGAGGGAATGCCTTATATTCTAGAATCGCCCTGCACTTCTTTCTTTTTTTTGTCGGTTATCTACCAGTATGGCCGGAGAAGCTATGGTGGGTAGGTGTGTATATAAACTTCGGCGTTTGTAGCTAATCAATCTATAGAAATTGAGAGATCTACTCCCATAATGGTACTAGCGCCTAGCATAACGGTGGAATTTTCTCCAAAACAGAAATCCTCTGAAGTTGACACACCCACCCCCTATGCCTTCTCGCACCATAGTTTACTCTACTCTTGTCAACAATGCAGTGTGACAGTTCTAAAACAGACTGCATGAGTCTATGCATGACCTTTTCCCACTAGTCGCGATTTGGAAACGCTAGTAAGTACAGTAGCAAAAATCGGGGTGAAATTACTACTGCAGTGCTATGGCAGCACTGCGGCATTTCAAAGAATGCCGCATTGTTAGGAGAATGCGGTTGTAAAGCGGCATTTGAAAGACTGCTCTATTCTATAAATGCCTAAGCAATGCTATAACTTACACTGTGGATAGGTGATGCGGTCACACTTTTGGTACGTACATGTCACGGTAGGCTCGTCCTAGGCTCGTACCTATCAGCAAGACCTCATGTAGTTTATAGTGGTGATCATCACGACTCATGACGATCATCATTATTATCACCATCAATTATCTTCGCTCAATACAGTATCAAACCAGTATAAAACAAGGCACATGGAACTAAAAAAATATTTTTCGAAAGTATTCCCTAAGTCTTTGTAGCCCATTGATGAGGGACGTAAATTCATGGACCTATTGATGGATTGGGTTATTGTGTTTGAAATCTTGGTGATGATTTAATGTGAAGTTGAGATGCTTCAATGGAGATAAACAAAACCCGTGCGTACACTCAGATATTGCATGTACACTCAGATATTGCATGTATGCGCAGTTACAGGGCATAGAATTTGGGCAGTAAAGTAAATGCCGTAGGAATACGGCATTTCTAAATACCTACCCCAGCATTCCTACAAATACGGCAGCACCACGGCATCCAACCGAGTGCTGTAGTGCTACCGTAGTAATTTCACCCCGATTTTTGCTACTGTGGTCTACGAAGCAACGCAACGTGGAGGAGAAATTTAGTTCAGCACGAGTAGGGCCTTGCCGACGTGTTTCCATCATCAGTCCATCAGTCAGAGCGGGAAAACCATCATCATTTTGCATTCGCTGTTCTAGGCTCCAGTAGTTTTAATAGGCCAGCCCAGCCCTGATATATGTTTGGACTGGTCCAAGCGGCTCAGCAGACCCAACTGGGGCGTGGCCTGGCCCATATATACGGGCCTAATCCCGGGATTTTCTGATAATTCATAGAAAAATTTCTTTACATAGAGAGAAATAAGGATTGAAGATGATGGATATTCTTAAAATATCCATCATTTCGGCCCGTAAAGCCCGGGCCTCAATTGCCTTAAGACCCGGCCTGGCTCTACTTCAGACACCCTGGCCCAAGCCTGGCCTGGAAGGCTAAATCCTGGGCCGGCCCATATAACCTGAGGACTATCAAAACCTCTGGTTCTAGCTTTGTAGAGAAAGACCATGAGAAACACTGAAGAACAGCCTACCCCTACAGTACAATTATTTTGGTAAATGTATGGTCTGCGTGTAACTAATCATGATATCAACAAATTAAATTATGGGTGTTGCCCAGTATAGATACAAAAGCCCTGAGCAGTCCTAATTAAATGAAAAAGAAAGTGAAAATGAAAATGAGAAAATAAAGGCTGAAAATCAGTCATCATCTTCATCGCTAGTATCACAGTCATCTAGCGGTATAGTCTCATCTTCCAGAATTTCAGCATGCACTGGCGGTGGTTTTACTGCCTTACCCGACTCTTCTTCGTCGTTCTGGTTGATCTATCAATTAAGTTAGTAGATTGCCAGGACACAGGTACAATAAACTAAAGATGAATCCCACTTACGGTGCTAACAATTGCACCCAATAGGAGCTTCGGTAACTGCTTTTTGTTAAAACAATGGCCGCTTCAAGCTGGAAACTGGAAATACTGACCACATCCCACTGGGATTCCTTATCGCTAAGTCTCTCTAATGCATACTCGGCTGAGGCAGATGTTAAAATATATCCAAGGTGAGAGGAAGTTCATTGGGACAAATACCTCGCAAACAATCCACAGAATCACAAGAGTCGTCAAGCTCAGCGAGAAGATCTGCGGCGCCCTTATCGTTGCCAACACGTGAAAAGTGGAAGGCAACAGCTATCCCAAAACAGTCAGCATGACATGCATGAAGAGGGATAGGTTGTTTACACACCGTCTTTTCCTGCACCCCCGTGCGCCTCCAACTTCTCCACACATTGGTCGATGACATTCCGAAGATGGTTCTTTGATTCCCCTTCCGGCTATAAAGAAGGTAAAGACATTAGCGGAAGCGTGACTAGCACTGGATTAGATTACCTACCCCTCCGTCCGTAACAGTCATGATTAAGAGCGGCTTCTCCATCGGTGCAATCGGATTAAAGACAAAGTTATCAAGCACCTTTTTCTGCAAGGCTGAGCCGATCTGCGTTGTTCCCCAGAAAGCATGCCTCTTCAGTACAGGCGAAACCCGCCGGTTATCGATATTCTTGTATCCCTTCATGCAATTGATGAACTTGACAGATACTAATCCTTGATCAGGTGCAGGTCGTGCCAGATCATATACCATGGTGATCTTTTTCATCGTCTTTGTGAGTGTCTCTATACGCTTTCCCCCTTCTTCATCGCTCATAGACGAGGAGTCATCTAGCACAGGCGTAAGTATCGGTACCCCGAAGAATGGATTATGAATATCCTTTTCATACCAATGAGCATTACCAGATCGTAAAGACATAGTATCGAAAGCTGCTTTGACGTCTCTTTCCCGCATTTCTTTTCACGAAGCTTGTTTACCATGTCTGCGGCGTTAACAGATAGTTTCTCTAATTTTTCCTTATCATAAAAGCTCCTGAGACCCGGCTTCTCATTGTCCATGAACTTATTGAAATTTTCCAAACATTCCTCAGCCGTGATTGTTTCAAAATCGTCGGGGTTAGGGGTAGCATTTGGAGTAGGTGGCTGACCATCTTTGGATCCGAACCCCCACTTGGTCTTAATACTTTCGAGCTGGGGATAGTTCTTTGCTAGGCTTGTCGCCTCCTCTTGAATGCCGGGCATCTTGGAACGTTGCTGGTTCAAGAAATCGATCAGTGCTCGAAGAATTAGGTAGGTTATATTCTTTATTTAGAGGGAGAGGGGAAAGGACATATATATAATCAAGAAAACCCGTAGTAAATGCGCATGCAGACTAGGGAGCAAAGAGGTGCCAGTTACGTGTCAATTGAATACACGAGAAATATTCGGCGGTGAATGGTTTTTATCCTGCTATAGCCATCGTTTCAAATCCTCCTACAGTGTTTATGAGAAGATCAATGAAAGGAGCTCGTATATGTTGTGCCAGGTAATCTAAGGGCAAATCCATCCCTTCAGACGTCATCTTCCTCCTAGTTTACATTGAGTTACACACATGGTTGAGTTCCGATTATTTACAAGATAAGATAAGCTTTAAAATACAGGCTCTGCTATCTTTTGAAAATTAACTAGAGATATGGAAACCTTGTCCGTCTATATTTCAACTCCATACATCAGCATCATAGACTTCCGGGAGGCTACAAAGGATTGTTGAGAGTAATAAGAAATCACGATTTGTGATGATTTCCATCACAGGGCCATGTCACGCGCCGAATCCTCTTGTTTTCAATTCATACAGAAGGGGGGTTTACGTATGTCAAAACCTATTGTTGTTGACTCACCTGACGCGTTGTTCAGTGCCTTGAGGCATCGCGAACCTATCTCTGTTTCAGGTTCAAGACCAACCAATGAGTACTACATAGTTAATGACTGCGCATGACATTGAATATGCAATGCACACTATTCTTATTTGGTCCTTGGTGATGTAAGGGTACTCGATCGTGATCGTCGGGACTACATTGATCAATTGAACGAAGAATTCCCAATCAGCCTGCAGATCAGCCCCGCCTGCCGAGAATCAAGAGACGCTAGAGAGTACGGAGAAACAATTCGTTCTCGGATGTATGCATAATGTACGAAAAAACTTCTTGGGATCTCTAGAGTAGCGGGGTCTCGCTACCCTGCCACTAACATCAAGACCAGAGCTGGGCTATTTGCAAGCTGTCATTCGCAGAACTCGGTAAATTATGAACGCGCCGGCATCAGCGATGTCTTCTTCGCTTTACATCCGGGACCAAATACAAATGATAGAGGATTCATCAGTGAGATATATCTTGTATGTTTTAGTAAATTTGAATCAAATAATGAAAGCAATTTTTTAAATAGTGCCAAACCCCAACGATTAGTCATTGTAAATTATTAAGATTATCGAGGAATAGCGTCTAAGATACACGATCGCACACAAGACATGATTACTAATATTACTATATGTCTGGAGCAAGTAGAGTTTAACTATTAGTAGGGTTGGGGTTGGTTTCCTCCTTATCTTCATTCTATTTCAGAATCCGAGGTCTAAACCATGATTGTGGTAGCAAACGACAAACAGTGCCTAATTTTAACATTTCTGGGGATAGTTGGCCCAGCAAGAAGTCTAGAATGAAATATTATGTGAGTTATCGGCACATGCAGGGGTTCTCTGTGTCTTCTGTCAAAAGAAACATTTGATCCCGGGGAGATGGCCATCCTGGCGAAATGCATTTCAGAAGAAGCAGAGACGTATCTGATTGAAGGCAAACTCTTTTTCTTATTCGAGAAAAGGTTGCTGTTTGTTTCGATGGTTCAAGCGGTGGTTATCGGGACACTGTGCTGAGGATCACAAACACGTTGTGATCTAGAAAGAACCAATCGGCAGAGAGGAACCGTGGTATTATATCCATGATCTCAGGTCTTCTGCGTTTAAGACTCCTTGTGTGCCATAAGGCCGCAGTAAAGCCATGCTACATACTCAGGTGTAGCAATAAGAACCAGAACATACAAGTGACGAGACGAGGCTTATTTGTATGTAGTGGCGCCGCTCTACCGTACAAACAACCTCATTGCATGTTCAGGTTCTAACCATAGTACCCGAGTAGAGGGGAATATGATATTTGGGCTGCCTTCCCGCAGCAGATTATTCTCCACGAGGTTTCATAGCTTGGGATTAGTGCTAATTCACGCTCAAGATAAGGTCAACACCAGTAAGTACCTACAGGGCCGTCCTATTAGATTGGTGAACCTTGTAGGATCTCGTTATTTTTAGGGTTAGAATTAGTGCTACGAGTTGAGCTAGGCAATGGATATTGACTATTTTATTGTAGTTGATATACGAATCAATACATCCTCTCTACGAAGGTTGTAATTGTTAGCACCCGCTAGGTATTTATACCTAGCAGAGTAATAATTAACATGACTACATGTACCGGGGGTTAACTATAAATACCGAAAATGTGATAAGATAAACACACCTATTTCGCAGCAAGATTCCATTATCATATTCTTCGTATTTACCCTCAACGCCCGGTACAGAGTATGGTGGCTAGTGTGTGGCGGAAGGCAAACGGAATATGTATGACTAAGGTATCTGAGGAGAGGCCACGAGATCACGTGACGGAAGACACAAAGCATGTAAAAGAGGGCTACCAATCTATTCTCTTCTAATCATCAATACAACTATCTAAGTCTTTTACGCACACTTCAATTGATACTAGCTATTGAGGTCGGACAGTTCTTTGAAACTTTTGATTCATTTAAAGTAGCTGTGACTACAACCTGGGACAATGGCAAGGCCACAAAAGCATGACCGTCGGAATTTCACAGCGTTTGTGAACACGAACGCTATCAGATGCCATATAAAAAGTGTGTACGCAATAGTTATGAATACATGCTCTGATACCATTCCTACTCGGGTTAGTCCAACCTCGCTCGTTCGCTAGTCCTTGAATTCGGGGCGCCAAGAAGGACAAGCTCGTGTTGACGTTAGTGTGGAACGGCACGGTGATCACCAACCAAAGTCAACCAAAGTACAGAGTCTGGTAGAATTATTGCGGAAGTCCGAACTAAAAGAGTGGGTTTCTTAGTCCGTGCTTACTGCAAAAATTCCTTTAAGGGCCAATAGGACTATCGGGTCACGGAAAACCCACTTTCGCAATAATTCTACCACCCTCTGTATGTTTAAAAGTACTACTTGATTGAGGAAGGAGTACTTTAGTCCGAGAAGCCGTAAAGAAAGCCGTAAAGAATAAGAAAGAGCAAGAATATTGAATTAACAGGCCGCGCCGTGTTGCAACTAATATCCCGATATTTGACCAGTGGAGTGGTTCGATAATATTTCGATACTACAACACTAGTAGTAGCCCACCTCGCGAGGTCTCTCCCACCGCCATGCAATATTTCCCACCTCCAGTACACCTACTTGATCACCCATAGTAGTTGGCCAGCTGCTGTAGTTAATTAATGTTTCCCTTAGTCATCTGCAGTGTTTTCCCATAGCCAGCTCCCGCCATTAGCCATAGCCAGCTCCCACCATTGGCCAAAGCCCGCTCCCACAGTTAGCCATAGCCAGCTCTCGCTCATTGCCAGCTCCCGCAAATGTCCAGCTCCTCCGTAGTGTTCCAGTTTCTTCAGTTAATAATAAGGTGCCAATTTCAATACTGCCTCCAATTAATTCCAGCTCCAGTTGATGCCATCTCCAGTTAATTCCAATGCCATCCTGTTAATGAGTTCGGCATGCCAGTGTCACTGCTCCCAAGTTTTGGTGGGTGGGCTGGTTATGTGGGTTAGGGTTTCTAGCTCTCGACCAATCATATGCCCAAGCGTTTCCCAAACAAGTAGGTAAGTGTAGATTACTTTACCGTTGCTTCTGCCGATCATGGTTCCATTGACAAAGTAGAAGAGTCTATTATGTACCGGATGTGGAGGGTAAATAGAATCTTGCTGTGAAATAGGTGTGTTTATCTTATCAGATTCTCGGTATTTATATGGTTAACCCCGATACAGTCGTGCAGCTTGGCTGCTCCTTGCCATATTGAGACCCCTTGTCCGTCTTCACTTTTTCGGAGGGTCTTGTAGCCTAATTGGTCGAGAGCCGTGACCCTAACCCTGACTGGCTCCTGCATGGCAACCAGTCCACCCCACCAAAACCTATGACATTGCTGAGCAACAGAAGCTCTACGGTTCATGCCCTAATATTCATTTAAAAAGGTCTATGTATAATTGTAATATAATTAATCATATGGTATGATATGATATGATATGATAGGACTGGGAGTACTGGGTGGAGGAGGTAGAAGGCGGTGGAGGAGGTGGAAGGCATATTTACTTACACCCAACCCAGCCCGTTCACTACTTCGGTCTCACCCAATCTAACTCAATCTCATTTACATTACGTCGCGATGTTTGCTCTGGTCTAGATCTGAGGATCTTCTTATTGCATGAAAGTTAAAGATTCCTTCGGACAAGCAAAGAGGTGATGTGTGTAATTACTGGACTGGGACGTTCGGTTCACTGCGATGGGGGTTGGGAAGACGAAGGTATCGGGGCTGGTTAATGTGGAGTAATGTTCCCGCTTAACAGAAAGAACTAGTGGTCCTAACACCGCAAATAAACGTTATGTTTTGCGGCTTATCTTTGGGATACAAGCTTAATATTAATGACGTTGACTGCTAGAATGGAGCTGGAGGGTCCTGCATGGTAACCCTGCCAATGCCTTTGATCAATCTGAGCTGAGTTCTCGCTCACCCTGTTGGTGTGAGTCTAATCTAATTTGAGTAGAATTTTCTAATTCACATACCAACGCTTTTGGAGGCTGACGATGGATTCCGGAGGTGTTACGGGAATAATGGGCAACAGAGCACGGCTTCTCTATCGTCGACGGTCGCACCTCGCTATGCCGGATGGCCACCGTAGCGGAGTGTGATTATAGCGTATTACGAAGTTACTATTACCAGATCGCAACCTCGTAATACAACAAAGCCTATCATAATTCCACCCCCGCGGTGGCCGAATTCTGCTAGAATTATTAGAGGGATGAGATTTAGAGAGAGGTATTTGCTAGCAAACCACAAGGTTTGTTCCCTTCGAGCGCTCGAATTTTGGTTTCAAGAGGGTAGGTTTCTCCGTAGGTAAATATATTTACTGGGGGGTTGCCAGGGCGCAGCCTGAAGTCTAAATGACAGTGCCAATACACCGTCCACCGCAGCGTCCAGCTAGTCTGGAGTTTATTTGTTTGTCTATGAGGTTATCGCGCATTCGATTTAGTTCGCCCCCAATATTAAGGTCGCGCGGTAAATTGCGTGGGTGTACTAGTAGTGGCACCCGCTAGCCGTATTTGGTTAACACATATGGTTGAGCGGTGGCGGAGCTGGAGAGGCGAGGTAAATGTAGGCTTAACTGCTAAGCGAACACATGTATGTAGGTGTCTAGATGATATAAACTTTAGCTTAGTTCCTGTCATGCTCTTCATCATTTATTATCATAATTGTGTCGGCGTTAGTCGAGACTCGAGAAGTATAGAGCCGTAGCAGAAACAATGAGAATCTCAAATAGCACCCAGAAATGGATCGACTAGATTTTCGGATGACTAAACGTGAGCCCGGATCGATTACCGCCCTTGCGTCGCAACGGAGCAGAGCCTCCACAGATCCATCTCGTGAATCGATTTAGGCGAGCCGGAACAGATTCCGCAGCAGTGGTTCAGAATAGCCACCATGCAGCTAACACAACGTCAAGTCTAAACTGAGCCTCAACTAAAAAAAAAAAGGGCATTTTCGAAGGGAAATAAACTTCCAAGAATACCACGAACATCTCTAGTAATTCGTATAGCTCAAACAGTATTATATATTAAATGTCAATGAATTCGATTTTGTGGATTGATATGCTGTAAATTTTTTAATCGGAGGCTTGGCAGGGTCTGTGGCGCATGGCGCGGATATTTGAAATATATACAATCAATTTGTAGTCTTCGAAGTGTTGGTCGAAAAAATTATGTTCGCGAATAAGAAAGAGAGTTGTTCCATATGATTCCATGAGCATCCGCAGGTTCACATGTTAGAGACCCGAAGTTGGGGACCTTCGGCGGATCCGGATGTTTAGGACCGCAGGCTGAGTTCAAATTGCAGCTGGCAATGCCCAGGATTCAAAAACTTTACCTGGGTCGTTCCCAAACTGTTGAAGTGCTGGAAGACTAAAGATTTTCGAATGCATTAACGCTGGAAGACAGCTGGTCTTGAGACATCGCCCACATACAAATCAAGTCAAGCTTACATGCATTTCGAGCAATTGAAACGAGATAGGCCTATGAGAAGCAGAGGTATAGGAGAAAGAGGACTAGCTCACGCTGTAAGAGTTGTAGGAAACGCTCGGCTTCTGAGATGGGATATTCTCTCCCCTGCATGGACGCCACTATGTGTCAATTCAGGTACAAACTGGATCATAAATTCAACGTCTATAGCTTCAAGAGAAAATGTTTTCGTAACACGTCTTACACACCACCCCTCGCCGTGTTTTCTACTGTCACGTTCGACGTAAGCTGACGACGATCTCGAAAAACTTAATGTGATAACCACCCAAACCTTTATTTGATTGTGCCAGCTGGATGTTCGAACGTGTCCTTTGAGTTGGCGTACGGAAACTCTGAGACATATGAGCGTCTCTGCGGGTGCCTAACAAGCATTATGGGGTTCATTATACCACTAAAGTATGAAACCACATGTTCTGGATATGTAAGGGTCGGAGTTCTTTGTTTCAGTGATCTTGGTAGTGAAGGCTGATCACAAACACTATTCGGTCTGTGGGAAGGCTTTTTGGAGGAGGGTAATACGTACGTAGTATGTGTTGTATGCAGGCATCGACATTTCCACTTATATAACAATAGCCCCTGCATGGACATATATAGTTGAGCCAACAATAAGTATTACTGTAATATAACTTGAGATTTCATTCTCGTAAGTAGTACATTATGACACACCATCATCTGATTGAGAAGGAAACCACCGGCCCGGAACCCCACCTGCCAATGTCTGATTCCCAGTTACTCCATAAGCAGGACGTGAAGATGCCAACAGGGGGTTTCTGCACGTATAGATTCAGGGAATGCATTTCGTTTGACGATCTCTCAGTCAATGTTAGACACCTCCGTGGAGATAGATCGATATATCGTTAGTTGTCATGTATCAAAATTCTAGTTTCTGTCAAACAGTCCTACTCACACCAGCGTGTCATAATATGATTTACAACTAGCGCACCAAGGGGACGCTTCTGCTTATGGACACTGAATGCAATATTTTACTGTTGGTATATACACCCAGTAAAACAAGGCTGCGTCGCCCGTAGTCCGCCGTTGGTTTTCCACTGCAGTTGTCTGCCTTGATCAGCTAGTGTCGTGTTCTCTCTTATGCATATCAAGACTGAAAATGTGATTGACATAACCTCCTAAGCGCTTGTTGATATTAGGAAGTTCTGGATTACCGTGATTCGTACACGTAGTAAGCCATCACGGGGAGGCATACTGGAGCTCAATTAACGTAGCCTTGTCAGTTAATGACTGGACTACCGCACACCCATTGGGCTCGGCTCACTAGCGCTGTCTACCTTATGATTATCCTCGTTACCGAGCAGGTCTGTGGGTGCTCCGAAGCACAGAGTGTAATAGAATAAGTGATGTTCTGAAGACCGTAACTGCAGGAACTCCTAACTAGGCACAGTAGACTCCTAGCGGTGTGGAAGGTTGGAAACAGGAAGGTTGATCACCAGGCATTAGCCCACACTGAGGAACGCTTGTTAACTCGGTGATTTCACCTTGAATATATGTGTCCTTTGTTACATGAGAGTACATCGATGAGAAGGCTACCTTTTTGATATCGGAACCCAGTGAGAGGTTTACACTTGGTATCCATAATATTGTCTCAGACTTGTACCTACCCACGATAGGGTCGATCGAACCTTTCGTGGCATAGCGAATTCCACAGATTTCCCACGATACTTTGCGTCAGGAGAGCTCGTGTTGTTTCAAATTTTAAAGAATATCAAACGCGTTCTCAAAGTGATAGGATAACTTGCTTGTAAAGACGAGTGATAGTTCATGATCAAATAAGAACATTACGCCTCCCCAGCACGTGAGAGGTGTAATACAGGTGCTACATGTCCATTGAGTGTGGGATAGCCCAAATATATCGAGGGAGAGAGCCTCTTGCATTGCAGGTTAATCACCACAAAACAGCAAAAAGTACGACTTCACCCTTCAAGGCCGATTGTCATCCCTTCCACGAGGATGAAATGACCCCTCCACACCAAAAAAACTGTACCGTAGGGCTTCGGTGGGGAGCCGATCATATATTTGCGTACCCTGCAGTTTAAGTCTGCCTTTCTCCGATTTTGAATTTTTGTTGTTGTTTTGTCCCTGCAGTTTAAGTCTGCCTTTCTCCGATTTTGAATTTTTGTTGTTGTTTTGTCCCTGCAGTAGGATGGCCTCGCTGCTCACACGTAATGCACCTTGGTACGAAACTAGCGCGAACATAAGTGCTGGTTTTTTCTAGGGAGCGGGGTATATATTTATCGAGGAGGTTTCCTCTGGAAAAAAGGTGACAAGCTAGAAATTCCTTATAACATTACCTTCCGAATTCCCAAGCCTAGCTTAGATCCCCTACCTTTGTGTCTTACCCTACGCAGTCTTTGTCCTTCGCACTTGTCTTAGTCAAACCTTCGAATCAGCCACGTTCAGGCGCCACACGCCACAGTTATGTCGAGCAGTGGAAAAGTCTCGCCTGGGAGTGCTTCCAGCGCTACTCCTCCCCCGGCCTCGGCCTCTACCAGTGCAGGTCTGAGTTCGGGAGCTGCTCCTCAAGAAATCCAACCTGTCCCCGTCACCCCCTTTGAAAACCTTTGCCTTTCTCGTCCAGGTGGTCTTCCTATCATCGAAGGTCTTAGACCTACTGATGCTGTTGTGTTTTACTATGGGGAATACCAGCCTCAGTCTGATAACAGAAGAAAGAGCGTAGCACCACGCCCTGTTGACTATGAGTTGCGCCCTGTTCGCGGGCCTGACGGGGCGGAGAAGTGGAGAGAGGAAGCTGGAACCGAGGCAAAAGATAAACAACCAGCCACCCCTCCACCAATAGCTTCTCAGCCTCCTCAAGCTATGTTTGATATTGTGCCCTTGGCTGAGATTAACAGCGCCACGGGTCCTCGTGATGGAAATATACCCTGGCTGAATAACAATCGCCCGGCCCATGTGCAGATTCCGTAAGTGCCACCCATCATTATTCGTTTTCTCGGCATTTTCGTTCGCTAACAAGTCCTTCTTTGTGAGCTCAGATATATTCAAAGCTTTACTCCAGAGAACATCAAGGTATTCTGCTCTTCCTTATAGCCCTCTGAGGCGTTCCCTACATCTAGAACCTAGACTAATACAGGCTCGGGATAAGAAACTCTTCGATTCCTCCTCTCCTGTTCTGTACTCTCGCGAGCTGTTTCAAGCGGATGGGAAAGACCCATTTATCAACGCTGTAAGGGTTCGTGCTGAGCAAAGCTCACACAATATCTTCGTTGGACTACCGTATCTAGGGTGCGGTCCAGAGACCAATGATGATAGAATCCCCCAAGACGGGATCGAGAATGGCTTGAAGCTCCCATGTTACGGGGGAAGTGTGGGGGGTGCAGAAGAGCCAGACTACGGCATGCGTGTCTGGCAATCGTGGCAGATACTCTTTGACGACACCAGACTCGCCCTCATTAAGTCTCCCCACTCCCCGAGCTCTAATTGTGCTCCACTATTCGGCCACCAGGCTACCTTTGGCCCCTTGCACGCGCTTGCGTTGATCATCGGGAACCTGTTCCGACATGAAATACAACCGCTGGAGGCACTCCGCGCGAAAGTGGACGAAGACATATCTAATATAGAAGCGGAAATAAGTGAGCATGTCTCACTAGAGCCTGGTGAACTTACCGAGGTCGTGAGAAGGGGTTACAGAGGCATAATCAAGGATTCGGATGGTCGTCTCGAAAGACATATCTTGAATATGAAGACTATTATCGTCATCCTGAAGAAGCAGTCGTCGATCCTTCGAGACCTAAAAACTATCACTACTAACCAACAAGGTCCGCGCTACCGGCCGGCGTTCGGCAACCCCGTACCCTTACCGAAATTCGAAGGGCAGAGTGAGCAGCTGAAAAACGCGCGGGCAGTGTTCGAGCAGTTAATTGCAGAAAGGGGAAGAGTACTGGCCGATATGAATACGCTGTTGGATGATGTGAAGAAGTGGCGGAGTGAGCTTCGAGGTGAGCTACGTATGGTTAGAGAAGAACTGAAGGAGGAGGAAGGGAGGCACAATGTTACCGTAGGTCTGAATGCCGCCTTGGCGGAGCAGGGGAGGGTTACGGTGAAGATGAGCAATACCATAGCAAGGCAAGGACAGACTGTGTCGTTCTTTGCGTTTATAACGGCTGTCTTTCTCCCGCTGGAGTTCTTTGCGCAGGTTGGTACCTTAACTACTCTTCGTTCTCCTCTACACATGCTGATAAAACGGTGATCTAGTATCTAGGTATGATGAACATAAAGACACATAGGGGGTTCTGGAAGATTGCGGGGCCTGTCACATTGGGCGTGATGATACTGCTATTTGTCTTCATGTACTGGGACGACGACAAAATCAAACGTTTTCTTGCAAGTGTTACGCCATATACACGGGAGAAATACGAACTCTATGAAAAGAAGCGGGGGATTCTGGATGATGCGAACCCAAGTAGACCTCCCACCCCGACCAATTCAGCATCGCCGGGGGGCGGCACTGGGGACCCCAACGGCGCGGTAGCTGGAGGGAGTGGCAGCAGTGCCACAGGATCGGGACGAGGCAGCGCCCTCTCACAGGCGGCCGGAAGTTCCGGAAACATCAATCCATCCACAAGTCGGTGGGTGGGGTGGTACCAACGAATAATGGGTAAATTCAAGAGATCTTCCAACGCTAGGAATTCATTATCTCAGCAACCTCACTTCACCGGCGTATCAATTGACCCGCGCGGCAATAATGCTACAGGATTGGGAGGTGGCGCCCATTCATCGGCGGCCGGAGGCTCCGGAAACCGCAATCAACGGACCAGCGAGGAAACAAAATAGTGCCAAGTAATACTCGGCAGATTCAAGACCGCTACCAATCGACCATGGCGGGGAGAAGGCGCCGGATCACTCACCGGACAGTAGTTGGGGGGAACGAGGGGACGATAAGACGGCCACCGGATCAAAACGGGGAAGCACAGACTCACAGGCGGCCGGAGGTTCTAGGGATAACATCGATCATGTGGCGAGGACAGCTCTAACCAATTAGGAACCATGTCGGAGCTGATACCACGGTATAAGGTGGTATAAAGGCGTGTTTTGTTCAACTCCACCATGTCATCCATTGCATTTTTTTCTTCTCTTTCTCGTAAGGCGTCAAGGGCTGGAATTTCGTTTCTCATTAGGTAATTAGTATAATATTGTCTGTCCTTCTATTATATTCCTAGAGGTGATGAGGGAGGAGTGTTAAAGGTAGAGGCTGTCGCCAGATTTTTTTTGTAGCATATATTGTTCTTTTCTATTGCACTGAGGTATATTTTCTTTCTGCTTATGTTGTTCCTCGAAGATTAAACGACTTTGTTATACCGGGTTTCCCCAATTTCTTTATTTTATCGTTTTTAATCCAAAAGTAAACCAGTATTGTCATTACTTAACTGAATTGAACGGGGTTTCTCGAGCTTTCGCGCGGATCGAGCTTAAAGGCTAGCCCAGGTATGTTGATGTGTGCAGGGTTAGGTGTGCAGGGTTAGGTTTAAGGTGGTACGTGTTGACTTGGCAGTAGCGAGACCGAACTAATGGCCGATGATAGAAGAGACGATGGTGATGTTGATAGTACTTTTAAGGTTTCAATGATTATACGACATAATCGAGGACTGGCTGTTACGCTACCTATTTAAGGTTAAGCGTTGAGGGTAAGGGTAGTAGCAGGTTATACGGACCGTTTCACCTAAGACCAGATAGGTGGTATTGTCACGATATGTAGCTTGGCATAGACAGTTCCTGAAAAGTACGGCATATCTACAACCACATTAGTAGTCCCCGCCCTCCTCCGAAGCTCGAGAATTGCAACAAGTTGGTGTATCAATATGGGATTGTAGCTGGATTATATATTTGCTTGGTTTAGGCCAAGAAGGGGGTTGCACTAGTTGCATTGCCACTTCCGACCACTACGATCTCCGTAAAGAGTGAAGGTATCTATCCGTATAGTAGTAGTTGGCATTACATGCGGTTAACCATCTACATACGGCGCCAATGATAGCAAATACAACGTAATTCTCATATCTCTCATGAGGTGGCGAGCGATAGAGACCGCGCGGCATGGATATAGATTGAAATTTTTGCAGGATGCTCATCTTTACAGGAGTGGGTGAGATATTGAGCTTTTACTATTTTCCACTGGGTGGATAAAACGCACACCGCGTGTCATCTCTCTCACGCGTTGCTCGGGCCTAGAAGCATCCAGTACTCCATGCAGGAACAGGGACACAAGAGGTCTTGGCGAATGGATAAGATTACATAGATAAGTTCGGATTGAAATTTTTGTGGTGGTTACTATATACGGAGGTATTTGAAGTGCGGTGGCAAGACATACTGAGGAAATATAAATAGGGGTTTTGGAAGATCTGCTAGTGCGCCTACTACCAAACGCTAGGAAAAGACGCATGTAAGTTGTCTTGATAAACGCAGAGGCTGAGCGGATTCTCCATTAATTTGTCATTTAGAGTCTAGTCCGTTCAGCATGTGGCATGTTAATGCCCAATCAGTGTTTGTTTGGCGGGATAAACCGGTACGAAACCAAGTAATAACGAGACAATACATTTCAAGCTTCACGTTATGTAGTTATAAAAACACGATACGCCCTAAACCGATCAAACCAACCGACTATAAATATGACGGGATACTGTTTCAGGCCCCTTCGGGAGACCTTTGCCTCTTCAAAGCAAACATTCGGCCCTGAAACAATTACCAACAACCCTAACCCACAAACAAGGTGATAAATAGTGCTACCGGTTTAAACATATTGGAAGAGGTGATTAAATCACTAACTAGTTAGTCCTCTTTTAAAATCATGGTGGTATAGCTCGTATATTGACAGGACGTTTTCCTATTAGAGTCTGTATCATTGCAAACATCGTGCTCAATTATGTTACACCCCCCTGCTACTCCTTAACGCCCGTAGTAGCATAGCACTCAACCCACACGCGAGCCCCCAATTCTAAGCGCCTTGGTAGCCCGGCACAAAGATCATCTAAAACTGTTTGCAACAGCATGTTCGTGAGAAATGTATCATTATGCCATTTTCATTTCCTTTTTCTTGACATTTCTTTGCCTTTTCTTGTGCCCTTCCTGAGCCTTTTCCCACCGTAGACCACTCAAGTCCCATTTCTATCCCTTCCCTTAGTGATAGGCCCAAGACTTTCACAAGTCTCTTCTCGTCTTGTATTCTCCAAAGGGAGTCTTAGAAAACTTGAAACAATGTTCTGCGTAGTCTCGTCAAAGCCTCGCAAATCCCCACCATCCAGACCCAGAAAAGCCATATAGAGATGCCAGTTGATTAATGATGGGCGCAATATAAAACAAGGCGATACTTGAGCATGTTTCGTCTTTCCTCGCGTGAGTTATAATTATTCCTTCAACCGTCAGTTACTGACCCCCGATAATACATTAGGCATGAGATTATATGGGAGACCAACTGTTTGATAAGAAAGAGAGGAATATCAGGTAGTAAAATGACACTCAACTTCCTGTTTTCTGGAGTCCGGAATTGAACTGACGGTTTATAGGATAGAAGGTGGTCTCGATGTATGGTGCCAAGACCCAAGACCTAGGGTTAGGGATATCTGCCCCCCAGATACCATGGCAACCATACAATATCCTCGCAACACCATAAATGTAGTCTGGCGCTAGAATACCAGAGTTATTAGGGCTTGCGATGCGGGTGGTACGTGCGCGAGTGGGAGTTGAGGACTAGGGGGCTGTTATTTAACGTGTTACAACTAATGGCCAAGGATCCGGCAAAGCTACGCAGTTTATCGAGACCAATAAATGTCAACATAGAGGCCCTACGTTCATGGCTAAAACTGTCAAACCAAAAGAAAGAAGAGGTTCAGCTTCCAGTATCCTTTCGCTAATTCTCTGCTATTCCTCACCCCGCCTTTGATGGCTGTACTCAAGGAATAAGGCTGGCTTCCGCTGGCCGACCCGCTTAACACAGCCACCAAAGCTCCGCTTAAAAACCGAAAACATTTCTCAACGATTTTGACATTGAATTTTTTTTTTTTTTTTTTTTTTTTATTGATGGTGGCGTGTTAAGATCTTTGGCGCATGCGCTGGTTGACGGTGGTGCTGGTTTGCTGAGCTAGTTAGGTTACACGGTTCACCGTAGGTTCTACGGTGTTATTTTCACTGTTGTCGCCGTATGGAGCACCGTGGACTCTGTTACACAATTCATTGTAGAGTCTACAGTGTCCACTTACTTGAAGGTAGTTGGTTGGTTAGTTAGAACTGGCGGGTCTGACCATTGGCGCATGCGCTGGTTGCCATGACAAAAAGCCGTGGCGTTGTAGAACGAGAGGAAGAATTGTTGTACTAAAAACAGGGTTTAAGTCGCTGACTCGACCAATCCCTTTCCCATACCTCTGCAATAATCCTACCACATGCTGAAGTTCCCTATGCCCATTTTGTACGACAAAAACTGGATTTTCGCTGGGTGATATGGAGATCATGAACTATCACTCGCATGTTAAGGGAGGGAGGAGGCTTTTTTTCTGTTTTCTGTCGTTTGCTTTTATCTCGTATTGTCGCGAACCTTTCGCCGTATTTTCTATCATCACAAGTAGTGCAAGCCAACTGTCCATCGTTTCCGGAACTGGGGATGGTAGAGTCTGCCAAGTCGAAGAATAGCTGGATTCACAATGTAGTCAGCTCCAGTCTTCCGTCTCGAGCATTCACCTCACTGTCGAGTTAGCTCAATCGCTTCCCCCCCACCCAAATTGGCAAAAAGAAAAAACGGTTGTATCCCTCTGCATAACCCATCACCCCGCCATTTCATTTCTAAACTCTGCAATTACCAATTGTCAACCCTAACCTAACCCTAACCCTAACACCATATGTCTGCACAAAGACACCTTAGAAGGATCTTGAGATCTCTAGCTTTGCAAGTCAAATCGAAATGCTGCTATCAATAGTCCAGCCTAGGCAAGTGGAGCACTTTCTGTAGATGATTCATCTGCGAGCTCCGGGGGGAGGGAAAGCTGGCCCCAGAATCTCTCATTCTTTCGGGGCGATTTGTCGAGGCGGGAATGAGCTTGTACGTGGGAACTGCGTACGACAACGGCGGGTGATCCGGATGAGGCTACATTTTCTTTTTTTCTTCTTTGTCCCTCCCCGCCACCAAATTTGATTGTCCTCTGACCGGAATATAAGCATTTGATGCTGTATTTCCCACATAATTCTTTTGTGCCATACCTTGCTTTCTTCCGCCATAGCACAGAGCGAATCTTCCCAGCCCTCTCCCACAGAATCCGACACCCTACCGTCCTATTCCCGCCTATACGACAGCCCATGTCCGCACTTGTGATAGTCCCAACCCTACCCTAACTATGCCGCCCCAGCGCGCCGCCGGACCCCACCACAGATCCACCCTATCCATTGACCGACACAATAGTTTCTCTCCTCACTACCGACCAGCTACAGTGTGAAATCCATATCTCCAGGCGCTTGTAGGGCCTGGTTGGAGCTGTGGTGTAGGTGGCTAGATGTCACGCGTGACAGGAAAGATGGCTCACAGATACGTCAACGCGGTTGCTGGAGTGTTTCGGGCTCTGTTTTTCTGTGTGCAGGTGCGGTCGGGATGGTGCTGGCTGGCTGTTGTGGCGGGGGCCGCGACCGGGGGGGTTGGTAGAGCGGATGTAACCGCGGGGGAGAGGTGGGGCGCAAGAAAGCGAATCCGACCGAAAATTCCTCTAGGCGTTACAAGCGAGAGAAGCACTTAGGCGATGCTTGGATGAGGTAGCAAGGATAGGATCCCGATGAGCAGAGTTGCAACGTTTTGCCTTCCGGTCCAATAAGGGGCGGGTACATGTGCTACCTAGTTTGCGCTCGGCGACTGGGGATGTTGTGGGCGTCCTCAATGCATCGCTAGCACAACGGATGCTGGTAGCAGTACGGCTATGCGGCTTGGACACCGCGGGTGGCGCGGTTAACCACGCGGTCGGTGTGTGGCGTACGTGACGCAGACGGTGTGGAACACTCGGGTGAGCAGGGGCGGGCACACACAGAAAACACAAAAAACACACCATCGCCAAAAAGATCTGTCTGGCCCCATCGCGGCAAAGGAAACATCCACCGGCTAATGGCCACTCCGTTCTCCTTCCAGCCGAGAGTTGTTGAGTTTATGTGGTGGGTTGGGTCATGTCATGGGATATCGAGTACTTACTTTTGGAACTTAGTACCGCTGAGTTCCGGCGGGTGTGACCCCACCTAGCAGGAGGCAGGTAATCACAGGCTATCACTCGTCACTTGGCGTGCGTAGTTGGTCACTCGGGCTTGGCGCCGGGAGTGTGTGTGATTAGCCGATCAGCATTTGGGGGGGTGAGGTTTACGGACCGTGCATTTTCTTGTTTACCAAGGAGTGTAATGAAGGGAGGCTAGGCCATTCATACACAACCAACTCAACTGCTTGGGTTAGCGATCCGGGGCTGGGGCGCCTGTAGGTTGTGGAAATGGTATCGTTAGTTGTGCTGGGTCGGAACACGATTTTTAGCTTTGCGTTTCTCGCGACACGTACTCACACACCCACGGTAGCCTGATAATGTGCCCAGGATCTGTGTGGGTAGCGCGTACGCAACGGCTTCAGGTAGTTACCCGCTTTGCGTTCCCGAGAAAAAACTAAGTTGGATTTCATTAGGGTAATAATACCCCATCAAGGGAATTCCGCTCTATGTTTAAGCTCGCTGGACGATTCGAGCCCTATCTTAGTTTGCAGGCGAGATGACATGGGCAAATCCTTGGTAAAGAGAAAAAAAGTCTCAGCCAGAGGGTGGCTCCACCGCACAGCCTCAACATTGTCAACATATTAAAGATCATTCTCTTCATTTCTCTAGCTATACATCTCATCCTCGGTGGCCCTTTTCTCGTCTCGCCGGAAATGCACCTAACGAATTAAACAAAAAAAAAAAAAAAAAAAAAAAACGTCGCGCCGGAACATCACATCTCACTCGGTTCCTCCATTTCACAATAAGCACATTATGCCGGAACGCACTGTATTTAAAATATTCGAGAGTATACCGCTAGCTTCCCAGAAATATGACGATAACTGATACATTACTATCTCTTTGAAAGGAACCATCCCCCCATGCTTGGTGTATTTATAGGAAAGAACACTACATCGCAATGTCTTATACCTGGCAACATGCGGAGTTATTTCGGCAGTCTGAGACATAACCGCTACCGGAGCAATCGTGATACGAATTAAGTCTCAAATTATTACATATTTATTTGACATCTGTCTAGCCTTGGTTTCGAACCCGATTGCTTTGAACAGTACGGGGTGTGCGATGAAGATGACTGAATGCATGATGGTTGAAGGGCGCGGTCATGTCCCTGTTATGTACAAGCTGGGTACGAGCCCCCTTTCCTGCACTAGTGACTTGAGCATTACTCCAACAATTGCTTCACAGCCAAGGATTAACTTATCAGATTAGTGTTCCATAGCCACCGAGCCATAATATTAAAATGGTGGTTTTCTGGTCCTAACTCCAAGGCATGATGCAGTACCATCCTCCCATTACACTTAATGGCTGAATAACCGCTACCCGCCCTACTAATTTAACCGAACCCGTATTCCTCCTCCGAAACAACTACAGCAGCGCTTTCGCATCGGCCATAGGTCGTCGTATCTATCGTGGTACCGCCGTGTTGCTCGAGAATATCCACGATTCTGCACTCGTCGCAGGAAAGAGCGCGCCAGTCCAGTCAATGATCCAGTGATATAAACAGGTTCGTATTTGACAAAGAACCGTACCAACTTCACTACAAGTTCCTCCACTGTTTGCACTAGATATACCACGGTACGAATACTCGCTGATCTTGATAATAGCATTTAGGTACCAAGAAAATCGGTACCAAGCACCGCTTAAGTCCTAAGTTAGTCCCTCTTACACTAAGAACAGTAATGATTCCGAGTGATATATAGTGACCCGCGTCGGGAATGTCCGGACCCTAAGGGTGAGTTCAAGCCCGTCCCAGTTCAACCATATCGTTCAAACCGCGCCAAATGTCTTGCTGTTACTGATACTTAAACTAGTTTACACCGCTAAACTGATATGTACTTTACGAGGATAGATTTACTGCATCAGTTACCTGTTGGTACCTGTATGTTACTGCGCTATGCCTGGGGAGCCCCTTCCTTTCTGCCGCATAGTGTCCTATCAAAACATAGCACCGCTCAATTCTTGTATCTCGAGACAACAACCTCTAGGCTCCAGCTAGACTCATTACACCACAAACTGCTAGGCAACGTTCCCCGATCCAGAGCACCAGCAGCGTAAAAATTGTATAATTACCCTGGGCTATTTAGCTATTAAGATCTATAGTTTGTTCTTTTAACTACAGACAACTACAATGACCTTATAATTTCTTTCTGGGGCTTCATAGACACAATTTATGCAATTTAAGAAACAGAATATTGTTTCGCATTTCGCCAAGTCCGGAGGTAAATACTCAACAATTAACATAATATAAATTGATAGCATGGTGTTCACTAAATGGCCATGAAACGGCTTCTAATAACTATTGCAGATACAGCTACAAAGATTACCTGTACGAGCCGTCGCGCCTGGGGCAGCCCGCGCCATTGAGACCTATGAGAGTTTTCCCAGCGGTAGTGTTTAAATCCGGTGTGGCTGTTTCAATCCTTGCGAATTTTGTGGGGCCATTCCGGTATCAAATCTTTAGGGAAAAATTTCGGAACGATAGATTACCTGCAACGCGAGGTAACGAGGGTGGACGGAAGATCATCCCACAGTGCATTTGTCACCCGCGACCGGGGGTACAATCCGCAATAATTGTGGGTATATAAGAATGGTTAATGGAAATAGAACAACAGAGAATCCTACATCTATTAGACGAGTGAAAGGTTACATATATATACTCGGCCAAATTTAGACAATGGCCGGTAGAATTATTGCGAAAGTGGATTTCGGTGACCCGATTGCCTTATTGACCCTTGAAGGAATTTTGACAGCGAGCACAGACCAAGAAGACCACTTACTCTTTTAGTTCTGACTTCCGCAATAATTCTACCAGGCTATGTACTATTTCCGACGGTACAAGTCCCTGGGTGTGAGGGGCTTAATTTATCCGTTTCGGGGTGCATTAAAATGTGGGTAACATAGGTCACCTCGTATTAATGGTAGCTTACCATTTCGAAATTGTACCTAGGGTAGATAAACGCTTTGAACATGCGATGAAATTAAGCTCAATGCACGCTCGCCCATGCTATTAGTAGTTTTTTCAAGCAATGAAACTAGTCTGTGGCATGTATATAGACTACTTAAGTACCGACCAGCTCTGCCCATAAAGATGATACAATAACTACCCCCTCCCCCCCCTTTCCCGAAAATCACAAAAACCCCTGCTCCGTCTTCACTTCATACGTACAAGCCGCACACGTACAATCCGGCCCATCCACCTTTACCTCATCCACCTCTTCATCTACATCTACCACAGCCAGTGTGCTCCGTTTTCCTCCTCGTACAATAAGTGGCGTTCCCCCAGCACCTCCTCCCACTGCCCCGCCGGGCCCATAGTGCGACACGATGATGGGTCGGCCTTCTGCCATGTGGTGGGAGGCTGCGGTGTATGGCGTGCCGGAGATAATGATGGGTGTGCCGATGTTGTAGGGGGTAGTTGGCGTGGGTGTGGGTGTGGGTGTGGGCATTGTGGCGGTCATGGGCTAGGTGTACTTGCCACTGCTTGCGGGCGTTGAGATGAGGTTGTAACTTTTTTGGAATGGGGTTGGTTATGAGTTTAGGATGAGAGGGAGGGGATTGAGGGAGTCGAGGTGGGATAGTGCGGAGATGGTGTTTGCGGGGTTGATGCCTGACTACATGTACTTAATTGTTGCTACCGCTGACTTGGAGAAGCACGGACCTTATTATTACCCGTTTCAGGAGGGGATGAGGCGCCTTAGCGGGTGTCGGGGAAAACCACTACTCTATTCGTTATCAAATTACTCGTATTCGAAACCCATGCAACCGATCGGCTACCTGCTGTTGCCTCGTCGGCATCAGGCACCGACATATGTATTGAGTTTTGTATGGTTGCTACGTCTGTCGGTTGTTATGGGGCTGCATACCATATAACTCTTTCGGTGAAGCCTTGCATGGGTATGGAATGCCTCATTGACCTTCATTGACATTATGCGGAGTCGGTTGTGTTGAGAACCGCCGCCTGCCATAGCTAAACGGCGGGATTGGCTGGCTCAATGGCATTGATCTTCGCTTCGGTCTTGGACCTTTGGATGCCTGATCGAAGGCGCTCGGACAAGTAAATACAGGCTCCAATTGGCTGCAAGATCGCTCGCCTCAGTTTAATTTCGGAGAGAGGAAAAGTACTTGCTTACAAGAAAAGAACCAGAAAATGCAAGTGAGAGAACGGCCTCAATCTTTACAAAATATCCTTGCCCTGAGCAACTGCATTTTCTGGTACTTTTGCTGGTAAGCAAGTACTACTACTACATATCGCCGGAATCCATTTCCGCAATACGGCAATTACTGATTCGTCATTAAGGGAGTGATACTATGCAGTAGCTGTATAAAATGCCCACTTCACCCCTCTCCCCTCTATTTCACCTTTCCACCACCCCGCAAACCCTCCACAACTTTATAAACTGCATCACCACCGCACCCACCCCACCAAAGCCCACACCATGTCCCTCTACTACGTCTACGCACGCTACCACCCCACAATCCCCACCAACCCACCCCTTGTACACCGCTACCTCGTTACCTGCGCCTCCCGCGACCACGCCAACGCCTTCTACCGCCACTTCTTGCCGCGCATGCGCTTCTCGCGCGTCTCGGCCCAGTTCTGGGCCTACGACCCTGTCGACGCCGCCTTCGGCATACTGCAGACGCTCGACGACCCCACGCTCACCGACGACATCCGCCGCGGCATCATGATCAGCCGCCTGCCCGAGCCCGACATAACCACGGGGTGGGTCCAGGCGCCGGTGCAGGCTGGCCGCGACTGGATCAGTGGCCGCACATACTTCATCCGCAACGTGCGGCAGCCGGACGTGTACTGGTACTATCCTGGCTGCGGGGATGAGCGCATCCTGGCGTCGCGGTGGCAGAAGACGAAGTTCTTTGTGAGAATGTCGGATGCGGACGAGGGGGAGACGGGCACGGTGTTGATAAAGGGTGATAAAATACGGGTGACAACGGCGTCGGGGGAGGGGAAGGGAATGGTGGTGAGGAGAGGGGATGAGGGGCGAGTAGTGGTGGTGAAGCCGTCGGCGAAGGAGGTGGCGACGGCGGTGGGTGACTTTACGTTCGGGGAGCTCGCCGGCGCGTTTGGGACCGAGTGGGAATGCGGGGATGGGGAGGGGCCGGGGATGGGCGTGCCGTGCGAGTGTGTGACGTGGGGCGATAGGGCAGAGATGCATTTGGATGATTGGGAGCTGTGTTAGAAGGTCTTATTAGATTGTTTCCTGTCTCTCTTTCCATAATAAATCTATAAAGCCGGCTTATAATTTACTGGATCTAAATTCTGTCGGAGGGAGGAAGGTCCATCCATATATGTGACTTCAACTGTCATAGATCGTAGCGTTCAAGTCTTTATAAATGTTGTAAAGCAGATAAAACTCGTCCTTGACCCTTTTTTAGCAAAACGCCCCTTCGATACACAAAGTAATACCCGTCACAGCCCACTGAAATGTCCCTAGCGGACCACCGCATTGCCAAGGTGCCAAGGCCAGGTGATATCTGATGGCTGCGGCTCTGATGACATTGGAGTGTTAAATATTCCCTCCCGATTTCAACACATCAGGTTTCCTGCCGTGATTCATAATCAACGTGAGCGGAGTGGATTTGAGGCGGACGCGATTGCCAAACAGCCTAAGCCCAGCCGCGCCCGAAGGCTCCTACCCCGCATTTCCCAACTATGGTTGGGGACACCTAGAGACGGCAGGGTGCGACATTGGTCCCCCAGTGAAGATCACCTTCCTAATCTAGTAATTACTTGGCACAAAATCGTTCCAAAATGCCAAGTCAGCAGCTTTTATGCCAAGATATTGGCTAGGCACCAGTAATGTATTCCCAATCGCGTAATTATGTACTAAAGCACTTCCTAATCGGGTAGTTATTTGTGTGGAAGTGCATCATTTGGTCAGCCTCTCACCAAAAACCCAACTTTTAGAAATTCAATAGCTCAGCGACCACAACAGATAAAATTAATTGGACTCTTTTAAAGTATTATTTATCTCTTTCTCTATCACCCTACAGAGCTATTTTAATTTTAATGTATTGTAGTAGTTAGCCATTAAGCCTCGAGATTCGGCAACTTTGACACTCCGGCTCAAGGTGTCCCCAACCATACTCTAACACCACTGACAGATAACGTGAATTTAAGCTTTCCCGGGCACTAGGCTGCGCCCGGTTCGCGCGGGTATCTTGGTATTTCTCCACACTACTCTTGGCGCTCTTGGCGCTAGAATTAGTTTCCGCTGATGAAGTTTGAACGAACACTTGTTCACGTATTAACCCTGGTAGTGGTCCAATGAGTATCGAAATGTATCAACAAATTCTCTGGTGTTGACTGGCCACCCAAGTGAGAACAGGCTCGTGCCAAGCCCCTTGGCGTTGATTAGATTGTAACCATGGCATTGATGGCAACGCATGCGCATCCGATCACTCGGAAAAGTTCCTTCGAAAAATACAATTATAGAGAGAAATCTCCTATTGAGTCCGGATTCAGTTGGAAATATATCTGAAAAATATGGAATTGACGACGATATATGGTGTCTAATTGCTACGAAATTGGGTAAATTTCCACACTTGTAAGTAGTAGTTTACATCCCTCTGGAGGCTCTTAATTCAATTTCGACGTAGCTCTTTGGGTGCGAGCAATATATAGCGTTAACACTTCTCGAGACTTGGAGTTGGTTACCTGTTTGAAGCCAGTGTTTCTCTGTAGATAGTTTCTTCCAGATATCTGCAGGCTTAGTTATCGTGTATTCTTTTCCATTGCTGAGGCGTGGTTTCTTATTACGAGTGTACTACATCTGCTCACTAAGCTAGTCGGCTCCAAAGACTATTCCGGCCACCATGATGGAATGCCAAATCTACTCCTCACAATCGACGCTATGAAAGGACCAGGGTTAGAGTCCCCTCACTCGCTCATCATGGACAACCGGGCGCAGGAGAAGTACAAATAGACCCCTCTTCCGACCTCAGATGTTCAACCTTTTCTACTTCCCCGGAAGTACCGGAGTTGATATGGAGAAAGGTTTGATAGCGCCTGTTTGTTCGAATATATTAGAAGATTCTAACCCAGTGTTTGATCCCATGTTTGCTTCCAAGGTTTGTTTCCCAAGTTTGCTTTGCATGCCCTGGAATCTTCTAGCAACCTCAAGACATTCCAAAAGCTACTTTTGGCCGCCATAGCCCTGCGTTTCGCCGTCTTGGCAAGTCTTAGCCGTATCCCCTGGCTATTTTTCGCCGACTAGGCCAAAGCCCTAATTCAAATAGAATAGTATTTCGGGAGTATATATACCGACCCTTCCCCCCTCTCCCTCTTACATCACCAAAGACACAAAGCTGTGGGGCCTTCCTCTGCACCCAGCTCCTTCTTGCTCGACCGGCACAAGTACGCTGGTAGGCTTTCCCTCTATATTTCGTTTGCTCGACCAGCACCAGTTCGCTGGTAGGCTTTCCTTCGTTCCTTCGCTCAACCAGCACCAGCTTGCTAGTAGGCTTCCCTTCTATAGTCCTTCTGTCCGACTGGAACTACTCTTTAGGTAAGATTTCTTTACTTCCTTACATTTCTTTTCTTGACCAAAACTAGCTTCCTAGTAGCTTACCTATTGAATTCTTTAGTTTCTTTTCGTGCTTTTACTCGACTAGCACCAGTCCGACGGATGATAGGCTTCTATATTCAATTGTGAACTTCCTTTCTCTTTTTGCTCGAATGTCACCAGTCTGATCACCTGGTAGGCTTTCCTGACCTTCCTATTACTCGGCCGGTACCGACACGCAGCATGGCGGACGTTCCTATTGAATTTATCTATGTCCTAACCTGGTTTTTCCTCTTCCGGAGTGTGCTCTGATGCGGTCACGAATATTAGCTATCTGCGAATATTCGTGGAAAGACCCGTCTATCCTCGAATATTCCAAGATAGACTGTACAATTCGGGGATGGCAAATCTTCGCCATCTGATGGTCTATTGAAGGATATTCGTGACTGGTTTACGAATACAGTGATTGAACTAATGTTTAACCAATCATTTCAGCGTTGGATCTAGTGTCTCTTTGATATTAGAGCTCTCCGATCCGTCCTCTTCTCTGACGAAGAGACCTTGTCTTCTTGTGATAAATCAGAACTCTCTGACTGTTCTTTAAAACACTCCCTTCGTATTCTCTCGTCACTAACCATACGTCCATATTCAATCAAAATCTCATCGTTAAACAGTTCTTCACTTTGTTCAACGCTCACATCCAGATCCTCCTGAATCCACAATCGAAGAAGCTCTGGCGCAATTACCTCTAACAACCCTATGGCATCTATCCATTCTGTGTGGACAATATGACGCACTTGTGAGGCCCTCAATTATATATCGTAGTGCCGAAAAGCCATTACAGGTCCCGGGATTGAACCCCAGGTACTCCGACATGTGTCAGATGTTTATACTACAACACTAATATTTCCAGCTCTAGCGCAGAACATCACCTGTTACAAGAATCTTCATGAAAGGACGGTCATTTGGTGAAGCTTTGCCATCCATGAATTGTACAGTCTATCGGGGAATATTCGAGGATAGCCGGCTCTATTCACGAATATTCGCAGATAGCTATTATTCGCAATCGTACCAGAGCAAGTGTTCTTTCTTAATGAATTCTCGCTCGGCCAGTACCAGTCAGATGGTAGGATTTCCCAATCAATTCTTATCTTCTCTTTTTCTTATGCTCAACCACTGCAGCACTAGTTTACTGGTAGACTCTTAATTTTTCTTATGTCCCTTTTCTATTCTCTCGTCCAGAATCGGCCAACTATCTTTTCATTGACCAAGACTATCGCTAGTACCTAGGCGTTCCTTAATTCCTAATCACTATTTCACTCGACCGGAACCAGCTCTCTAGTAGGCTTTATTAAACCGTTTTTGCTCGACCAGCGCCAATCCGTTGGCAGGCTTCCCTATTTAACTTCGTTTTCCTAACCTCTCTTTCTTTCGACTAGAACTAATCTTATTAGTAACCGTTCCTATTACATTCCTATTCATCCTGAACTCACTGCCCTTTCTTTTATTTCACTGGAACTCATCTCTGGGTATGCTTTCATAACCTTCCCTTGTACTATTGATTTTGCTCAGCCTGTATGTACCCGAATATTCGTCATGAGGTATCACTCGTTTTTCTTGATAGATAATGTCTTTTTCATTTATTAATTAAGATAATGTCTTTGTGGGGAAGTGGCGATGTGAGTTTGTTTCGTTTCGTCTTTGGGCTCTTGATGTGTAAGGGCTTTATTTGATTAGATATATGGACTTTTGAGGGATAATTAGAATTAGATTAAACTCTTTGAGTACAATAAAATAAATGAAATAAATGAAATAAATAGCCTGATCTCTAACAGTTCCGAAACCCTGTATACTGAAAAATTTCTAAGGGCCAGGCTGCAATTCCGCCCAAATATCGTGGAGTCTAGCGATGCTGGGCACACTACAATACGGCAATTGAATTTGCATTGGAGATTTATTGTATATTAGATAACTAGGCTCTACCACGGCGGTAAATGCATCAAATGATACATTGCCCACGTAAGTCCGGCAAGTAAAAGCATCAATGATGCATAACCTGTTGCGAGTTGTGTAAAACCGTATGGTGGATGCATCATCGATTACTTTACTGATGATAATCTACCAAAAACACATTTACTGACGAGTTTTGTCAAGAAATTCGTATAGAAAGTCGTCCGAGAGCACATTAACTGATCCTTTTACCAACGCTAAACGCTAAATATGATGATTGATCATTCGCCCTATGGATAGTGTTATGAATGTCGTCTGGAAAATTGTATGGAAAGTCGTTGGCAGTTAAAATTTGTCCGGCTGCCACAATTCGTAGGTAAAGTAATAGGTAATATTGTCGTTTAATGTGTTCATCGGATGAATAGATGTGTAAATCTGTTAGTAAATGTGTTCTTGTAGATTATCATCGGTAAAGCTGTAGTGAAAGTCGTCATATAGGCGAGTGTTGAAATCTGCTGCCCCACAAGGTATTTGATATCCCTCCCAATTTCAGACTAAGTGAAAAGTGTATCATTTGCTTACTTCATGTATGTAGGTGTAGGCGCCTCTATTCTGTGGCTGATATAGTACCGACTTACTGTCTCAATATATCAACTGATAGCTTAGGTAGTAAGTCGTGGGGCAGTTAAGCACAATAGTCCACGTTCGATCCCGGCCCCGGCCCGACATTATATTTTATTTCTATACCATAGAAAATGCAGAACACATTTGCAGAGAAATTGGCGTCCAATTGACTGACGAATTGACTGCCTAATTGAGTGACGAATTTAATCAACTGAAAAATTGGCTGATTAATTGACTCATACATAGACATGTCTAGAGTAATGTAATCAGTAAAATCGTAAAGTGGGACTGGTGATGAATTAGTTGACGCATTATACAGATCATTATTCCGGTACCACGGCGTGAAAAGGGTGATGCATTTACCGATGCATTATCAAGATACATTTCCCACCGTAGTAGAGAGAGGGAGATACCAGGACCTGTTAGTAGTCACACAAAATCTACTTTTTGGAGGCATTTTTAGAGCTGGACCACCCCTTTGCTGTTTCATGAGTCATGGTAACGCTACAGGTACAGGTAAGATAAATAATTGAGAAGTAATCTGGGGATTTAGAACTTGCCCTAGGCACCAATGAGGGTTAGGGTTCGCCATCCCACGGGATTGTAGAGAATGATATCTTCCTGGAAGGTTTGAGCACTTGGAATTGTTCAGAGCATCAATTGGTTCCAGAACTGGCTACATAAGAAACATGAATTCTGGACAAACTCATAAATGACCAGTGGAGAAGCTTTTATAGCTCCCTCAGTGCACCGCTCCCCACCAATCCCGATACCAAAGGAAACAAGGTGCACTAACAAAGCTCCCAGTCATCACCCCTCAGCCCCCCCATTTGCACCCACGTCACAAACTCCACATCCGACTCCTCGTCCGCCCACTCCGTCCCAAACCCTCCCAACAAATCCCCAAACGCAAACTCCATCCCCGCCCCTTCCACCTCCGCCTCCGCCACTCCAGACACCACGTGCCCTCCCATCCCCGCCGCCGCCACCCTCCTCAACACCACCTTCCCCCCTCCCGCCCCCTGCGTTACCATCCTTACACGATCCGACCTCACAAGATACAGCGAGCCCTCCACCGCCGCCCCCACAGCCCTCACCCAGAACCTCGTCTTCCGCTTCCTTGACGCCACAACATTCCGCCCCGCCCCTGGAAGGTGCCAGTACACCTCCGGCTGCCTAATATTCCTCACATAGTACGCCTGCCCACTAACCCACTCCCTGCCTGCCAGCGGTGCCACAATCGACCATGCTATCCGGATATCTCCGTTCTGCAACCAGGACATGATGATGGGCTCCTTTGTCTCGAATGGTAGTGATTCATCCTTCAGGACGGCGTGCAGCCCCATCTCACCGCCAACGGTGTAGGTCCACATCTGTGGGGAGACGCGCGCGAGGCCAAGACGGTTTTGGTTCGCGCGGAAGAACTCGTCGGCGTGGTAGCGCGAGGCGCAGGTTAAGAGGTATCGGCCGCAATTGAGGTTGGGGAGCTCGGCGGGGCGGGAGAGGCGCACGTAGACGTAGTAGAGGGATTTGGGGAAGTTTTCGGTGGGGGTGGTGCCGGCCGTGTTGGTGGCGGTGCTGGTAGTTATGGTGGTGGTCATCGTAATAGCGTAGTAAGTAATATCCTGGGAGGGTGGGTGGGGGGGGGGAGGGTGTGCTGGAAGTAGCGTGCTATATAGGAATAACTAACTCGTAGCCATCGATACAGTCTCAATTGACCACGGTGGAATTTATTTACCTTTTATAGCATCTCCGCAGACCATCTACACCACCCCTCAAAACCAGCAAGATAGCTGAAAAATTTCCGGTGACCGATTCCAAATAAGCGATAAACCTAGCGAAACGGGCTGCATTACCCCTGCATCCCTGTTTGGGGAGGCTTTGCCGGGGGTATGATGGTTAGCGGGTACCGAGTGGGAATGGCCATATACATTGTAGAGTATGTAAACCCGCCTGCTCGGCTTTGGAATCGTGTAGATCTAGGGCTGATTCCTGTGATAGTGCGTGCTCTGGGGGGGGGGGGGGGTGTCTGACACTGGTCCGACTCTGTGTTACTAGTACCTACTAAGCTAATACTGGCTTAGATCATACTCATCACGAACCTTATCAATGGCAGAATCGATCTCTCTCTTCTGCACGGCCTTCTTATCAGCTCAGCTGAATACACATGCGTACTCGTAAATTCATGACGTTTCCGGACACAACTGCTATTGCATACCATACAAAAAAGCGCCAAATCCATCCTTTTATATGTTATGCAATATTGGTCGTGTTCGGAAACGCTATGAATAAACTAGTACACAATTCGACATATCGGCTGATTCACACTGGCACCAGTGGAGTCGGAGTCGGGGTTTGGAGGTCTCATGACAACAAGACGCTAATGCTTCAAAAAGAATTTGCGGTGTCTCCCAGAATGGAGAGTTACATAAGCGCCACATAGGTACATACATACATGATAGACAGAGCTAAGGATAGCGCAGAGTACTCTACTCTACAGTCGCACCTCGCTATGCCGGGTGCCAAGAACCAGACAATTTCCATACGGGATAGCAAATATTCACAATTGTCCAGGTACTCTACTGGCTTACCTCGTATCGTAACAGATCGCGATACAGTGGCATCGAGACAGACCCACATACTTGTAACCAGGAAGACAGATTGGCCTCTTCCTCCCGCTCTGAGTCCTGCAACTGGCAATCTTCTGAGATTACCTCCAGAGCGCAACAAACAAAAATACCAGAGAGAAAGAAATGAAAGCAGTGGTGTACCTACACTTTCATGCTGCCGATGATCGAGGGCTCGGGAATCATCTGAGGTCGTGAATAACGTAGATGAGAGTGAGGATAATTGGATTAGGCGGGTAGCCGATCGCGAGCTTGATTGTAGTTTCTCCAAACTAACACGTCTAAACCGGTTACAACCACGTAGCTGTTGTAACGTGTCTCAACAACACCTTTCAGATAACCTGTTCCACCACTTATGAGCAAGAGTGAGAACAGTATTCACCCTACGGTTGAGACATCTTAGGGCTGGGGATGTTCACTCAGCACGATCCATCCTGAGTAGCTGGCGCAAAGGATATACTCGCGACCAGCAACAAGAATCCGAATATGCAGCTGTAAGTCTTTGGTGTATTTTTGACTTCTACTCCAATGGAAATTGCAGATTAGGACGTGCATTTTCGGGTTCTTGTTGCTGGTCGCGAGTACCTATTCAAATTGAGCATCCCCTCCCTGGGTGGACAAGACATTTGCGGGTTACCACAAGTAAGCGAACGTTGAGATGGTTACCATACAAATTACCTAAAACATCAAAAACTCTGAACTAACATCTTAGCCGTAGGTACTATCAATACCAGAGAATCCATATCAAAGATTTTTTTGCTCCATCGCCTTGTGGTTGTGGAGAAATCAAGTATGTTTTCGAAGTTGCATTCCCATACAAATCTTGGTTGCGACACTTCACAGACCGGTAAACTCGGCGAACAGCGTACCCTGACGTTTCCCCACCCAAATTTCGAGATGACATGACGATTATGCATGAGAGAGATTTCGTCTACCCAGGGGATATCAAGAAAGGGTGAACTGACTGGGAGAGGTGCCCCCGCGGCCCGGGGAGTGGGGGGCCGAAGGTCTCCCGTTCCCAAAAACCTGGGGCGGATTTATCAAGAAAGATCGAATTGGCTGGAAGGAGGTAAATCCCCCGCCCCCCAAAATTTTGGCAGACCGAAGCACTCACCTCTCTAAAGAATCCTGTAACTTGCAGTCGCGAGCTGGCCACTGCTAGTTGCTAGTACTTCCACTTCCTACAGTACCTGCCAAGCTGACACCACATGACTTACAGAACCGGTTAGTACGGTGCCTCTAGGTGGCGTGTACCAGGCAGCGAATTTGACAACTTTCACGATAGTCCGGAAAGGACAGAAGGAAATGGAAAAAACTTTAATATCTAGAGGTAATGGATTTTTGTGCCTTTTCGACAAACGTCCCCAGGAAATGAATTGGTGTAATTATTTCCTGAAACCAATCAAATAATTCAATTCCGTGGCTGGTAGAGGGAAGACAAATACGAGTTAACGCGAGGTCCAATCTTGTAACCTGCCTATCGCCGAAACCGTTAAGATTCTGACTAGGTAGCAGAGCTTTCCAAGTACCTACATACAGTCACTGATTGAATGGATCTCCCGGCCTAAGTTGATTTCTATTGTGCCTAAGCAAGGCAAAGAGTTATAAATCGAGATTATCACACCGATCATGATCGTTTGCAGATCGGAGTGATGGGAAAGTGGCCAGCGAGGAGAAAGAGTATTCGTAAGTAGCAAGGCCTGATACGAGGCACCCGGTGGTGCCCCAGGCACATGTGAAAGTTGCAATGTTGCACCACCCCTTCCTGACTAGTTTTGAATGCTGAGCGACCATATCAGCGGGATGGCTAGGTTCTTTGTGGAGTAAGGAAATGCGTTGCCTTCTCACAAAAAACACCGAGTTTATCCAACTCTCCGGTTTATAAGTTATTTCGTATAATATTTGATATTGAAGAATCGATCAGTTCAGGTCTCGGGGACTTGGATGCTCTCTGGTACGGCAGAAGATTATAAGTCTTAATTATTTATAATTCGTTTATCGCGTCCTTTGCCCATATATGTAGATACGATTTTCGTGAAACCTGGGGCGGGTAGCATAGAAATAAGCTCATTAAAGTGACCGACGAATGTGCTCGTAGTAGATAATAAGTACTCGCGACCAGCAACAAGAACCCGAATATGCAGCTGCAAGTATTTGGTGTATTTTTGACTTCTACTCCAATGGAAACTGCAGATTAGGACGTGCATTTTCGGGTTCTTGTTGCTGGTCGCGAGTACCTGAAAATGCACGTCCCAACCATTGGAGTAGAAGTCAAAAATACACCAAAACCTTGCAGGTGCAGTTTCGGGTACTTCGGGTCTGTCGCGAGTATATCTTTCAGTCGAGGGGCGACTCAGCAATGTATGCCGCTAACTCAGAGACAAACATCGCCACTGGGACCATATTCATGCTGGCCGGGACAATTTGGTATGATCAGCTCAGGTATATGACGAAGTTTACTGGCTGCGGTAACAGCGCCGATTAAGCTATCCACGCGATCTCGCTAAGATGTAAAGTAGGTACAGTACATGATATTCCGTCCGCCTCCCTGCAGGATGCCGAGCCAATAGATCCGATGTCCCCTGCCTCTTCCTTTTCACGTACTCCTACGACACACCGCGCCCCAAGTATTGTTGTTCGATTGCACAAAGCAAGCCTCAAAGCATTCGAAGTATGGTGGGCGTCACGATATCGGGGCCGGTAAAAGTACATGAACGCCAAATCTATCTCCTCAACTACAACACAATATATTTTTGATTAGAGGCCATAGAATGACAGAGAATCAAGAGGAGAATCATTCTACGGCCTTTAATTTTGATTATCTTGTGTTGTGGTTGAGGAGATAGACTTTGAAGTTGGGTGAGTTTGGTTGGGAGACAGGTCAATTTTTACCCATACAAATTGTTAAGGCCAGACCAAAATCCACTAAAAATACCCCTGTCCATCACCATAAAGCACTCGGTTTATTACCAAAAGGGTGTTGATCTGCCATCTGTGAGCTCAAAAACACCTAAATAGGTGATGATTTACCTGATGGAGATTTTTACATGTGCCAAGACCGACCCCGATATCGTGACGCCCACCATACTTATTTTATTTCAGCTCTTCTCCGCTGCAGGCCCAAATCAAAGACAGGAGCGAGTTTCTTCGATCAAGGGACGTGTGTTTCAATTTGGCTGTCCTGTTGAAATGCTTAGAAGACGAAGCCTGATTGACCCCTCTTGATTTATTTACCTCGCTACCAATGACACCCGTACTAATGGGAACTTTCCATATTCATAGTACTATAAGTAGTCTACCCGAGATCTTCAAGAACAGTTTTTACCCAACAATGTAGCGACCGGAACCTGTCGAGCCAATTACTCTGTGCTATCAGGTGCGGTTCATGGTTATAACATCAGGTAATGTCTCATCTATCGGAATCTCCGCCGAGTGTCTGCGCGTGATCGGCTCGAGAATGACTGCGCGCGCGCTAATATATCACCGGGTACAGCGATGGGGAAAATTATTATTGCAGAGGTATGGGAAGAGTCCTATTGGCTCGCCCAGCCATAGAAACCCTGTTTTAGACCCCTGTCTCCGCATTAATTCTACCAGTCGCTGTACATGAGATTATCCAAAGCGGTTGCGGAACTAAGGGAGGACCTCAGGTCAGGACAAGTCACAAGTGGCGACCGTGTCGTAACTAGATATTCTTGTACTTTATAGTCTTGTCTCTTTTGTTTCTCCTTGTTATCATTATCTACCTATCATCATATTCAATTCGAGCTTCGTTTCTGTTATCAGAGCCTGAGCTTTTGTTGTCCGTGAATCACGTAGAATCTGGGGAACTCCTGTTTCGCTCTAAAATGCGGGTCTGAGAAAACTTGACTTCTGGGGCGGCGAAGGCCAGGACGCAAGCAAAAGCAAATCCAACATCAATTTCTGCACAACCACCAGATATCGGAAACAAGTGGGAATATATAGATAGCGTATATCAAGGGCCAAAATTCTCATGGTGCTGTCAGAATAAAAGATTTAAAATTATTCGCTTAATCTTTATCTAGTATTTTAAAACAGTAGGTTTCCAACTTGATATAAGGCCTCCTGCTGCAGCTTAAGGAACTTCTGAAAAATACAATATACATCCTTTAGAACATGCTCTATCAGCAGGGGAAGCTTTTGGGTGGGTTGATTTGGTGGTTTGGGCTTGTTAGGTTTGAACTAATAAGTTGAGTTTTCTCAGACCCGCGTTCATATTATCGCATATTTACAGATACCACTCGCTATTCCGCACTGTGAGTGCGAACCCTGGGAAACTCACCAAACTTCGCATGTGCTTTTTCCTCTGCATTACAAACCAACTGCAACAGAATACTTCAAAACGAATCATTTACTTTGAATCCCAAGCTACACAGCGGCGCCAACAGCTTTGCCAGCCAGGCAACTGTAGGTAGACATCAGAGCTAACTGGTACTAAGGATTGACAAATGGAAAGGCCATATGTATGTTTTGCATGATTCTCGTCAATTTCAACTTGAGCCTCATCAATTCTTGTTGGTAAGCCTTCATAATTAACCTAGGTGTCAGTGCTTTAACAAAACGTGTCATTAGATTCTAAAGTATCACGCTCTTTGGCGCATCAACTGTAGACGACAAAGAATTCTTTTTTTTTTTTTTTTTTTTTAATTCATAACAAAAACATTACTTGTATGCTGACCTCGTACCTAGTGACTAGTATTTGTGGTTGCTATGGCAAGGCATTCTGCGAAGGTTGGCGCAACCAAATACCATCCATACACGTGACAGCCAAGATGTTTGGGGATGGGGTCTGTATGCATCATTTAGCAACTGAGGCAGAATTGGACGGTTGGTTTTGCTGCCCGCGGCGGGAAGGGAACAGAGCCACTGTCAAGTTATACTTCAGCTCCAGACATAAAAGCTCTCTTCAACCCAATGACGCCATGTGTTCGATTATAGACTCGAGCCCTAGCATGAAGGCTCATAACCACTTCTTACATGTATTATACCGATACGGGATACAGCGACGTAAGTGCTACTGGGAAGTGCATGGGTAGATATCCCATTCGCTGGCCTTGCGTTAGGACCTGACTTGGCAAATCCTGGAGTAGTACTCTACCTTGCCTAATAGCATACAGAGAGGTAGAATTCTGCAGGGGTCAAAAAACAGGGTTACTATGGCTGGGCAAGCCAATTGGACTCATCCCATACTTCTACATATAATAATCTTACCGCAAGCTGTACCTGCTCCGCACGATCTCTTGCATAGAGTATATAGTATACAGCGTGCTTTACTCTAATAAGCGAAGTCAGATAAGCGCCGGTACTCTGGAGTACTCGCTCATGCACGCAAACCGAGTGATGTGATCTGCACAGGGAATACCTGCACACCATCGCGGAGAATCCGGCTGGAGCAAGTTGCGGCTGGTAGGTACAGCGATTCACAGTCATTTGGCGAATACACCCATTTGGCGAACAGGGATTAAGGCCAATAAGAATCAGGATATCTTAGTCAAACTCGAAGCTTTACTGGTTGCTGGCTGGTTGCTACATACAAATTCGCCAAATGGATGTATTCGCCAAATGCCTGTGAATCGCTGTATTTCATCTTGGGTGGAAGAAACTCGCCAACTCGATTAGCTCCATGCAGGGATTTCTTCGCTGAAAGGCAGAGACCAGCTTCAGATATTTCCTCTACTAGTTAGCAAAGTTGGTAAGTTTTTGCGGTACTCGTATCGCCTGGTGGGCCGAGACATGCTCAGAATCTGGTGCTTAACTAGTTTTTCGTCCAAAGTTGCCAAGGCTCCAGAGCACCAGATTCTGAGCATGTCTCGGCCTATTGATGTCCATGAGACAAGACGAGACCAGATTGACAGTTGTTTTGTCTTGTATCCTGTCAATGGTGAGGGGTAGGTCTCGAGAATATCGCGAGATAATTGTGGTCTCGCATTTATAGCACTAAACAGCTCCAATTAATTGTGAGAATATTTGAATTTAGAGAAATGTATAATCACCTGATCGATTAAGTGTAAGTTCTTTGAGTATGGATCAATATTGGATCTGAAGAGACTCGAGACCTACCTCAGTCTCATCTTGAGATATTTGTCCTTCCAAAATCGCTGTACTGCCAGGCCTTACAAGAGCTCGAGACGTCTTGTCTCGTAGCAATCACTATACTGGTAGGCTGATTTGCCGCTGACCAGGGGTGCAGGAGCAATTTCCGAGCTGTAAGGATTAGAAATTCAGGATTGGGCCAATGAGAGAGGATATCATCCAGCTACAACTAAGGGAAAGGTGCATGCACAGAGTTCTAGACGTACGTATGTATACTAGAACTAATAGGTGTCACCAACTAATTTCTACTGTCAACAACTTCATAAGCTTTATGAAGAGGTGCACTCCCGACTACTTCAACCAGGAAGCCCCTCTTTGTACTCAAACCTTTAGTATATCTCTGCGACCCGACTGAGAATCCGCAGCTATCAAGAATGGAAAACCCACAACCCGCTTCCCCGATTCGAGAATTCACAGAGTCTCACTATTTCCGCCTCCCGAGCGCACTACCAGCAAGACCTGTTGAGAGTCATGATCAAGTCACCTTCTTCAAATATTCTACTACCGCTACACACGCGGATAATGGAAATATCGATGCAGATGGCGAAAAACAGACTACATGTTCCTTTGATGGCTACGCGGGTTTATTACCAGCAGAGTTCCCGATACCACCTTCAAGTGGCTGGACAGGAGACAGTATAACTATTGCGTAAGGCGGCCAGGTTATACTCAATAGTGGTAACAAAACTATTAACATTGGTGTTGCACATCGTAGATACTTCGGTACCTGTGATGAAACTCGGGCAAATGTATTTACCCACTCGTCCTTAAGCCATATAATATTTCTAACGATGTCACCAGGACTTCATAAAGAAGATACAAGGCCAGGCTACAGTGACTGAAAGAAATATAATACCAACCCTCATCTCGGACCCCGTTTCTACCGTGCCAAGCCCCCCAAGTCTTAGGAATATCGAAGGCTTTGTCACAGGGCTCTCGATCCTTGCGGATTTTCCCGATGACAACAAGAAAGCACTCACTCTCCTACTAGCTTTGCCCTATATTGGCCTTCGAGATTTAACCCCAGCACCAGACGGTACCCCAGCACAAAAAGGACGCGGAAAACAGTCATTAAGCTTACCACAGTATGCCCATCTTGGAGTTAAAGCCAAACCCAATACTGGGAACGAAGCTCCTAAGATAATGGTGCACCAGGCGTGGTTTGCACTGTTTGATGATTGTATGCTACCATCTGTTATTATTCCCTCCGTAACCTCTAACCGCTAACCTGCCGGCTTTACGCAGCACGGCTAGCAGTTTTTAAATCTTGCGATGACCCTCAAGCATCCGCTCATGCCCCCCTCCACAGCTTCCAGCCTCGTATAAACGCATTCCTAGCGCTACCATCACTCGTATCCAATCTTCTCAGACCCTCCGAGCGTGCGCCACTCAAAATCCTCCGCACAAAAATCAAGAATCTACTCTGCACCCTGGCGGCAGCAGACACAACATTGAAAAACAAGAGGTTGACGAAGGAGGAGTTAGAAATCTCCTTGCATGATCTCTCTGCGATGATTGGAGTTATATGTGAGCAGATTGAGATTCTAGGAGACCTAAGGGAACTGTGTGAAGGGCAGATGGCCCTTGGAAATGGTGGATGTGAGTGGGGCGGGTGTGTAAGGCTACCGTTCATGACATATGGGGGCGAAACGTCGGGCAATCTGGGAATGGTAACAGAGAAGCTGGTGAAGGAGAGGATAGCGTTCAGAGGGGAACTGGAGAGGTGGTTGGATGAGATAAGAGCTAAGATAGTAGGGGTAAGTGTTTTTCGCTGAGAAAGACTTTGTCTAGGCTTTTATTGACATTGCGGATATCCGCGTCTTAGAGCGAAGACGTAGGAAATAAATCTCTGAAGGCAATGCTGGCCCAGGGGCAGACAATATCTGTTTTTACCCTCATCACGACTGTTTTTATGCCGCTAGGGTTTGTGACCACGGTATGACCTCTCTACTCTCTCACTCCCACTGTCATCTTCCGCCGCTGATGTAAGAGTTAATAGTACTACAATCCTGCGAGCTTTGAAAACTCCGTCAAATCGACTTCTGTATTCTGGAGATATGCTGGGGCGATCACGGCGTCAATATTTGTCGTGATGGTCGTCTTCCTTTATCTCCCAGACGACCGTATAAAAGATTGGATCAAGAGGCAATTCCAACCGCTCATAGGTTATTACAAAGGAAATCGGAAACACGAGGAGCCGCTCAAGGCACATAACCATATCTATTGACGCAAGCATGGCATGATCCTTGCCTTTGAAAGGAAATCAATACGCAATGATCTTCTTGTCTCCTGAAGCCTGAAGCTCAGCAACGATGCCAGGTCGAGTCACTCTGAGTCCCGTAACACATTCTCGGTACTGCAACCAACCCCGCCCCCGACTGATACTCGGAAGCGCTCCCACTCTTTTACTTTCTTATAAAAACGTTCTATATCCAGTCATATTTTCAAACGCTGCTTGAAAGACTCTTATAACTCTTTTACTTTTTATCTCACAGTCTCTGTAACTCCGTTCTACTGCGTTCATCATGAGCATTGTCCATTCATTTATCATCAAATAGATCTAGATAAATACACCTCCGACATTACTCCTCCGTTATCTGTGAGCCGCACGGTCTTTCTTCAAAGTCTTTATACATATGCTTTTTCAGTCTCCTTAAGTTACGCCTTTACTCTCTTCCATTCTACTTTATCCCTCCTCTTTAATTTCACATGGACCACATATCTCTTTCATTCACTGTCATTCTCATCTCTTCCCATAATTATACAAATAAGGTATCAATCTGAACTTTACTTGAAAAACCCAACGTTTTCAATATCTATTATTTAATATTTCCCTGTCTTTACTTCAGACCCTGGAATCATCAGAAACCCAGCCAAGTGTCCACTGTTACAAGTCTCGAAAAACTTGGGCAGAAGTTAGGGTTAGGGTTGGTTCATAAGATAATAGGGCATGCAGTAAGATTAATGCCAAACGTAGTCAGAGACGCTGCTTCCTTCTTCTTCACAGATGAAACCGCACTTTAGATTTTATCTGCTAGGATATACAATCAGTGATATTTTCCAAGCTTTGCAGCACGTGGGAAAGGGGCGGATTAACAGGCTTGGCGCCATAATAAGTTTAACCAATCACGAGTCATTTTCACTAGGTTTTTCTTATTTTAATTCTGCCGATATGAGTAGCTCACGAACCGAACATGAGCTTGGTCAATTAGATGACGGTGGTGTAGGATATTACGCTTCGCTCGTCGTTATATTTTCTTTTCAGTGGGATCCGGAAGTGCTATAAACTAGGCCGGTGATGGTGAGCGAGTGATGATCTAGGGCGTAGAAAGCCGACAATAAATACAAGTCAGAATATGTCAAATGGCACTCGGAGTCAGGTACGCGCGGAACATTAAGCATCATCCGCACCTACGGCATCAAACTTGTCCTTGGCGTCTGGACTGCCATCCATCCCGCCATAATCCTGAACGGCACCATCAATAGTCGTCTTCTGAGGAAGCTCCAAAAGTCATTCTATGCGCTTGTGAAGCCCGAGGAGGTTTTGAAGGAAGCCTTGAAACAGTGGATCGAGGCACGACTGCTCCACCACGCCCCCGTCACCGTAAGTTTCATCACCGAGAAGAGGCAGGAATGCTCTGACCACAAGTCAACCGCGTAGAAGATCAATAAAACCTCAATCTCGATAAAGGTAGCCTACTTTATCGTCATCGGCGGCTTCGTAAGATGCGAGGGCTACAAGAAGCCCATCACCTACTCAAAGTTCTTCCACGCCTTTGTTGAGGACACTCAAAAGGTGTCCTGCATGGTCAAGGATGTGGATATTGCCGATAAGGGAAGGTAAACTTGCTCGCAAAGCTCGTCGCTTGTGTACAGAGCAGCTGGTTCGTGCTCCATGTTCTCGGCCAGCCGCTGACCGGGCTGCCAATAGCGCTTTAGGTGGTGCATGTGGCGATCCATATCCTCATTGCGGCTCGAATACATTAAGCCCCGTACACCAAAAGAATTATACCGTAGGGATTTCTTACCCCAAAATACCAAAACAACACCCCAAAAAGCGAGCCCCTAGCACCGCCGAGCAAGCGCAGCACCAAGCTCTGAAAAACCCCTGCCCCGGGGTTGCAGGAAAGGAAGGATATTTCCAAGCAAACCTCATTTGATCTTTGTTTGTTGTTTGGTTGTCAGTGTCTGTTTCGTGATTATTGAATAATTCTGAGCCTTCTGCGATGTTTCCCGGGCAAAAAAAGAGGAGAAGAACGAAAACCGCATAAAGTAGGTTTGACCGTTTAGTTTATAGTGTCCCCAAACCAACACATATGCCTGCCTCCTCTTTACCACCAGGTCGCTTTTGCAAGTTGAACACATATTCGGCCAACATCCCACAACATCCCCGCTGTGGCCAGGTGGGAAGAGAAAGACCGCAATCGGTTATAAGTTATCTCACTCAACCTGGTAGAGCAGTTTTTGTTCAGCTAGAGGGCCTCAAACTGCGAGAGTACGGCGCGCCGAGGTCGCGTGCAAGCAAAGGTTTTGTACTAGAGAGCGTAATCGAGTGATAAACCATGATTTAAAGTAAACGCGGAAAAAAAACCGTCTATGCAAAGTGAAGCCAATCCTTGGGTCCAGAATATACCTTACTGTGCTGAGCTTCGGTTGCATTACGCTTACATCTGACGAGGCGATCGAGAGGGGACTCCGGGCGATTGGCGGTTTGGGAGGGTACGGTCCTGGGAATGTGTATGTTGCCTAAGAAACGTGTAGGTGATACACACTCCACTTGAGATTTGCAATTCTACTTTGGCTCAACTATCGCCGTAAAGGTCCCATGCATGGTGCGGGAGAGCAACACTCTCGCACACCGTACCGAACACCTTCTTAACTACATCATTACCCACTTCTCGTCCACTCTCACCACGACGGGATGACGACAAAGAGAGCTTGATTTAAGCTTATCCACACGCGCTGACAGGGATACGGACCCTGTCGATCACATTGCTAACCCCGCGCTTGCAGAGCCCCAGGGGAATGTCTGTGCCAAGCCGAAGGTGCGATGAGGCTCTGTAGCCGAGCTAGTGTTCTCCGCTTCTGCGATCGCTCTCTATGTCGCGCACAGTCACCGTCTCCGTTTTCAGCCCCTCCGATCCGTCATCAATCCATTCACCCTCCATTGACCTCGGCAACCGCGTCAGTCGCGCGCCATATCCCACTTTACGGCGACTTGCTCGGTGTCGGCTGTGATCGGGTGGGTGGATGCCGGGTACGTAAGGGGGCGCGGGGTATAAGTTAACTGACCGACTGACGCGTCCAGCTTCTACTAGCGTCGACTAAAGTAGGGCTCCCTCCTCCTCCTCCCCGTCCTCTCCTCGCACTCTGGCAGTCCAGCTAGTCGATTCGTCACCGCTCCGCGTCTTTCGTCTCCGCTCGTCACCTCGCGTCTTGACCCCGCACTACAGCTGTGGTACTTGGACACGCTTGTTTTGTACGAGGCTGCTGGCAGTATCGCTTCGTTAGTCGCCGCGCGTAGCGGCCGATGCTCGCTACGCTATCGTTTAGAGGGGCTATAGCGCTCCCAGGGAAGTAGAGTCTGTTCAAACCTGCTGGGTTGGGGTGGCGGCGTTGGCTTTCGCCTGACAAGGGGCAGGGTCGGAGTCTCTTTGCACAGGATGCGATGGGATCTGGAAGACTGTTAAGTTCGCCTTAGGGTCCGGTCCGGTAACGGTGGTTCGAGTGTTCGGTGGGGGCAAGTAGGCTTTAACAGACATGCATTGCGGAGGTGTTTGGATAGACCTCATGAACGCCACTGCGAAGAAGCGGTAGACGCTAAATTTCCAGCCGGCGGGGGTCTTATTCCACAAAACGGCATGTATGGCTGCGGATCTTCATGTCTTAATAACAACCAAACGGGATGTGATGAGCGTTCTGAGCCCTGTAATTATATAGTTAGATTTTATTATCACCTCGTGGTCATAGCAGGAGGTTTAGTATGGCTGTTACAAGCTTTATGAATATTGGAGCACCTCATACTCTATACTATAGGGTCAACAATAATATACAGCACGTCCACACTCCCCACTCTCCGTACAAGTATCCACACACAAAAGTTAGTTACTGTTGATTTTGCACTTTCGTGCCTGGGAGTTGATCGCCGGGCATGTTGACTCATTTTCACATGAGTTTAATCCCGTTCTAACAACCCAATAGTCTAGATCATTGGCGGTAATCTGACGGATTAATCGCTTTTGGATTATTATTGTAATCTATGCTGTTCGTGCAATTGAATAATTCAACATTAAGAACTGCTGATTATCACAACAGAGGTGGCGCGAAATGTATCCCAAGTGCCAATGAATTAAATGCTGTCTTTTCTTCAGACCCGTGAAGTAGCTCGAAGTAAATGAATCAAATGGACATGTGAATGAACCGGAAATGGTTTGTTTGAATTAACGTAACGTCCTATGTCAATGAATCAATTGATAGGTGCTGGTAGAGAGAACTAGACAGTAATGAAAACCTAATGGATTGGATAGCTATTTGGCGAGATGCATGAACACTCTTCTTTATCGCGAAAATTAGACTTGTTTGAACACAATGAAAGGTATGTATATAGGGCTACGATAAATAAGCGTTCTTGAGCGATATATGACTCCTCACCGATCGGAGTCAGCTCATGTACATGTACAGCTTGCGGTAAGAACCGGGTTACCGTAAGATTAGTGTAGAAATATAGGAGGAGTTTTAATGACTTTGTCTTGAACCAAACCCGTCGGCCTGGCGTTGGGTAAATCAGCAACAACAAAGATGTGGATAGCGATAGAATCCCTACTTTTAGCCCTGTTTCTACAACAATTCTGCCTCTCGCTGTAGGTTCCCAGTAGCGCTATTATTACCTCCTACACAGAAAAGGATTTCTTCGAGTGAGAATCCATGACCAAGCTTCCCCAAATGGAACCTCAAGTGGTTCTGGAAGGGTACGGGCGGGTGTGCACTCGGTGATACTGCTGTATCTATTCTACCAGTGGCATATCAGAGTTTTATGAAGCTTTTTCGCGAGGTTGTGCCTTTCTTGGGTCTAAACAAACTACAGCCTACATGGCCGTTCAGCTCAGCCATAGCTTTCCGGAGAGTTTTCTAAACCTCGCGCAAGATCTCCGGGAGGTAGTACAATGAAAAGGAAAAAATAATGAAAAAGAGCTCTGTTGTTTTAATTTACCTCGCTCAGAAGTAGTATTTAGCTCTTCAAAGTACAGGTTGAAAGACATACTCTAGAGTTTCGAGATAACTGAAACGGATTAAGATAAGAGTTGAACCAAATTACAAAACTGCGAAAGATGAATTCCACATCAAATGCCCTTCATGATAACTATGCCGCTCGGAAGTCGAGCCTTGAGAGCCCAAAATACTATGTGTGATCTGTTTCGGGTCTTTTTCTACGGATTGCAGCATTCCACTGTCTTTTTCCAGCATACCGAGAATCTGAGTGCTCCCCCCATTACGTGCAAGTTCAATGGCAGATACCGCATTATCGGTCAACATGTCCAGTAGCAGAAACTTGACGTTGGAAAGTGCCCTGATTTGATAACCCTCAAGTAGTGGCGGCTCCATAACTACTCTTCTGAAGGACATACTGGGAGGTGGCTGCAAATGCTAGGACACCGCCTTGTAAAACTAATCCAGCGGTAATCATCAATACCACCATCCAGCATGAGAGTGGAATCATGTTGACATTGAGCGACAAGTTCGGCGGATTCTCTGTAAATCCACTCTTCCGGTTCTGGATGAGTCATTTGACCTATTCGTATTCATGCAATAGCCTTTCTCTATGGCTTCCTTCAGCGTATATATATGATCTCTGCTGAAATCCTCGACGCAAACCATCTGCAGCAGAACAGGGCGTCCCATGACCCTAACTACTCCCTCCCCGCCCCACAACTCACATACATCTTGGCTTGACGAGCTCATGAGGTCGGACTCGACTTATCCCCTGCTTTCCTTTGCTCTTCCGACCAGGGCACGGAGGCCAGGGCTGCCGGAAACACGGATGGCTGCAACAACCGCTGTGATTACACCCAGTGGGGCAAGGCAGAAGAGAAGGTTGTCAAGATCGGACATCGATTCGCTTAAGAATTGCTTGGTGACCTGCTCACCAAAGAGAGTGAGAATAGGGGCGAGTTCTATGCCGATATTATTGGTGAAGTCATCCCAGTCGCTCGGGACAGCACAAGAGATCCCGCTACATGTGCTTTGGGTAAGTGGTACTCCGGCGACAATAAGAGAGAGTAGGGGAGGGAGCATGAGGACGAGGAAGAGAGACGAACAAAGTCCACACCATAGTGGATGCAGTAGGAGGACTAATTTAAGAGCCCATGAGGTTATCCGTTGGATCTGAGGTGAGCCTGGTTACTGTTGTCTTTACATGTATGTAGTTAACGCTCCTCCGCGGCGCCATCCGCACTGAAGGATTTACCACAGCACAAAGCAGAGAAGGTATGCCCGCATGAATATCCCATGCAAAGCAACAAATTCATAGGCAAAGATATGTAGCCCTAATAAGGATGGTGCGAATGTTATATTCTGGAAGGCGGAGGCGAGTCATGTCGTATCACTTGCGTCACGCGGGCCTTGGCAACAAGCGCGGGTTATCCGGGTTAGGTTTGAGTCTCTCGCGTTGAACGATGACTTAACTTCCAAGGCACATCGCTAGAAGAATATAACCTGAGCCTTAACTCCGATGTTTTACAAATCGTAACTCACAATCCTCCCACATGTATTGCTGCGATCGGAAAAAATTGATTGGTGTAGGTCAAGACCCTCGTATGATCGAGAACATCCTAATAAATCGTCATGTACATATTTATATGATTTCTATTCATCTCGGAAGAGCCGACCTTTATATTTAACGCTGTACGGGGTTCTGTACCTCATGGATATAAATGGCACAAAGTCGGGCATTTAGCATGTGTTTTCTAGGCGCCAGTGACTTCAGTATTTGTTAGAAGATGAGTACCCTGCACTTCCGATTTATTATGAGATGCTTAATCGCGATCGAATGTCTTCTGATTATGGGGTGAGGCGAGCGGACTACGGAGCATTCGATCACGAAAGCACTTACTTCGAGAGGTACATGTCGATATTTTTCTTGCTTGAAACAATTGATCAATCTTTGACCAATTCACAGTAGGTACGGGTGGTGGACTCTCTTACCACCGCCAAACTTGTGGCACCACCAATAAGAACAAAATTCCTTTTAGCATTGGATACGATTCTTTTCAATTGGAGAAATGCCGTTTGTCTGATGTGATTCGGGCCTTGTGATTAGGTGGCGCAGCCGGAGGCGAATTCTGAAATATAAGAACTAGTAAGTCTCAATTTTAAGGTGCTCTTACATCAACCAGAGTCCTTTTTATCAAATCAAAAACTAGTAACAGAGAAAGATATCATTCTGCGTATATCCGGAGCTAAAGCTCGTCGCGACCTCCCACCCCACACAATGTACTTATCCGATTGGAAAGGATCGGAGGGGGACTATGACAGGTGTACTGCGGCCAATTATGAGAAGGTTCTTTGTAACAACGCAGGAGTATAGGCCTATTGAGGTAGTCTTCGGAAGTCGATATGTTAGCTTTGATGAAAAATATTCCGACCGCGGTGTAACGAAATTTCCCGAATTTTACGGTGCAAACACGGGGATAGGATAAGTAATGGGTTATTCATTCGAGCTGAGGCGTTTGAGTAATCACACACTGTTTTTCTTGATGCTCTCCTCGTGTAATCTGGAGCATATAATCGGGGGTGAGTGCTAGTAAAAAGTCGGTCTCATACTCATCCACGATTAAGGCATTGGACTGTGAACCAAGCGGGGTTGGGTAATCTTTAAATTTACTCGTTCCATACAGGAGGTTGAAACACTGCATATCTCACACCCACAATCTGCTTTCTGCGTCGGGCAGATGTTCCCCTACACAGTGGCGTTCGGAAGGTACCGCAGGTGTCATACATACATGAAATATATGTTCAGCAAATAACTCTTATAGCTAGGCACCCAAGATATAGCTGTTTTTAAAGTAATTTATGTATCAGACAACATGCACTTAGCTGTAGAAATGGTGGTACAAAAAAGTTGGATTTCTGGCAGCACATACCGCTGCACCTGGTGTGCCCACTAAAGCTCTGGGTTCGGTTGCTATGCCAAACACCCCGGTTGCGGGCCAAAACCGTGGTTGCTTTTTGAATACCCGTCCAGAACCTCTCGGCATTCTCCAGAAGAGTCGGAAAGTATATTGCCGCAGATGTATTGGTATTGAACACAATACATGCGTATACCTAATGACAAGTGCTATCTAAGCATGCGAAAACATAAATTAGCCACAGCCGGAAAAGCACCGTAGGGTACGGTAATGAGAGTGAGTAAAAGGTATGAGTGTGAGTACTCCGGGCCACAGGTTCTTTCGACGAGAGGTGAGAAAGTAATCTCCCCTGCTTAGTTTGCTCCATGAGCCGATTAGGATTATAATATGACGCGAGAAATCCTAGGCTGATCGACGACCACCTCAGCCTGTCGATAATTCTACGGGACGTTACATAGGAGATTGTGGTACTGAGACCGGGCGGATCGGCTTTCAAGGTGGTAACAGCGACATAATGGCTTGGATGAACTGTCGGTCTGGTACTTGATAGTGGTCGTGTTTGTGTAGGCGGAGGTCTCTCTTGAAATAGTACGCTCGGTACGTTTCATAGTATTGGAGGATTCTCATTTGTCATCTTGAGTCACGGGATCTGACTCATCCTCTCATCACTCATTTCCTATTATTCATTCTATTACTCATACGTCTGACTTTCTCTAAGTTTCTGTACTACCTTTCATTAGTATAAATACGGGGCATTCCCCCCTCTAGCTAGCACAATCAACGCGCTCAATTACTGCACTTCTCTATATACATTTCTCTAGTCTCCGCTGTGCGCATTACGGTGTCTGGAGGGTAATTATTGCTGGTGCAAAGCTATATATTTTTCGGACAGTCAGGGGGTAGTCAAGGGATTTTGATTCATGTTTAGCGAGCTGCTTACATGTGTGCGGTGGTTTCTGTGAGTTGAAAAGGTCCAGATAATCAATTTCTCACCGCCAGCAAACCATACAAGCTAACCACTCTATTTACAATCAGGTACGGGCCCGAGTGATTTTCTATGCCCGGTGCCAAGAGCGAGTGATAGTGTAAGACCGCCACGTGACTCGAGTGATTACCTGTGCCCGCCATTCGATCTCTCGAGCACACGGATTGTTACGCATGAATGAAAAATATCCAGTGACCAGGCGCGTGAGATTAGAAATCTCTTCTTCTACCTCCGGTGTTACGGCTCTTTTAACTGGGCGAGCTTGCGGTTAGTGACCATGCATGGTGATTGTGAAGTCATGGAACCATGCGGCTCCGGATCCGCACACTTGGCTGCGTTGCCCACGCTAGTGTAAGGCCTCGTGTCCCTACTCTAGTGATACATTAGCAGACTACGCGGCTAGATGTGCTAGGCTATAATAGTGACGTAGCACTCCATATCCTGTCCACTAGAGTGTGACTGATGTTCGTCTCCCCTGCCCCAGGCAACCACCGCGAACCCTATATAGGAACTCTCACAGATCTTTCCAGAGAATTCGTATCCCTCCCTCTGCCACGTACCATCTCCAGCCATAGCTAGTATCACCCTAGATCCATAGCTTGAATAGTGTCTGACCACCCACGCCAGACTGGTTCCGGCTCCGTGCAGGCAGTCCATCCTAATGACCGCATCGTTCCGAGCGCCAACCAATCGTCTAGTAAGACTTTTCAATCTATCCTTATCAAGACTGGATACCCGTACAAGCAAATTATGCGGTTCTGGAAACAATTGTTTTGTTGGTAGGTGGTTAACCCTTACCCTTGACCCTAACCCTGGCTTGGCATTGTAATGCTTGAGGTCGCCAGTGATGTGGAGCGCCGGAGAAGACAATTGGAGGGTTTTTAGGGGATGGGGTTTTATCTCATAAGAGTTCCAGTGATAATTCTCCTCGGATATGGTTATAGCGAATATTTTCAAAGGTAATAAAATACTGTTATAACGAATCCAGCCCGCATCATCACAAGTTGCTAAATATCCTCCGAAGCGTACTGTGACTTCTGTCGATCATTGAGTTATACCTGCTAAAAGCGAAATTTAATTTAATGCTTAGAGTCTGGCTCTTTCTCAGTCGGGCCGGGCGAATGAGAGAAATCAATGCGGTCTTGTTTTTTTCATTCTACGCTATATTCTGTTAATATAATGTATATACGGAGGAGGATATTAATTATCATGCAAGATGGAGCTAGGAAATTGTGTAGACATTCTTTTATCTACAAATGTTTGTGTATCGCATATGTAGAGCGATCAGCTAACGCATGGGAACGAGTTTCCCCATGTCTCGGATACACGGCCTGGTTTGATGGTTGGCATAGATTCGATACAACTATAATTCGACAATATGTGACATTTATGGGTACGAATCAGAAACCGGTGCTAGTTCAAGGGCGCTGGTAGCACCCAGCGAAGACGACCTGGCTTTGTCAGAGAGTCTCTGTCAGGTCAAGATGTTGGGGAGCTATGTTCTCAGTATGCTCGGCGCGGCGAGGAGTGCCACCTAAATTCCTCCGGTTGCCTAAAATTGCAAGCGATGGTTACATCTCCGCACTAAGAGTAGAGGAAGCTTTAGAGCCTACTTCGTACTCAGTATACCTACCCAGACTTGGGGTACAGGCCCAAATGGAACAGTGATGGACTCGGGTTTAAAAGGTTTGAACTTGGGTCGAGTAGCGGTGTGGTTCAGATTTTGCTCCACATTCTACCAGAACCTATTGGTATTAAATGATCCGAGAGATTGAGTACGACTTGTGACTCTGGTAAATCCTGGGTCTCAAATTGAGACAAAAGGGGCCGTAAGTTTATTTTTCCGTGTACGTGACATTCCACCCTAAAGACCCCATCGACAGTCTTGGTATATTTCTCTCACAGATTTCTTGACTGGGTGATTCATTAACCAAAATCTGGCACAGCGAATATATCGTCGTGTCCATATGCGCGCCCACACCAAGGTAATGAGGCTGTCGGGGAAAATAATTGTGTCCTCATCTTGAAGACAAGTATAATCCTCGGTGATGAGCGACATAGGCCATCATAACACCTTTATACACCGTTTATCGGATGAGATAGAGAGACTGAGCCCCGTTCGGATGTCCTGGTTTATTCGGTAAACTGCGATAAACTAGGCTCACTAAGCTACTTTGGGCACCATTGTGGTGTTGACAAGGTCCTGTACTGTTCGGCAACCAATAATCTGACAACGCTGGTTTATTGAATACTAGTGAGGAGCGACCTCCGGCCGCATATGCAATCATTAGTTCGAGGAATCACCGATAACTTAAAGATCCAGAAAACTCACAGCCCTGTTCAATGACTCGGATAAACATAAATCTCGGTGTAATGATGTGAAACAAACACCCTCGCACGCAGTCGGGGAACCTGACGCTGCGCGGCATGCTGGGCCCCTCCTTGCTCGCGTGAGGTTGTAGCTTTGGAACAGAAGAGATATTGATCTTGGTCAGAGGGCTATTATATATCACGATAGCAGTGCTTGAGGTTTGCTAATGTATGCCCTCTCCCTTAACGTACGCACCCGATTCTTTGTCTATTGACAGCTGTAACCCGCCAAACCCAGAAATCTGAGGCAGCTAACCGTCTAATTTAATCCGACAGAGATACCTGACTATGCTATTTAGAAACGTTAATTTGAAGAATCACCTCCTGAGGTGTTTTTCCAAAACTTGTATATAACAACCACCAAAAAAGCTTGAACCCCCAAAAAAACTCTGGTTGCTGAACAGGAAAATAATCTGGAATAAACCGCATCTTGAATAAACTAAACATTTCAGGATAACGAAGAAACTCAACTCTAAAAACAGGTTGTTGCAGCCGAACGGGGCCTTATTAATGTTGTTGGGAACCAAGACTATCACAGAGTCTCTGTCACATGTGGCTTCTAGTTGTGTATTTAGCCGTGGAACAAACGCCACTCCTTTTAATATATACTTATCTCATAGGCTCTAGTTGACACTGCTAAGCATTTATTAAACATCTATAGCTGGGTCTTGGGAGTTTCTGGTTGAGCCTCACATTTCTTAGCAGTCATACGAGGACCACTTCAAGCTTCGAAGCCTTTAGAAGTAGGTAACGCTTAGGATGTTAGACGGGTTAATAGCGGTAGCCAGAATTGGGCCAAAATGGCTAAAAGATAGAGAGAGAAGAAAACATTACTATGGTCGGCCGACGAAAGGTGATCCGGCCGTAACTCATGGTAAGGATTAGCAGATGTATGAAAGGTGACTTGACTCATTAGGGAGATTTCGCTACGGGTTTTCGATATCGGTAATGACTATTTAGGAAGGTTTTCCGATGTTACCATGGCAACCCGCCACATGTTTCTGTTTCACCATTTATCGGCGATATATTCCCCAGTTGAGATATCTTCTATAAAAATTGATTCCAGATAACGATAATTGATGAAAACAGAGTGTATATAATAGCATAAATAGTGTAATTCTCAGAATACCCCCTAGTCCACCTGTTCTATAGTCCCTCTGCCCGTCTATCAGTCCAGCTTTTTCCCTCTGCCCGCCTGGCAGTCCAGTTTTTCCCTCTGCCCTCCTGTCAGTCCAGTTTTTTCCCTCTGTCCATCTGCCTGTCCTCTCTGTCCGCCTGTCTGCCTGTCTGCCTGTTCTGCAAGTCAAGTTTTTGTTTTTCACATCTAGTCTGCCTGCCAGTCCAGTTTTTGCCCTTTCTAAAAAACTGTCCGCCCATCAGCCCTGTCCACCCATCAACCCTGTCCGCCCATCAGCCCTGTCCGCCCGTCCTCTCTGTCTGCCCGTCCTCTCTGTCCACCTATCCTCTCTGTCCGCCTGTCCTCTCTGCCAGTGTCCACCTGTCCGCCCGTCCTGCAAGTCCAGTTTTTATCCTTCTCATCGATCTAGTCCAGTTTTTGTCCGGCCCGTTGCACGCGTCCAGTTCTTGCTCTGTCGGTCTGCCTGTCGCGCGTCTAGTTCTTGCTCCATCTGTCGCCCGCGTCCAGTTTTTGCTTCTTTCAACCATTAGTCTCGAACAGATATCTGGGTTTATTCAATACATGCCTGGTTCGTCTGATTCAAGTATACCTCTGGATCCTGCCCTTGTCGGAAGGAGTAGGTGCACTAGGAGTTCAGGAGGTAGCCCGCTGGTAGTAGTAGGTGCAGGAGTGAATTCACGTGTCCATCTGACTGCTGAAGACCGCTCGATCCTGGTGCGCTTAGTCGTTGTGCATAGAATGGAGTACAGTTTGAAGAAGGGCGCAAAGGCTCCACTCTGGAATAAGATCAGGATACTGTTGAATCTTGAGATCGATAAAGATCTAAAGCACCCTGATCATGCTATCAAGCAAATGTCTGATGAGCGGCGTGTTCCGGTCCAACAAGAAAGGAAGGAAAGCGGAAATGTCCAGCTGAATAGTGAAATGGATCAAAACTTGGACTGGTGGATTGAGCGGGAAGATGAATTCCTGAAGGAAAAGCAAGATGCGAAGAAGCCAATGGACGCACTTGAGCGTGAAGCTGCACATGCTACCGTCCATCGAGATAATCTGTTACTCTCACGCAGTAATAAGTGCATGTATGTGTCTGAGGACGATTTTGACTCTGATGATACAGAAGACGCGTTGTTGCCAGAAACACGTGTAAGAAGGGGGGATTCTGCTGCGGGTTCCTCTCAGCCTGTATATTTGCGTGAGGGAGTTGAGGATGATGAGAGGGATAGCTTGAACGTCGTATCCAGAATTAGACGAATGCGGAAAAGAGTACGGAATCAAGATAGAAGCAAGGAGGAGAGTGTTAAAGAGGAGAGAATTGTCAGCGCATTGGGTAATGTTGGAGCTTTGATGGCGGGTACTTGGGAAAACTTGCGTCTTCAAATTCAGTTGCAGACCGCGCGCAAGAGAATATGCGTGAGGATAGTATAGCAAGGGAGGATGCGCGGAGAGCTCTTAATGTAGTGGATAGTGTTAGCAACGAGCTATCAAGTCTTCAAAGCACTGTTCAGACAGAAATTGGGAAATAAAGTATATGTTGAGGTTAATTTTGGAGAGGTTAGGTGGCGGTTCAAATAGTTCACGCCCTAACAATACTAACTAGATTTTCATGTACAGTAGGTGGCTGACATCGGAACTTCTCGCTTGTCTGATTGCTATTAAAACAAGAATGAATATTACAGAGTAAAATAGAAACCATAAAATATGCTGCTACCGGTGACAAGCCAATCTTCAAACCCATTTTATAGCTGTTGAATCCCCAAAGCATCATTAGCTTTCCAAACCCGTGTTCCACACTGATGCGCAAGCTTGACATATGCGCATTGACCTCGGCCAGTAAAGGGTTTAAAGGCCTATGTGGAAGAGCTGTATAAGAAGATAAAACTCCATAGGAGAGACTGTATGCAGGATCTCCGTAGATATAGAGCTGGTTGGCGTCAGGTTGAGGTTCATGTAGCTCTCGTAGCCATGTAACAATGCCAGAATTTTTATAAGCTATCCAATCACTCTCTTTACCAGTATAAGGCCCAGTCAGATGAGATACAAGTCCATCGGGCGTCAGTACAGCTTTGTACTTAACGCCATGGCATTGCTTGTACCCAGAGTAGTACAACTCCTGATGCTTATCAGGTATGCAGATTGCACGCAAAGTCCAATTAATAAATCGCCATATACCGTTCACTTCCCCCTTTCTCTCAACGGCATCAGCATATCTCCGAGCTGTAGCATAATTCAATCTTGTTTCATCCCAGAACAACAGTTGACGAAAACGCAAGATCGAGTGATCAACAACATCATAGAAACCTATCGACAACCACCTCCTCGATCGCTGAAAGGTATACCTGAGAGTTTTCAGTCGGCATGGCGCTGACAATCGGTAGAGAAGAACACAAAATGCTACCTCCTCGCTGCAGGGAATATTTGAACGGAATTTGATATCATTTAACTCTCAATATGGCAGAATAGCCCGGATTTATAGGGGTTTAAAACTTGATAAATATTAGTTCTAATACTAGCAATTATAATTTAAATAAAATTATTTACCGAAGAAATTCCAGACACGATATCTCATTATAAAGTTCAAGTCTGAACTCCGACCCTGGTGGTATCAAAAGAGGGGGCGATAAGCTTGTGTTTTTTTTGCATGTCTTGCCAGTCTTTCCTGTGCTCGCTTGGACTCATTTAGGATAGCTATAGTGGTAACTGTTGCAGAAAGAAAAACTGTTGTCACTGTTGTCACAACAGCTGCTACAGTACGGTGTCGTTGGGAAATCATTGATCTTGTGGGCTGGGGATGTCATTGATTTTGTGGGTGGGCGATCAGCATGCATCACATTGCGTCAAGTCTACACCTCCTTTTGTCCATACCGTTGTTGAGTTGGCTGAAACTCCTTTTACTATCCTACATAACCGACCACCAGCCATAGTTTTCGGCGCCGAGCCAAGCGGATATCGTTATCGAAAACCCGTAGCTAAATCTCCCTATTGATGTTTTATGTACTCTAGAGGGATCGGAGGCATAGCTCTGCTTCTACCACGATTTTAGTCACTACATGTATCTCATAGCAGCCAAGCTAAGTGCTAGTGCTAATGCCTCAGCCGCCGGTACACATACATCTCCTTTCAACTCTACACGATTCCCAGATGATAATCCATCTCTGTACTTTTGCACCAGCCAAAAAAGATGCGTTGGAAATCTGGGTGGGGCAAGAATAACAAACTTCATTAGTCCCACTGTACCTACTCGGATATCCCGCCGTAGCTCGAAATTGTGACCCTTCATTGGCCACAAGGATCTCTCCACTTTACTTTGAGGGCTACCACCCGTTGGCCTGAGCTAGCCACCCATTACTAAAAGGTTTATTGAGCCCTGAATATTTAACGGAATAGCAAAGAGTGATCTAAATGGTGGCAAATGGATGGTTCTTCGCTTATCTACGCGCCCCCGTACGATTGGATACGATTTTGTGGACTCGCCTAAGCTATCCTCAGTGGTGGGGTGAGGGATAAGAGAACATCAGCAGACCGTACAATCACTAAGGGGAAGTGATTGACAAGAGGCCGACATGTCTATTCAGACTGCATGTGTCTGGAGAAAACTACACTTTCTAGTCCTGTGAATGACATGTAGCATTCGGAGTAGTTCGCTAATTTGGCGCCCCACCTATGGAGTCCGAGTGGTCCCAACCATTATATTAGCATTAGTCGGATATCATATCACTCGGAAGTCTTGGAAACCTTTGGTTTGACTCGCTACAAGTTTAAGGCGGGTGCCTAAAAGACTCTCATCCCAATCAACCTTGCATATGCCGAAACCCTCGGATGAAGCCTAAATGAAAATCTCAGATTGGTCTGCCCTCGGTTACAGGGAAGAGCAATCTTCCACCTATAATTAAGCTAATATAAATAGAATTTTTACACTATCATAGCATACGGAGTGATAAGTAAATCAGGATGGGCACTTTTAAGCACGAAATGTCTTAGGTAATGGCCTTGTAACTACCCCGCACTAAGTAGTCTATGGACCCTTGAACAAACAAAACCCGCCTGGTCGATGCCCTGTACCCACATCTCTCGATTTCGTGGTAAAGAGGAAAGCTTTTAATTCAGAGTTTCGTTAGCAAATAGATATTAGAGGGTTTTAGTCGGTTGTAACTCTGTGAATCAACTAATTCTGGAACACTTTCTATCGCTTAAGCTTTTATGCAACCGAGCCTCAATTAGTGCGGCGCGGTTCGACGTGTTTTGCTGTCAGGAAGTCTTAGTCTCTTAGTAAATCTTCGATGTCCAACTATCCTATTTGATTGATCCACGCCGCAGGACTTCTGCCAGGGTGGGCATGTAGATCAGAGCATTAACAGCTGATCTCGGGCAACGCCGGCAACAGACCCGTCCACGACGGACAGCGCTGACTTTCACAGACTGGCGGAGTCGGGCGTCCCTTTTTGACCGACTGCAGTCGGACTGTGGTCAACCACGGTCCTCAGGTTAGGGTTGGGTGATGGGCTGGGGGATGCGGATGATGGGCTGGGGGATGCGGGTGCGAATGGGAACGGGAACATCAACTATCAAAGGAAGACGATTAAAGGGAGCGACGGGGTCTTTAGGGGTGTCCCCTAAATCGCCCCCGCTTAGGCTGAAACGCGGGTGGATGCGGGGCCACTCCCCGCCGAGGGGGGCACCGGGGGGCGTGCCCCCCCGAGCGATTTCGTGCATTTTGGGACATTTTTTACGGGTTTTCTTCATGATTTACGGTTCAGAATTGGTTCTATGTACATAGTTAAACTAGTTTAATGTAATCCCAGATGTTTTGGTGATTAAAGAAAACAAAGCTAGTCCTATCACCTTCAAAATCCGTAAGGTAATGCTCTAGCAATGCAGCCCTGAAAATAATGACATCCCCAGGCTTAAAGTCAATCTTGATCTTTAAATCTGGTAGTACCAAATAGCCGCCACCAGTGAAGTTACCTGCGCACATCATCATGGTATACCCATCCTTTCTATCACCAGAATCTCTATGGGGTAGGACTCTTAAATTCCGCAGTATAGCTACACCGTGGAACGCAAATCTGCGGCTTGTGGTGTAGAGTGACCAGCTGCCTATGCTTCGCGTAACGCGAACGCGCGAAAGTGCCCTCCAGTAGTCTTGTGGGTCAACAATTTGATATATGAGTCCGAGAATCTGTAAATGAGGTGCCAGCTGCTTGAAAAACGAAACACAACCGGCGTTTTTGTATGCTGTATCGATTAGGTGTGCGGAGATTACTGGAGCTTTAGATTTCGCTTGTCCTTTAGCAAACCACCATGCAAAGTGCCAGAGGCCACAGATTCCCGGTTTTTGGACTAAGGACTCGGAGGTGCCAGTGGGATTTTTCGATTCATTATGTCTTTTGTCGCTGACAGGAGGTTTGGGAGGTGAATATGTATTTTGGAGTGCGGAAATAGCGGTATCAAGGCTTTTAACTATAGATTGTCCAACGGTTGGGCCAAAAGGGACATGAAACGCGTTTTTCCAGAAAATGAGAAGGTTTTCTTCATCAGAGGATTTAATGATGATGCTGGATGTGCAAAGAGGGTACTTCTGTGCCGAAAATAAAGGATCTGGTGTTGGGGTGAGCCGATGCCTTGCATTTTGTATCAAAGAAGGGTAGGTGATTTCCGAAAATTGAGTGGGGACTTTTTGAAAAGATTTGAAACAGTCCCTCAAAATCCTTTTTTGTTCAGGTATTTCTTTAGGTTGAGGTGCTTCCAGTTTGACGAGGTCCTCTGCAGACTGCAGTAAGATATGGTAGGCTTCAGAATCGGAAAAGTATGTCATAATTGAAGATAAACCGAAAAATCAACAAGTGGTAACCTTACACACTTGTTGATTTTAACTAAACAATATATCGGTAACCTTACACAATATATTACTTTAGTTGGCTCTTTTCAATTTTGTGGTATTGTGCAGGTTGCCGTGAAGAAGGAGAAAGAGTAGGAGCAAGAGCAATGGTAGGATCCGGGGAAATGTTGAGAGGGTAAAAGAGAGTTTATTCAGTTGGAGATTTGGAGAGTTTCAATCTACGCGTTCTGATACACGTGTTTTTATTTGACAACAATAATCTTTACGCGTTAATCTTTACGCGTTATGACAGCTAGAACATATAACCCCTTTACATTCAAAAATATTACAGCATGGGCAATATAGCTAACAACTCCATCATGACTACACATATTCGACAACCAATATCTAAAAACCAGTAGAAGAAACGAAAATTACTATACATTCGGGCCCATTCGATCTGAAGTTAATGTATCTCTCTCACTTGTAAGAAGATATTCTGACATTGCGCCCGCCTCTTCAAAACTAATAAGCCCCGATCTAGCCCAGGACTTTTGACATTCACCGGCTTCAATAATACTCTCGTCTAATCTATTCCTGCGATCTGTGATAGCTTGCTTAGCACTGGTAAAGATTAGTATAAACACCGAGTACTATTGGTATAAGGTAAAGAATTCTGACCTGCTAAAAACACGTTCACATTCTGCGGACATCGCTGGTGTAGAAAACGCGTCTAAAGCTAGAATTGACAATCGTGGGTATAATGGCCTTGATTTAATCCACCAAGGTATCGGTAATCCTATTTCATGTCTGTTTTCTGCCACCCAATTAAGGTAACGGGAAAGCTCATCTTCAATGGATTCAGGATTAAGCCGAGGCTTCTTAAAAGTCCTAACTCTTTTGAATGTAAAAGAGTTAGGGTCTTGTGTACGCTTCGGTGATTCAGGTGTAATTGTCGGAATACTATGCAATTGTAATCGTTTGTAAGAGGTCTCCCAAAGTGTTTTGACAAGATCTTTTGCTTTAAATCCCCATGATGGCCTTTCTCCCCATCCAGATTCTGTATCTTCAAAAAAATTATCCATATCGGGATGTAGTACTATCGATGCGCAAATGATTGGAGATAGTTCATCAATTGAATAATACTTCTCCAACTTTTGAGCTGCAAGCTTTAGCGGACCAGATAAAACCTCAGATTGTGAATGATTTTGGGAATATACAATATGCCGACGAAGTGATTCTAGTGATGGATATATTTCGTGAAGGGAACCTTGAGTCCGATGTCCTTCTAATACAAGAGTCTCATCCCGGAAAGGCTTTAGGAAGTCATAGATTTGCTGAAGAGTCAACCAGTCAATAGAGGTAAGCTGGTCTTTCTCAATTGTTGATTTTCCGATCGGTGTCTCTCGAATCACTTGGTGAATATGAAAGTCAAGAGCATGTCGTAACTTCAAAGCCCGTTCCAGTCCATCATAATCACCAGTCCAACGTGTTACATTCCCTAATATCAAACTTCGAGCTGGAGTTGAAGCACCAAGTATTGTATTCACCGATTGACAAAATGCTTCCCTCCGTTGAGGGCTGCCCTGAATCCAGACAGTTATGTTCCGAAGCTTTCCCAATGGCCCAACCTTCCTCCATTTCTCCATCTCCAAATTGTCTCGCTCCACATTTTTCTTCTCTTCTAACGAAAGGAGTTGAACCGATTTCTTCCCGTAAAGAAATACTTTGACAACAAGATTCAGGACATGCCCGTAGCATCTTACGTATCGTGATTTGTATAGAGATAGTGTGTTTGTTGGTTGCGTTATTGGTGACAATATTGGTTGTAGTGTATGTAATGATCGTTGCAGACCACCCACGGGCGGCGTGGAACCACTTGTTGCTTGCTGTAGTATGTTTTCCGATTGTTGATTGATATGATTTTGAATAAATTTAAGAGCCGTGGTATTATTACTAGCATTGTCAAGAGTAAAATAGCCAAGAGAACCCTGAATTTGAAACTCTGTGATAATCGCCCAAACAAGGGAACCCTGATTATCTCCACTATGAGCCCCCAAAAGTCTACGTAGACCGAGCAATGCATGACATAACAACCCTTCACTGTTCAACCAGTAACCTACAATTGCCATCAATGACAAATTATTAGGAGACGTCCAAAGGTCAAAACTCAAATGAATTGAAGACACTGCGTTACTCAACCCCAGTTGAATGGTGAGCTTGTTCTTCCGGAATGAATCTTGTATCCAACTGCTAATTGTACCAGAAGCTTTGGGCATAGCTTTGCCTAGGTCCGTATAGGAAGCTTGCTGTATGTATTTAGTAAATTTCTATCAATTATCATGATAGTAGTATGACTTACTACGGCACATAAATACATCAGCAGATACCGAAGGCTTGGTGATGTAGCTTGTTGGAAAGGAATGTTATTCGTTACTATCCATCGAGTATAAAATTGCTTGAACATGTCACTATTAAACGAGATTTTCGGCAGGCCGTTGTTTGCTGTATTCAATTTTGGGACCAACGATGGAGTAAATTTTTGATTATCTCCTTGATGAATTTTCGGATCTCCGTTTTGGTGGAAATTGTGCATCTTAACCAAATGATTAATTGCGTTTTTGGTGGTTGTGTCTGAATATGTAACTGCTGTTTCTGGTGTTGGGCCTACCCGGTATTTAGTAATCTATCGACTCAGATCAAAAGAAAGTAATAATCCTACATAGATTGCATCTCCATCTATCTCTGGCTATACCGTTTTTGTCTGGCCCTTGAAAGAGAGTTCCGTGTTTCCATACCCAACTAGTTCTCTCTTTAACCTTTGGGAGGAACGCGGTAGGGACACGCGTTTCATTGGGAACAACATCAGCAACAGACTGAGCTGTATCCGCAATCGACGGTTCATAAATAGAGTCTGCTCCAGCTTGTGAATTATTCTCCGTGAATGACATTTTATGGATATGGTGGATGAATTATATTTTTCTGGTATATTTAGGCTTAAAGTAAGGGATCGTACGTTTAAGTTTGGGGTAAGAGATGTTGATCACTCTCGTAATATTTATACCCTGTTACAATTACATTACTAACTACATTTGGGGTTATGCAGTCCATAGTCTTTGCAGTCCGTCCTCACTTTGGACGGACTGGCTTGGCTGGAAAAACCGCAGTCGACTGCAGTCCATGCAGTCCGTCCATACCCCTAGCACTTGACCGGCTTGGCACAGTCAACTGCAATTGCCTGCAGTCTGACTGGACCACTGGCGGCGTTGATCTCGGGGCCATGCACAATAAATGCTCACACATGCTCACAAATATATGACCTGTATTGCTTACTGCGCATCGCATATCGTGTCGGTCTCTGCCACGTAAAAGCTTGCCTCGCCGAGATGGAGTAATCATGTGTATGGACGCCCGAAGATAGGCTTCCAATAACGCAGTTAGCTTCACATCATCGACTTGTGACTTCGTGTAGGGCTGTCCCTGGGTGTGATGGGATTATAAAAAGTGCATGGTTAGAGTAAACATGTATTAGGTTTGGTGATTGGCTGCTACAAGTATCTTCCATACGTCAGGAGTTTCTTGTCTTAGTGGGAAATTGGATAAACACATAAGTGGTGAAAATATACTAGAAGCACATACGGTACCGCCCCCACCTTACAGCCTCGCAGTAATGTGCTTCTTTATGATATTTGACGATTACTCATAGAGGGTTGACACTAGATCGTCCGTAGATACAGTTTGAACTGCCGAGTATCATTTGATTTGTTTATGTAGGACCTTGGATATATGAACTAGACGTACAATAGGGAGGTAGCGACTTTGGGAATCTTTCTAGATATTAGTAGGAGGTTGCCAGTGTTAAAACTTAAACTCTATATGCTCGGTTCTGAGATTACTCAAGTGATATCCAAGCAACCATCGTACTCCGAACATTGCCTTTTTATCGAACATCCGTTGAGTATACATTCCACCCACCCCCATCGATAGCAACATAGCTCCATCTTGTGTGTGACTTGCAACATAGCATTAACGCTATTGAACATTATATTGCGGGTATTAGACATATGCTTTTTGGGATTTAATAATTTCTAACTTGGACTAGAGTTAAATTCGGAGAACACCAGCGCAGAGATTTTCGACTTCCATCACCGCCTGTCGCCCGTGGATAAAGAGAGGTACATGAGAAGTGCCTGCCTTTTTAGCCTCGTATAAGCGGGTTATTGATAATGAAATAACTAGCACTATAAATAGAGCTTGACATCAGCGCTCATCCTATATATTCACCAATCTTCTATAAACATAAAGGTATGTTTTGTTCAAACAGTCAAGGGCGTTCTTAACATGATATCTAGTAAACACAACCCAAAAGGAGGACGAGAATGAATTTGGTTTCGGACTCCATGCATGGGACCGGATTCTATGCTGAAGGTATGAATATCTGCCATGGTTTGATGGCTTGTGTCTAGAACACTGATCATAATTTTCAATAGGGAAGTGGAGCCGGCGGTTCTTTACCAGACGTTCTACACGCCACGAATACCTGGGAATGTTGCTTTTAGTAACAATTCTTGTTCTACCTCTGAACGTACATGCCCTATGTACCTCTCCAGACTGTGTCCCCAGAGATGGATGGGATAACTTTGCCAATAACCTCGGGAGCGATCTGGCACCATTCCTCGCGCTGTTCGGGGAACAGGTAACAACTCAATACATGAGCGAGTCACTGGATTGGGTCGATAATATACTACTCGCTCTTGCACCGCTCGGAATTATCACGATATTGGTTTCCGCAATCAGGGTATCCGGTACAGGACCGTTGAAATCACTTATTGGAAGGGGCAGGGAGACACGCGGTGAAGTTGAGACAGATTTGATGTCTTCCACCTCTAGCGATGCGTGTGAGCTCTGGAGTGGGGATGGTGTCGTTCGTGTGGTTGGGACTCCTGCTCTACTTCAGCTTATCTGGATCCCTAAGAAGGTGGGAGATCCGGATAAATCCCGTACTCGTCTCTACAACTTTCGAGATATGTATAGCAGGAACCTTCATTACACGCAAAAGCAGTCAGATAATTCCCCGAGCAATTTCCCTGACGACAAAGTGAACTCCGAGAAGCAAGCATCAGGGGAAAACTGGGCGCCCAGGAGCCCCGAAGAACGAACACAGAACGCGATGATAGATCGGAATCCTCCGAACGTCTCGCTTAATCTCAGTGTGAAGTCAGTACCTCGACCAACCTTAATCTTTTTCATCGTTCTGGGCTTCATTGCGCAAGGTGCAGTTTTGGCATTTGCTGCGGTCTCACAATATGTTTTACGTTTCCCAAAGAACGAGTCTGGTATTTCCTTCTACGCTTTTCCCGTTCTGTGCGCCGGAACAGTTTTTCTGAGCGTGGGAATCCTTTTGTGTGCTCACGTCGTTGAAAGCAGCACTGGGGAGATAACCTGGGCTCCCAGACCGGACTCAAATGCGGATACGTTGGTGTTGTGGCTCCAGCAAGGGGGGCAGAAAGTAGGTGACCAAGAATTCGAAGCGTTTGCTCAAACCTCTAAGGAGGACATAATCTCGTCTTATCGTCAAGATAATGGAAAGAGCCGTAAGGAACTGGTCATTGTGGCCGTTGTATTTACGCTGCTGGGATTTATCGCGCAACTCGTCGGCTTGAGAGCAGCTCACTCTTCCGTCACTGTGATGCAGATTGCCGCTATCTTGCTCGTGACCGTTTTCCGCTCCTCTGCCCACTTCAAGCGCAATAAAAGGAATATAATTGAAAAACCTCAATTGGTCGAAGGCTTTGAATTGGATTGGCTTGCAAAGTATCTTGGGGGCATTTCCGACTGGAAAGTGGACACTAGCCTGATCCCTGCAGCATCTCAGCAGCCTGGAACAAGACCAGTAACAGCAGCACCTGCAGCATCCGGACAACCTGGGTCACTTTTAGCGACAGGAGTTTCTGCAACCCCTCAACAGTCTGGGTCACGGCCAGCAACAGGTGTTCCTACAACGTCTAATAAATTTGGGTCACAGCCTGTAACGGGAGTTCCTCCAGTACCTGCTCTAAAGCCTGGGTTACAGCCAGCAACAGTGACTCCTGTAGGATCTGAACAACCTGAATCACGACCACCAACGGCAATATTGCCAGCACATATGGAGTCAAGTGGTATTAGTAGGGAAGGCATGGTAGATGAGGAGACTGGACAGACCTTGAAGTATTCCCCACAGGAGGCCCTCGAAGTACGTTCCCGTCTGGCGGAGTTATCTGCTGAGTGGAACCTTGATCTCCGGAAGAGTGTCAAGACACTGAAGACTGCAATCGAGACGACGATGAACGATGTGTATTCGAAGATGACCCTCAAAGAAGAGAGGCTCAAAAGGTTGAGGTCCTCATTTTCCTGGCAAGTGCCTGTCATTGTGAAGAATAAGGGTACCTCTACCGCGATCGAGGCGCGTGAGTTGATCGAAATCAATTTGACCAGAGATCAGACAAACGAGCTTGATGGTTGTTCAGATTGGGAGGTAGACGAGTATATGCTGGAGGCAGTGCTTGGCCTCTGGTTATCATCCCTCATAGAAGAAAACCGAAAGAAGGAGGAAGACGGTGAAAAAGTACTCAAGAACATTTGGCATATTGGACCTGCTACAGATACGTTCAGGAGAGAGCACAGAGTCTGGATACGCCGTACCACACCACACAAGAGCATCAAGCGCTCAGATAAGACCATACGACATTTTGGATGGCCCACCAGACGAGAAGACGATGAATCACTTTATGTTGAGACCGATCGAACATTAGAGGTCATTTGTACACATCAACTTTATTTTATGTTTCTGCATCGTCTGGCGAAGGATGTGCAGATGGTTGGGGGGAAAACGATGAAGCGTATTGAAGAATCTACGTTGCTTGGTGAGATAGCGACACAGGCACGGACTACAGCTCGTATTCCAGACTTCAAGCTTATGAATACGAACCTGGCATCAATTGCAACTATTTTCAAGGATTGTGATTTAGGTACCATCGAGGAAGCTTATTGTTGCATTATCCCCGCTTTCCAAAAGATTCAAAAGCCGACACCGCCGCGGAAGGACTTTGAAGATGCTCAGAAAATATCGTTGAATCACTCTACGGCGGGTGAATGGAGGTCTTCCTTAGACATCGATATCTATCTCAATACGTCCCTGGAATCCTTAGGTCTTTCCCAAAATGAGAGAAATGCCGTCGAAGAACAGCTATACCAACGCCTTCGTGATTTGAGGGAAAACTTCATATCCGAGTGTGTGAGGGTAGGAAGCGACGTGGTTCTACAGGAGCGCATGTGGAGTGGCTTGTACTTGAGATGCAAGCTAATCTCACCACAGCGACCTCTCTCGTCTATCAGTCTCGATCTCATGGTTCTCTGTCTTACCCGTTACCGGATCAAGGCAGGTTATGATATTCAGGAGATGCATGAGTTACTATCAAGTACAATACGATCACTCAATTCCGATATATCGTCTGAGGGGATTTTGGAGAAGATTAAGAATGAGGACGCAGAAACCTTTAAGGACCCCGACTTGCTGAGCAGGTTTATATGGGTTCATGCAAGGGGTGGCAGAACGGGTGGAACGGTTGGGGTGCTTCAATCGCCGAGTACCTCCGCGCAGAATATCAATACTACTCAACTACCAAAGGTTTCCGTTGACACGTCGTCTCGCCTTACCGCATCTAAGGTGTTGATTGAGGCCCGTCAAAAACTATCATATATGTTCAAATCACGAGCCTTCGATAAATACGTTTCCAACCCTACTTCCATCAAATGTATGGCAGAAGCGAGCGTGACGGGCACCTTTGACTCTGGGGAAACTGGTGATGAAAGCCTTCCGGTTGATCTTCTTCTGATAGAAGGATACAGAACACCGCTTCAGATGGCGGCGGAGCTCAAGAACACGTGCGTTGTAAATAGGATTCTTCAATTTTGGCGCAGTAATGGGGGATTCGACGTGAAATCAGACCATGCGGCCGCGAAGGACGGAAGGACAGCCCTCCAAGCGGCGGCGGGAGGAGGCGATATCAATATTGTGAAGAGCTTATTTGAGGCTGGAGCGCCAATTAATGCCGAAGCAGCAGAGACCTCTGGACGCACAGCGTTACAGGCAGCTACGGAGGGAGGGCATGAAGGGATAGTGCAATTTCTTATCGCCAACGGCGCCAACGTCAATGGACAACCAGCTCCAAATCGAGGTATAACAGCACTTGAGGCGGCTTCTGCGCGGGGAAATATCAAAATTGCCGATTTGCTTCTTGAGAAGGGGGCAAATGCGAACCCAATTCCTTCTACCTACGGACGAACACCGTTACAGGCAGCGGCTGAGGCGGGACACAATGAAGTTGTTGAATTGCTTCTGCGTCACAAAGCCAATATCAATGCTCCACCAACTGATTTTGGAGGCCGCAGCGCGTTACAGGGTGCAGCAGAGAAGGGACATATCAAAACAGTGGAGCTTCTTCTGAAAGATGGTGCCCTTGTTGATGAACTGCCTGCCAGGGAATCTGGATGTACCGCATTCCACGCCGCAGTCTGTTCTGGGAGGGGAGATATAGTCGAAATTCTAATTAAGAGCCGTACGACCACTCCTAATCATGGTGCCCACAGTGAGATGAGAACGGCACTGTACGCAGCAGTGAAGAGAGGTCATGATGAAGTGGTGAAGATTCTTTTGGATAGGGGTGCTCCTATTTTTGCGGACCATCCTGAGCCAGACGGCAAGACCATCTTGCAGGCAACACTGCAAAGCGGTGACACAAAGATAATTGGATTGATCTTAACAGCCTCATTTGACTTAGAGGCTGCCCTTGATTATGCTCTACGCGAAGGCGACGACGATGTCACCAGTAATCTACTCACAAACGATCAACTGGACATCAACCGAATTGACAGCCAAGATGGCGTCCCTGCACTGCTACGGGCGGCAGCTTTGAACCATGTCGAGGTTATTGAGTGGTTGGTGGCGAGGGATGGTTTAGATGTGAATATAAAGGATAATAACGGCGACACTGCTCTCTCAATTGCGGCAAAGGCTGGGTTCACCTTGATTGTGAATAAATTACTCGGACGTCAATATATCCTTATCAATCATGCCAACATGCAGGGGCTGACGCCGCTCACCCTAGCCTGTTCGGAAGGTCATGTTGAGGTGGTGAACGCATTACTACAGAACCCAAGGATCAATCCCATGATTCTTAGCAAGACGAAAAGGACTTGTCTTCTAGCAGCCGTGGCTTCCAATGTTAGTGGGGGAGAGGCGGGCGTCGGGGTCAAGGTAGAAAGTATTCAGGAGATGGTGGAAATGATTTTGGGCCATAATTCTACTCGAGGCCTGGAAAATTATGCAGATGAGAATGGTGTAACTCCGTTGATCATTGCTACAAGATGTGGTCATACTGCTGTTGTTGAAAAACTCCTGGCGAGAAAAGGGATCGATATAAATGCCAAAGATATGCAGCAGCGAACAGCCTTCTCCACCGCCATGGAGAACAAGAATGATGCAATTCTATTCCTTCTTCTCAATGACCAACGACTTGAATTTGATAGCAAGGCACTTGGGGAGTATATCTTAGCGCAGCCGTTACTATTATACGAAGCAGTTCGACTTAACGCATATGTTCTTGTGGAAAGATTACTGAACAGGCCCGATATCGGAACCCAACTCAATACCGCGGACACCCTTGGTGATCGCCCGCTCTCAATTGCTGTGACATCCGGTAGTGTCGAGATAATGCGAATGATATTGGAAAGGGAGGGGATTGAGACGGAGTTCCGGAATTCTGCGGGCGAGACACCACTCATGATCGCCGTTCGGCTGAAAAAGCTAGATATCGTAAAATTACTCTTGAGATTCGAATCAGTCAGGGTGGACAAGACGGTATTATCTATGGACACCTCGCCGGATATCAAGAAGCTTCTCAAGGATTCTTCTCGTGGCACCAACAAAGAAAAGGTCGACTCTCCAGCGCCAGGTAGCTCCGCAGCACAGATGCAGGGTGCTAGTCCAAATCCGCAGCAACAGTCAAGTAGCAGGCCACCATCGCGTGAGCCTCGTGTATCAGGTGTGCATGCAGCACCTGATGCTCAGGTGGCACCGGATGAAAAGACGAAGCCGCCGGCGAAGGAGTCCTCGCCGGGGTGGATTCGTCGTCACCTCGGCCTTTCTGGGAGTATGAACATAAGCAACAAAACGAAGCAATCATCAGTAGAAGCAGGTGGGAGGACTAATACCTCTGCCTCCGTACCACTTCCAAGTGCAGGTGGAAGTACAGTCAACGAAAAAATAGCGAATACACCTCCGAACGCGGCCCCTGGCACAAGCCCATCTCCGGCACTGAAAGACAACAGAGTTGAACGCGCAGAATCAAGTCGCATTCCTGGCATAGGCTCAGGCAGTGAGCAGGTCACTGCTCCGGAGGTCCCGGGTTCGAGCACCGGGATGCAAGCCCAGACGACCAATCCAGGTACCGGTGCATTAAGCGGCCAAGTCGCCAGTTCAAATTCGAGTTCAACATCGAATTCAACCGATGGCGCAGTGCCACCACATACTATAGAGGTACTCCATTCCTTATCGCCTCTTAGTTTAAATTGACAATTACTAATATCTGGATAGCGCGGGGATGGTGCAAGTGAGGACGATAGCCCTAGATCGAGTAGTGATCACACTTCAGTCGAGTAACCGTGATCCGGAAAGGTATGTGGTCCCGGAATGGTATCCTATTTATTGAAAAGCTCTAATATTTCTCTATGGTAGGGCTGGTTATGGATAAATGGCCGGTCGAATGGTTTATTTTGGGGGCACATCAGGACATTTTATTTATGATGATATAACGAGTGGAAGATTATAAATAAGATAAACTAGCCTCCGCATTTTTCTTTCAATACTTTGATCTGTACTCCTAGGCCTGACGAAGTTTGTTTCCACTCGTGTCCAAGGATGTGCGACTAATTCTATCGGCTGAGGTGGCTAGCCTTCTCATTAGTGAGATGCTTAAATCTGTAACTCAGGTACTTGCTTACCAACAAAAGGCCCAGAAAACGCAGCCGCTCAGGGCAAGGATAATTTCTATGGAGTGGCGCCGTTCCCTCATACAAATAATCCCTGTTTCCGTCAATTGCGTTTTCTGGTTCTTTTACTGGTAGGCGGGTGCATATTTGCGACTAGGGATAGGATCTATAGACTCTGAGCCAATGATATCTTATTACCGGGCTTTCGGGTCCATCATAACTAGTTTGCGCTCATGTGCATTGTTCTTGGTCGGGGGTTAGGATACATACCCAAACGGTGCAATTTCTTTGAGAGTAAAATGGTGTGGCGCACGTGACTTCTTCAGCAAAGATGTGGCAGAAATAGGTATGGGCACAATGTAAGAGTCAAGTACTACTATATATCTATATAGCCCCGTGTTAATCTCTCAAGCTATCAATCGACGAAATAGTAATTATATTGCCAAGATATATTTAGGTGCCCGGGATTGCTGTTGTCTGGGAACTGCAAATTCACGACTTCCCTCCTTCAGCTATCACTAGTCTTATACAGTAACTATAGCTGATTTTTTTGATTGGGTCAATCATTGTTATCACCTGCAAAAAGAAAGATAATTGCCTCACTAAGTGCTTCCACGGTCCCAGTATGAATTAAACCAAAAAAAAAAAAATCCACGGTCCCGGTCGCGAGCTTCATCCGTCCAACCAATACAATAGTCCCTTCCCACAGTACAAAAATAAACTACCTTCTCACCATTCTGAGCGTCATATATGTCTCAAAACGTTTAATAGTCGGTATTTTCTAGCTTAGTTAATTGTGGCATAGCACATCAACAAGCCAGTATTAGTGAACCAAGCGCTGCCCATATATAGGTATATACTTTCAATATCTAAATTCTTTATCTCAAAGGTGTGCCATTATATGTATAAATTTCTGTTAAGTCTCTTTATATCTGGGAGATTATTATAGCAGCCCTAACGTTGCATATACATTTGCGGGGTGGTCTGGTTGTCATGTGGGTTAGGGTTGATAGCTCTCGGCCAATGGAGTTTAGAGCTTTTACAGATTAGTTTTAACCCTAACCTTACGCCAAGCGCGGGCATATCACATATTTATTTAGTGACATGGCTAACCTGATTTTCGAGTATCCAGTCATCATTCATCGTTCCGGCGTTCATTAAATCTGCAAAGTCTGCAGCTGGACATGACAGCAGCCGGAGGTAATATGTTAGGTAGAATTAGGAACGGGGTTTGCTGAGTGGTAGATATCATATGGGAAGAGAGAGAAGCATATTATGTGATTATAAAATATGGGGGTACTAGTACTCCCGTGGTCATATACTTGACAAAACTCCTTCACTATACTCCCCTCACATAGGGGCGATGTAATCTCAACAAATTTATTCTGTCAATCTGGGCCCAACACATACCACACTATCAGCATATCCTGCATCTACCACTATCAACTAACCCACACTTCATGCTCCCTTAATTGTATCTCAATCCTCAGGCACTCCGACAGCTTCCACTTTGTCCTAAATATTATCAAAATCCGTTCACCCTCAGCAGACAGCTTTGAAACATTCTCTGGTAGAGAGCTCCGTCTTTCTCATGGTTTTTTTGAAACCGCTACCTGACACAGCTTCTCACTGCTCAATACGATGAGAGTCTCCACCAAACTATCTCCCGACCAAAATAAAAGACGCGGTATTATCGACTCAGCCTTCCCCAACTTCAGCGCAGCTCCGTAGTTAGAAAAGAGCTTCCTTTCTTTCATGGATCGGTTGATGCAGTCGTTGGGTTATGCGGAGTTGGATTAGTCAGGAGGTTTCTACCGTGTTCTTTGGGTTTCTGTTCGGTTGCACGATGTGAGTCATTGGGGATTAGTCATCGCAGGATTTCCTTGGGTATAATAGGGGGCTCTCCCTCGCTTCGTTCCTGTTTTCCTTTCTCTTCTTCTTTCCTTACGCAACGTCTTCTGTATTCTCTACACTATAACGCTTGTCCGTACCTGGCATATCATACCAGGTAGGACCACTTCTATATCTACGCTGATTCTTAATACATACGCTGTTACTTCTCTTCTCAACGAAGACCTTCGCACCTCGCTTGACCTCGCTCAACCTCGCTTGACTAACTCGACAGCTTCTACTGTCGCATATCGTACCCTGCGGAATACTCGCTATCGCCGCCCCTTGAAACTTTCTCTGAAGTTTAGTATGTTGGAAGAAATGACTCCAGTGTGTTTTAAATACATGATCTTGTAAGGGGTTGAGTTATAAAAGCAAGAAAATATACCATTGTACTAGTAGAGTTTTAACCGCAACGTGGGAATCCAGTTGCTCTCTATGTACAGATATTCTAATACTACATGATCTCCTGATTATATAATCCTTAGCACTAAATCCGGTAAGAACACCTTGTTCATTCTATGAGTCATCTCTTGTACATGAGTAATTATTATACATATCAAATGTCAAAATTCCTAATTTCTACATTTTCCAATATATCAAGCTCTGACTACAGAATCCTAACAACCTCAACGGTTATTTCGCCGTCTGATTTCTCACCTTACCAAACCCACAATTGGAAACTCATCGATTAGGAATTCATGAAAGTAGAACACACACAATTAGCTATACCACACTACCCCATACCAACAATGGTGGAACAAAGTAACAGAACTAATATTAGATTTATTAAAAAAACCACGTTCTATCAGTTTGCTACTGAGCGTGTGGTAACCACAGTTTGTCCTACATCCACGTGTAGAAGCCAGAACGAATGAGCCCCTAAAATAACCCCTATAGTATCCAATAGCCAAAGACTCCAGTATCACTCTAACGAATCTTTGTGGAATTACGGTTTGACCTAACATAGCAAAGGAAAACTTAATTTTACAACCACCTAAATCAATTCTAATATAATTAGAGTATCGATTGTTATCTGCTCATTGATTTCGGTTGGTTTTGAAAACCGGACTGTAGCTCTTGGGTAATTGCATAATTCGACTCAGGCAGAAGATCCTCCGAGTTGTGGTGGCTATTTTAGTCTCCCCTTATACAAAATAGTGACTATACTGTCGACTATCGACAGGCAGATTGATAGTCAAAAAAAGAAGTTAAACAAAAGTCTTAAATTTATATAAAAGACTCTATATTAGTTCAGGTTCACCTGTCATCATCAGCGGATCTTTACTACTGGGAAGAACTCTTAAGGCTATAAAATTTCTAGAGTTAACGTTGTACTCCAACAACTCTACCATTTCAAGGCTAACTCTCTCAACCTCGACTATTTATAATACTTTCTCCTATCTTTCTGGACATTAGTCACAGTCAACCCCATTATTACCCCACCATTATAGATATAGATGGATCAAGTTTGATGCTATTTTGTTTGGAAAAATGTCAACGATAAGTGATAGTTCTATAGCGTTTAAACTTGTAATGTTCTGAACCACTGGCAGATTCCGCTCGTTGAGTGATTGATATCACTAAAATGAAGTAGAACCCAATCCTATATATATATGTTGGAACTTATGTCAAGGTCCACTCTCGAATACTAATATGATAACGATAATTGAATAAGACAATCAACCAGAAGAAAACCCCAATAGAAAAGCGCTCCCAGCTAGTTCCGTTCCTCCATTCTAATTTTCATACATAACCATGAACCTTGCAACTACCAGTAACTCTGCTGTATCATACTATTGTCCTAGAAATACTCATCTAAATAGAATGGCCTGCAGCCATAAGCTTTGTTTCTATTCCATTGCAGGTGAAACATCTGATAGTAAGCGTGCCCTCACAATAGCCTAATAAAAGTGTGGTTGCATCAAGTGCTCCACATTTCCCCATGGCTTTCTATGCTTGTTATTCTGCTCCCCAACCGTCCTCCTATCCCAACTCATCATTCATTTCTCTCACTTTCTTTCAACTTAGAACAGTGTTCCGTGTTTCCTGTAACATTGTGACTCCTCACACAAAATGTTAGCATATTTATTTAATCAATCCCAGTACCTACCTTCTCTCCTATACTACTGTCGATGCCGGCGGGTACATATTTATTTACTTGTTTCACCCTATTTTAACACTGGGGAGGGAAGACATCTTGGAATTCTGCTATTTCAGTAGCAGCTTCCATTTGTGAGTTGTAGAAACTGAACGCTAATTCCAACCACTATGTGCGGGTAGTAACGATTATTGATGACTGCCAATGACTGTGGACGAATAACACTGTCACTGGCCGAGTATACCTCACTGTAAGTGTAATTATACTGCTAATGGCGATTCCTAACCCTCAGGTACGAGTATCAGTTCCTATGGGCGAGACACAGTCATTGGGGACGAATATAAGTGACGCTGTGCAGTAGAATTGACGCTGGGCAAGTAGGAATGACTGGGTGCAAGTTGGGATTGCTGGGGGCGAGTGGAGCTCTCTGGGGGCGAGTGGAGCTCTCTGGGGGCGAGTAGTAATGATTGGTGGTAGATAGGGATTTCTGAGGGCGAGTAGGGGTATCTCTGGGCAATTGGAAATCCCTCTGGGAGAGCTCTAACCACTCTTAGCATTTTGTATCTTATGGGGGCAAGTAGAGGTACCTGCTAACTCTTAGAAATGTATATGGGCGAATAGATATATCTGTAGTGACTGGAAATGTCTGTGGACGAGTGGAAATGATTATCAGTAGACAGCAGTGCTTGGGGGCTGTTGTGTATGCTTGAGGGCAAGCAGAAGTGGCTGAGCGCGATTGGGTATGATTGAGGACATCCAGGTACAGCTCTGGGCGAGTGGAAAGTCATCTCAGCGAGTGGAAATTGTTGTATCTCAATACTAATATCTCCGGGCAGATAATAGGACGTCTGAATGACGGGAAACACTAGGGGTAAGTACCAGTGCCTGTGGACGAGTGCTAGTATATGTATTTGATCAATAACCACTCTGGACGGGTGGGATAGCCTGTGAGAGGATTACATTATTGGGGCAAGTAGTTATATAGCTGCATAAGTAGAACTTAATTTAGACTCGCGAGAACCTATCTGTCCGAATGGTGGAGTTTATATCTCGTTGTTAGCATTTGCAAGCGGGCTAGCTGCTAGTAGTAGTTTCTAATCATGCCCAGCAGCGCCGTACCACTTCTGAACGGGTATTGCTCTCTTCAGCAGTAAGATATACCTGTCAGCGTACTTACTCAAATAAGGCGAAGCCTATTCCGATAATTACCAGGGTTTCAAAGCTCAGGGACCCTAAATTCTGTGGCGTCTGTAATTGTGATTACTTTGGAGACAATAATCAAGGTCATCCTATACTCAACCAGCGGGAGAGAAAGCGGCACCAGAATTACATTGATGCTGCAGCACTGACCCGATGTGCTCAGCCTAAAAGTGACCAGAGGGAGGCGGAAACAGAAGGTAGTAGTGATGATAGCCGTAAGAACTACGCATCGATGGTAACTATACCTGTTATAAGATTGCTACAAATGGAGCTGACGTGTGATAAGGAAGAGCGTTCCCTTTGACTTCTTACCTTGCTCGATCCAACAGATCCACTGGAATCTGGTAGTGCTGATGGGAATAATCTTGAGCTCGGGACCCCACCCTCACAAAGCGAGGATAGTGCGGAAATGGATATCAATAGAAATAATGAAACTGAAGAGGTAGGGTATCATCATCCTTGGATACCGCCTCCATCAGCTGTCAGCACTTGCGCCTTGCATGCGGAGACTCAAGAGTACGAATTTGATGCTACAGCGGGAGACAATATATCAAGCTCCAGCGATTCAAGTTCAGGTTTGACGAGTGAAAGTGAGGATGAATCACAGCATGGGGAGGATGCAAGTAATAACATCGATTAGGACCGTTTATTAGCTGCAACAAATAAATCAGCTACATGCCGGCAATCAAATGACCCTAATGAAAAGCTACTGTATATTCAACACGACATTGATGTTGATCTCGAAATGAAATTTGACTATAGAGGGGTGACGGGGCTGATCATAAGCCTACGTGATGCCCTTTCATATGCCCTTCTGGATATTAAAAGCTCAAATCAGGTTTCCCGTCAAGTAAATAATAACTTTCAATCAGTGAGTAGCATACGACGCACCCAGCAGTAAAGCGAGGTTACCTGATACTAATGAGGGTTAAAAATACTTAGATTATTCGTGCAGTGTCAAAGGTTAAATCATATGATATGAGGACGACAATCATTCACATGCAGAACAGAACGGGTGTTGAATTCATTGAATATGACTGCTGTGTGAATTCTTGCATCTGTTTTGGCGTCTCCCCGAACTATGAGGCTTGCAGTTACTGCGGTAAACAAAGATATCATAATGGTCGACCACGGTCTGTCTTTCTTTACATACCCTTGATTCACCGTCTCAGGCTACAATATGCGAATTCTACACGGGCTGAAGTCTTGAGTGGATACCCAGCAAGCGTCCTAGCAAGAGAACGCTTGTCGAATACTAGGAATCGCAATAGTTCTTATAGTTCAGCCAACAATAAACAGACGGGTTCGGAGGGCTTGTGCGAAGACTTCTGGAACGGTGATTTGTTTAAAAAGCTACGCCAAAAGGGAGTGTTTATCACTGGCACAGATGTTGCGTTCCTCTTCTCTACAGACGGTGTGAGGTTATTCAAAACCCGATCAAACTTCCAGATTTACCCTCTACTGCTGATTAATCTTAATTTACCACCGAGTGAGAGCGTCAAACAGAATAACCTCTTGCTCAGTGGGGTTGTCCCTGGTCCGAAGACACCAAAGGATTTGGACTTATTCCTTTGGCCATTGGTATGGGAATTGAAGCGGCTTGAGACTGGTGTTGAGACGTGGAACGCATTTACCAATCAACAATTGATTCTGCGTGCTTATATACCGTTGATTGGAGCGGATATGGTGGCTTGGGAAAAGCTAATGCATGTACAGGGTAACAAACCTCTGTTATTATATATTTGTTAGAACACGCTGTTGACAACTGTTTATCAAGTGGGATTTACAACGGTTATGTATACTGTCCATTTCATCCACCGAATGATGCTCTGGATACCGAGAGAATCAATAGAGTCAAGCAACAGTAGAAGACGTATGATCCTTCAAACTTACCGATGCGTGAAGATACATTATTCCGGGCACAAGCCCATCGGATAACACATTGTTTCGAGAAGGAGGATTATATTTCTGTTACTGGAATAACTGGTGCTTCAATCTTTAGTGTTCTCAAATGTCTTGACTTTCCCAACTCTTTTATGGTCGATTTCATGCACCTGTTCTTCGAAAAAGTTGTAGGGTTGCTCGTTAATCATTGGAGAGGAAGGTTTTTCATCCCACGTGCTGGGAACCGGGCTTTAGACACTAGCTCGGAGGATGAAGAAACCCAGCAGGCATCAAGGAAAAGGAGGCGCGGAGATGCCAAAGGAGCCAAGCTGCAGAAATTTGAGCAGAATCATGGTGAGTACTGTATTCCGCCACGGACCTGGACACACATTGGGGATGATATGAGAAAGAGTAAACGGCTGATACCAGCATCTTTGGCGATCTAATACGCTCAATATACTATCACTTCCATGAGTGGAAAGCAGCTGAGTGGGCGAACTGGACAAACATAAATGGATACATTTACCTCAAAGACAACCCTCCGGATGAAGACTATATAGAGTGGTGTTCATTTGCATCTGCTGTACAGCTTTCGTGTGAGTTTACACATACGTCTACGGAACGACAAGATGTGGCGGAGAGGATGTCATGGTTTCTGCTTTATTATGAAGGCAGGTATGACCAACATATGTGGGCAAGGCTCGCTGCTATGCGGCCTGTAATCCATCATCATGCCCATGTCTCAATGGCATTCAAGAACGGTGGCCCCAGGTGGGTATACTGGCAATACCCTATGGAAGGCATGTGTGGAATCTTGACTTCAAAAGTCAGATCTCGTGTGCAGGCAAACCGCAACCTCGCCAACATTATACTCATACAGGAGCAGAAGAATCCCCTCCTCTTTACGCTACCTAAAGCCGACCAGTGTGGTAATGAAGGAAACACAAAGCGGGGTTCCGTCATAGGTCTAGGAGCTCGTGCTGATGAAGAGAACTCTACTCTGTTCAAAATATATCTCAGTATTATTTCGAATCAAAATGGAGAGGCGGAAAGACAACAGGTATATCCCGCGGAACAAGCTACAATCAATGAGAGTGACAATTGGACATCTGACGAAGAAGTTGTCCCACAGTACCACAATACGTTAGGATGTATACATTTGAAAGGCGTAGCTCGTGTCCATAGGCTTAACAGTAAAGAGAAGAGACTATTGAGACATTATATCAACAAATATTACATAAATGATGAATTCAACACCCCGATACCTGAAACCGTAAGAAGGAGATATGCGGCGGACTTTCCCCCTACGGAGTAGTGGGTGGAGCGGTTCACGGTGAGGCCATCTGATATGGAGTTTAAGAACTCCACTAGGTGTTCATCGTGGGTCCGCTATGAAGGAACCATCGACAAACAGGACGCAAAATCATACAAAGATGTAGACGAGGAGGACCAATTTGAGGATGATGACTTGAACAGAAGTCAGTTCCGACGAGTCTCTTTCTTCTTTACTATCGACCTAGCTAGAGTGGTGGAGGTGCTGGCATTCATAGAGAGTTATCCTGTGTACGCCGATGGGACCATGTTGTATCGAGTGGCAAAGGATAAAACGAAGGAACATATTACACCCGTAGATAGTATCAAAGAGCTAATCGGCTTTGTAGTTAAGGGAGAGAGACGCTATGCAGTCGGGAAATATGGGCTGTATAGATGGAAGCGAGAGGCCTAGACACTGTTAACACGTAATTTATTTCTGATAGCTATCAGGGACGGAAGATATTGCTCTACTGGCGGGTAGCATCGATCAAACGGTTATGGGCTGAAATTGATAGCTATCACTATATAGAGATATTACCCGTAGGGGCTTTCATGCAAAATCTCGAACTGATATGTACTTTTTTTTTTTTTTAAATCATTTCATTTCTGGATTGTAGGTATAGAATGGTCGCATACAGTGTAAACTATGGTGTAAAGAAACCTTTCCCTGGCATAGCTACAATAACATGTCCCCTAAAAGACAAAAATGGAAAATCCAACGCAAGCATGTACAAAGTAGAAATAGAGAGACGCGAACATCGGAAACAGAAACTGAAGCTGTGGTCAGGAGCTCGGTTGCCCGCAATGAAACTTTTATGCTGTGAAGAGTGGGGAGAATAGGCCCCATCTCAAGGGGCGGCGATAGCGAGTATTCCGCAGGGTACGATATGCGACAGTAGAAGCTGTCGAGTTAGTCAAGCGAGGTTGAGCGAGGTCAAGCGAGGTGCGAAGGTCTTCGTTAAGAAGAGAAGTAACAGCGTATGTATTAAGAACCAGCGTAGATATAGAAGTGGTCCTACCTGGTATGATATGCCAGGTACGGACAAGCGTTATAGTATAGAGAATACAGAAAACGTTGCGTAAGGAAAGAAGAAGAGAAAGGAAAACAGGAACGAAGCGAAGGAGAACCCCCTATTATACCCAAGGAAATCCTTCGATGACTAATCCCCAATGACTCACACTGCGCAACCGAACAGAAACCCAAAGAACACGATAGAAACCTCCTGACTAATCCAACTCCGCGTAACCCAACGACTCCATCAACCGATCCATGAAAGTAGCCCCCCCCTTCAAGCGCGAGCTCCTGCGAGCCTGAGTCCTAACCTTCGTCTCGAGCGGCCCCGGTTTCCCAGGGTATTGTGCGTGGAAGACATCGACTGCGGCGGTATCGTTGTGGTAGGCGGCGGGTTCCCAGGTAGGGTCGGTGTATCCTGTCCACTTGACGAAGTATTGCAGGCCGTTATTCCTTGTTTCCCGCGAGTCCAGAATCTCCTCAACCTCATATTCTTCCTCCTGTTCGACGATAACGGGTGGCGGGGGTGGTTGTACCTGACCCGGTACGGGGTCCTGTGCGGCGAGGTCCAATAGTGACACATGGAAGACAGGGTGTATCTTCATGCTCCGGGGGAGGTCGACTCGGTAGGCGTATGGGGAGATGACTGCCTTGATAGGAAACGGTCCAAGCTTCTTCCAGTCGAGCTTCCTCGAATTGCGGGTTGTGTGGATGTTTTTGGCTGAAACAAAGACCATATCGCCGACATTGTATTGGGGTGCGGGGGTTCGCTTCGCGTTGGTGGCCTGCTCTTGCTGGTCTTGTGCCGTTCGGATATTGGTGCGTAGGTACTCGTGTAGTTCCAACATCTTCCCGGCGAAGTCTTTGGCGTCGAGGCTGGGCGGTGTCTTGTCGGATGGTTTGATCGTCACTGTGAACCGAGGGTGGAAGCCGAAGTTTGCAAAGAAAGGTGTGGCTTTCGTGGAAGCGGAGACCTGGTTGTTAGCAGAGAATTCGGCTATAGGGAGCCATTTGACTCAATCATCCTGCTGGTAGGATACGTAGCCTCGTAGGTATTGTTCCATTACGGCATTGAGCCTCTCGGTTTGGCCGTCGGTTTCCGGATGGAAGGCTGTGGACATTCTTGCTTCGATCCCAAGGTGTTTGCATAACTCCTTCCAGAACTTGGCAGTGAATTGTGTGCCGCGGTCGGAGGTGACATGCGTAGGTAGACCGTGGATTTTCCAGACGTTTCGCAGGTATAGTTGGGCGACGTCCTCAGCGTTGACGGTGGTGTTGCAGGGTAGGAGGTGTCGCATCTTTGTCAGTCGATCTACGATTACCATGATGGCATCGTAGCCTTCACTCTCCAGGAGTCCAGTAACGAAATCCATTGACACTTCCTGACAGGGTTGTTCGGGTATTGGTAGGGGTCGGAGTACGCTGAGTTTTCCGTGGGTGCTTGGTTTACTTCGCCGACAGGTATGGCAGTTCCGTACGTAGCGTCCAATGTAGTTCCGCATGCAGGGCCAATAGTAGTCTCTGCTGATTAGTTTGAAGGTTTTCTCGCGTCCCGGGCGTCCAGCTGAAGGGGCATCGTGGTAAAGCTTGAGAATTTGAAGTTTCAGGGGTTCGTATTCGGGGACATAGAGATTTCCCCGATAAAGCAGTCGCCCTTCGCTCTCCGTGCATTCAGCCAGTGAGATTTCCTTCGATTGTTGTTCGCCTTTGTTCCGCATGTCTAGTATCTTTTGCGGGAATGGGTCAACTTTGTATCCTTCGTCAAATAGTTTGTTCAGTGAGATATTCTTTTCAGCGGATTCGTTTGATAAAGAACCCGCCAACAAACTTAGCTTGGTTTCCAAATTTTGCTTCTTCAAGACGACCTGGCTCTGGTGCAACTGTCTTTCATCCCCCTCTCCAGGGAGATCTCCTGATCTCCTTGTCAGTGCGTCCGGTTTTCCACCTTGCTTCCCTGGCCTGTACTTGATGACGAAGTTGAATCTTGAGAGATATTCGGCCCAGCGTGCTTGCCTCCGATTGAGTTGTTTGGTGCTCATAAAGTATTCGAGGTTCTTGTGGTCCGATATGACAGCGATTGGGTGTGCTGCACCCTCGAGTTCCGGACGCCATTCCTCGAATGCTCGGATGATTGCCAACAGTTCCTTGTCGTAGATCTCGTAGTTACACTCGGCAGGGGAGTGTTTCTTAGAGAAGTAGGCGATGGGTCGAAGGGTATGATTGTCATCCTATTCGGAGAGTATGCCAGCGGACACGTAGTCTGAAGCGTCAGTTTCCACAATGATTTCCTTCTCGGGGTCGAAGTGGGCAAGGATAGGGGTGGTGGTGAATGCTTCCTTGAGGGCGTTGAATGCGACTTGAGCTTCACTTGTCCATGCCCATGCTCTATCCTTCTTCGTTAGTGTACTCAACGGTGCGGCAAGCTTGGAAAACCCGTATATGAACCGGCGGTAGAAATTGGCGAATCCGAGGAATGCTTGTACGTCTTTGACCGTCTTGGGGACTGTCCAATTCTGAACTGTATCCACTTTCTTGGGGTCCATTCGGATGCCGTTGGGTTCGATAATGAGACCGAGGTAGGTGGTGCTTTGTGTATGGAACTCGCATTTCTCCGGTTTCAGCAGTATCCCATTGGCCTTGAGGGCTTTGAGGACTTTTTCAACGTGGACTTGGTGTTCTTCGAGGGTGTCACTATAAATCAGGATATCATCGAGATAGGTTGTGCAGAACAGGTCGAGGTACTCGCGGACGCAGTCATTGATGAAATGTTGGAATGTGGCCGGTGCGTTAGTGAGTCCGAAGGGCATTACCGTGTATTCGAAGTGGCCGTACCGGGGGCGGAAAGCTGTTTTCCACTCTTTGCCTTCGGCCATTCGGATCTGGTTATATCCTTGGCGAAGGTCCAGCTTGGTGTACCACTTGGCTTTGGAGAGTCGATCGAGTGTTTCCCGGATGAGCGGCAAGGGGTACCGATTCTTTATTGTTAGCTCATTTAGGCCACGGTAGTCAACGCAGAGACGGAGAGTTCCGTCAGCTTTCTTCACGAACAAGACGGGGGCACCAGCGGGGGAAGAACTAGCTCGTATGAAGCCTTTCGCTAAGTTGTCCTGTATGTACTTCTTGAGGACGATCAGTTCATCGCGGGACATGCCGTATAGTGGTCCAAAGGGTGGTTCCTTCCCTTCCTTGAGTGGTGTTTTGTGGTCGTAAGGCCGGCGAGGTGGCATCCCATTAGCGAGGTCTTCGTCAAACATACAGTAGAACCTTTGATAACGTATTGGTATCTTGGTTCTCCAGTCGTCCTTCGGGGTTTTGTCGATAGCTTGGTCGATTTCCTCCATGGTTACGCTAAAGATCTGGAGTTTGTCCCTTCGGGCGAAGCGGCAGAGAGCGGCGGAGCTGACAAGGTGGAAGCGGCGTGGTGGGGTAATTCCTTTGACGGGGGCGGCTTTCTCGCAGGCGTTGCACCTGCTCTTGCAGTAGTCGGAATCGAACTGAATGCTGTTGTCCTTGAATCGTATGGTGGCATCATGCAGTTGGAGCCAGGGGATTCCTAGTACGAGGGGGTAGGAGCCAAGTTTATTGACGAAGAAGGGGACGGTTTCGTGGTGGGTATCGATGGACAGTGGCAGGTAACAGAGGTGGGTAATCTGGCCACAAGATATGGTCGGCCGTCTATGACTTCGAGGACGCGAGGTGATTTGAGGGGGAGTAGAGGGAAGTTGTTATGGCGCGCGAATGTTTCATCAATGAATGCGAACCCGGAGCAACCAGTATCAATCAATGCGTGGGTTTGGATGGAATTTTTATTGTTTACGATTTTACAAGAAGCAACAAAATGATCGTATCCAATTTATCCTCCATGAGCGATCTGAAAGCCAGAGATAGAAACGCAGACAAGGAGAAACATTAGATGGTCGGGCAGGGCCGTTGATCAAGCAGGACTATTGAAAACCCGGCTCGGAGGCGGGACTAGCGGTGGGGAGGCGGGATCATCGGTGGTCTTGGCGGGTCTGAGAGGCGCCTCATGGCCGGTTAGTTCTTCTGAGGCGGTTGGCCGAAGGACAGTTGGCGAAGACGTGGCCGGGGTTGGCGCAGTACATGCAAAGGTTGCTGTCCCGCCTCCATTGCTTCTCAGCGGCGGAGGTTTTCCGTTGGCCATTGACAAAGGTGTAGCGTTGTTCGGGAGCCGGTCGTTGGGTGGGGCGAGCTTGCAGCGCGGAAAGGTCCATGGGGGCGAGGCCTCCAGCAGTGTGGGACGGGTGTGCGGTGGCAGGGGGAGCGGTGAATTGGCCCATCGTGTTACGGATGGCCCTTTGTTCAGCCTTTCGGCCCCGGATCTGGTTGTCGATGGTCATTAGAGTGGTCGCGTAGGCTTCCACAGTATTGGGCCTGTCCGTCCTGTAACTCATCGCATCCTTAAGATCCTCCGAGAGTCCTTCGGCTAGAGCGTCGATCTTTGCTCCCTCGTTGTAGTCAAGGTAAGCGCGATCACGGAGGAACTACGAGTAGTATGTGGCAAATCTCGCTTTCGCTTCTTGCGAGCGGCAAGTTGGCGGCGGTCGCCGAGGTGTGGGTCTCCGACGATGCTTGAAGTGGGCGGCAAGCGGTGATGGAGAGAAAGCGGCGGGGTTAGCGTTGACAAGAACGACCTGGTCAAGGGCTTCCTTCCATTCGGCTAACAGCGTAGATGGCCTTTCTTTAACCGTTCTGAACCTATTGTCGTTGACCCGAGTTTCATCCGGAGTTGGGTGATGCGAGAACCGGCGGGTACCATCGAATTTTTCAGGGTCCAGGAACCGGACCTGAAGCGGCGGCGTTGGGTTGAAGCGGCGTTTTGGGGAGTGTGGCGATGGGAGGAGGCGTGGCGGGCGATATTGAGGTCCAGGATGAGCTGGTTTATTTGCTCTTCCAAGTTATCGATGACTTCGTTGGCGGCGGCGAGTTGTTGGCGAGCTTCGTTTATTTGGCGATCTGAGTTAGGAGTTTTCGGCGAGGTGGACGAATAGGGCGGCGGGGTCTTGTTCGACCTGCTGTTTGAATTCCTCCACGTTATTGGGAGGGACCCATGCAGGTGGGTCAGCGGCGGAAATGGCGTCAGTGCGGATGATGGCCTTAATGTCTCGAGGGCGGCGATAGCGAGTATTCCGCGAAGTGCGATATCGACGATGAAAGTCGAGTTAGTCAGCGAGGTTAAGCGAGGTCAGCGAGTCTGAAGGTCTTCGTTGAAGAAAGTAACAGCGTATGTATTAAGAATCAGCGTAGATATAGAAGTGGTCCTCGCGGTATGATATCTTGAGAATGCGGACAAGCGTTATAGTGTAGAGAATACAGAAGACGTTGCGTAAGGAAAGAAGAAGAGAAAGGAAAACAGGAACGAAGTGAGGGAGAGCCCCCTATTATACCCAAGGAAATCCTTCGATGACTAATCCCCAATGACTCACACCGCGCAACCGAACAGAAACCCAAAGAACACGATAGAAACCTCCTGACTAATCTAACTCCGCGTAATCCAACGACTCTATTAACCGATCCATGAAACCCCACTGTGATTGAAGGGGGTTGGGGATTGAGGAGAGTGTAGTGAGTGAGGACAGGGTATCTGATACTGTTGTGAGGGGTGAGGGGATGTCCTTTATGGGAAAGCCCACTTTGGATGCGATAATGTACGCACCTAGTGCGAGGGTACGAGGATGGTCATACCGGATCATATTAAGAGATTCAATAGATTGTAGTAGTTCGGTGTCGTGACCCAGGGTGTTGAGGCATTGTAGAGTTGTATGTTCCATGATTTCGTCGACAGTGCCACATCGCTTGTATGTTGGATGAAGGTGGAGGTTGATCCAATATTTATGTCCGAGTAGGTAGCTTTACCGGCTGTAATTTGATGGATTCCCGTAGCGATGAACTTCTAGAAGTTAGGGAATGGTGGGGGAAGGATGGTGAATGAGAGATTGTAGTAGTCGGGGAGGGAATAGTGGTATTACCAGTTGATATGGAGTTGCTCACGTACCCTTGCGACTATTTTTGTATAGAGGGTTTGATCTGGGATTTGTAGGGAGAAGGATGGAGCCCAAGTGTTCTATAGGAAGTTGCGATACTCCTTTGCCTGTGATGGAGTTCTATTTTTTCAGTGGGTTGGGGCAGCCTCTTAGCCGCATATTGTGGGAGGGTACTCTGTGATTATATATAGTTGGGAATGATGTACTTGTTCTTCCTGTTACTGAGTGGACTAGGGAGGAGGTGAGTACAATGCATATTGCGTATTGGCATTTGAGGTATTGGAGGTAGAGGGCGAGGGGGGGGGGGTTATTGAACTGATATGTACTGTCTCGCAATATGATAGATAATATTCCTCCGTGATTACCACGCCATATGCATGGCTCTCATCAGGGTGTGATGTTGACTTACCTGTAGTTATAATTGTGTCATTTGCTACGAGTTAGGTATCAGGAGAATCAGTGCCATAGGATAGCTATCAGATACTTGTCCTATATTACCTTCTCGTAGGGTAGAGGGCTGGCGGATTTTAATATAGGAGCGCTGAACAGGATCTGAAATAGTACGCTCGGCACGTTTTATAGTATTGGGGGATTCTCATTTGTCATCATGAGTCACGGGTTCTGACTCATTCTTTCACTGGTATTAGTCAGGTCCTTCTATTACTCATATGGCTGTGATTCACTATGTTTTGTGTTACCGTTCTTTAGTATAAATACGGGGCATTCCCCCCCTCTAGTTAGGTACAATAACACACTTCTCTACATACATTTTCTCTACAGGACACCGACTCAGCCAGCATAGTCAATAGATAAAGAGGCAAGCAGGCAGGATAGTAATCGATTTTTAGGTAATAGGAATTACCGCCTGTTCCTGCTGATAATGAGTGGCGTGCTCTAGGGGTAGGCTATCCCGAAAATAAAGTAGTGGAACTGATATCCTCCTCGAAAGATATGCCTATTCTAGTGGGGGATAGATTATCATATGTGAATTGCGAATACTGAAGTGTATCTTTCTATAGTAGTAAAGGAACACGAGCTTGACAGCTCCACACTTGAGACGAAAGACTGCAGGAGCTTAGCGGTGCTCATCAAATATAGCGGATGGACTATCAATGGTCTTAATAGCGTAGTGATATTGACCACTCCCTGGGGGTAATGAGAGGGCAGGAGCTTCCGCATTCGTCTAGACAGTGTCTAGCGCTTCATTGATACGTGTTATAGCAGTGGCTATCACGCATAATAGTTGTATTACCGTTTAATAAGCCTTCAAAAATTACAAAAGATAACATATCACCACATGGGGATCAACGCCGCTATCAGGTGCTGGAGTAGGAGATTATCATGAAGGTTAGATAATTAAACAGAAGCTTGCAAAAGGACACGAAATCTTCCTTTTTTTGTATTAATTACCACACCTGCATGGATCATTTACCCCTACACACCAAAAGGATTGTACCATAGTGGTATAAGCTCAAGCCGATATCACCACAGGGAAGTACCAAGGGCCGCCAAGAGCTACGAGGCTCAAGTGCCAGCTCGACCCTGCTCTCGATGGCATAGCTTAGGTACTGAGCTGCGTAGTTGGGCTTTAACATGTCAAAGAAAGTCTGAATTCTTTTTCAGAGTCTAAAATAAGAGTAATTTTCGTGTCGGATGCTAAAAACACTTCGATTAATCATTGACTAAACTCAGAAATTCAGATATTATTGAACCGGATGTCACCCTAGTTTAAATAACATATTATCGAACTTTCGACTAAATCTATACAAGAGGTTCTGTGATAATAGATAAAAATTAGCTAAAATGCGCTAATTTATAATTTAACACATAAGGCTCCGGTGCTTGAATCAGGCCTTTCTTGTCCAAGTACCTAGCTTTCGTAGGTAGTGATATATACATGTATACCTCAAAATCTCGAGTTATTCGGGGGGTTGCCAAGACAAATAGCTGAGGATCTTCAAGAAAAGAGCCCTCTTCTGCAGGATCTAAACTAAATGAAGCTTAGTAGGTGGCCTTGGCAACCCGAAATTTTGCGGTATGTAGATATAGGTTTTCGCCAGCCAAGGCCCAGGTGTTAGCTCCATTCTCTGTGCTGGGCCGTTTTCGTCTCTTTGGTCCAACTCGAGTCTTGGCGTCTTGGCACAGTCGCCAAGCCTCTAACTTCTCCTTAGTCATGGCCATTGTCGAGGAAGCTGAGAATGCATGACTCTGATATCTTTTCTGGCTGCCCAAGGTACCTCAAGGTGTTCAACAAGATTTCGGGGAAGTTCGTTTTTATAGTAGTAAAGGACACTCCGGAAACCTTCATTCTCATGCCTCGTTATTGTTCGTATTGTCAGTTTAGTCGATCTATTTAATGGGTGGGGACTTCGGGAGGATTAAGACTTGCTCTGTGGAAGAAGAAAGGGACAATTCATGTACATAGTGTTCTTTTCTATCTCTCTCCTCAGGCTAGTGGCTTACATGTAAACGAATTGATATCAAGTAGTAGTTTGCGGAAGCATGTAAATAAAAGCACAGTAATATTCAGACTTGTAATAAGAAAGCAGATTTAGCTATTTTTGATTTATTGTGTGTTTTCCTTCTTTCCTTTTTTTTGTTCTCACGACCGAACGAAAAACAAATCCGATGAAACTTTAAAAAGCGTTATGATTGAACTTCACAGGTAGCCGCCAAACGTCATATGATACTGAGAAACAAGTATCTACAGGAAATCTGAAACCAAAAGAAACCGAAATCCACCTTAATTCTAACGCCCAACCATCCCATAAAATTCCATTCCGAACCATAACCTTGACCAAACTCAAAGAAACTATATCCACTGGTTAGAGATCATTTGAGGGATTAAAGTGAGGCAAGACAGTAACTACTTTTAAAAACTTAATACACACATAAGGACTCGATTTACTCCCCCATTATTTGACTTGGAACCTATCGATATTTGTGAGCGCGAACTATCATAATGAATGAAAGGAAAAGAAGAAAGCTCACCACTCGCAGTGGCAGAATATGAACAGGGTAATATTTGAGAACTCATGACGATGCAAATCAAGCCTGCTACTGGACCGAAGCCTCCGCCTTAAGAAGACGCAACTCCTCATCGTATTTCCTGATCAGAGGTTTGAGGTCCATGACCTTGTTCAGAAGAGAGCTGCGTTCTCTCTGCATTTGGGACACTTGAGCCGAGGTGAACTCATTATCATCCTCATGCAATTGGAGACTGAGCTTGTCGATAGACGCCCAGTATTGGTCGTTGAGGATCAAGATCTCAGCGATTTTCCTTTCGAGATCAGCGATCTGCTCTTCTTTGGTTTGATTATTTTGTGTGTTGGACATCTCTGAAAAAAGAAAAAAAAAAGTTCTGTTCGAAAGAGTATTGAGAAGAAATTCTTTTTTAAAAAAAGAATATTTTGTGGAAAAGGTTGTTGTTGACAAAAGGTATTGCTGAAGGAGGAAGGTCACAAGCTTTTGTGTTGTGCGTGGAGTTTGTGTTGGTGAAGGTGGGTTGTGTATGGTGGCGGGCGATAGCTGGGTATTTATACCACTCGGCCCACACTGAGATTTAGCTGAGCAAAACGCACCCAGTTCTGGCGATTTTTCACAAGCGGAGGACAGCCAGTAACAGGGAGGTGAAGTTTTCCAAAGCCGAATTGAGAAGTGAAAGTTGGAGTCTGCCTTTCTTGCGGACTTTTTTCGGAAAGAATTGCCCACACATATTTGTGTCACAAGTAAAATCTCCACTGAAAATGGCGGACTCTATGTGCCCTCTACGCATGCACAATTACAGTGTCTCATAAAGTAAGCTATTAAACCTGTAAGCATAGCGAGACATGATCATTCCACGCCAGGCAGTGTCGACGTTTCTGAGTGTTGTAATATTTCACAACCTTTTAATCATTGACATCTAGACCGGCCGCTTATTCCTTCTCACAAGTCTTTATCTACGCATCACTAAGTAGTTATTGCAACCACTATACCTCACCCCCCACCCCCTCATCCAAACCCTATTTTGAGGTCACTACTATATATATAGAAAAAATACCCCGGACATGAAAACCTAACCCTACACCTTTACACGCCCGGCCAGCTCCCCCAGGAAAGAGGTTCTCTTTGCTACTCAGAACACATGCGAGGGCGTCCTGTATTATGCACTACTTTATGCTACGGCACGCGCATGATATTTCTATCCAATTCTTCGTCTTCAGCTATCGATCTACGTCTTCTATTGTCATATGTGTTGATATTCTTTCTTTTTGTTTGATTCACATATGTGTTGATAGTTCACACCTGCCTCATCGATCTCTGAGCCCCGCTGCTTGCCATTGAGTCCGCACCAGACTATCTCCTATGTCCATCCTGTTTAAGCCATCTAGGGAGTATCAACACCCGTGACAGAAAAGGCACCAAGAAAAGGATCAACAAAGGTGTTGTCGGGAAGGCATCTCATTGGAGGTGTCAAGACCAGTATTGCCAGTAAAGACAGTAGAAAATGCATTTGGAAAGGTGTCGGGAAAGGCGTTTGGGAACGTCAACACCTGTGCGGCCAGCAAAGGCGCGAGGGAAAGGGCCACGAAGGTGTCAGGAAAGGTGTGGGGAAATCTAACATAATGGGTAGAGAAACGCATCAAATGGGTGTGCAAATGAATCAAATCTTTACTTCCAATTAACGTCCCCTGGAAATGAACCAAACGATTCATTTCTCAAAACCACTTTGGTAGGAAATGAATCGATTGATTCGTTTCCAAAGCTGGTAGAGTCAACGATTATCACCCGCTCCCTTCACTTCCCCTCCACCAGATGTTATTCCAAACCCAAGCACCCACTAGTCACAATCTTATCGTCGTCCATCCGAATATTACTGTGTATGAGCAATTGCTCCGCAGAGGTAGAGACCAAAGCGTCCCGCCCAGTACTAGTGTTTTGATAGTCCTGGTAGTATCGTGTAGATTATCTATGGGACGTTCGAGCTTTACCATGCGAGTGAAAGGCAACTCAGCAGACTCCGTTATGCTGCATACTCGTTGACGGTAGTTCCGTATATACTTTTAAGCCTAACGAATCTTATCTCGTCGCTACTAACACCGTAGTATACAAGCAGATCTCTAGTAACCTTGGATTGGTCACATGGCGATTTAAATGGCAGGCGGAGTAGTGAGGACGCACACAGTAATAGAGCTACTAATGAATCAACTGGTATGGAGGATGATGATTATATGAGTCTATCAGACTGTATCGGTGGTGCCGTTGGGGAAGCCTATTGTGACCCGGGTCAGAAGGAAAATCGAGAGAAAGATACTGTACGCCCCAGTCCCCACATCGACTTACTTTATCTCCATCCTGACTAATACTCTACATAACGCCCTCAAGGATCTCATCATTATAATCATAGACCATAACGGCCCATTGATTAGTTGCTCGCTGCACCATGGCCTATAATTTGGTTACCGACACGTTTCAGTACTGCAAGAAGCACTCCGAATCAACGGGAGTGGGCAATGATCTGGCTATCTATGGGACAGGTTCTCGGTGTGCTTGTGATCAACTCGTACCGCTGGATACGTATACGTGTCGATCAATATGTAGCAGTGGCTGATATGAGTTATGATATGTTTGCAATAATCCTCTTATCCTCTTTTACGCATATTTATATTCAGCTCTTCCTCCGTTTAGCACTGTGGCCGGAATAGTCATGGTGCTGAAGGTGATTATAGAAGATAAATTCTGCTCTAAGATATAAGGCATATGATTTAATCATGAAGATGTAGGCTGACCTTGTAACCACTGGCTATGTTCAAAGATGCATAACGTTGGAATAGTAGACACTAGCCTTGCTTGGGGTGCGTCACAGTTTCTCACTCGACACAATTATTTATATAACAATCCATTACTTTTTGTCTTGTTTATAATTGACTCCATAGTGTACTCCTAAGGGGATCGTATCAGGGACGTATCAAGTCACATTTCTAATATTCTTTAGCTCATAAACTTAATCATCTAATACAGAATACAATAACATAAATCATACCATCCGCACCAAAATCCGAAGATTTGGCCAAAACAGCTCCCACCCCAGCGATGAGAAGCACTAAATCCGAACTCTGTAGGTAGATCGAGATACACTTTAGTAACAGAGAATCCGGATCTAATTGCTCCTAGTGGGTGTAACGTTAAACTTTGCCAAGCCTCACACAAGTGGGGGTCTTGATACAAGTATCGGGATTCACCCCGGAAGGATGCGATATCATGTGCGAGAAGCAACATTAGAAACTGCCTCCCTCTAACATTCGCATGTGCTGCGCGGTCGAATTGATCATCATGTTCGCGCGAAGGTGACGAATCGCGTCGAATCCGCCGAAACATGAAATTTATCCACAGCGGAAAGAGCCTAAATTTCTAATATTGAATGAATAGATAGGGATAGATAGGAGCGAACTTGGTGGAAGAGCTATGTGTGCGCCACAGTTATTGAAAGAGTTGGATGGGGGGGAGTTATGTGAAATCTGCAAAGCCCTGCACAAATTCAAGGCCTTGGCAGGTATTTCATGTTTTTACCAAGGACGGCTCGTATAATGATTATAAATGACCTCAATTTACCTATAGTTTCAACGCGTTTGTTTTCGACATGGATTACCGAGAAATCAAAACCGATCACCAGATGATTTCGCGAGATATGGCCACTTCCGACCCCCTTCTTCACTCGTCCTGAAACCTCGCGAGTGGACTGTTTCCGTGAACAAGCCGAGCAAGGTTGGTAAGCGCTGCAGGTATCAGGGGTGCGTAGCGCGGATAGTACAGGGAGTCGCCTGGCGTGGGGGGGGTGACGGAAAGGTAGTATATTGAGGTGGGAGCGGAAGGATTGAAGAGTGCGAAGGGAATGTGAAAAGATGTGAAGGGGGGGGTGGGGGTGTTGTCTAGATAGTTTGGTTTGGATCTATTTCGTATTAGCTAGGCGGAGCGGACATGAACAGCGGGAGTGGCAGATAAAAGCAAGGAGTTCATAGTGCGTGCAACTATGTACCTAGGCGATCTTGGCATGGAATGATAGGAAATCTATGGAATTATGCAAATGCAATGGAATCAATTACGGACTTGGTGTCAAATCATGACCAAAGCGAACCAAACAAAATAAAACAAAAATGCGAAAACCCAACGCCGTAATGCTTTTGCCAGCAACCTGACCCAACTCAGATGCAGGAGCTAAACAAAAAAGAAAAAAGAAATAAAGCACTCCCCCAAAAAAGAAACTCTAATTCTCCTTTTCTAAATGCCCACTCAACCCGGACGCACATACAGCCCACTCTTTCGGCCCCCTGCGCCCCCTTACCAGCCCCCACCGCTCGTCCTCCCTCATCCCCCTCTCGCCCATCACGACCGCCACCTTCCTCGGCCTCTCTCCATCCTCTTCCCCCTCCCCCCTTCCCGACACCCTCTGCCACATTCCCCACGTACTCTTGTTCAAAGGCAGCTCCATATCCTCGTTTCCTACTCCCCACTCTACACCCACCATCACTCCCCCCAGCTCACTCCCCTCCTCCTCCTCGCCCCACCCCACCTCCTCACTCCCCTCCCCCCACCCCACGGCAACACCGGCCACCCCGCCGCCGCCCTAAGGCGCTTCACACGCCCACACAGCACATGCAACTGCAGCAGCAGCGGATGCGTCAGCGGCCACATTGCCGGATCCGGCGTGGCCAGCGTCACCACATCGCCGGGGGTGAGCTGCGTGCTCGATAGCAGCTCTGGCAGTGTGCTGGAGAGGTAGGTAGAGCGGGAGAGCGGGAGGGAGGACCGGCCGGGGAAGTTGAGAGTTATGTCGTACTAGGATGTGTTAGCTGTGGTGCTATGATGCTGGGGTGGTATAGGGGGGGGGGGGGAACAGACCCAGAAACCCCCAAAACGCATCTGCCTTCGCGCCACGCACCGAGAACGGTTTGACTTGTGCAACATCGAGGAGGCTCGGCTCAGTGATTGCGGTCAGCACGCAGCGGTGTGTATCGCGCGTTAGCGCCGAGGCGCGGAGCTGCTGTGGCGCGATGGGGGCTTGTTGGCGGCGGGGGTGCGGGACGGCGTTGGCGGCGAGGGCGTCCCGGGATGTGAGCTCTGTGTGGGCGTCGGCGTGGGTGAGCGCGAAGACGAACGTGATGGCGTGGGAGAGCCGCTGGTGCCGCTGAATGCCCGCAGCGCGGCTGTGATCGTGTCAGCCCATGTTGCCAGCTCTCGTCCGGTGACGTCACCGTGCGCTGGGCGGGTTACGAAGGCCCCCTGCCCCATTGCTGCCCCTTTGCCCACCATCTCCGACCGCTCTTCCCCCTCCGGCTCGGGGGTGGGATAGTGCACCACGAACACTGTCACCGCGCTGCACAGCGACGCGCGCATCTCGCCGGTCAGCTCCGGCGTGTTATCGGGCGCCAGGTTGCGCATCGCGCTGTTATACAAGTCTTGTGTAGGGGGCGGTAGGGTCGTGATAGCGCTGATGAGGAAGGCCGCGAATTGGCTGTCGCTTGGTGGCTCCGGGGAGGGAGGAGGCTGCGGGACGGTGAAGAAGAGGGAGGGGGGCGCGGTGGTGCTGGGCGGGCTGCTGTGGTGCGTGGTGCGGCGGCGGCGCTTGGAGGATGTTGTGGAGGGCGGGGGCGGGGGCGGGGGCATCAGCGTAGCGTCATCGTCGTCGGAGGGGGCAGGGCGTTTGGGTGGCATTGGCTGTTGCTGTTGACGGTACGCTGTTGGTGTAGTTGGTGGTGTGGCGAGTTGTACCTGTGGCGCTAGGTGAGGTAAGCTATGCCATACCAGTGATACCACAACATGCGCCACTGCTAGCCGGAAAAAGAGCGGATACGCGAGACGGAACGTCGGAATCTCCAAGCGCAAAAAATTAAAAAAAAATAATAATAAAAATAACAGAACATAGAGCAGAAATGATGTCTTCCACCGTAGTGCCCGGAGAGAAGAAGCTCGAGTGAGACGTTATGACGCCTCGGAAATCTGCATACTACGAAACAGCGGCAATCAACCCCCAAACCGGCCCATAACACCACCGTCTCTTTGCTGGGTTTTTAAAGTGAGATGGTAACCCTGCGGTACCCAACCCCAGCTAGTCCCGCACACGACATGATAGCACGCCGTGGGTGGGGCTAATCCGCTTCCGGGGGTGATCACGCCATGACTACGCACCCCTCGCATGCCCCTCGACGATTACCCCTCCCGTCAAAGCCCTGAGAGTATACACACCCTCCCGCTGTAATGGAGGGGTGCAAAAGCCGCATTGAGGTGAGCCCTGACACTGCTGTTAGTCTGCTGTGTGGGATGTGCTTGCTGTGTGCGGTTAGTTGCAGGGAGAGGGCGGGAAGTTGCAGGTGAGTGATCGGTGGGTGACTAAGTCTCCTTATGAGGGTCACATCTCCATAATAATCCGTCAAATAACTAGTTCGTCTTTGAAGAGGCCAATGTCTGGCGATACTTTACACTTATACTTTGCTATTCTCATCTAATATATGCCATTTAATGGTCCCTGGTTATTTAACATTTGCCATTTCATCACATCGATATAGGGGTGGACTTATCGGTAGTATGACAGGGTAAGCAGACCACCAGCCTCGCCATCCCTTATTGCAGATACTCTAGTCTTTTTTAATTGTACTCTAAGCCGCATACGGTAGTTTGCCTACGCGGTCCAGGTCCACCACCGTTCCCACTGAGATTTTGACACATATACATAGGGTACATGACCTTCTGTCCCCTGTGTCCTCAAGGCACGTGCTGCCTCCTCCTCGATTCAAAGCTCTTCCAAAAGAGAGTCATTAAGAGAAGAAGCAGAGTGATCAGGCACAGGCATTTGACGGGACCCCGACTGAGTTTCGGATCTCACAGGGTATGTTAGAAGAGCAGGATTGGTAAGTTCTTCTCGGCCTCCCTCATCAAACGCATCTGGACGACTTTTTCCATGACGGAGATCGGGCGCTGCTGTTATCGGGGGGCTGCTTGCGCTGCTCTGATGCTCGGTTTGGGCCGCTACGCGCAGCCTGCGGGGATTAAGCACCAACACGCGTTGTCTTGGAATCCTTAATCGATGCCTCCTCTCCTGTGCGGGCAAGACAAGCGCAGTAAACATCTATGATCGATGCCGCATAATATGACCTGAAGCTGTGGATTGTCTTATTTATCTTCTAGATCCCGTGGAAGGGTAAAGGGCGATTCTACGGATTTAGCTAGCTAGGAGCCTAAGTAGATTTGCTTTATTCTGGGATTTTAAGAAATGTCGCGTGCCGAACTGTTGAGCAACCCCCCCCCCCCCTCTGTAGCAAGACTCGACTCGCTGGATATGAACTTTAAGATAGATTGCGTATTGGTCGATGCTGCATTGATGTTGTATAAAAGGGTTACTCATTTATGTATCGATAATTTATCACTTGGAACTAGGATAATATGCAATGGTAATAGCAACGAAAGTAATAACAGTAACAAAAATAAAGCGAAAACTAAACAAAAAATGTAGGCTTCAACAGGCGACTTGATCAACAGAGTAGACAAATATTAACAAAATCATTAACCCAGCTCCCATGTAAATTCTATGGAGAAATACAGCGCACGAGGATTCGTGGCCTGGAGTATCGTCTGCGAGAAATAGGTACAAATCTCTCACCATAGATTTAGATATCCAGAACTGCGTCAATCTTCCAGTGACGGTGTAAACGTTGCACTTTACTAATCCGTCATATTTTGATGACACACCTCCTCAAGATTGACCCTTTCAATGGAAAGTATCTCCACAAGCTCCTCCGACCCAGCTTCTACCGCCATATGTATAGGACACTTGTATTCTGGTGTACAACCATGCGGCTTTGCTCCTCCATGTAAAAGCACAAAAACCATCTCCTTGGATCGATTTTCAACCGCGATCTACAATAGTTTCTATAGAGAACCCACAGAGCATTCTTCAATATTCGCTCCGTGAGCTGTCAGAAGCTGGGCCATTGTGCTATCATTTATCTGTACCGCTATCTGCAGAGGTGTCCTAGGGTCCTGGTCGGTGCGTCCACCGACTTTGGCTCCCGTGGCTAAAAGAAACCCCACCATGTCCACAGAGCTGAGAGGTCGCATTTCCACAACTATCTGTAGTAGCGTACGCCTAGGAGAGAAATACTCCTTTTCCATGTGGCTTCCAAGGGGTAGAAGGCATTTCAACAAAACCAGATGCCCGTACTTGATGACCTTTCCGATTGGAGTATGTGCACTGTCGGCATAGCGCCTACTGATATCTGCTCCGAATTTAACGAGAAGTTCGACCATTTCACAGTCACGGTTGTCGGTTGCGATTTGAAGGGGTGTCCTGCGCTCCTGCTCTGAGCACCCTTCAATAGCCACCCCCGAGTCCAAAAGGCAGACCGCAACGCCAACAGCATTCTGGTACCTTCCGATCACCGCTGCCTGTAGTGGTATACGTGGTGGGTTGCCGTAGCCTTTCTCAGGGTCAAACCCATATATACGAAATAGCTTGATTATCTCGAGTACAGGCGACTCTAGCACCAGTTCAAAGATACCATAGTCTAGTTCTGTCTGTAGCACTTCAATATGCGCCCCCCATTCCAAGAATAGTTCAACATCTCTATTTCTCTTGCGGATCGCGTCTTTAAATGCCACCACCAATCCATTCACAATATCAAGGCCAAAGCGTTTTTGAGCGCTCCAAGACAAAAGCAGTTCTACCAAGTCTGAATCACCGCGAAAGACACCTGACCACAGATTTACCTCCAGAAAGCTGGGTAGTGTCCTGTGTTTGTCAAGATGGCGGGAAAGCTCTTGGCTCAACTCTCGGGCGATCAGTGGTGATATCTTAGTGTAATGATAGGAGGTCTGTAGATCCCTGGATTCGTTCGTTCCACTCCTCGGAATTTTTGGTTTAAGCCGGAAGATCGATAGCAGGATACATAAATCTCCCGCCGGGAACATTGATGAGATATTCCTTTCCGGGTATCGCCAGTCGTTGTAAAATCTCATCCCATCGATCGGCAAGGATATCCGACGTATTTTCTCCACCTCAGAAATCCTCTTTGTATCGAGATCTAACCCGCTGAAGGGTAAAGAAAATCCCGATGCATTCAAACCGATTGTAAATTCGGACCATGGAGTTGCTCTTTGAGATGTAAGGACGGACTGGGCCGAACTATCAAAAGCTTTGAGGCCGGCGTACGGTTTGCTGTTTCGCAGTTTGGATCTCAGGACTTCCCCGACATAACGCTAAAGGTCTTCTTAACAGTAATCAGGAAGGCAGTTTCTCCACCTGCCGTAGTGGAGGCCCCGAGATTAACGGGAACTAATGTGTGGGAGATATTCTTCAACGCGTTGTTGTGTAGGACGTTATCTATTGGTGAATCATAGGTTGATGGATCAAAAGGTTGCGGAGGGCACTGGTATCATGGATCCAGAAGACCTTTTAAAGTGTCGTTTAAGAGGTCGTTCGAGTCCTCTGCTTGCGCAGCTGACTCGCTAGTTCTGTAAGCCTACAGTGCAGGACAGTGGGTATGGTAGACCCAATAATATTAGATATATGTATCTACAACAAAAAATCGATTGGGAAACCAGAAACCCTAACCCTGAAGGTAAAGAATCTTCCTCCTATGTTCCTATGTAGGTGTGTACCGGGGGTTAAGGGTAGGTACTGAGAACCCCCTTTTTGGAAATTTTTAAAAATGAGGGTTTGGAAAGAACTCTGATTGGGCTGATACAAATTAAAGTGACACTTGGCACCCAAGCAAGTATTTGGGGTAGCCCGTTGCCAGCTTGTTGCCAGCTTGTTGCCAGCTTTTGCAACGCAACCTCCATCACCTTAATTTGACTCCCGTTCAACCACAATTTCATCAAATAACAACCCTCAACAGGGTCTGGCGGCCTGAAATGATATGCAGGTGATGCAGTAGGCAGGGGAGATATTATTGGTTCTTTGTTTGTATTTTTAACAATTTAATTCGATTTTTTACGTGAAAATATATCAAAACATCTCGGTATTTTTTCCCCACATAACTCTAAGTAAAAATGATATTGCATCATTGGTTGCTATGGTTGCTACCCATGGCGTTGTTACAAAATTAACCAATGAAAAAAATGGACATGGGGGTGTCTTCGTACTTTACGTGCACACCGGGTACATACAAGTTAGACGCTCGGTCTTGATTAAAATCAGCAACTCAAGGCAGTATAACTTGATAAACCGTGACCTAGAACCATCTCTTGGAATGTTTTTTTTTTTTTCCGTATCCAGAAATAATCAGCTTTGGTTGATTTTTGTTTGTTTTGGCGCGAAGGCCGTGAGTTCTACTAGTCAAAAATTAAAGTCTGTTGAGATTTTACGTGCAAATATCAAAAGACTCCATTTTTGGGCGACCACCGATATACTCAGCGCAGTATAAAGGCCATACAACCTCCATTCCACCTCCTGAAATTGACTCAACACCATTTCCATATCTACATTCCACACCCCAGAGCAATCTCGGGATTCTCCAATTACAATAAGCCTCCAGGCCAGACTTCACACCACACAAGGCCCGAGCCGCCATATCCGCAATTGAACTCTAAATCAATGAAATCCCAATGTTCCCAAATTTTACGGGAATCTGCACTTTCTATGTGCTCGGTGTTATGAACCCCGGATTGGGCGGGGGATGTATGGGACGTGGACGCTTCCTATGGGACTGGGTCGCATATGATTTTTTTTTTTGTTTAATTCATTAATTACATGCAGACCATAGTCTATGGCAATATCACACTACCCCAGAACTACCTCCCTTCCCCCGCCGTATTCATAAAACAGTGGATCGCATATGAGTACATACATATAGGCTCCTGAAATAAATGCTATGCATGTAAATCCTTCACCGCCTACACCCCATATCGCAATCCCCCCAACCTTCAGTATGATTCCACTGTAAAAGTATATACCACGTAGTCCAACTCTAATTAATATTCCACTCCAATCTTCCCTGCTGCTCTCAACCCTGGCACGGCATCTGACCTCCAAACCCAGCACGATGGTTCCCCCCGCTGCCAAAACCGACCTTACGACACTCAACAAAACCCCCGCAAGTATATGACTTTGTGTCCTAAATTAGCCCCAAGGGATCAAGCAACAATGTCTCTTTGTTGCATCTAACCCACATACCACACTAACATTGCGCCACCCGCCACCACAATACCACCCTCCAAGCCACCATGTGTTATGTGGCTTTTTGTCTTTGGGATGCGTCCGGTGTGGGGTAGGGCGAACGTAGGCGGTAATAGGGGCGTTGGTTTTGGCTGAGATTCAGATTCGGGAGTAGAATGGGAAGGGGGAGTAGGAGGGTTGATCTCTGTTGCTGTAGAGCCGGAGGTCGGTACTGTCATAATATAGCTGAGGTGCAATTAGTATATGACGTTCGGTTCCAGAACCCCATGTCAGTAGTAGATAGTTCCGCCAATGTCAGCGCCACACAATGATCATCAAACTGAACAGATACTAGTACTCCGGTAATCCCGTTATCATTCTCCGCGAGGTCGGCAACATAGAGAGCCAGCGTAGAACTGGGTGGTACAAGCCATCTTTTTCTTCGTGGCATCCGCCTCCGAAATACGGGATCGGGATACTGTAGTAGTATTGCGACACCCCCGGAAGGGCAAGACGATGTGGAATTACGGGTGTCCGCGGCGGTAGTAGCAGACCAGGACTATATCTGTGGCGTCAGCACTACCATGCAGTAGTCCCCGAGCGGGCTTGGTGACGTGGACTCGTGGTGTGTGCTATCACCATCCGACTTCCACCCAGTCGTGTAGACCATAGAGCGAACTAGCCTGATGTGTTACCACCTCCCAAATCACCGTGTCCAAATCTCACCCATTCGTCGCCCATACCCAAGCGCCCTGGTAGGGCGCACAAGCTTGCCGGCGGCGGATCTAAAGGTCTTGACTGATTGAATCGTCGCGCTAGTAAGCGATGTTGGCGAGCTCTAGACGAGTGGGGGAGACTGTAACGGCTGTGGACCAGGCGCGGGCTGAAGAAGGCTGTAGATTGAGAGCGGAAAAGTGTATTTCGGGACAAGATACCCTGACGAAACGTAGGTCGATATCTGGCAGTGAGGCCAAACCTGGTCGCGTCGCGTTGTTGTCCTCACCCCTCAATTACCCCGCACTAGTCCTCCCGCGGCATGTTCCGCGTTACACAGCCAGGGCTCATACGCCCCTGCGTCCCGGCCCCCACGTTCCGAACCGAAAAATGAAGATCCGCCACTGTTTCCGTCCGTGGTATTTATCCCTTTCGATAGAACCTATAGTCTCTTCTCCATACACGGACACAAGGAGAGGGTATGCTACTAGCCCACGCGGCGAGGTGACATTGTGCACCGTGCGATAGTGCCCAGAGTATCGTAGGTAAGGCGTTGGTGCGGGCTTCGCTAATCGTGTGGTGAGAGACTGATTCTTGAACCATAACCCTCTTTACCACCACAGCTGCAGACAATCCAAAAAGCGCCAATTCTACATCATTCCGCAGAACACCCACATCGAAGGCTACACCCCGTCACCCATCCCTCCCCCAGCCACACCCCAGCGGGGCGCGGGTCGACAAATTGCGGTCTCTGCGGAATGATGAGAGGCACGTTCTACAGTGTCGTATTCGATCGGGCGCGCCACAATGGTTCGGATCCACATAGCTGACCCAGGTCAAGACGCATTGTGGAAGCGGACATGCACTGTGGTCGCGCGGCTGTACAGGCGCGTGCCGGAGGTGACATGAGCGGTGGTACCTAGGTGGGGCGGGGGTGGAGTGGAGTGGATGGCCAACTCCCGGGATACGCATCTCCGGGAGACTACACGTGCCTCCAGCACATTCGGCCTACTCATGCGATTGACACATCATGCCGCCAACCCAACGCCGGTCCCCGTAACTTACAAAAACCGCACCACCCAGCATCGCCGTGACCGCAATACCAAACCCAGACTCTGAAAAGATACACTACTCGAAGAGCCCCCAGTCAGGAGCAAGATCAGTCTCCACAGCGCAAACCTATTGCGCCTCATCACCGCTCTCCCACCCGATCAACGTCACAAATAGCAGCGAAGCTGCCTGCCTACAGCGCGCCCAAGTGGAGGCGAATGTAAATACTATGCGTGCTCATGTATGCATGCACTGTACAACGGTATGTTGACACCCGCGCGCGCGGAAGATTACATCGCCCCCATAGATCGGGGGTAAAATGTGTCATTTACGGAATTTCACATATAGTGAGGTGTTCTAGCTCACCCACGAAGCCGGTTCACTCACGGAGTTTCGTGCTTATTATTACGGATAAAGATATATGTGTCCTTATTGGCCGAGTATTACCTCCTCACCTAATCAAACTGGAGAAATAGAGCCTCCTACTATGGTTGTCCGTATCCCATAATCTGGTACGGTGTCGGACAGCCAGAACCAGCCGGCCAGAGCAACCCCCGACTCCCCTTCACCCGATCGACTTTCAACAACGCAACACTTGTCCAGAAATAATGTTCTTTTGTAAAATGGGTCTAATCATGGTTGTAAACATCCCCATGAAAGGGGATTTAAAATAATTAAGAACTGGCTGCACTATGACCTCTCAAACATTTGGTGCAATCTGCCCGAAAAAAACATAGCTGTGAAATAATAACTTTAATAACTTTATGCCAAGGCGGCCAGATTAATTGGGATAATTCTTACCCCATTGGGATGATTAGATGATCATCATTTCCCGATTAGGACTAGTTTCTGGCTTGAAAAGAACATGAGGGTTGATTTTGACTGTCCGGCGCTGTACTTAGATGCTGTCTATCTCGAGACAAAACAATTACTAAAAGAGGAAGGGTTGGAGCCAAATAGGTGTGTGATCCAGACACAAGACATGCCTGAAAATAGGACACCTGAATCAATAGGCAGCTTTAAGAGACTATGGGATATGTGAGATCAAAAGGTCCTAAGCTGGCGGTCTATCTTTTTTTTTTCCTTCCGTTCTTTATTACTCCTTTAATGTAAGCGATGAGACTGAAACCTGGCTAGTTCCTTGCAAGCTTACTGCAGACTTCCTGATTGGACTGAAATCTTGCTGACTGAGCTGGACAATTCCGTTATATGTCACTTCCTGGATAAACTACTAATCGGGAGAACAGAACAGAATCAGAGCGCCCGCTTCGGTCGGCTAGATTGTGTTTTGATGCGATCGCTCGCTCTGTTCAGATATACGCTCATGGCGCGACAGATACGCAGAAATTTTAACGCCGCATTCATATCGCCTCGACACTTATATCGTCATCCCCAAGGCTTTACCGCGACACCCCGCCGACCACTCCAAATTCTATAAAGACTAGATTCCACCCACGATAAAAGCTCTTGATGCATGACCTTAATGGGCAAAGATCCGACTAAGGGTTCAGACCACTATACGATATAAGGAGACTCAACATTATACGATTTAATTACTCCACCACGGGCGAGACGCAGCGCTATCTACTTACACATATCTACGTGACAAGTCCAGTTAAGCTAGACCGCAACCACCGCCTGTTTGGGGAAATGCCAATGCTGAGCGATAGTTCTGTAGCTTTTAAACTTGTAATATTGTAAACCGGATTCCGCCATTGAAATGATCGATGATGCCACTCAAGACGGCGCAGAATCCTACCCTATTTATACACGTTAACCTATGCCAAGGCCCGCTTAATACTACTCAGACAACGATAATAGAATAAGACGATCAACCCAAGATACCCCCAATAGAAAAGCGCCCCCATAGTCCTGCTTTCCTCCATTCTAATTCGACACGTAACCATGAACTCAGAATTGCCAAGAACAGCTTGTATCATACTATTGTCCTGTAGCCTATTTCTTAAGAGAATGGCCTGCAGCCATAAACCCCGCTTATTCTCGTGAGACACCCAATAGTAAGCGTGTCCTCACAATACTGACATTAGTGTGGTTGCAGACCTACGCTCCCACACCCTCGGTACCTTTTCTACGCTTGTTTCTCGTTATTCACCATACTCAAGATCACCACCCATCACTCAGATATCCCTGTTCCTCGACTTAGAAGCAGTGTCCGTGCTTTCAGTAACACTACTCCCTTCCCAGACGTCACCGAATCGCTAAAAACCTCTCTACAGAAAAACCCCGGGAAAAGTCATAGGGTAGGTATCGGTTTAGTCTTCCCTACCGTTGTCGCTTCGGAGGTCGCCCCGAAGGGCGGACCGGTCCCTCGACTCAGATGGGGCCGAGCGTTCGCGACGGCTTTGAAGTTCTCATCTAAGAAATACCATGGACGGTGTTGCGAAATAAGCCGTTGCTGCTTTTGTTGCCTGCCAGGGTTGGGATCCTCTCGATAAGCGCCGCAACAACATCTCGCGAATACATCGCGAACCTTCCATTCTATCGGAAGTTTTTCAAACGACAGTTCTGCTTTCCTACAGCGATGACTTCGAAAGCGTGAACTTGTCCGACCATTTATCAACCGCTCCTCTCCGAAAGATCCAGACCTTTTGAGACCGAATCAACCGCTGAACTGCTGGTCTCCGACGCCATTCTGTCGGGCGTCTTCAGAACAGATCCTCGCCGACTGCGCCGAGAAGTTTCTTCCGCGTAGGGCTTCTAAGATCCAGCTGCCCGATTTCGCGCCAGGCTAATCCGTTCGCAAGGAAACCAGAAGGTAATAGAACGGCGACGCCCTGCTTGACGAAATGCGATTGTTATACGATACCGCAGATTGGTAGAGGTCTTTCCATTTCTTCCTCGCCTGCAGCCAGGCCCATGTAGGATTCGGCGCGCTGGTTGGTCTTTTTCTGTTTGGCCATCTGTCTGCGTGAACGGCGCCGGTAGTCTTCATTTAATCCCTAGTCCGTTCGGGTAATCGCAGTTTCAAAACGCCGATATTTAACTGCGTTCCTCTGTCGGCATAATGCTCCTAGGAAGTCCGCGAACCGCCAGATATCTTTGACAGCGCGTTATGCGGTCTGTTCGCATTGATTCTCATCGAATGAAGTACCATTTTGAAAACGGTCCACGACTACCAAATACGTTACGGAATCCTCGATTTCTTTAAGGCATTTCTACTACGAAATCCATCGAGATATCGGTCCGCCAAGGCTTAACTCAGGGGTTGAGGAAATGGCTGTCTCCGACGCTTTTACTTCCCAAGATATATCGCAAGTCTTGACGAAGTTGGCTACATCCGCGACATTCCTGGCCACCAGTAGTTCCTTTATCGATCAACTCTGGTTTTATCCTTCCTAGATGCCTGCCACGGCTGTCATGATTTCGATGACTTGTCTGATCACAGAATCTTAAGACTACCCAACGCCCATCGCGTGGCCTCATTCGATCCCGGCCCATTCAGCAAGTTCAAGTTATCACGCAAGATCGCTTCCCTGTCCCAAGACTTCAAGGTTTATGCGTCAGAGAGGTTCATCCTGAACACTCTCCGAACCCATTGTCTGTCCTGTTCATACCAGTCTTGAATGGCTGAGGCAGCTCTACACTTCAGATGTCAGACCAATCGATCCAAAGCGGCCCATTCTTCTTCGGGTTGCCGATAATTTCAGCCAGTTTCTACGTCCGCGATTTTCGACAAACTGTTCTGCGCCGAAGAACTGTTTTACGGGTTGTTCACGACATTCTCTTCCATAGCGAACTCTGGGCGCCTTGTGAAGATCTGGCTTGCCATTCTTTTCGCCTTGCCGGTAACGCGATCCTGAAAAGGGTGCTATCTTTTCGCCCATCTGGCTTGTCTTCTCGACAACTTTGTGCGAACATCAGAGGTTCTGATGATCCGAATGATCTGGATAGGAATGTCTGCTCTTCCAGCCAATGTCTCAAGTCAAGAGCAAGAGAAACTATGGCGAAAGCATCTCCTTGTCATAGATCTCGTAGTTGACCTCTGCCTCGCTGAACTTGGCGAGAGTGGTAAGCTACCGGGTGTAGGATACCGCCCTCGAACACCTGAGAGAGATCGCGCCTCGCCCGCCGCCGTGATCAGTTTCATGACGCGTGTTCGTCATTATAATGCCGTAAGACGCAGATGCGAACCTCTTCTTGAGTTCGCCGAAGCGCTTTTGCTGTTCATCGCTCCATCGCCATACGGATCCTTTCTTCAGGAGATCGGTCATTGGTCGACAAATCTTGAGACTCGCGATAAACCGTCAGAGAAGCGAAACCCGAGGAAACACCGGTTCTCGACCTTGGGTGCCAGAACCACTCCGCGATTGCCTTCACCTTCTTAGGCGAGACCTGGTTCCTTTTTCCTGATAGTACGAATCCCAGGAATTCTACCTCCGTCTGTACCATTCCGCTTTCTCGGCTCTCAGATAGGTTTTTGTCATAGCTGTCTAATATTTCTTTACGACAAGAGTCAGATGCTTCTCCTCTAGTCTTTGAATATATTAAGATATCATCCAAGTAGACTACTACGCCTTGATCTAAAAGATCCTGAATACAGATAACCACGACCTAACGACGCTTGCATTTGCTAGTTCAAAAGGCATTACCCTATATTCGGTTACCAGATTTCGCTCTGAAAGCTGTTTTCCATTCCTCGCCAAGAAAGCAATGCTAATCGTTGTAGCCATTTTTCAGGTCTATCTTGGTGAAGAACTCGCTTTCACAGATCGCCAACTCTGTCACATGAATGGAGTAGCGATTCGATCAGAATTAAGATTTAAGCCCACGAAAGTCTACGATAACCTGAGTTTCCCATTGGCCTTTTTTACTTAACAGGATAGATGCTGCTGCTGGACTGGTGAGGGACTATTTTGCCAGAGGCCAAGATTTCGGCCCAAGTACTTCCGAGCTTTTTGTTCCACTGTGAGAGCCAAGATAGATCGTCCCCATGAGGCTGCTTTCCTTCCATAAGTGAATGGTGGTCCCATTCAGAGTGATCCGGTAGTCGATCGGCCTCCTGTAGAAGACGCCGATGAAGTCCTGATACTCCACCCAGATAAAGACTACAATGGTAGCCTCGCCACCAACGCCTTCGCAAGGGGTGTTGCTCGATCACCATCTGTTTTCGACGACCTCAACAGCCTGATGACCAGTTCTTCTGGGTCTTCTTTCAGGGCATACATGGTCCTGAAGATCCTTCACTTGAAATGAATGTTGTCGGCGTGACCTTTTTCTCGACCCTTCAACGATAGAGAGGTTGACGCCCTCGAGCCCATCGATGTGGTATGACGAGGTCTTCCTGCGAATCCAGCCAACCTCACAGATGATGTCTCTGTCTAAATTGTTGCCGACGCGGAGGGTAAGAGGTTGAGAATGCGGGTGCCGGAAGAAAGATAGGTACCATCGGCCTGTCTGACGATGAGAGGCTTAGGTCGAGGTTGCGGATCTTGAGGCGGTGGATACAGTTCCAGGACATAACCCAGTCCTCTGTTCATTGCTGTGAGTTAAGGCTGACTATTTCTGCACAAGCTTGCTGCTTCCAAGAGATCTCAATCTTCGCATGGCTTTTTGGTTGTGAAGACATATTCATATGTGAAGGTATTAGAGTAGGTGGTTTTTTGTTCTTGGGTATGAGTGGGTTGATGTTGATGGATCTTGTTCTGAGCGCGGGGCGAGGGAGTTTATATAGAAAATTCGAGCGTTGATGAAGATCATTGTACAACACTTACGCGCCAGGCGTTTCGGGGTGTGACCCCATTCTCAGAGTGTGTATAAAGAGAATTAAATTGCGCGAAATAACAAAACCGATATAACATAACCCGATCCCTTTGAAAAGTCTTTTTCTGAAACAACATAGAAAAACCGTAACACCACATAGAATAAAACCCATAAAAATAGAAAATACCCAATCAATTTAGTCTTCCAAATTCGTGATCCTTGCCCTAAATGCCTGCTGGTCCCACTTCCGCTTTTTATCACCCCCTTCTTCCTTTCCTCCGGCGATACTCTTTCTTCAGGTTTGTCAACCGGACCTTACTTTCGCCACGTTAATCCTTCGCGGGTTATCTCTACCACAACGGAAACACTTTCCTTCCTTCTCGACACTTCTTTTTTCCTCCTACGACACCTAAGTCATCCGAAGTTTTTTGAGCTGGCTGGCCATGGAAAGTTTTCCGGCGATTTTGTTAGCGATTTTCGCCATTCGCTTTTTTCCTCGCGAGGTTTTACGGTGTCTTTGCCTCGCAGGATCTCCTTTCGAGCTTTTACCTCGTGATCCTTGCGCCCGACTTTTCGTACCCACGCTAACCATTCCACAAAGTCTTCTGGTTCTTCAATCGCATTAGAGAGCCGTTGTTCCAGCTGAGAGCTTTATTCCTCGCAGGATTATGATCTTACGACGACATTCAACTCAAGGCCCCATTCCAGGTTTCATTCGCTGATGAGTCGCCGATTAGCTACCTGACTTTTATCCATCTTCTGCTTGGCCTGCTTCCTGACTTCGCGTTGCCATATTGGAAGCTTCCTGCTTGAACCGCTCCCAGGTTCCAATGCCGCTCAACGCCAATCTCTCGCTGAAGTTCCGCCAAAAGTTCGGCCAAGACTACCGTGAACTCGGCGGATGCCCACATGATTTGGCCATTATCCCAGTGGACTTTCTTCTGAAGCGCTAATTAAGATCTCCATTTGGTCGATCCAGAGTCTTACGCCCCGACGGCTTTTTCCGGAGAATGGATACTTTCTGCATACACCTGTGGTGGTGCGAGGGGGGTACGAAAGCGTTTACGCCTTTTTCTCCTCTTTTTCTTCTTCGCGATCTTGCCATGGGCGTTTCTTCCTCCGGCGAGCTGATGATCCGGGGTGGCGCCTTCCTCAAGATTGCCTCCATTGTTACCGCCCCCATTTCCATTGCTCCCACCTTGGGCTCCCTGGTTCCCTGGCTGTCCTTGTTGGCTATTATGCTCAAGGTTGGATCCGGGGGCTTGGCCTTGGCCTTCAGGGTTCTCACCTGAACCGGGGCCAGCTGGAGGGGCGACTGGTGGTTGGGGAGGCTGGCCTGAACCGCTGCCGCCTGCACCTGTTTCTGGGGCCATCTCAAGGGCGCAAGAGTAGATTCCGCAGACGATATACATGACAAGAGAAGTTGCCGAAGCTAGTCAAGCCGAGGCAGTCTTCGAGAGAAGAGAAGTGACAGCGATATATTGGTAGAATCAAATAGAGATAGAGTGGTTCTACCCAGACAGATACCGACGAACAAGGTAGTAGATAGATACGTAAGACGTCGTAGCGAAAGAAGAAGAGAAAGCGAAAACATTTAACGGTAAGGTGAGAGCCCCTATAATACCCAAGGAAATCCGGCGATGACTAATCCCCAACGACTCACATCACAAGAACCGAACAGAAACCCAAAGAACACGATAGAACCCTCCTGACTAATCCACCTCACAGAACTCCAACGACTCCATCAACCGATCCATGAAAGAATTTCTCCTTCAAGTCACAGCCCTGCGAGCCTGAGTCCTAACCTTCGTTCGAGCTGCCCTGGTTTCCGGTATTGTGCGAAGACATCGATCGCGGCGTATCGCTACAGGGCGGCGGGTTCCTGCAGAGGGCCACAGATCCCGGCCCACTTAACAAAGTATTGCGCCGTTATTCCTTGTTTCCGCGAGTCCAGAATCTCCTCAACCTCATACTCTTCCTCCTGCTCGACGATAACGGTGGCGTGTGGTTGTACCCGACCAGACGGGATCCCGCGCAAGGCGAGATCCAATAGCGATATACATAAGACAGGATGATCTTCACGCCCGTGAGGTCGACTCGACAGTACGGAGAGAGATGACTGCCTTGATGGGGAACGGCCCGAAATTTTTCTTCCAATCGAGCCTCGAATTACGGGCCATGGCGGATGTTTTGGCCGGTAAAAGACTACGTCGCCGACACAGACGGCGGAGTTCGCTGCTGGCTCCGCTTTTGCCGATCCTGCTGGCGGATGTGCTACAGAGATTCATGTAGCTCCAACATTTTCCCGAAGTTTTTTTTGGCGCCGGCGGTGGTGTTTGACGGCTTGATTGATCGTCAACCGAACCGGCGTTAAGTTCATAAGAAGCAGAAGCTATGGAGGCGGAGACCTGGTTATTAGCGGAGAACTCGGCCATAGGGAGCCATTTGACCCAGTCGTCCTGTTGATAGGACACGAATTTCAGAGATTGTTCCATCACGGCATTTAATCTTTCGGTTTGACCGCCGGTTTCCGCCGGAAGGCAGTGACATTCTCGCATCGATCCCGGTGTTTGAGTAATTCTTTCCAGAACTTGGCAGTGAATTGCGCATCGTGTCCGGAGCGATGCGAGGAGGCCATGGAGTTTCCAGACGTTCGGAGGAGATAGTTGAGTCGACATCCCCAAGGCCGACGGTTGTATCAGCAGAAGAGTAGGTGTCGATCTTTGTCAACCGACCTACGACACTATAATTAAGGTCAGATCCTTCACTTTCCTAGTCCAGTTATTTAAATCCATCGACACTTCCTGCCAGGGTTGTTCGGTATGGTAGAGGTCGGCACGCCGAAGCTTTTCCGCTGATGATTTCACGACAGGTATGGCAATTCCAGACGAAGGCCCAATATAGTTCCGCATGACGGGCCAGTAGTAGTCTCTGCTGATGAGTTCGAAGGTTTTCTCGCGTCCAGGGTGGCCGGCAGAGGGAGCATCGTGGTAAAGTTTCAGGATTTGAAGTTTCAGGGGGTCATAGTCGGGGACGTAGAGGTTTCCCCGATAAAGTAGTCGTCCTTCGTTCTCGGTGCATTCGGCCAAAGATATTTCCTTCGATTGTTGCTTGCCTTTGTTTCGCATGTCTAGTATCTTTTTCGGGAATGGGTCAGCCTTGTATCCTTCGTCAAATAGTTTTTCCAGCTGAGGCGCTCTTTTCAATGCGGTTCGCTTGATAAAGAACCCGCCAACAAACTTAGCTTTGCTTCCAAATTTTCCTTCTTCAAGACTAAGAAATGTCTTTCATCCTCTTCAGCGAGATCTCCGATCTCCTCAAGGCTCTTATTTCCCGCCTGCTTCCCTGGCCTATATTCGATAACGGTTGAACCTCGAAAGCGATTCGCCCAAATAAGGCTTGCCTTCTAAGTTGTTTGCAGACTCATGGTACTCGAGGTTCGGTCCGACATGACGGCGATCGGACGCGGCTCCTCGAAGTTCCCGTACGCCATTCCTCGAACGCCGGATGATTGCTAGCAGCCCTTATCGTAGATCTCATAGTTGCACTCGCAGGGGAGTGTTTTTGAAAAATAAGCGACGGGTCGGGCGACATATTGTCATCAGATGAGAGAGATGCCAATGCCGAGACGTAGTCTGAAGCCGCCAGTTTCCAACGATTTCCTTCTACCGGGCAAGAATAGTGCGTGGTGAATGCTTCCTCGAGGGCGTTGAATGCGACGGCTTCACTTGTCCACGCCCATGCCTATCCTTCTTCGTCTGCGCTTAACGGCGGCTGTTTGAAAACCCGTCAGATACGAACCGGGCGTAGAAATTACGAATCCAAGCGAACGCCAGACGCTTTGACCGCCTTTTAGGACTGTCCCAATTCTGAATCAGTATCCACTTTCGTCCATTCGACGCCGCTTCGATAACGGCATCGGCGAGGTACTTTTGTATTAACTCGATTTTTCCGGTTTTAGCAGTATCCCATTGGCTTTGGCGCTGGCGACTTTCAACGCGCTTGGTTTCTTCGAGCGTCACTATAAATCGTGATATCATCGAGATAGCAGAACAAGTCGAGGTGATCGCGGACGCAAATATCACGGTTAACGCGAACGCAAGGCATGAGTCCGGCAAGATTACCGCAGATTCAAAGCCAGATCGCGAAAGCGTTTTCCATTCTTCGCCGCCATTCGGATCTTATTGTATCCTGAAGGTCCATTTGCACCACTGGCTTTGAGAATGATCGACGAAGCTTTCCTTGATGAGCGAAGGGTACCGATTCTTTATCATGTTAGCTCATTTAGGCCACTCAGAGTCAACGAGAGACGGAGAGTTCCGCCTTTCTTCACTTAACAAAACGGGGCACCAGGGAAGAACTAGCTCAGATGAAGCCTTTTCGCTGTTTCGTTCCAGATGACTTTGGAGGACGATCAATTCATCGCGTGACACGCCAGATAAGGGTCCAAAGCTATTCCTTCCTTCCTCGAGGGTATTTTGGTCAGAAGGTCCGGGCGAGCCAAGCATCCCGTTAGCGAGGTTTCGTTAAACATACAGTAGAATCCTTGATAACGCTTTCAGATCTTATTTCTCCAGTCGCCCTTCGGGTTTTCGATACTTACGATTTCTCCACATACGCTTAAAGATCTGAGTTTGTCCTTCGGGCGAAGCGGCAGAGAGCGGCGGAGCGAGTGGAAGCGGCGATTGCTTGACAGGGCGGTTTGAGACGCAGACTTGCTTTTACAAGATTAATCAAATCAGATGGTGTTCTCCTTGAACCGCAGAGCATGCAATGAGCCAGTGATTCCTAGTACGAGGGTAAGAGCCAAGTTTGGTGACGAAGAAAGGAACGGTTTCCATGGTCCTCGATGACATCGGCAAAGAATATAAAAGCGGATTTGACCAGAAGATACGGCCGCCCTATGACTTCGGCGACGCGAGCGATTTGAGCGGAGGAGAAGTTGTTATAGCATACGAACGTTTCATCAACGAACGCGAACCCGAGCAACCAAGATCAATCAACGCCAGAGGTTTGAATGCGAATTTTGTTGTTTACGATTTTACAAGAAGAACAAAACGATCACCATCCAATTTATCCTCCACACGACGCTACCGGTCAGAGATAGAGAACGCAGCATACGAAGAGAGGATGGGTTTGCCCCTTGTCAATTTTACCAGTGTTTATTTTTAGTTCCGGAAGTGACGACGGCGATGGATGCGTATTCGCACAAGGAAAATACAAATACGGGATTCCATGGCTAGTAGCTCATGTCAAGCCTGCCGCATTGAAATGCCATGCAGGAAGTTCGGCCGACCGATCCCAGTTCATCGCTGACCAAGGTCTCCTTCTCCGATGGCCTGAGGAGGCTCAGAATTCCTCCACTTATTTCGGCCGAAATACGAAAAGGCCTGTCATTGCTGGAGGACCTCGATCTCATGTATGCGGTCAAGGCAGACGGGCAGGAGAGATAAAGAGGCGGAGGAGGTCGCAGTTGCCAAAGGCCCACAGTTCCGGGTTTTCCTGGCTATAGGTCTCCAGAATGTTCCTGAGCGGACGAGTATGATGGCGCCAGAATACAGATCGGCTTCCATTTATTGTCTCGCTCGAATGGGCTCGACGGATCTGAGCTTCATACCATTGGTCGTAAGTCGACACTCATATGGAGGCCAGATTGCTGGAGCCATGGCCGAGACGAGATTCATGGCCAGAGGCGGAGGCCGGCACTTTACCTTACTGGAAATATTAAACGAGAGCAAGATACAATCTTGTTATGAGTCACATGGACACAAGGCCATGAGCGGGAGAAAGAGGCTTTCAAGGCTTGCAGAGGTAGACATTCTCAGAGAGGAGTGACAATGAAGGCGATTTAATTACCAGTGCGGTGAACATATTCCTCAGGTTTCTGGACGCCATTACATTAAGGGTGCGGGCTTTGACCTTAAACCAGACAACCACAGACGGCGCGGATGACGACGTTAACGTAATCTCACGTACAAGGCATGAAGATTCAGAGACGATACGCGATAAAAGAGAAGCTGTCGAAGCTAGTCGCGAAAGGCAGCCGTCTTCGAGAGAGAGAAGTTGACAACAGATATATCGGTGAACTGCCAGAGAGAGGTGCTCTACCCAGACAGATACCGCGTGACGAACAATGCCAGAAGTAGATAGACAGTAAGACGCTATGAAGGAAAGAAGAAGAGAAAGGAAAACATGAACGAAGCGAGGGAGAGCCCCCTATAATACCCAAGGAAATCCGGCGATGACTAATCCCCAATGACTCACACCGCGCAACCGAACAGAAACCCAAAGAACACGATAGAACCCTCCTGACTAATCCACCTCCGCGTAACCCAACGACTCCATCAACCGATCCATGAAAGGCCAGTGGTTGCTCCGCAGCCGCTTTACGGGCTGTTTCCCTCATCTGTTCCATCATTTCTTCCATGGCTCTCCTCGCGCAATAATCGCTTCACCAACGAGTTCGCTTGCCTGGCCGCCTCCAATTGCTCCAAGTATTGCTATACCTTCTGGGACTTGGACCATCTCATGAGCTGTTGGATCCAGTTGGCCAAAGATAGTTATGTGCTTCTGTTCTTCCTGCCGCCACGAGGACCCCAGAATCGACCTGCTTCCGGTGACTTGGCCGAGATTCGCTGGTCGCGTCACCGCATTCAAGGAGATAAACCCGTCATGGCGCTTCGTTTCTTCCTGGTCCCATTAATTTCATCTGCAACTCATGGATGAGTCTCTGCCTTTTCGCTAAGTGGCGCTACAGCTGAAATATTTCGATGGAAGGGAGGTCTTGACGCCATATGGAGGTTCTAAGTCCGCATGGCTCAGCTGTGAACCACGCCTTCCGCCGATTTCGCCCGATGATTTCTCCGGCGGTGCTCGATGGCGCCTCGCTCCATGTCCAGATCCTCGCTTGCCGCCCATTACCCCGGACCGAGGGTTTTAATAGACGACCTCGATTGGCGCTCTAGATGGGAATAGTCCCGGTAGTCCCCTAGCATTATGATGGCTAGGATTCGCCGGGGCCGATCTGAAGAGTCGCCGATCGGCGCGTCCCGATCCCTCCCAGAATACCGCCGACAGCCTCGACTATACCTCGATCTTCACCACGATTGAGCCTTCCATATTGTAGTCTTCCTCCGATCGTTGCTGATGACCCTCGACATCGCTAAGTTGCCGATTCTGAGCCGCGGTGATCTTCTGCACCAGGCTGAGCGATTTAACTAGGGGACGGTGAGCTAATCCGCAGGATTGCTGCCTGAGGGTGACTTTCGATAGGAAGAGTTCAGGAAGTTGAGGATTTCGCCGCGTTTCTTCGAACGCAAGTAGTGCCTGCTTCGAGAAGAACCCGGCCAGATTCGGCGATCCGCAATAAAGATGTTTCGGCACTGCCTCTGCGAACGGGCGAGTGCAAGTTATAGGTTGTTGATAGCTGCCGTTGCTACTGCATAAAGTACCAAGTATCTGCTTCAATCAGACTACTTTCTTATTCTTCTACTTGAGAAAGCACGATGACTATCCGTCACACAAAAATACTTCCAAGCCGAAGAGTTGTCTTTATCGAGACGCTGATGATACGCGATCGTAAAATAATAGAGTGGATAAGGTACAATATAGTGTGAAACGCCAACGCTAAGCGATAGTTCCAGCTGTTAAACTTGTATTGTAAACCGGATTCCGCCGCTGATCGATGATGCCACTAAGACGAGGCAGAATCCTACCCTATTTATACATGTTGGAACCCATGCGCAAGGCCCGCTTAATACTACTGGTACAACGATAATAGAATAAGACGATCAACCCGAAGATACCCCCAATAGAAAAGCGCCCCCCCATAGTCCCGTTCCTCCATTCTAATTCCGATACGTAACCATGAACCTTGCAATTGCCAGTAACCGAGTTGTATCATACTATTGTCCTAGAGCTATTTCCTTAAGTAGAATGGCCTGCAGCCATAAACCCCGCTTCTATTCCGTTCCGGGTGAGACACCCAATAGTAAGCGTGTCCTCACAATAGCCTGATACTAGTGTGGTTGCACCTGGTGCTCCCACACCCCTCGGTACCTTTCTATGCTTGTTTCCTCGTTACCCGACCATACTCGCATCACCACCCATCACTCGTATTATCCCTGTTCCTTGACTTAGAAGCAGTGTCCGTGTTTCCTGTAACACCGCCGCCAAGACCACCTTACACTCACCCCCGCCTCCGGGAAAGCAAGAGAAAGCTAAACGCTGGACAGAAGCGGGAGCGCGTCCGTTATGCGGTGGTGCCGGGTCTATCGGGTTGCTGTTTCAATTCGCAATGGCGCTACTTATTGGTGCGGGGTATGGTCGGTTGATGTTACATCCTACAAATGCGCTATGCGGGTATGTCGGGAGGGACGGGCGGGTTGGTGTTGTAGTTGTATCGTTTGTGCATTGGGGCGGTGATGCTGGTGGGGTAGTTGGCGGGGCTCGTGCGCGGAGCTGTGGCAGGGGGCGGCGGAGAGAGGTATGGGGGGTGGGCGCAGTTGCTGTAGATTCTGGGTGGTTGGGATTCGTGGGATGGAGGCGCTGATGTGGGAAAAAAAGAGAGTGTTATTAATTACCAGTATTCTCGTCCAGCGCCAGGTCAGAATACCTATAAAGCCTTACCTCCACGACCGGTACCAGCGCGCATACTCACTACTACCCTTCGCCTACATAGCAGGCGACATAGATAGCAAGAGCCAACAGTCGTGGGCTTGGAATTGAGTTATACGGGGATGTATTGTGACACTGTCGGGGTTCGACGCCAGTTATTGCAGGGATGTCTTATCGACAAACATGTGTACCTGCATGAAATGCGGCTTGGCCAAAATCTAGCGTGATGTAACCCTTTTGTCGATCGCGGGCGAGCCAGGATCAACATCCCACCCACAGCACTCACACATGTAGACTCCACAACCACCACACATCTTCAATTTGCATGCCCGAAGCCAACAACGAAAAAGCAGTCGGGCTTTGATGCGCAGCAATGGCAGGCGGATCGCGTGGGCGGAATCAAGGCGTAAAGTTGTCAGCGCAAGGAAAGCAGCCGACGATGATGTGCAGGCCTAAAGAAGCTACATGTTCCAGACTGAGAATCTGTGCTACTATGAAGAAATTACTGCACGACAGCTCCGGCCTTGGGTGGTTGCCAGCCACGTGCGCGTCATCCACTACACCACCCCGAAGATCAACGGCGCTCGTTCCCGTCGTTGTACGATACCGACATTCACTTACAATCGCATACTCGCATCGATCAGCATAACTCCCGCGTGTCCGGGATCTTTGATCCCTGACGAGTAACTGTACTATTTTGCACCGGAACTAATCGTACACCCAGAACCCCAACAAACTCAGCCGGCGCAGAAGAGCGCTGAGGGGCAGCACCGTTTGGCCTTTCTGAAATTTACTGGTTTACTACGACCAGACCCGCTCATAGAAAGCAAGGTCGGAGAGTATGGGGACTGCTTTAAGATTAAGGCAGATGGGAGAATTTAATAGCGTTACACGCGCCCTGCTCTTGGCGATGGAGGTAGGCGATGGTCGTGTGAGTCATCGGACATTTCAATATGAGGACCTCTACAATCTTCCAACCTCCTCCGGGTGGGTTGTCGGATCGCCAAGCGCCCGGTTCTAAAAAAGGAGGCCTGTCGTGACATAGAGTGGTATATTAAATGACGAAACGAAATTTAGGAAAATTTAAGTACGAACTAAAATAAACATAGGCGTAAAACAAGAAACAAACGAAAATAGGACTAAAGGTAAAAAAGTTAACATATAAACCAAGATGTGAAACATATCCAGAAACACAATCTCAAGAGAGAACACAAAGATGTGGACAATGAGACTAAGGAAATGTAGACCACACTATCGTTGTTAATAAACCAACCTAGCTATTTGTTGCCTTAAGCTTGATCTGACCCGCCCACTATATAAAACGGCTGATAGCCTATAGATCTCTTCCTGCCTCGCCAGTAGAAGAGCCCTATCCACAATTCCAACTAAGAAAAGGTGAAAAGGTAGGGAAGGTGAAGTTACTATGAGCGGTCATAAGTTAGTGTCTTGATGAAGCGGTAATTCGACGAGTGGGGTAGATGGTTACATACCTCATCAGCGGCTATACTCTCGAACAGAAGCTGAAGGACTGGGTCCGTACACTGGACAGCTCCGCCCGCTTCGCCTCTAGCACCCTCACTACCGCTGTGTGGCCTTTCTTACGCGCAATGGCTAACGGGGTTCGACCTCGATTGTCCTTGGACTTCACATCCACTCCCTCCCTCTCTAGCAGCAGCTGTACCACCTTCTCATGGCCATACTCCGCCGCCCAGGATAATGGGGTCTGACCATATGTATTATCTTTGCAATTCACATCCACTCCCTCCCTCTCTAGCAGCAGCTGTACCACCTTCTCATGGCCATACTCCGCCGCCCAGGATAATGGGGTCCGATCAGTTGTATCCTTGGAATCCACATCCACTCCCTCCCTCTCTAGCAGCAGCTGTACCACCTTCTCATGGCCACTCCTCGCCGCCCAGGATAATGGGGTCCGATCACTTTTATCCTTGGAATCCACATCCACTCCCTCCCTCTCTAGCAGCAGCTGTACCACCTTCTCACGGCCATACTCCGCCGCCCAGGATAATGGGGTTCGACCTTGATTGTCCTTGGAATTCACATCCACTCCCTCCCTCTCTAGCAGCAGCTGTACCACCTTCTCATGGCCACTCCTCGCCGCCCAGGATAACGGGGTCTGAGCAGTTGTATCCTTGGAATTCACATCCACTCCCTCCCTCTCTAGCAGCAGCTGTACCACCTTCTCATCGCCACTCTCCGCCGCCCAGGATAATGGGGTCCGATCATTACTATCCTTGGAATCCACATCCACTCCCTCCCTCTCTAGCAGCAGCTGTACCACCTTCTCATGGCCAGTCCCCGCCGCCCAGGATAATGGGGTCAGACCAATTGTATCCTTGGAATTCACATCCACTCCCTCCCTCTCTAGCAGCAGCTGTACCACCTTCTCATGGCCACTCCCCGCCGCCCAGCATAATGGGCTCTTACAATCTCTATCTTTGCAATTCACATCCACTCCCTCCCTCTCTAGCAGCAGCTGTACCACCTTCTCATCGCCACTCTCCGCCGCCCAGGATAATGGGGTCCGATCATTACTATCCTTGGAATCCACATCCACTCCCTCCCTCTCTAGCAGCAGCTGTACCACCTTCTCATGGTTAGTCCTCGCCGCCCAGGATAATGGGGTCTGACCATCTGTATCCTTGGAATCCACATCCACTCCCTCCCTCTCTAGCAGCAGCTGTACCACCTTCTCATGGCCAGTCCCCGCCGCCCAGGATAATGGGGTCAGACCACTTGTATCCTTGGAATTCACATCCACTCCCTCCCTCTCTAGCAGCAGCTGTACCACCTTCTCATGGCCACTCCTCGCCGCCCAGGATAACGGGGTCTGACCAGTTGTATCCTTGGAATCCACATTCACTCCCTCCCTCTCTAGCAGCAGCTGTACCACCTTGTCATGGGCACTCCTCGCCGCCCAGGATAACGGGGTCTGACCTTCGCGATTGCAAGAATTTAACTCTTGATTTGAGGCGTGCAATAGAAGCGTGTCAAGGTATTGTAGCTCGTAATAACAGGCGACCCAGAACGGGCAAACCACCATATCATTGTATCCGCATAAAGCAGCATTGTCATCTGCTTTCGTAATTGTGGAGCCCCAAGCCTTATAGGGCGCGGAAGAGTTCAATAACCTCATACAAAGATCCTCTACTCTCCCAGACTTAGCCTCTGATAGACGAACATGTGCCGCCCAGTTCTTCGCGGCGTAGGTGTATAGGGCTTGGGCCGGTGGTTCGCTCGCATGGTGATATAGTAACGTTGTAAGGCAAACCTCGGCTATATATGAATGGCAGCTCTTTTTCTCGTATTCCACCTGCACCTGGGAAAGTAGGAACTCTTGGACAGAGAAATGCGCGAACCGAAAGATGTCCAGAGTTTTGTCATTTATAACAAGGTTCTTGCAGATTCCCGTAATCTTTGATATTGTCCAAAGTCCGCTCTTGTTCAAGCTCTGCTTCCCTGGCTCTACTGCAAGAGCCTGGATGACGCTTTCCGTTGTACAAGCTTCCTGCGCATATAGTAACCACTTTAGGATATCTTTTGCGACCCGGTGGGCATTGGGGTCCTGCGCCCTAATCCTCTCCATTATCTGGAGGTAGGTTTCGTTTAAGGTTCTTGGCATCCGATCGAGTGCCTCTCGCACATGGTCCGGGGTTTCCGCAGCGCACAATGACTCGATCTGCAGGTTAACCCACATGAACCTAACGTGGGCTTAGTCAAAGTTCGGAATATCAATGGGGGAACGTTCGATTTCTTACATCCCATTCGATTTAGACTGGAGAGTGGACTTTATCCTATCTTTAAGTTCCAGTTCAATCTTTCCGTCAAGTAACAGTGCATAGTCACAGGGGAAGTTGTTCGCATCGCAGCGTCGCTCGAGTTCCACGTCAATGTAAAGATTGATATCGGGGGAGTTATCCTTTGCGTCGATATAATAATTTGGACCCTGAGAAAAAAACCGGTCGATGTCAACGTCAAATCTACTGGTCACGACGATTTTGACCCGTGTAGCCTTCTTCGCAATGTTATGCAATGAAAAAAATAAACTGCTGCGTGTTTCTACATCGCATTCGTCAAGTGCGTCCACAATGATTGTTGTTGATTGGTACTTTTCGGAGAGTTTGGTAATTAGTTTTGCACTCTCCTCTGAACTTAGATTGCCCCTTGCAAATCCATTTTCCTCCCTATCCTTGTAAATATTATCAATGAGTGTGGGAACCTTGTTTTCCCGTACCCTCTTGACACCGAACTGCTTGACGAGTGCCCGGAGAATTGATTCCGTGCTCCTTCTGGTGGGTTCCTTATAATTGCAGTAGAAATATGCTACAACGTGATCGTTGCTGGTTGATAGATCTTTAAAGTTATCGACGATAGAGGAACTATACAGAATTAGTACGACGGTCCGATGGATATTAGGGCGGTCGGTCCTACGCTAGGATTGTTTTACCGAAGCCGGCTGAGTTGGAGTGTTAAAAGATTTCTGTACTGCACTTGGGAGATATTGCTTCCTACCATCTGCACGTAGCCAAAGAATTGAGTTCACTTCTGACTCAACCCACTCCATATACTGCTTGTTCTTCCGCAGCCAGGAGCCTGTACCGTCAAGGCGGCGCTGTTGCGAGAGTAGGTGGTGACTCTCATACTCGACGCTTGATAGCCAGCTCAAGATCTCTTTCCGTCTCTCCTCTGTCTAGCTTAGCCTACATCTCTTATGGAAGGGGGCCTTTAACCTCTACATACTCTCGACTTTGTTGTATATAATTTCCACCACGCGCAATGTCTCCGTGATTGGCTCCTGTATTTCTATCAAAAGCCCTCGCAGTTTCTTGATATTTTTGTCTTGGTCTTTGAAGCGATTAGTGCCTCGCAGAACGAACCCGGGAGATGCTGAAAACTTACCGAAACGATTTGAGGCAGAGGCTAAACGGCTATTAGCACTTTCCAAACACATCAGTGATGAAGCAGGGCTGCAAACCTTCTTTCTCCGCAACATCTATCTTGCGGACGAGGTCCGTTTCATTGGATCTGATGTCGCTCAGCAAGGCCGGAATTTCCTGGGAAAAGCTTCCCATGATTCGACCTAATAAGATTTAAATAATCACTATCAATAATGCGCAAGGATTATTCCCTACCTCCCGTACTCTGATCGAGATAGCTGCTAGTTTTACGGAGATATTTCAATATAGACACATAGAGAGTAACAAAACACTCCTTGAGATGTTCTGATATGTCAAATTCGGTGCTGCAATATAGCTTCTCGTATATATCGCAGCAGCAGAGAAGTTTCACCAGGTAATCCAAACTTTCAGTTACTGAGCACATCAGATTGACGTATGCAGTTCCAGCCTAAAACAGTCAACAAAAGACACATAAACTCTGAGATTCCAATATCTCTACCTGGAGAAGCCCTCGAAAGCCTGCCCACACTAGGGCGACGACATCTGGGTTGTGTTGAAGGGCAATGTCACCAATTGCTGCATATTTATTTAGTTGCATCAGAAGATTATCAACGATGAAGACCTTCCTGTCATCCTTTATAATAAACCATCGCTTATCGTCGCATTGTTTCTTTCTCTCTGTCAAATCATTGATGATGTTTTTAACCAGTGAGCCTTTAGGAAATATCTCATCCCCTGAGCGGCCATTTCTTGGCACTGGCAATTCTCTAAACGCCGCTTCCCATAGAGCTGACTCCTTCCTAAATGATCCAGTTAGTCAGGACCATCGGCGATGCTAATAAGATTGGGTATATACTTGTCGCTTTGAGCTTTGGATGGCTGTGATTCGGGGGTTGTTGGGGCGGTCATAGTCTCCGGGATATCTGTAGTAGGTAATGCGAGTTGGGTAGCAGTAGGGGCCGTAGAGGTGTCCGAACCCGTCATGGAGGATTTGGTGAGAGTGAATGCGTTCTCCCGAGGCTGGTCTGAAGTGACAACTGATGGAGGAGTAACACTAAAGAAGTTCGGGTGTTAGCCTAACTGGGCCTCGTGAGCGTGGGTCTCTAGAGACCGTCTGTCGTGCTAATACTAGATGATACCTACTTCTCGGTCTGAGTATCGAACGGTCGTCCTTCGGAGAACTTGTTGCCAGCCACAAAATTGGTCGGGCGAGGTGTCTTTGCCACGGAATCAGCGCCCGGGGGTGTAGAGGTGCCCGAAGATGCTATGGAGTTTTCGGTGGGAATGGATTGATTCTTCGAAGGTTGGTCGGGAATGACAACTTGGGGAGGGTAACCGGTGCTAGAGAAGTATATGGCGTTAGAGTTGCCAAATATCAGCGAACTACATCTCATTGTCATACCTTAGGGCTATGTCTTGTGTATTTTGTCGCGAGCTTGGATTGCCCTCAGACACCCGGGCATTGTCGGTGCCGTTCCCCTGCCCCTCAGAAGTTCGGCTAGGCTTGGAGCATATACAACCCATCGGTCGAAATGTCTTTCGTATTGATCTTAAATTTCCTTTGTGAGAGTTTCGAGAAGAGTGGGTTAATTGTTGGTTAGATGTGTCGTAGAGTATGTTCAAAAGCTCGCGATATGGGTGAAATATGTTAGGAGAAACTGAGAAGCTGAGATCGGGTAGGGACAGCGCATCACCTCTACGGCCAATAGGTGTGGATGCCGGTTTCTCACATCGCGTATATAGTCGCACTCAGTAAACACTCTGGCCCAGCCATTGAGTGCAAATGCGCGTACTTGTGCGCAGTGCAGTCTTAATTGGCCATGCCGTGAATATCGCGGAGAACTATACCCGATCCAGATTGCCACTGACGCCACATAATGCGGACTGCGTGATAGTGCTTACTTGCATGTCGCATAACTAACCCCCCAGAGCCAACGGGGTGAGCCTGCATGATATAACAACTACCTAGAGTACATACATAGGTAGTGGATGGTTTACCTATTTAATTTCATTTCCGTCTAGGCAGCTGCAGGTGCTCGTCAAGTTCAAATATCTCCATACATTAGACACTGCACAATCCGAGAGGTCCATAGCTATTGAAAACTGAGGTAACGAGGGCGAGTGTTATCCTTTGGACGGAACCACCAAAGCAGTGGTCTGGGAGTTCGATCACCCGCATACTCTAGTAAATCCTCCCCAGAGATTGGCGAGCTCCAGAATCTGAACCCTGGCTGTGGCACACAGATCCCTGGCATGCACAAGAGCGAGAACAGGTTTCACTGGCTGCGAATACATACAACAATGCAAAGAATAAAAACACAAGCAAGTAGAGTAGGTAAGCCAACGCGAAAACCTAGCAAGCCAAGACACAGTGGTGTCGAGTTAAAAATGGGGGCAGAACCGAAGGATGCGGAAACCTCCAAAAATCAGATTGAAACATCTGCACACAGTACTGAGCCAAACATCACCATTTCCTCGTACTCCACAAACCAACCTTAATTCTAGACACCAATCCCGCCCAACGAGCCCCACCGACGCAGACACTCATCTCCCTCACTCCTCCCCGAACCGTGGACCCCCCCCCCCCCCCCGTGGCGTGGCACCCCGCCAACTGCCCTATTCTCCCACGAACGCCCTGCCCACCGCCACCACATGCAAAAACCAAATCGCAGCGATCAACCTTCATCCGGAGGTGGTCGCCTTGGGGGGCTCATGGCGGCGATCGGTCAATAAGCGCATCAAGGACAACCAGCAACGATGACGGTCACACTTGGTTCAACGGGATGCTCAGTGCTGGTGTCGGTACACTAAATAGCGGTGCGGTTAGCAACCCCCTCCCCCCCGGGGTGGATGGATACGCGTATCTCGTGGAGCATGGTGCTCGCGACGCTAACAACGGCTCCCACTCCACTACCGCACCGTACAAAAGATCCACCACTCACCACCACGCACCGCCGAAACCCCCGTTGTGGCGAGATAGGCGCTAGACGACGGCCGCGCAGCCAAGTACGACCACCGCCGTCCCACTACATACGTCACCCCACCTATCCGAGGTAGACAGAAACGCCAAGACAAGGCTACAACCTCGCTCCCTCCGCAAATGTGGCCGCACCACAGACAACCCACTGCCGAAGATGGGCACATTGCGGCCACAGTGCCTGTAGCGCGTTGTGCTGGCTAGTGAATGAGTATGGGAGTGGATTTGCAGTGTTTATAGTGCTGTTGTGAACGGAGATGCTGTGGGTCTGTTTGGCGCTTAGGTGATGGGAAGGAGGGAGGTGACGTATATAGGAGTCCGGAGGGTGCGCGGGGGGAGGGGGGGGGTGGACTCTGTGTGTGTGTGTGGGCGGGGGGAGAAGGAGGTTATGTTGCAGTGCGAAAGATTGTGGGGGGAGGGGGGTACCTAGAATATGCCGGGAATGCTGCGGTGTGGGTGTTTCAAGGTGGAGGGAACGGCGGGATGTGCTTTGACTGTGGTCGGTCGGTGTTGTTGCGCCTCGATGGATGAACCATGTGGTTATGCCAATAGACAAACATTCATCCGCAGGCGTCGGTAATATATATAGTAGCAAGTTCGTATAATAGGGAGCATTCTTAGTTTATACATATAGGTGGTCTTGATATACACATTCCTCATATCAGTGCGTCCGCATGGAGTCCCCGCCCTCTGCGATCTACACATATGCCACCGTGGTGAGGGAAGCGGTATGTATATCCGAAGTCTTGTATTGTACGGTCTCTGCGTGCTGGTGATGCGCATCACCGCTCGATCCGCCCTTGTGTCGACTTTATCGGTTGGCGGGAGTGGGGGTTGGGGGGCGTACTTGCCGGGTACGTCGGCGGTGGGATCAGGCGATGAATTTGTCCGGTTATCTGTTGCTACGGCGGTCATGGATGAGCAGTTTAAGTAGATACAATACCGAGAGACATAAGACTCACCGCACGACGCGGGGGGGGGAGGGGAGGTAGTGCAATGCCATAAATCCCCAACGTACCCGTGACACTCTGAATATAAGAGATCCTCCGTCCCACCCAGCTTACCGGCACCATGCGGCCAGGCCTAGGTACTATCCGGACAATGTCATCTCTACCAGACATGTCAAATCACCACCACCATCAATACCACCAACACCATTCACAACACCCACATCAGATACCACCACAACCAGAACCCCAAACAAAGTCAGCGCTGAGGAACAGAGCCGACAGCTCGTCTGATGATCACACCCCGCCATGCCAATGACGGCGGAGTTGCAAGCAGGGTGTGTAGTGTATGAGATGAGATGGGGTGGGTGGGAACCGCGGTACTGGAAGTTCCTTCCATGGTTCGCTACATGCTATCCATGTCCGCAGTGATAGTACCCTTTCATCCATTTTCAAGACCCATGGCAACTCGTCCCTCACCACGCAACACCCACTACCCAGCTAGAAAGAGCTGTCGGCCGGCCGACGGTAGCAAAAACTATCTCCAGTCTTTACGCAGAAATCATCGATCGAGTCGTACTTTAAACGGTCCTCTTTAGATCTAGTTGACTGCGGCGCGCGCGGTTTCAAAGCGAAGAGGCGAAGGGATCCCGATGGGCAGATAGCTAGCTATCTCGATGAGATAGAGTACAGGCCACATGGTTCTATTCCATCTTCTACGGAGAGATCAGGAGTGCTGCGTGCAGTAGATCTGCTACCTGGGCGTGCATATATACACGTATCGAGGTACTCTACCCCTGCCCCCCACGCAGACAAAAGGAACCTACGCCACGGAGGAGTCTCCGCAAAGGCATAATACCACACTCCCTCCCCCTTCCCACCCCATCCCAGTAATCCTCTCAGCACCGGAAGCGCTACTAGTCACCACATCTACACCCTTTGCCCTCAGGCAGAGGAAAAAGGGCTTTCTGAGAATTAAGTCAAGTCACAGCCTATCACTCGCCCCTTGCCCTCCCCCCCCCCCCTTTTTCAGATCACTTTTTTTTATTTTTGGTTTAATTCATTAATTGGATATAAAGCAAATGTCCCATGGCCAGGAGATGTGAATAGATTTGGCAGAGCTACTTTGTCATTTTTATGAATTGACCGTGTATAGACCCGGGGTGAAACTTTTAACTTTACGCTTCTCATTCTCCAGCTATAGATGTCCCTCTCCCTTCTCATCATCCTTGCCATCGCCCACTACCATCATCATCGTCGATTGTAACAATGTAGGTTAATACATCGTGCCCATTAGATAGTCATCTCTAACAGAGGGGGCGGCAGCAGCGGTAGTGCTGGAACAAATACCATACATAGAGCACGATTCGAAACCAAACAAGAAATAATAAAGACAAGGGAGTTCATATACCTCCAAATGAGTCACTAGTCATTTCCTAACGGCTGCCATATAAATGAACGATTTTATAGTAAAAGACACAGATGGATTTGTCACATTACACAATAAACGACTTTTGTAGTCACCTTTCTTGTTCTCCTAGAGATAAGAAAACCGACCTAGCGCGGAAGCACCGCGCTTTACACTTACAATCCCGATGTTGGGTTATATGTGATGGGGCTAGTTTCAGCGTGCTGGGAGCTAGGCATCGCCACGGGCGGGCGGAGATCGGCGCAGGCCTTGGTGGCGTGGGGTGTCGGTGCGCATGGCTGCGTGCGACATCGCGCTGGAGCGGGATACTATTTTAGCTTCGTGGCATCAGAGAGGTTTCGCAACGAATATTTTAAATTCGGATACCGCACTGCAAGTGCCTGTTGCGATTGGAGGAAGGACACCGTAGTGAAGGTTTTCAGCGGTCGCTGTACAATCTCCGCGGCTCTCCCTACAGCAGTGGACGGGATTCTCTCCTCGGCGTCGCGGCGCGGGGAGGAACGCCCCCAACAATAACCCTCCCCCTCCCCCACCGCACGGGCCCGAAGCCACCCACCGCCGCCCACACACCCCACACCCCACATCCCACACCCCACGCCGCCCGAGCACACCCGCCTCCACAAGCCCACCACCGGCACAGAGCCCGCCCACTCCCGCGCGGTTATACACAACACAGAGCGCACCCACCGACGTCATCCCGCCAGGAACGTGTACCACGCAGAGCCGCATCCCAGTCTCGCGGGAATGCATGCATGCATGCAGGGATTAGTCATGATCCGCCCTGGTGACACAGGTACACTTGTTACCCCGCGGTCTTGGCGCGGGGTCGATCGCGGGGAAAGCGATGGGAGAAAAGCTAGCCGGAGCGAGGAGCGGGTGGGGCGGGGGAGGAAGGAAGGAAGGGAGGATGGATGGATGAAACAGCTGGGAGGCTGCAGGCTGGTTCTGGTGCGTGCGCGGAGCTGCGGCGATACTCTCCACCCTCTACCCACCAACGCAAGCCACAGAGCGGAATCCTATCACCACCCGCACCCCCAGGCCCGCGGCCGTCCATCATCACAGACATCAACTCGCACCCCCCTACGACGTGCCACTGCGCCGCGGCGCATCTAGCCAGGCGGCGGTATTCACGGTACTATGTGCGACAACGGGGGATCTATATCGCGGGTGTCTGAACGCTCGCTGTATATATAGCGTCGAAAAGCTCGCCGTTCACATGCGGCGCCCAATATCGCTCCTGCAGGCTATATAGCTCGACGGAGGCCCTGGACGCGGCTGCCTTCAAGTACCCTTATCCCCCGCACGCGTACCGCTTCTTCCGACTCATCCGACCCCCCCCCCTAGGGCAACTACCGCTGCGACAAACATAATCCGCACCACCCTACGGGAGAAGCTAAGCCCCCCAGCCGAGTACACAGCGGAAACCTCTACCCTACTCCCTCTCTCCGCGCTGCGCGCGGGTTTCATAGTCTCACAATTCCCGCCCTCGATCCCGTCTCGTTCCCATTCCCATAACGCCCTGCTGGCCGACGACTTGCGGACAATCTTGTACCTACTGCACCGGCTTGCTAGACTAGAGGTTTATGTACACGCGACCCGCCACCTGGCCATGGGCAGCCCCTGTTGCGGCGGTAGCCAAGAACAGCGATGTTGCCGTGACAACACCGACTGCTGCTGCTACGTCAAGCTTGGAATCTCTGTACGCAATGTTTTTCTATCGGGGTGCGGGAATGCGCGGCCCCATTGGTGGCGGTAGAGGGCGTTTTAGGTGTGGTGGTGGTGGGATGGTGGTTTTGGCGCCTGGAGGAGGTTGGTGGGTTTGTGGGGTTTCCTGGGTGGGGATTGGTGGATATGGGTACGGAATACGTGCGTTGTAGGTGTAGGATCTGTGCTTTTCATTGTGGGCTGGTGGGAGTGGTGTCCTCCTATTATTGCAGCAGATTTCTCCCCCGACTCCCCCGGCTCCACCGCCACCACTGCAGGCCATGTTAACCCCCCCCCCCCCCCCTTTCCAACACAACCCGGCTCGAGAACCAAATAATAACAGCACCAAACCTAGCACTAACCCCGCAAGCTTAGCCATCATCTCCGTTAGTATTTAACAGCAAAGACAGAAGTCGTGGGGCCAGAGAGAGGAAGGCGGCACATGGGTGCTCGTGGTGGATCGCACATGTACCATAATTAGACCGCCCTGTCTTCTCTCCTCCGTTCTTGGGCAATAAAGGTATCATCTCAGCTACGGGTCCATCATCAAAACCCGAGCCACCTCTGGCTCTGGCCTGGGTATCATGAACCTCGGCACGTATAGGGTCGTGCCTAGCTACACCGTTCCTTGATTCCGGCCTCCTGTGTGGCTTTGTTTGGCGGTTGGTGGGTGCATTTATCGGGTGGTGGTGTGGGGGTACGGGGGTGCGGAAGTGCGGAAGTGTGGAAGTGTGGAAGTGCGGAAGTGCGGGGGTGCGGAAGCCTTCTATTACGGTTCTCGGAAGGGGGGTTCGGTGGAGAACTAGGTGCTTGTAGGGTGGGGGTGCGGGTAAAGCGGGAATATGGGAATGTTTTTTTTTGGCTGGAGGGCGGGAAGGCGAGAAGGTGGGAAGGCGGGGGAGGTGATGACGGAGCCGGTGCGTGTGGTGGGTGTGGTAAGGGGGGTGTTGTGTATGAGGGCTGGAAATGTCACACAGGCGTAACTATTCCCTACAAGTAAGGTAAGTAATGTTCTTACACCCGTAACGCAAGGGGATTTCCAGGGCAAACTCGGCCGTTGCTAGTGTTTTCTGTTGATTTATCCTTGCAGGTCTGGGAAGGAGGGAGGGGGTCGGTTGGTAGTGATCAGGATATTACAAGGTTCTCCCAAGAATGCCCGGCTAGGAGATCCAATGCGGGGGCGGTCGGTTTATTCTGCTCTTTTACCCTAAATGTATGCTCTTTTCCTATTAAAGTTGGTATTAATCCACAAAACGATGTAGAGAATAGATTCGATGAATGTTCGACCCACCCTGCCTGCCTATTACTGGTTTCATTTTTCTTACGAAAGAGCGCCTATTACTCGCTCGCGGGAGGGCAGTTTATCTTCGGACGCCGGGTGGCTCGTCCTCCCCGCACACTATCTCTACCGACTATGGAAATGAATCAGGAAATGCATCTTATATCCACGAAAAATGTTAGTGTGAAATGAATCATCGAAAAGTGTTTATTAAATGTACTGTCTTTAATTAGGAAATGAATCTTATTTTTATGGGGAAATGAATCCGGAAATGAATCTTAAGTCTCATATGTTACTTTAATAAACACATCACCCCTAATCCAAGACTTATATATAAATTATATAAAAGATACAAATTAAACATAATAAAAAGGACTTGGTCAGGGATTAAACCTAGAGAACAGTGATTACACAGTCCGGGTCTTATCACCTAAGCCATTGGTTAATATATAGGCTCTGTACGTTCCCCACAAACCGTATTTAATGTAGAAAAATCACAAGAAAAGGCACAAGAAAAGGCATTTCGGGTCCCGGCGCAGCCCAGGAAAAGGCATCAGAAAAAGCATTATAAAATGACTCTAAAAAATGGATTTTCGCCGATGGAACTGAATCTTTTGTGCCTTTTCCACAAGCGTCCCCGGGAAAAGAATCAATTGATCCGTTTCCCAATGCTCGCTTAGTGAGAAAGCAATCAAATGATTCATTTCCATGGCTGGTAGAGTATGTCTTTTGGATTTTTAGCGTAGGTGATAGAAGGAATATCATCATTATGAACTTTTTTTTTTTTTGTTTAATTTGTCTTCCCCAGCAACGAATGCGCGCAATTCAGGAACGCAAGTTGATACCGGAGCGTCCACCGATGGGGCGCAGTTGGTATCTCCATATATTCAGGAATGCCTGATAGAGCGAGACGATTTCTAATTCTTGATTTTCTATCTGGTACGATAGATACCTACTTAAGGTGTTCATATCGCGAGAGATCTTTTCCGGGGTGCCTTAATTTAAAACCTCGTCAGCCATACACATATCAGTCTTTCGCTATAGATAATAGATACGAAATCTCTGTTAATATTTTTTCCTATACCCACGAGAATTACACTGCTTAGTCACGCTTTATCGGACTATCCAAGGCAGGTTTATGTTCCCCGGGGCAACAAAGACTCTCGTTAAATATGGCCTTGAAATTCTGTCAGGTATGGCAGTGTATTGTTCAATTGAGGGCTGAGCTTCACCTTATACGTGAGTGGTGTCAACTAGAGGGGCGTGGGAAAGAGGTGACAACACTCTTGTACTTTCGAAATCGGATGATTTTTCTTTTATTTTCGCCTTTGCCCTAGTATCTATTGAAAGAGTTCTCCAAAGTGAAATTATGCCGCCGTTATCTTGGGAAAAATAATGGAAGCATGTATCTTGCATGAAAGGAAATTAAAATTGTCAAGATAAAGAAAAGAAACCATAAACGAATATGAGTTCGAAAAAATAAGAAACAGAAAACAGAAAGCAAACGCATGCGTATGCAACTCCACCCACAATACCGTCAAAACTCGAAAAATTGTCTATCTCCGCACAGGGTTGAGAAGAAGGCGAAGTGGTGGCGTACTATAGGGTTAGGTTCGGTGTGAGGGTTGGGTTAGGTTGGGTGTGAGGGTTAGGTGAGTTGAAAGAGTTGGTAGCGGACGCGATCAACTGATTGTAGGTTGCAAATCATTTTTGGTTGACCCGGGCAACTGATTGTAGGTTGTGAAGTTTGGTATGTGGAAGAAATGACACGAGTGTGAATTGAACACGTGACCTTGTGGTAGGTAGAGTTGTGAAAGCAAGAAAATATACTATTGTGCCGCTGGAGTTCCAACGACAATGTGGGAATCCAGTTGGTCTATATATACAGATATTCTAATACCACGTGATTTCCTGCTTATGTAATCCCTGGCACTAAGCCTTGTCTGAAACCCTTGTTCCTTCTATGAGTCATCCTCAGACATGTGCAATTACTATACATAACCGACGTCACAATGCCTAATTTCTACACTTCCTCACTTGCCACATCAGATCATCTCTGACAGTTTCGGTGTGCTGGCTTTTGGTAGACCTTTTCATTATTATGTCTGCAACATTGTCTTCGGTTGGGGACATGAGGAGTTCTGGCTCCGCTTCGAAGTTGTTCACGCGTGTAGTGATAGTGAACGCCGATGTGCTTTGGACCGGTCGGATGCGTGCGGTTCCGCTGAGGTCGATTGAACCTGTATTGTCGGCGCAGATGAAGTACTGGTATTTCTGTTGGAGTTTATGCAGCGCCATTTAATCCATACCAGTTGTCGAACATGCGAGGACAGGGCCATGATTCGCTTCTGTTGGAGATCGCGACTGATTTCTGCTTCCGCTTCTCCAGCTGATTGCTGATTTCCCTAGTCTGAACACGTATCCGGAGAACGATTTTCTGTCATCTAGATCTGAAGCTGCAGAACTGTCTGAGAAACCATCGAGTGTTCTGGATTCTGCAGAGGTAGAACAGGTTCTGTAACGTGTCTATGGGCGAAGTGACTTATAGTGCCAAGGAATACAACCGGCGCGAAGACGCAGTAGAGATATTCGGCGCTATGGACTATGGACTATGGGCGTTTCTACCAGATAATATACCAGTCTGAACCCTATGACGAACGTAGAACAAAAGTAGATTCGCGATTAGGTACAGGAGGTTGCGAAGAGAAAAGGAAAGAAAGGAAAACATGAAAAGGCACGGCGCAACGCCTTATATATCCAACTCCTAGTCCGCTGATGACTAATTTCACAGAACAGAAACCGCAAGAACATAACAGAAACCCTATTACAAATCCCACCCACATCTGCGCAATCCTTCCTCTTCAGACTCGACAACCCGACTAATCAAACCAGCATTGCCGTTACAGATTACTTCCTCTAAGGCCTACCTCCCCAGAGGCTTAGGCTTCAGCGATAACGCCGCGAATCGTTAATAATATCGTAATGCTCGAGGTCCGATATGGTTGCCAAGAGTGTCATTATATCCTCAGATATCGTACCAAATATTCAAACCTTCCCCTCTGTTTCCTGGAATCTAAAATATCCTCGACTTCCCATTCTTCCTCTCCTTCGATCTCAACCGGAGGTGATGGTGCTTGCTGCTGTCCAGGTAATGGGTTACGTGCTTCAGGCGACAGTAGTGAAACGTGGAATACTGGGTGGACTTTCATAGAACGGGGAAGTTCTAACTCATAAGCATAGGGATTGACGATTCGCTTGATGTCAGATGACCAATTCGTTTCCAATCGAATTTCTTAGAGGGCCTCTTTGTCAGGATATGGCGTGTCGATAGGAAAACTTTATCTCCTATATCGTAACGAGGGGCGGGGGTTCGATTCGTATTAGCTGATTCCTCTTGTATCTTCTGCGCTCGAAACATTTCGCTCTTGAGATATTCCACGATATCCTTCATTTCCCTTGCAATACTGTTGGCCTGATTTTGCGCTGTCGTCCTACCATGTTCTAAAGGACCAAAAGACATTCTTGGATTTCCCCTGTAAGATAAAACGGAGAGGTTCTCGTTGTTTCCGGCGACGATTGTTTGTCGCGAATTCAGCCATCGGTAACCATTGAACCCAGTCGTCTGTTGATAGGAAACATAACTCAAGATATTGTTCCATCACGCATTGATTCTTTCCGCTGTCCATCGGTTTGAGGATGAAATGCGTAGAGAACCGCGAAATTTCCAAACGCTTATGGTCGACTTCCAAAATTCCGCGACAAACTGTGTTCTCGATCGGATACAACAGTATCGGTAGTCCATGCAATTTCCAAACATTATCGATATATAGTTCGCCACATCCTTCGAATCCACCTTTAGTTGTTGAGATTTAAATGTCAGATTTTATACTATCTACAACAACTAGAATTGCATTATATCCACCACTCTCGGGAAGATCCGTAATAAAATCCATCGAGACATCCACCCATAGTCCACGTGACATTGTTGGCGGGTTCTTGCTACGACACACACATTGCAGTTCCTGACATACCGACGACGATTTTCGCATTTGTGGCCAATAATATTCTCGGCTCAGGAGTTCCAATGTCTTTGCTCTACCCGGATGTCCCGCGGATGGTTTGTCATGGTGTTCTTGTAAGAGCCTTAGCCGGAGGTCATTGTCAGACGATAGAGCCGATAAAAGTAACCGGCCGTTGTTATCTTCCACGATTCGGCAAGTGAAATTTTGTTCGAGTGGCGTACATCGTTCCGAAGCATAGCGAGGACCTCGTTTGGGAAACTATCAACTTGGTAAGCTTTTGCAAACAACTCCTCAACAGTGGACGCTCCTTCAGCGGGTTCATTTGACAAAGAACCCGCAAACAAACTTAGCTTTGAATCTAAATTTTTTCGCTTCAGGACCACTTGGCTCTGATGCGTCAACCGTTCATCCCCCTCCTTAGGTAGGTCACCTGACCTTCTAGTTAATGCATCCGGTTTTGCCCCTTGTTTTCCTGGTCGAAATTGTATAACGAAATCAAAACGTGAAAGAAATTCAGACCAACGGGCTTGTCGACGATTTAACAATTTTGTCGTCATGAAATATTCAAGGTTTCGATGATCGCTAAAGACTTCGATTGGGAATTGTGCTCCTTCCAAATGGTGTCGCCATTCTTCAAAACATCGTACGATTGCTAGGAGTTCCTTGTCGTAGATTTCATAGTTACATTCCGCAGGGGAATGTTTTTTGGAGAAGAATGCAACCGGATGTAGGATTCCTTCATCATCACGTTGCGATAGAATTCCTGCTGAGACATAGTCGGAAGCATCAGCTTACCACAATTTTCCGATCTGGATCAAAGTGAACTAGTATGCGCTTATTGTGAACATCTTTTTCAATGTCTGAAACGCTTTTTCCCTTTCGCTCATTCAATTTAACATTTTTCTTCGCCGAGCGGTGAATGCAACAATTCTTGAATATCCCAAAATGAAACGCCGATAGAAATTGCGAAATCCCAGAAACACTTGAACATCATGGAGATTCGCGTAGAATTCATTCTAGAACATCAACGACCTTCTTCGGATCCATTCTATTTCCATTCGGAGTGAGGATTAAACCAAGATACTTCGTTTCTTGAACCATGACCAAGCATTTTTCAGGCTTGAGTAACATGATTCTCATCAAGATCCTGTGACTTTTTGAATATGTTCCTTTATGTTCTGTCAGTGTTTTGAATAGATAAGCGATATCATCCAGGTATGCCGCTATTTAATCAAGATAAGCGTCAGAGGATATCATCGATTCAACGTTGAACGAGTGCTATTAATCCAAATGGCATTACCAGATATTCAAATGTCCATATCGAGTCCGAATGCTGTTTTCCATTCGTCTCCCTCCGCTATCCTGATTTGATTATATCCCCATCTTAAGTTCAACTCACAGAAGATTTCGCCTCGACAACTTGGCCAGTGCTTTCCTTCAACAAGAATGGATAACGATTCTTAATCAGTAATTGCATTGAGGCCCCGATAGTCAACACACATAGTCGGAGAAATCCCATCAGCCTTTTTTGACGAATAATATAAAGGCTTCCCGCTGGTGATTCACTATGACGAATGATTCCCTAGAGATTTTTCCTGAAGATAGTCCCAGAAATGGCTTTCAATTCGACTTGAGATAGAGATATATTGGCCCCTCATGGTTGTTTGCCTTCTTCCAACACTATCTTCATATGCGTCGATGAAGAATTGAAGCGTCATACTCTTCGAACATATGGATATAACGGTGAAATTCTTTTGGTATCAGTTGCTCGATGTCGATAGAAGATTTCTCCGTTGCTGAAACGATAACGGTATGACATTCCGGTGGGGGAATCGAGATGCCATGAACAATAACTGCAGTTCCACTGAGTGAACAATGTTGACAACAGTTCCGAGAATCGAAAAACTAAGAATTTTCCTTTTCGAATTCAGAACATCACGACGTCAAGATCCATGATTCCCATTACGATCGGATAGTGTCCTAGCTTCGTCACAAAACATAAGACAAGCCGACGGCCATGAACGTCAAGACATCGACAATATGGGTAATCTTTCCTGACTTGATAGGTCTTCCGCCTATAACGCCTACTATGTAGTATTTTGAGAGGCCATATTATATGGCATGCAAAAGATTCACAATAAAACAGATCCTGACGCTCCGCATCAATAATAAGAACAGAGCAGATAAAAGAGCCTTTTATTCTCGCGAAATAGAACAAGTTACTACAAGTCGATTCCCATCCATCTCCTCCTCCGATAAAAAACCAGAGAACACGATCTTAGAAAAATCCTTAAACGGTCCCCTGGCCAGTTTCACTTAGTGCAGGGACAAATCTTTTGGTCGACTCATTGTCATCTCCATCATTCTCCTCCACTCTCAACGCCGCCTCATAACCGCTTCGCTGATTTCGTTGCCCTCGCCAAGCAATCCTCAACCATACGTCCAACTCTCCACAAGAAAAACATCGCCCTCGCCTAAGATTTCTTCGCAGGGTGGCGACGACGCCCTCCAGACAGATCCATCGCAGACATCACCTCCCATGAACGAGGCTGAGTTTCAAGAAGAGCATTGGCAGCTGGGCAGCAAAGACGAGGAACAGGAACAGGATTCGCCGGCGTGACGAGAGGAGAAGAAGTAGCAGTCCAAGGCTTTTTACTCTCGCTTAGCTTCTGCCGCCGACGGCGATTGTCCAACCGCTAAAAGATCGCACGATTCATCGCTGCAGGAGTTTCGCGATGGATCATGGATTCGCTGTTCCGTGACATTCCTTCCATCAAGGCCTCAATCCGGAGACCTCATCCATCCCTCGACTCAGCAACAGCATCGCTGAAATTCAGCAAAATAATTCCAAGAAGGCTCGATTTCATGGATGTTTCGAGGTTCCTCCACAGACGATCCGATCCGGCCCCAAAAGCAGTGTCCAAAACTTCATAAAACCAGAACATAGAAGGCAAAGCGATGCCTTCTTCTCCAACATATCAGTAGAAACTGGCTGGCAGCCACGCCTTCCAGTCTGAACGCATGTGATAGCTTTGATTGTAACGCTGGTAGAGCGATCGCATTACCCAATAGTTTAATTTCATCTGTTGCTTGAATAGCCAGAATCGTCATGATCACGATCCCTCGAAATACTTCTGCGATCTGAAGCCCGACCGATGAACAGTGGCTGCAACAGGTGCTGCCGGGGTACAGGTATCTTCTTCTCCGATGAAGGCTTCATCAGAATAATTTCAGCAGCGGCCTGTTGAGCTCTGGCAGCCGCAAGTTCTGTTGAAACATTTCTCGCTTCTCACCTCCTCTGTCATCTCCTGTAACTGCTGATATTGAGCAAGCACCACGTTAACATCATGAGAAGATAGGCTTTACCCCGACCGCATTATCGACTTCAAGGCTAAAAAGGTTTGGCAGATTGCTGAGCTTGTCGATAATCAATAGGGCGTTGTTCACACGACAGATTACGCATATAGATTGGCAATAAAAGTGACGCAACCCAACAGAACGTGCCTACATGTGACTATAGTGCGAATACAACCGGCGCAAGACGCCAGTAGATATTCGGCGCATGACTACGGACTATGGGCGTTTCTACCCAGATAATATACCGCCTGAACCCTATGACGAACGTAGAACAAAAGTAGATTCGCGATTAGGTACGTGAGGTTGCGTAAGAGAAGCGAAAGAAAGGAAAACATGAAAGGCACGAGGCAACGCCCTTATATATCCAACTCCTAGTCCGCTGACTAATTTCCGCCAGAATAGAAACCGAAAGAACATAACAGAAACCCCATTACAAATCCCACCCACCCACAAGAATCCTTCCTCTTCAGACTTCGACAACCCGACTAATCAAAACCAGACGGTTACATATGCTCCAGTCTTTGCCCGCTGAGATCAGAGGCTTCGCTTACGCTCATAAAGGCCTCACGGCCAGCATTTATGAGATTGAGATAGTCAGAACGGTACGGATGTTCTGGCCTTTGCTATGCATGCATACGAGGATTCTATTATGAGATCAGTTTCTCGATCCGATCTTCTGCTTCTCCTCACAGAGGCTGAGTGCTCGTTCGAGCGTTCGACTGGTCATAGCAGTTACTCATTCCAAATTTGTTTGGTGATTTTGTTGATGACGACGTTGCGATAAGTAATATACCATTCTTTGTTATCAAGTATTTCTATTCCCAAGATGAATTTCGTGATTACCGAGATCTCGTACATTCAAATCTGCCTTGAAGAGTTGTCTGATTTCATTTCTGAACGGATGTCCTAATATCACGATGCCATCTACATACACCGATATGTAGAATTCCAGATCTTATGTGAAGACACATTACGGCCGGTTTTACTTGCATTTAATCCTTTCCGCTGGCTGAGTCTGCTAGCAAGCGCACTATTCACTTGAGCTGATTGTTTTAGTCAGATATGCATTTCCTAAGTTTTACAAACCTCATGTATTTTGCCTGTAGCCTTCAGGCAGTTCCACGTAGATTTCTCCTCGAAGATAATCAGATAGGAAGGCCTGACTTGACATCCATTTGTCATGGAAATTCAACCGCAGCTAGCGCTAGTAGAAGTCGAGGAATCGTGATCGGGCAACGCGCCTCATCGTAGTCTTCGACATCAGATGGTGAAGTTTTACGTATCCAATTTCAGACCTTTCGATTGTTCCGTCTGCTAGGTTTTTACCTTGAATACCCATTTTCCTTTCGACCATCGCTGATTATGGTCATTGTCGATTAATGTCCCAGCGCCTGCCGAAATAAGGTTTTTTCTCCTCAAGGTTTTTTCCATAGGCTCGATCATCGCCAGCATGGCTTGCTTGAAGGTTGCTCAGAACGATGATATAGGTGAGTTTGACACGCTCAGATTCCTTGTCTAACTCATCCCTTATTCGCCCGCGATCCGCTTTTGAATTTGGCCGATCATCATTGTTCAGTTATTTCCTACCATCTTCTTTATCGATTCGATATAATCCGTAGCGAACCTTTGTTGTTTCTGGGCTTATTTTTTCGTTATATATTCCTTCGCTCTGTTTCCATTTCAACCTTTTTGTCCACTTGCGGCCAGATGCGATCTGATCTTCTATGGGAGGAGGAGTTTGTGCAGTAGAAAGCAGGCTGTTTGATTTTGAATTCAGATAACCGATATTGTAGTGGTCCATCCAATTCTTCTTTGTTGCCTGTTGTCCCATAGTGACAGGTTGTTTTCCTTGCTTGGAGCGACCGGTAATGGCTGTCTGCTTAGTTCCCATGATTCCTAACGACCCTAGTATTTCCTGATTCTCCTTCCTTATTATATCTCATGAGGTTATTGCCCAGGAATGGGCCTCGTAGTTCTGCCCCCTACTACCTTCTCAGAAGGTTTTTCTTTTGCAATTGACTCGATTTTGGGTCGACCTATCTTCTGACTCAGATTCGCTGTCTGATGGTGCAGTTGTCGCTTCTATTTCTGGACAGTGTATTCAAGTTCCAATCGAGCATTTCCGATTCGTGAGGAACGCGACGTCCCGACTTACTACTAACCTATTTTATGAGTGCTGGAGATTGGCTCTGAAAGATCCGATAACGATTCCTTCATACGTGCTTAGTTTGCTTCCTGCTGGCCTAGAGTTTTCTGGGACGCGACATAAAGATTTTTTTCCCGAATTGTAGAAAGGCGGATACTAGACTTTGAACCTTTTGCGCTCAGAGGGTCTTTTCCTCGAGCATTTCGATGTAGCCTGTTTTTGGAGATAGACAGCTGTTGAGTATGCTTCCCCATAGTGATTTAGGATGGTCCATGATCACGACTGACTATCATGTTACTGGCCCTATTGAATCATTCTGCTACTCCGCTTGATTCCTGAAACAGATGAAATGGTTTTATTTCATGACTATTCTCGCGAAATAAGTAATCCGCTTTTGTCTTTGCTGATGTATTCACCGCCGCCATCGGTTCTGAATCGCAGTATTGTAGATCAAACCTGCTTTCACGCTAAGAACATACTTTTTACGGCCGCATCGCCTTTTGCTTCTGCGAAGTATATCCAAGCCGAAGTCGAAACAGAATAAGCCGATTTAACGACATGTAGTATTGAGACTTCCGGCGATCAGTATTCCGAATTTTCCAGAGAGGTCTGAATGGATCAATTCGAATGGTCGCTGGGATCTCATACCTATTGGTGCAGGTTTCTTGCGTGCATTTCAGATAAGACATTGACTGCAGAGCTTGATTTGGGAGGTAGACGTTTGATGTCTTCTTCATACAAGTTTTCTAGTGTCGCAGTATGGCGAAATGCTTGGTGCCATTCATCGAAGAGGTCAAACGAACTGTATTGCTAACTACTTGTACATTCCAAAGTCCCTTTCCAATTTTGCCCAGATTATTCTTCTTTCGCGACCAATTTGTTTCCTCCCGACTCAGTTCTAAATCCTTTGTCGAAAGATGGTTTCGAGACCAATCCCACATTTCCCAAGGTTGGGACCAAAGAGCACGTCGGGCGGCGATAACGGATGATCTATCTCCATTGGGAAGCGCGGATTCAAACTAGCGCTTCCCATTCCGCGACAGCGTGGTTGGTGCCATCAGCTGTTCGGACACCGCCGTGTGGTCGGATGTTGATGAGTTGGTCAAGGGTGCGACGCGAGAGGTAGCTCCAGAATCATGATACAGGTAAGGGGCAAGGAAGGAAGTGTCGCGCCGCACTACGAAATTGCGCGATGAGTCATTTACTACAACCGATGCTTAATTATCCTCGCCTTTTCTCCTGTTTTTTCCTTTGTTCTGTTCTGTTCTTTGAGCTTTCTGCACTCCGCAGACTCGTGGCCCTGAGACGGTTGGTTCTGCTTGCACCGCAAGATTCTCGCTGTCGCTGAGGCTTCTGCATGGAAGACTTCTGTTGTTGCTGAGAGGGTTTTCTCAGGTTCTGTAACCGCTGGAACGCTCTTCAGATGCGACATCCTGTTTAGTCTGGATGTTGTCGACGACGCTGCTTCATCGATTTCGGTAGAGGCAAGTAGGAATGCCGCCATCGCTCATGGATTTGGTGAGAGGTTGGAGAGCCTGAGCGAGCTTGTGGTCTGCGCCTGGCATCTGGACTTGAGAGTGTTCCAGTTCGCTTGAAGGTCTCGAGACGCTTTAGGTGCTATCATTGTTCTTGCAGATCTTCGCCTTCAGAACACGGTATGATCGTTGTATTTGGTGATACGCGATCGTAGAGGTCTTTGAGCGCCTTCCAAGTGTGGTATGCGCTTTCGGCGGAGACGACTGTGGGTTGTATATCTTCTGTTACGGCTCCTATGAGAAGGCTGTGGCTTTGTTTTTGGGCCTTCCGTATTTCGGCCGTTGAGAGGTCGGTGTCATTTTCGGTAGGGGATTCGATGTTCAACACTTCCCACCAGCCTGCAGCATCGAAGGTAATCCTCCAGGCACCGGCCCAAGTTTGGTAGTTGGATTGTCCCTTGAGTTTAGGGAGTCCATCAAACTTGATGCGCATGTTACTGGAACCAGTATTGTCCGGCGTTTAACCTCTACTGATTTGGACAAGCTTTCTCCTGGCTTGATCCTGCTGTATACGATGGTTGTTTGAAGTGTGTTGAGTTAAATGAGGTATGGTGTTGTACGGATTTTATTTTAAGAAACCCTACCATAACCTGAAGTTTAGATTTAAGAAATGACACGAAATGTGAATTAACACGCGACCAGAGAGAGTTGTGAAAGCAAGAAAATATACTATTGTGCCGCTGGAGTTCCAACGACAATATGGGAATCCAAATTGGTCTATATATATATATATTCTTCCACGCGATGTAATCCCCAAGACTAAGCCTTGTCTGAAACCCTTGCTCTTCTATGAAGCCATCCTCAGACACGCCAAGAATTACTATACATAACCGATGTCGCAATGCCTAATTTCTACAGGTTGCATATCATTTTTGGTTGACTCGGGCAACTGATGTTGATTGCAAATCACTGGTAGTTGACTGGATAACCTTATAATCCGGGGTTGGTTGCGGTTCCAAACCACAAGAACAACCACCCCTACAAAGTGAAAGCTCCTTATGGCTATACAGCGACTGGTAGGATCAGGAAAAAACCTGTCAAAGGAATTGCTCCTCTGGCAGTTCCTACCCCGCAACCAGTTCTGGTAGATAATCTCCAAAAACCCGAAAAGTTTGTTAGGTGTCCTGTTACCACCTGCAACAAAAACTTTCAGCACCGGGAGGATCCCCACAAAGCTGTTTGGCAACATCTCCTGCATCATGCAAATAGCTTTGTAGGAGACCCAGCCCACAAGGCTGCATATGCTGCTATCAAAGAAGAAAGAAAGACAGAAACCGGTGAGTATGATTTCATGTTCTATTTTTTTTTAATATTTACTAATTACTTTTTTACAATGATAGGTGATAAGCAAACCCAGCAGAAAAGAAATTCGGCTAGATAGAGAGCATGAAATACTAGGAAAGCAAAGCGGTCATCAGCTATAGGAACAGCAAAGTGCAAATTTGAAATTCAGCTGAGAAGAGCTGGAGAATTTTCCGAGTAGGCGTTGAAGAAATTAGTTGATGATAAGATTATGGAATGAGATTTAAATAATTAGAGTCACGGTTGAAGAAACCATAAGAAATTATTAACCTGTAAAGAAAACTCTTATTACTTTTCGCGGGCATTCAAGTTGGTATACAAATATAGTCCTATATTTATTCTCCATATGCTACAAATTCAACAGCCTCATTGTTGTCATATTCAAATCCAATATCCTCGTACACGCTTGAGGGAGATATTTTCCTATCTAATTCGCCTCCATCACTTCTTCGATACCAATCTCCACCATCTATTCCATCAAACCCTTTAATATCCAACTGATTATCTTTACTACCGTCTACTGCTAATGATAGTCCTATATTCTGAAATGCTTTCCTAATAATATCTCCCTTTTCCAAAGCAAATTCATACCAAGCATCGCCGACACGCCAAGTTGTGAGTATTCCCCTTTCCGATACCGTCCATTTATCAATATCTGAAGTAATAATAGCTTCGTCTATCAAATCTCTTATTTTATCTTTTAAAGGCTTATTGATTGATATATATAAACATTGAAGTAGGCTTGTACATCCAGCTAGGATTCGACTCGGAACGACATCATGATTTTTTAGCATTTTCAGTACCGCTAGCGTTTTATGTGATTTGCAATTATGAATAGCAAATAGACTTGGTCGTCCACCGAGAGTAAGTAGTAGGTGTTGTTCAATATATTTGAGAAATAGTTGATCATTCATGTATGCCTCTTCATTGAATTCAACAATAACACCAGAGTGGTATTGAGGTGGTTCCCGTAGAACGAGGCTCCCCCTGCCGGTACCGTGGAAGATGATCAAGGGTAGTATCCGGTTGATGCCATCTACAAAGATGCTGAGTAGTAAACTAGCCTGTCGTTTATCCCAAGCACTCCTCGTCTCCTTAACCCAAACCGTTCTTGCACCGATCGATTCGTATTTGCGGCCATCGAGATATTCAAAAGGCAGTGGTGTTTCATCAAGGTTGCATATATTGCTTAATAGGAATCTTCCAAGAGCTCTATTAAGCAAGATTTCCATCCAATTGCCACCTGGTATTTGTGAATCGCGGCGGTTGAATTGTATCCAATCTACTACCAGTACTCGGTAGTTTTCTGACATTTTCTGGGCCTTTTTTGTAATCCATCGTAGACTAACCTGGAACCGTCTTAAAAACGCTTCAAACCATCCATTTGAGAATCGGAATACGCAATGGTTGGCCTTGGTAGTGCGGTAGATGTCACGAAATATTTGATTGGAATGAATTCGAAATCAGCCTCTTCGTATTGGTTGACCATTTTCTCTTCTGGATAGGAATAGATGGTAAAGTCTTGTTTCCAACTCGGGCCACTTGCAGATTACTGCAGCTTCTGTCCGCCTACTCCAAATCCCGCTTGCAAACCCTAACTTTTCAATTTCCTCCTGTTTCCGAACCCAATTGCTGATTGTTCTCTGTGGGACACCAAATATTTCAGATGCCTCCTGCCGTGTTGGCTCCCGTAGATATGATTCGATTTCAGTGTGTACAGGTATACGGTGGTGGAAAAGAAATACTAGGATCCGTATTTTTTGTCCTTGACTCCATGTTCTTTCTGCTCGCTTGATTGCTTTCAAAATGAGGGTATGGTCCTTGATAGCTTTTGGTTTAGGACCCCGTCTAGTGCACGGTGCAATAGCAACCTGAGTGGCAAGAGATTGACAATTGCTATTGACTTTACTGTCACTCAATCATTGTTGTACCACGTTAGGCATTGTAGTGGCATTCTTGGTAATTCAAATTCACGACAATTTTCATTCTTTTACATCGGATCTTCAAACGGAAAAATTAAGCAAACGGCAATGTTTATTTTGTTATCAACACAACAAACGGAGGTCAAACTACGTCTTTTTATCCTTGCAATCTGAAACCAACAACCTCTAAATTAAACTCATGTTGGCAGTGCCAACAACCATGAGGAATCACTCGGTTTCGCCCAAAATTGACTTCCGGCATGCAAGGCGTCCCCAGAATCCTGGGCCGGAGATAGCCAATTTTTCGAGTTTTGGCGGTACCCCACGCCCCGCGGTAGAAGAAGCAAAGAATCCCCACCCTGGCCAACATACCACCTTTTAACGACAGTACACAAAAACTAGAAATCAGTGCAAGTGTATATCTCTCAGAGACGATATCACTACTAAATACATAATTTTCCAACCAGATGAAACGCGCGCAAATGAAAAATCCGGTCCTGTATCCTTGCTACTCAGCTTCTTTCATCACTCTATTCAACCAATTATTCCGACATTCAGAATTATTCCGCCTCTTGGTGGTGCATGATTGTCCCCCGGATTCTCCCCCGGCAGTTCCAGCGCTGATACTCTCCGATGACTGGGGGCGGTGATTGTCGTTCCATCGCTCCAATGAGAATATCCCTAGTTCGCTCAAGCTTTAACCGCTCAAGCGGGTGTCCCCTCATAGAAACCTTAGCCGATGTGTGGCGCTCCCTGGGCCCTCTGCCAGTAAACCCTTGAGTGACCAATCTATCTATGAACTCGGAGGCTATATTGGAGTTTTCTGATTTTAAGAAATTTGTGCAAGAACACAAACATTGGGGCGGAATAGTTCCTTCAACACCGCCTCCACTAATCAAGAGGTGACTGCCTATTGATGTATCCAGAGGTAACATCAGCACCTACTTCTATTAAGCACTTTGCAGCAGCCTCGCTTCCAGAAAATGCTGCCCAGTGAAGCGGAGTGAATTGCGTCTGGTCCAGAGCCCGATGGCTGGCGCCGTGGCTTAATAAGTGACCAATCATCGCTTCATCATCACGTCCTGCAGTCCAATGAAGTGCTGTATGGAATAGGCTATTTTGAGCGTCTTGGTTCGCGCCATGAAGGAGTAAGGTCTTTATAGCATCAGGGTGGGGAGCTCTCGCAGCAAGAAGGAGTGGTGTATTGCCATCTTTGTCACTTAGCTCAATATTGGTGCCACGCTCGATAAGTAATCGAAAAATAGATTCAAATACCGTTGGCGAGGATGGGAGACGCTTTCTTCCTATAGCTGTTGAGTAGCTCATCGCGCCACCGTATATGTCCCGAAGTTCACCGGCGGAAACGTCAGAATTAAGAAACGTTGCCCAATGTAATGCCATCCGCCCATGCAGGTCTTGTGAATCAATTCCGCATCCCTTTGACAACAGTTATTCCACAACAGATTGTTTACCGGAAGCTGCGGCCCGATGCAGTGGTGTCAAACCACTCTTGTCCTTAGAGTAAATGTTCGCCCCAGCATCAATTAGGGTTTTTACAGGACATATATCATCCTGAGCGGCGGCTCGGTGTAAAGAAGTTCGGTTATATGAGTCTAAGGCTTCTATGTTAGCGCCCTTGCCAATCAAATAGCTGATGAATGTTCCTGTAGAGCGTGGTGCTGCAAAATGCATCACAGTCTCCCCCCGGCTCCACAATTAATATCAAACCCATATCAAGCAAATTTCCGACACACTCCTTATCCTGGTTGGAGACCGGATTACGAAGCAGAGTTCTGGCATAATCGTACTCAGAGCTGGCCCCATACTCAAGCAAAATGCGTAGAATATCTTTTCGGGAGTCACATGCCGCTATAAAAAGTGGGGATTCACCCCCCGCTGTCATGTGGTTCAGTTCGGCCTTATGTTCGCACAAAAGACGGACAATTGATTTCTGGCTTGCATAGATCGCCTTGTGGAATGCCCTGGTCTCGTCAATATCCTGCGATTCAATGCTTGCACCCGCCTCAAGTAGTAAAGATGCGACAGCTCTTTGTCCAAAATCTACCGTTATATGCAACGGTGTGTTTCTATTGTGGTCACTAGATTCAATGGATGCTGGTTCGTGGAGGAGTATATATTCAACCATCGCCCGATGCCCAATGAATGTTGCTATGTGAACTTCGGAATGTACTATCCATGATACCGGTGAGGGGCTATAACTCTCCGACCTCACCGGACACTTATAGCAGGCCTGTTTCTTTGACGGTCTAGAAGCGTCTAGGCCGGTGTTCACTTTCTTCTGTGGAAGCATAAACGAGTATAAACCAATGCTTGCCTTCTTCTGTGGGCTCGAGAACATTCTAGACCACATTCTGCATACTCCGGCGCCTTCTAGATCACCCCAGATCAGGAAATGCGTGTTTGCTTCACGACCAAATCAACACATCTTGAGTACCCAAACCCTTACCCTAACTACAGGAGGGCGGGGGTTATATACCCCAGCCCTAACCCTAGTATCGCAGTGATACAGATGTGCACCCTTAGGGTAGTATATAATAAGGGCATCCTTCCCTCCCTCTCCTTTTCACAAAACTCAGCTCCCCCCGAAACCTGAAATCCGATATAAAAGAAATAAGGTAAATCATTACTCCCCTCTCTCCAGTCTCAATGCTCGACCGGCACCCACGAGGGGCAGGCTTTCCTTAAACTTCTCTTTCTCCCCGATCTATTAATCTTCGAACTAGGGAGTTTGTCTGGTGACGGCACCCTTCAGGGAGATTAGCTCATAGGGATCGGTTCTTGGAACCCACTAATCGCCGAACTAGGGAGGTGCTAGTGACGGTACCCTTCAGGGAGAGGAGCTGAAACTACCTGGCATTGCCAACTAACCTTCGAGTTCGAGAGATTGTCTGGTAACGGAATCCTCTAACTCGATGAGCACCTGGAACTACGTTTTGGAACTACCCGATAATCTTCGAATTGCGGAGATTTTCAGGCCAGGAAACCCTTCAGTCCGATGAGCTCTACGAACTATCTACTAATCTTCGAACTGGGGAGGTTTCCAGCCCAGGTAACCCCTCGGTCCGATGAGCTCTAGGAACTATCTACTAATCTTCGGGCCGGGCTGAGGAGGTGCTGGCAACAGCACCCTACAGCCCGTCCAGCGTTAGGACCCTTTTTGTATAACAAGAATGGATTGAGCTGTAGCTTTGAAGCAAGTATGAAGCAAAGATAGTACCATTTCTAGCATGACATTCCGTCCTCTCTTATCACTTAATAGACCTACGTGGTTATTCCCTCCCTGAAGCCTCATGTTGCGAGTCGTTGCTAATTAGCGGATACTTCATGATCGGCTACGAAGAGGTAAGTACCAAGGCAAGTAGGTATATACTTTTTCTAATTTTTCTCGATCGACAGAAATTTTAAAATATTACAATTTACTCTCCATTTCCTACCTTATAGTACGTATGGGTAAGATATTCCTTTGCACTATCACTTGACCGTCATCTCTTACACTGCATTAGAGTCTGTCTTCTCTGTAGTTTTGGAGTTTTGCCTTCGGTGTCCCATAGGGTCGAACTTTGCTTCGATCGAGCATTCCAACTGTGGCAGGCTCTTGCCTTGTCGACCCCGCCGCTAAATATTATTATATATAACGTTACTTTTCATTCCTATTAATCGGCATCGCAAGTGGAACTACCATTTAGGTCCTGTCTTCTTCTTCAAAATGCTAATTAATTTAATATCTATGATCAATATGCATGTTAGCCGTTATTATTCTCTGATATTTCCTTGCTTACCTAAGCTCCGAGGGAATAATAGTGAAGTACGTATCCCATATTAAAGTTTCAGATTATGACGATTCACGACGTTCTTTTGCCCACAGGGATACAGACCAGCCACAACGGACCCTGTGAACCCTAACCCTATCGCGTATCCTGGAATATAAGCGACAAATTGTCGAGCAATCTTGTCATAGAGAATTTGATCGAAGTATACCTTAAGGGTTTGCTTTATTAGGCTCTTAAGCATACTTTTGGGGGGCTTGAATTTGTGCACGAACAGAGGTCCGAGATCGTAAGCCATCTCAAATGCGCAAGCTACTCGAACCAACAGTAACGCGCTACTGGATCGGATTCCTTGTTTCCCTGCCCTCCCCCAACCTCCGGGTTGAACCGCAACTGGAGACACTCAAACTCTAAAGATCAAACCTTACCTATAACACAAATACCACAAAGTATGAGGTTGAAACCTGGCCTGACGGTCTAATGAGCCAAACTCTATCCACGAGACAATGACTAGGGTTACCGTTGAGAGCAACCGGAACGATAAACGTAGAAAAAGTATATATAATATCCGACCCAAGGAGAGAATCTTAATTAAATCTAGTACCCATTGTCGGAAAATTCGGTGACATGTCCGCTTAGGTAATCAGTACTGTTGACTACATGTAGTCATGTCACAGCCCGCTATTTGGTCCAGCACTTCCGAAATACGATAGTTCTTAAACCACTACCTCCATCGACGACATTACCCATAACCATCCAGAGTCTACGAGAACAGAATGACACTATCTCGCCGCACCATGTCCAGATCTTCGCTCTCTATTTGCGATGGCGGAGGTCCTTGGCGTTGTGAGTGGTGTCTTGGCGCTTGTCCAGATCATCGCTGCTGTGTCGAAATCTTGCTACTACTATCTCAGCGCTACGAAGAATGCACCGGAAGAGATACGTACTCTTGCTGACGAGCTCTCTACTCTCACGTCAACTCTTCATGCAAGTCAGGAAGTTATCCAGCGAGCAAGTTCATCAACTCATCGGATGGAGATATCTCGCGAACTGATAAAGATAATGCCCAAATATATCGAAGATATGGAGACATTGAATACCAGAATTAAACCACGAATATTCACACACTTCTCGAAAGCTCATGGGACGTAAATGGCCACTGCGCGCAGGTGAAATGGCAGGTATTATGATGAGAATTGAGAGATATAAGTCCTTGTTTCAGCTGGCGCTAACGGCCGACCATCTGTAAGTTCAACGAATCCTATTAAACATACGATACTAACGAATGAATAGACTATTATCAAAAGTCGTTGAAATGCTTTCCAGAAAAACCAATCAAAGCGTGGCGCAGACATTGGTGTTAGTCAAAGGGCAGATGGAAGCTCTAAGAATTCAGACGGAGCAGGAGGCAATGTCTGCAGATGGTATTTCTAAGCCTATCTGAAACGCTGAACTTGCAAAATCTTTTCTTGGTGGAAAGTATCTGATGCCCTAACGACAGAGGATTTAAGGCAGACAATTATCGAGTGGCTTTATCCCTCAGATGTTGATACACAACATATTGACATACAAAGAAGACGGGAGACCCATGTAGGGTTGTGGCTTTTTGATAACAAGGACTTTAAAGCTTGGATGGAAGGAAAGGGGAGCTCTATCATGTGGGGTTACGGAATTCATAAGCTCTGTCAATTCTCCTATCCAAGTACGGGTGGTAACGGCTGACTATCGCCAGCCGGTGCTGGAAAGACATTTCAAAGGTATGCCAGAAGTACTGAGATATACGGCATCATTCAAGTCTAATATATCACAGTTCCATTGTGATAGACCGGCTTCAGGAGCGTCTTGTAACGGTACCCAGTTCTGCGGTCGCCTACATGTATTTCAGCTACCAATACCGGAGTCAACAGACACCACTGATGGTTGTGCAGTGTCTTATCAGGCAGCTCTGGACTAGAGGCCGGTGGCCGAAATGCAACATCGTAGAACCACTCCTAAAGCTCTATAATCTCTGCCTGAAGAAAGCGCGTTATCTAACCTTCTTGCAGTCCACGGATCTTCTTGAAGGTATGGTGACTGAGCTCAGCACTGCTTTCTTTGTATTTGATGCACTAGATGAATGCGATGAGAAGACCCGACGGATGGATCCGTTGCAGTTCTTTAAGAGCCTTGAATCTAAATCCCTACGCATCTTTATTACTGGGCGGCGGTTCCACCGTGATATCGATGCCTGGGTGGCTTCTTTCGGGATTGCATCGATAAAGCTGTACGCACATGATCAAGATGTTGCTGCATACGTTGAGAGCACCATAGTGCGTCATTCATCAGCAAAGAGGATGATATGTGGAGAACTGAGAAAAGAGGTTATTTGTACGTTGGTTAAAGGTTGTCAAGAAATGTGAAGTTATCCTAGAACGCTCAGGGACGGTTGGCGGCTTAACAATCATTCTAGGTTCCTGCTAGCCCATTTCCGTATTGAGCATTTATGCCAGCATACCACAGAGAGTGAAGTTCGGAAAGCCTTGCGGAGGCTACATGAGACTGTGAATACCGGGTCACAGAATGCTTTGAAGCAAACCTACGATCGTGTGTTACAAAGCATCATTGAACAACACCCATCACGACGGAATCTAGGATTCAAGGCTCTCTCCTGGCTTGTCAAGCCAAGAAACCCTATGAATCCACATGGACTTAGCTTAGCAGTCAGCAATCACGTAGGGTTGTATGGCCAGGCAGGGGATAATGTGCCGGAAATTGAAGTCATAGTGGAGGTATGTGCGGGGCTGGTGAAGAATGAAGAAGGAAGAGCCGATATCGTACGGCTGGCCTACTATTTAGTTCAAGAGTATCATGAGGGGCTGCCAGTAGGTAAAGATTGGATCGACATGAACATTGAGGTCTTGAAAAACTGCATCGACTACCTCATGTGGAGAGTCGAAGATATAGAAAACCTCAATTCTCAATTGATCCAGGGCTGGATCTTGACTCCAGATATGTTGCAAACCTATATCTCCGATAACCTAGATTTCCATGTCTAGAGTTGCGGCGAGGATGTCATCACAGAGCCGCTTCTTTCCTTCCTCGAGGATCCCAAGTCATCAGATATTCATCACTGGGGCTCGGGCAGATTTACCAACTGGTTGAAGACCCCTCTCAACAAGGCGTCATACCTCGGGCACGTACCCAGCATCACGCATTTAATCACACCTAATGTCAAACTCTCAACTGAGGTATCGCTGCATCCGACTGAACTTTATATTGCGGCCTGTCGGGGACATGTGAGCGCAATGCGGGTGATACTAGACGCAGGATATAGCGTAGACGAACACTTCACATTGAGCGACCGGTATGGCGATCATACAGTTACCGCGTTGTACGGCGGTACGAGAGCGGAACAAGCCGGCGCGGTTAGATTCCTTTTGGAGCAAGGCGCAGATATGTCTATAACATTCACCTCGGATCGAGATCGGTCCCACTTGTTTTGGGGTCGGCATGTGTCATTTTTCCCTTTCCAGTCACGCGGAGGCTGCCCACGTTCTACGTCCTCGTTGCTCCGTGCTCTGTATTACCCGTGTGCACCTGTGTTTCAGGCATACTTGGAACGAAATCGACTTATCAGGGCCTCCTGGACCTTGTCCTCTAAGCCGTCCACGAAACCACAAACATTACTGTCTCTAGCGCTAAGCAATGGCCTCTGCGATGCTGCGGATATTCTCATTCGAAGAGGTTGTGATTATGAGCAAAGGGATGATCTGGGACAAACAGGGATATTCCATGCTGTCACTAAAGGGATGTTCAAGTCAATCCCTTACGTAGCCAGTTTCGGAGCCAGGTTCGATGTCACAGATAACAATGGAAGGACACCACTACACTACCTGTGTGAGCCTGGCATTATGTCAAACGTTCACTACGGCACTACATTTACTTACGTACACTATGTAGTAGAATTACTACTTTCATATGATATTAAAGTGAACGCACAGGATGGGTCAGGAATGACCCCTTTGCACGTTGCAACAGTTTCAAACCTTCCCGTTATAGTTGAAGCACTTATAGGTTGCGGCGCTTATATCTCTACTCGGTGCCACAGACGTCTCACCCCTCTGGATTACATACAGCTTCCGGGCAGGGTAGAAGCTTCGTATCTCACGTGGCATGTATTAGTTACACACGGGGCCAAGGTTACTTCAGATTTCTGGGCGCGCCCAACCTCGCCTGTATACTTTCCTACCGGAAATGCCCAAAAGGCTCTGGATGACCAGAGGTTGTTAATGAGCTACGAGCAACTGACGGAATGTCCGGCTCGTAAGAATCACAAAGCATTGAGAAGCCATACCGGAGAATGTTCACCAGTGACCTTTCCATATCAGGTGAGGAATCTATATTCTTCTCTCAAATTACCAAGGAGTTCAAGCTTAATGGGATCGGTGGGATAGCAGAAACCGAAAAAGAATCTAATTTGAATTTGAGAGAATCGGTATATCGGTCCCTGTTTTGACAATAGAGCACCATAACTCTCACACAAATCTGGCGAGAGCGATAGATAAACATAAGGAGAAATTAGGATTACTTTCGAAGCAACTATCACAGTCTGTACTTGGTGTTTCATTGATAAATATTCATGACCGGTGTTTCATCCGTGCGTGTGACTGAACTGCATGCTCCGCCGACTTTGCAAGTTACATTGTGTGCCGAACTTATTCTGTTCCGTTCTGGACCTGTTCCGCAGGGGAGGATACTGGGGTAAGCAAGATTTAAAATAATTCCAGATAAATTACCACGTTCGGAACCGTGGATAGTCTAACCACAAATCATCCAGCACTACGGGGCACCTCCTCTACCGTGGAAAGAATAGTTGGGCCTCGAAGCGTACAACAGTAGGTGATAAGTGATGGAACACCCTAGTGTATATATACACACACCGACTGTTGGTGGCATTTTACCAAAATAGGTATCGCTGTGTTCTATCACTTATCACCTACCGCTGTACATAGTAACCGACACATTAGTAGGACCTACCACTTTCAAGCCGTTACAGCTACAGAGGAGGATCAGAAACAAATATACCCATAGCAGCAGCCAAATATTGCTTTGAGGAAATTGTTCACAGAAAGTTCTATTCGGTGATGTTACATGCACACTTAGAATGATGAATTAATTGAAGAGCGGAGGTGGTATGCTGAAACCTGATGAATGAAAATGAGCTAGGGTGAGGAGGAGATACGTACGGTCCGTAGCAGATAAGCTACCCCTTCTTTGTGCTCACGGTAAACCTAGTATTTCAATAGGAAAATAAACCATTGTGGCAAATAATCTTCATATAGAGTCGAGAATCATCCTATGCGTATATAAGCTTGGCATCACTCACCACTGATTATCGAATCCTGTGACTCATGTCCAGTAAACAACCCCGATAATTGATGAATACTATCATCATGGACGGTAGGCGGTGAGATCCTTCCCCATTTGATATCCGGTTCTTCGTGTGTTATGACTCTTCACGGGCTCCTACCCGGACAATGCTTAGTTCTGAAAGCCCTATTTGCAAGACTGTGAAGCCGAGTCGTCGGATCCAGCACAACCTAGACTCGGATGTCTTATTGAGACTGATATAACCATTATATCTCCACTCATCATACATACTGAACACGCTCCTAACCCTCCAGCGCCTTCCAGCTCCACCGGGCCGGATATTTTAATAAATCGTCCCTCTCCGAGCCTGGTTAGGTTTTCTACAAGTAATAAGAGGAACTGCTCTTTGAACTATCGCTTTAATTTTAGTGCAACCCCTTTTATCTAAGGTAAACCCTAACCCTGAATACCCATATGAATTGATTGACTACTTCATTAATTGTATGCGACCTCCACACCCCAGCGGAGTATCTATGCGAGCGTTATGCTTAGTGGGGCTGTACCGAGGAGGTCTGGTTGTTATCACTGTGTATAGATAAGTCCCGTGCACTGCGTTCTTGATCTAGTCAATGTGTTTGCTGGAGTTTGGTACAAAATGGAACCTAGACATTAGAGGCTTTGGAAGCACTGCGCGCCGTGAGTTTCGAACAATCTGCTACGACCCAGACGCCATTCCCAAGAAAATATTGTAAGCCAGGCTCATCACCGGGGGTGCCAGGGCTGGGTGTCTCAGAGGTACTTATCCGGTGCGGGAGTCGCCGCCGATCCCTAGCTAGGGGGCGACTCGGGTGGTCTGTAGCAGACGGGTGCACCGGTGGCGGGGGTCGGCTGTCTTCAGTCTGTTTTAAACCTGACCATAGGGAGGATGATAATTACAGAACGCTGTGGCCGGGCCTACCCCTTACTTATCACTGCGGATATTAGAGCTACATAACACAAACGTAGGTGAAGATCGGCGGTCACTGAATTGAACAGCGGTTGTGGTGCAGCCCCGCCCAGCCAAAGGAGCGGTAGGGCTCAAGACAATATATAAAACATCTATCCCCCCTTCTAGCTTATTCCTATGCCGTAAGTAAGTCTAGAGGGGGCATATAGTATGCTGCGGAATGGAGTACTTTGATGGACATGCTCTATGTTTGCGGTGCGGTTAGGTGTTGTCCCCATTAATTAATTGCACTGGCAACCAGCCAACCCCATCAAACTCACCCGAGACCCATAAAACCACAACCAATAGTTAAAACCAAGTATATTAAATTCTTTCCCATTTTGCTTCCTAGGAGTACTGACTCCTCGCTTTGATCATGTGTCATGGTTATTTACGGTGGTGGGTTGCGGGCCGCCGGAAACGACTAGGCTAGTGATTGATATTATTAGAGACAATATTGTAGTCCACCGCAAGTAGATTTAGTGGTGGATTGATGTTCGGTGCCGGTGACAGGTTTTCTCTAAAACCTGTCGGACTGAATAGAGAAACTGACCAACTTGCAGGGGATATTGTTATCCACAAAAAAGGCTCTCCATTTTTGTTTCTTTTCTCCGGGGTGGTGCGGGTCACCGCCTACGTTTCAGCCTCATTCCATTCGGAGCAGTGATTACTCATCTGTGGCGTCCCGCGGCTGCATCAGTCGCTATGGGCCTCACCACCTCGCCCGCACACAAACACCATCACCATCACCACCACCGCCGCCCCCCCCCCCCCCCCAAACAACCACCATGGGCTCTAACAACCTCTTCGTCCCCCTTGAAGTGATCACTACGATCGGCTCCTTTGCTGATACCCGCACCCTCTCCGTCCTCACCCGTACCACCCGCGCCCTACATACCCTCCTCAACCCGATGCTTGAAAGGATCTTCACCGCTAGCCTCGAGAGGATCGCCACCATGGCCATGATCAACCATCGCTCCGTCACACTCTCACGAGTCATGGCGGCCGCCCTCAACGCCCATGACCTCGTCTTCCCGGGCTCAAATGACCCCCGCACCCGCAAAGATTACATCTACGAGATCGTCAAGATACACCTGGCCCACCTGATCTTTTTGCCTGTTGACGAGGATAATGCCAGGACCCTCACTCTAGCGCTGGCGCATGGCATACGTCCTGTTCTTCAGAGGCACTGCATCGGCGATGCTCCCTGGGAGGGGTTTGAGAGGATGACAGCGATTGAATGGCTGTGCTATGGGATCCGGCACGAGGAAGTGGAGCTGGTACGGTGGCTCGTCGAGAAGGTGTGGCCGAAGCTTGGGAGTGATGTGACGGTGGCTGGGGGTCAGACGTTGCTGGACTTTGCTAGGTATGGTAGGTTCGAGAAGCCGAGGAACAAGCATGCCCAAGAGGAGATAATCCAGCTGGTGGCAGACAACGATCCGAAGCCGTTGCTGAAGGAGTTTCCGGGGGTGAGGAGGGAGAGTCTGAAGAGGTTGGAGGAGATGTGAAGGTGTCCAGAAACCCGAGTGCGCTGCTGAATGCGTTGGTGGAAGAGGAAAAGGATGTAAGTACCGACCCTAACTATCGCTATCCACGAGGATCTAATAAACCTAGTACGCCTATGATTGCTTAGTCCGGAAGAATGGGTTCCCGCTGGCCGAGCGGAGGCGGCCGGGGAGGTATCGGCTTTTGAATGATCATAATAGGTGAGGGGGTAGCTTCGCATGCCACAGCCCACAGCCTCACAAAATCGCATTGTATAAGGAGGTATGGGTGCGGGGCAGGTGCTAGGGACTGTGAAGGTATCCGGTTTGGTTGATGTGTCTGCAGTTACTAATAAAGTTAAACATTTCCTTTGTTTATGTTACCGTATGGGGGTGCGCTTAGCGGAGATAAAGCAAATTTATAAACGTGTTATCTTGGAGTAGCCTCTCTAACATCCATCCTGGGCGCCTCGCATGATGGCCAAGACCTCTATCACACAGGTCTCGCTGGACTAATAGAGCAACTGCAATGAGAAGTGTATGCAGATGTAGATGTAGATGTAGATGTATGAATAGGCGTAGCAGTAGATGTGTGGGAAGGGGAACAGAGAAGAAGAGGGGAACGAAGTCTTCCTCGTCTCATATACTCCTCTTGTGAACACTTGGCATATTATCCGAAAGGGGTTAGTACCTGCTGCCCCAGTCACGCCATACACATGCCCAGTCCCCCCCCCTTTTTGCCACACCTCTGCCCCCTCTGGATGAACTGGGTGAAGGGTCGAACGGTGAGTCCTCCCGTAGCGGCGAACAGCACCCGGGGAAGGGGGGGGCTTATAGGCTATGGATCAATTGATCAAGTGTATTCGACATTCAGGTTTCCTTAAATGTACATTGTAGTACTGTTTTCTTTTTGAATATAAGTTAACAGAGTCTTCTTCAGAAACAGTGGATGGCATCCTTCAAACTGAGCTGACTCAACATCCGGGATAGCCCTGTTCGATGCTGATCCGGAACAAACAGTTGTCCAAACAAAATGAGCTGATATCAAGCTGCAGGAATGCTATACATATATCTCACAGGTTTCGACTCTTAACCAGTTCCTCGCAACCTATTGGAACGGGAGAAACGACAGATCGCTGAAATTCAAACTTGACGCCGACACTGCCGCCGGCTAAGTATCAAAATGGTTCGAACACCTCCGGAGGACATTACAAAAGGGCAGCGAGTCCGTCAAAGTTCCAGTACTTTGATAGCTTTGGTATCACTGGTTGCTTGCTTGCTTGTTTTCGTTTGACGTCCGATGTTTGCTCTCTGATGATTTCCATCGACCCCATCTTCCGGCCGCGCCTTTGTCTACAAACCCTAACCCACCATATCTGGTACCCTTGACACCATTTTGATAGCCGCGGAGTAAAATCCTAACCCTGAGGAGTGATGCGGTAGGGTATCTGAGGGAGTATATAACAAGGGCATCCCTCCCTCTCCTTCCTTCTTCCTTCACCATCCTCCTTAGAGTAATCACTGCCAGCTGCGGCTACAGATTCCTTGGCTCGTCCGGCACCTGGATGGGTAGGCTTTCCTAGATCTCTTCACTTTCTTAGAACCCTCCTCTTCCGTGGAACTCCCCTGTCTCCTGGAGCTCCTCTGCTCGACCAGCACCTCGATAAAGGTAGGCTTTTTTATACCTCTTCCCATTTTTCCTTATCTTTCGAAACCTCTCTGCTCGACCGGCGCCTATAAAGGGCAGGCTTTCCTATATCTCTTTCGCTCGACCGGTGCCTATAAAAAGGCAGGCTTTCTTTAATTACAATCTCTTCCTTAGAACTCATCTGCTCGGCCGGCGTCTATAAAAGGGCAGGCCTTCCTGGAACTCTGCTATCTTGTAGAACTCTTCGTTCCATCTGCTAGACCAGGCCCATAAAAAGGAAGGCCCTTCTTGAACGTTCCGCACCGCCGGTGCCTATGAAAGGCAAGCTTTCTTATATACTCTCTCAATTTCTCTCACTACCCCTCGACCGGTACCCTAGAAGGGTAGGCTTTCCTAGAACTCTGCGCTTTCCTAAAACCTCCCTTTCTCCTAAGACCTTCTGCTCGACTAATATAAAACTCTCCTACTAGACAGGGGTCTCGATCACAAAAGTAGACGTTCCTAAAACAGTTATACCCGACCGGAAACTATACCAACGCAATATTCTTTATCAAATTTCTTATTTTCCCCTAGCCGGGAGCCCGAAGCACACGCTCTCTTATGATTCTCATTTAAAGCTATTCCCTCACCCTTTCTTATTCCCTCGCGTCCCCTTCATCCTCCATTTAAACCTGCAGGTCCCCCGGTGCCTCTAGAAAAGCAAGCTTCTTTCTCTTCTTTTTCCCTCAGTTAGCTCGACCAGCACTCTTTAGGTTAGGGTAGGCTTTCCTAGAATATTCGAATTTCTGAAATATCATTTTCCACAACTCTTCACTTAAGCTCTGCTAGACCGCTATCTCTAAAAGGGATAGCACATCGTTTTCCTCTATTTCCCAGGACTGCTCCTCTTCCCCATCCACCATGCTATTAAAGCTAGCGACGTTGTCAAGTATCATTCTAAGTCTTGTTCTCGAAACATAGGTATCTAGGGTTAGGGTTCACTTCTAACGCGTTCCACGAAATGAATTATCAACGATTTTGTCAGTGGCTCTACTATCATGGCTAAGATAACACCGGAAGGGCCTGACCTTTGCAGGTCGAGAAGTAGAAAAGCTCGAGCTCATGCTACTCATGAGGGTGGCTGCTTATGGCTGCTCGAGCGTTAAGCTGGAGACGGGGACTCAAGACAGCTCCCGTCGTCTAGCACTACTCTGTAGATTCCTATATCAAAGCGTGAGCTTCTGATCTCATTTTGAAAGTATCCTACGGGGCAGATACCTATGAAAGGGAAACCTTTCTTATATACCTCGTGTTTCCGGGAACGTTTGTCTTTTCGGAGGTCTTTCTGCTTTTGCTCCACTAATGGCCAAATAGCGGGCGTGCTTCTCAATATCCTGTCCTTTTTGTACCTACTACGCCGCATACCTAGCTCGAACAATCTACGTATTGTTTACAGTTCTTTTGAACGCTTATATGATTGGTCCCCGGCCACCCACCTGTACATATACTTTTCTGCTTTGCACTGGAGTTGAGCTCGACTGACTAAAAATAGATTTAATATGACTCTGAAGAGAACCTTGCTAGCCTACCAGTCACACTGGCTACATATATTACGTCTTTTTCTAAATCTTTATATATCGGAACTGGCGCACTGAATTCCGGAAAACGAATTACTCGGATAACACCTGCTCATTCTACTTCATGGATTCATCCCTGAGACTAGAATTTTGGGCAGCAACCAGACTCGTGCTTGGTTTCGCTTAATCCCGGGTCTGCTACCCTTTTCTTCCACCCAGGCATCATCTCCTCCCCTTCAGGTGTTAACCAAGACATCTCCTTCATCACGCGTCTTATTTCCTTCTCCCTCCCTCCTTCTCCCCAGGCCCAAATTACCCCTTCATACCCTTCATAGTGGCAATGAAGCGTGCACTGCTCCATCTTTACCATCCATTCTACCTCATCGACCCACTCCAATGCCGCAAAAGCTCCACGCAGCCGCGCCTTTGCGATATCTATATCCTGGATTCTATAATCCGGCACCCGATCCAGCAACTGACAACCAAAAAGTGTCCAAAAAGAGTGGGGGTACCTCCAGCGTGGTATTCCAGGAGCGGGGAAATGTCGGAGAATTATAGTGCTGGCGTGGACCGCGAGACGCTTCTGAAGAATCTTGAGGTCATGGTGCGTTCTGCTGACTCGTCTAATGGAGTGCTCGGCAGGGATTTGAGGGGGCTGTGATGATTCGAAGAAACTTAGGAGGAAAGAGCTGGGTGGCTTTGGGTCTGGTGGGTGTGGATGGTGACGTGGGAGTTGGGGTAGATAATGCCGGGGGTGGCGGGGCATGCATCTGGCACGCGTGAAATACCAGTGTAGGAGCTGTAGAAGGAATGAAGGTGTGCACCTTTCACAGTGGTATTCAGTAGTGTCGAACGCGGCGAGAAAATCTCCCTGGGTGTTTAAGCACGAGGATAGCATTTTGGTGAGAAGTATCGAGATGGGCTGTTTGGGACTTGTCGATGATGGGGTCACTGATGCCGGCGGATGACGTCACGGAGAAGTCTTCCGGGGAGCTTGGGGTATAGTAGTCGGGAGCTACAGTTATATAAATGAATCTTTTGAGGAGTATCAGTGCAATCAATAACAGCGATAGTATGGTGGGGTTTTTCATGTAGACATTACCCTTCCCACTTTACACAAACTTGACAGTCTCAGAAACATGACCTCCCGCAGCTAATTCGAGAGCCGGAAAAAATTTGAGGTACGTGTAGTAGGCCTTATAGGTTGATTATAATCTTACTTGCGGATCGATTTAGGGCTCGACCACGGCTATTTATGCATGGCTGGATACGTCTCACACTTAAGCACGGGAATTTAATGGATCAATTGATGCATAAACCGCCGCGAATTGTGCAAAATGGTATGGTCAATGCATTATCGATGCATTCTAGGTTGTTTTACTGATAGGGTTGTCCGGAAGGTCATCTGAAAGGTTGCCTGGAAAGGGGTTGGAGAATATCCATAGGAAGAGTCATGCAATATCTACCTCAACACCTTTCCCGACAACTTTTGAAACCAATTCCCGACGAGTCTCCGATGGCCCCACGGTATAGCGTTAGCAAGAAGAACAGGATATGTGTCTGACTAGAAAGGGATCACGTAAATATGGTGGCCTCGATCTGGCATAAACTACAGGTATTTCTACACTCTGCATCTTTATGCCACATGCCACTACCGCAGGGCATATGTGTATCTACGCGTGTCCTTTTGCCAAGGAGTAGCATGTTCCTGAATGTTTTTCTCAGTGACAGATAGTATGTGGGACAGAGATAGGACAAGTGTAGGTACATGTAGTCCAGTGCCACGAATCCCTGCGCACAGCGAGCAGCAGGCCGGTCTTCTGCCACCCGGCCTCTGTCTCCGCCTATATATTCTCCCTCTCCCTGCCTTCCGCTTCCACCATCACCGCCATCATCGTCATCACCGTCATCCTCTTCACCATCATCTTGACCATCTTCATCACCTTCATCATCAACCCGCTCAGAAGTGAACTCCTTTGCGGAACTCCGCCGGAATACTAGGTTTCAGTTCACATACGGGGGTCTCTGCGACTTCGGTAACAATCTCTCCTTCCTTCTTGTGTCATCAAACCACCCAATCCTTACACCTTCAACCTCACCATTCTCGGGGGAGCGAATCTTATCCACACCCCCCTTCTCATCCCTCCCTGCAACTAGCGTCCAAAAAGCTTACGCTGTAAAACCAGATCTTCGGAGAAGTGAGAACCTAAACGATTATGCCGATACGGTTCATCGGTTACTTTACATCTATACTTCTGAGATGGATGACCAGCACAGGTAAGACGGTCCTCAACTCCCTATTTCTTTCCGAATCATCCCTGATATTTATTTAGCGAGCGAACACCTGTCAGGGTTGTAGGATGGTTCAATCGCCCGGGTGAATGCAGGCGTCAGACCAACAACTGCCCAGCAATTCACCGGAACCGCATCCCCTGGTAAAGCCAGAGAAGGCTAGACCCCAACCACCCAGCATGCGCAACCTATACGCTCATCGGTGATCGGACGATCTGTATCGGATCACCACAACCACTCAGCAGGCGCAACTTACACCACGCCTAACCCTACCGACCGCGCCAACCCACTTTAGTCAATGTACCAACATGGGGTTGAGACCCGATCGTGTGAATGTAATCGACGCCACGGTCGGGGCAATACGTTCCCCGTCTTTCAATCCCGCGCGGCGAATGGACTCGTCGCACTTCTGCTTGGCCTGGTTTCCTTTGCGCTGGCGACATCGTCGCGCCTGCTGGTAGCCTACACGATACCATGCAGCACCACAAGTGGTGCAAAGCAAAACCTTGCCTTTTGGGGCCTACAAATTGGCTGCGGTATGCAGTCATTTGTCAATATCATAATTCTCCAGAAGGAACCGGCAACGTTTACCTTGGGGCGTCGGGGAGAGCTCTTTGGCTCCCTAAACGACCCCAAGGTTTTGAAGCATACAACCATAGATGACCAGTGCTTCCTGATTTGTTATGTTTGTAACCTTCCAACCCCCTACTATGAGTATCCGGAGCAAGCTACCCACTTGGGGGGGAGCAACTCGGAGGGAGAGGGGAGTTTGGTATAGGACGGCGGTGGGGTGCCGAGCTGGTGAGGGCTGCGTGGGGAGGGGGTGGCGACGTGTGGGTGGGTGGATTCTCGTTTCGGTATCACTATTGTTCCTGTATTTCTTAACTTCCTACTTATATCTTATTATATATTTTCTTTTGGAGCGTCTTTATGTATTTCTCACTTCCATTTGTTATCCTTTGTCTGGTGATTCTTCTTGTTCTTTTCTCATACTTCTTACACCTTCTTATTTATTATCTTTTCAATCTACCAATACATATACATCTAGCTAAGGTGCAGTAAAACTCTCACGTTTCAGGTTATGCTTCCTGTCTTGAATCCTTGTTCGATGTGTCGGATTACCTCGCTCTATCGTTAGTCTGCTTTGAGCCATGTGTGTGTTATCGATGTTTTCATTCCTCCCCAGAAACCCCACCATAGCAAATGACACGAGATGGATTGATAGTAATGTCACCCTCTCCCAATTTTCACTAACGTTCCAGTTTCAATAAACGACATGGTGGTCTAAAAGTGACTACAGCAACACCAGTCCCCCACACAACTCCTACCGGTGTTTTATCTCGCTTTCTTCATGGTACGTTTCAGAGTCATGATTCGCGCCCACCCATACAACAGATCCTCCATCTCATGAGCCCTTCAGCAGCCCCCCCTCTGCCTGTTTGGCAAAAGTTATCTCACGCGCTTCCGATCCGCGTGCTATTTTGATCGTCTCTGCCGCAGATTGGGATATCTGCCTGAGCGTGCGAGATCTGATTCTACAACCTAGTATGCAAAAGTGCCATCTTTCCTGTAATGTCTTCATATTCCACATGCACTCACCTCCCCCCTCTACTCGGTGAGGAAAAACCCCATCAGTAAGCTATGAGCCGGAACCCACCCCCCTTCGGACGCCCGGTATCAAGCAGGTGACCGAGCTCTCCAGTGAGATAGCAGCTACATCTCTGCGGAGCATATGGGTGGAAGGAGTATGTATGTAGGATATAGCTCTCCAGCTGAGTATAAAGATGTATGTGCATGAGCGTGACATGGGGCAGTCGACTCCGTTAGCTGTCATGAAAGAGCTTACACATTAGTCGGTGTACGGTCCAGTATAGTGTCGTGTTACTGACGGCTCCCAATGTCGTCCGCCCCCTTGATGGAGTAATTCGGAGTGTCATACATACCACTCCACCGCGCCACTATAAGAGGGTCCGCATCACCACCTTTCCCCAACCCCGCCCCAACACCCTCCGATCCCCCGCGCCCCCCATTCCGACAAGAAAACACCTACCCCCCACACCCCCGGGCCCACCTCACACACCGGTACAAAAGAAAGCGCCCGTCCAGGGCCTATCTCGCCGGATGCATGAACGATCACTCGCTCACAGCGCATCACCCGTTCACGGATCATCACTCGCTCACGCGGCGTCACTCGTGTCTGGCTTGGCACTAGTGTCATGGAGTGTCACTCGTGCATGGTGTGTCACTCCACTCGTGCAGAGGGTATGGAGGTGGAGGTGGGGGTAGTGTTGAGCGGACACGGGTCTGGAGCTGATGCCCCGCGGGGGGGCGGGATGGGGTGATGAAGATGGCGGCGGGGATGCTTCATGGGGGTGCGGTGGTGGAGGGAACGGTATATGTTTTACGCTGGCGGAAAGAGGTGTGAGTCAGCGGCGACGAGGCTCAAGTGCGACCCCCCACCACTTGCGCCTCTCGGTCACAGACACACATACACACCCCGGCACAGTATCTCATACCGCCACCTACCCGCCCCCAATCCATCCCCATTCCAACACTGCCGGGATCTCCTCCCCCCCGGGTTCTCTAAACCCCGCAATCTGGGCACCGGTATATGTCGATCTACACGCAGCACACCACACACCGTATCCACCCCGCGCCGCACAAGCGCAAGCCGACACACCGCGCGCTCATCCCCCACCCGCACCCCGCCCGACCCCCCGTGGGTGCCCGCACACGCACTGCGCTACCCTCCCGCGCCATTCACCACCACCGCCGCACCCATGCGATTACAGCGGAGAACCCGCCTCCCACCACCCCTTACGCCCCAAGGTGACTGTTGCGCGTCAACTTTACCGCCCGCAGCCATTGTCCGCCGGGGGTGGGGGGGCGTAACACTAACCCTGGTGCGTAAGTGTGTTGGTATTCCACCAGTGTGAACTGCGGTGGTGATGATGTTATGCCCGACGATAGGGTGTTGGATACACGTTTTGCTCGGCGCGGGCATGCGCCGGGGGGGAGGGGTGTGTGGTATTTGGATAACCGTGATCGTATTGCGGTTGGCTGTACTGCCGCCGTGCTGGGCGGGTCGATGGTATCGATGTGGATATTCTTGCAGGTCCGCACGGGCGGGGAGATGGGGTGTCGGCAAGGTGGGAAGTAGCACCTCACCCCCCGGCTATGAGAAAGTAAATTAACACGGGCTGGGATATGGGTTTGTCATCTACCGGCGGACAAGAGCATGGAACATCAAAGACGACGTAATCAATCCAGATTTCTGGGCAGAGTCACGGCGGGACATCACGACCAATCATTGGACACAGCCACACAACCAAGCCCTCCCAGAGATCAACGTCCTCCTGTCTAGAAGTACTTACACCGCCGGAGGAAAGAAAAGAACAAGAACACCGACCCACAACATAACCCTAACCCACCTCATCCACCTCCCCATCCCCATCCCCACCGCCACCGCACCAACCACATCCCTCACCACAACTCCTACCCCGCACTCCAATCCCACAATGACAACCGCACACCCGCCCCCACCGCCGTTCCCACCCCCACCACCAACACCGATCACCTCCACCTCCTCCAAACCGCCACCCCACCACGTATACCCCACCAACACACGCACCTCCAACGGTCTCGTCAACCTAACCCACCTCACCACGCTCACGCCCGCAAAGCTCGGCCAGCTCGACGCCGTGCTCGTCGCCCACTGCCGCACGAAGGGGAGCACCGACTGGCTGCGCGGCTACGGCTTCTTCGTGTCGTGGGACTGGCAAAAGTACGCCGAGCGCGGGGCGCCTGCTGGGCGAGCGCGCAAAGGATATGCTGGCGGCGTCATGGATCGTACCGTGTAGGGAGTGTGTGGGCAGGAAGGTGGCGTTTTGAGTGATGGCGGGAGAGTTGTTGGAGGCGAGGGGGGTTGGGGGGGTTTGTGTAGTGGGGTGTGTTGGTTTGGGGGGCTCGTGTGGGTTTGGTGGGATAAATGGGGCACTGTCGCTAGGCTGTTTTCATGAAAATGATGTGTCTTTCAATTCCGGGCGGAATGTTGTATCTGATGCTGCGTTTCCTTTATCGAGTCAGGAAGGAAACACACAGGGGGGGGGGGGGGGAGGAAGCGTGGTGGGGTGTGTGCGAGAAGCTGACCAAATGTATCTAGTCTTCAAACTTGGTTTCCACATACATACGCGCACTGTCTACCCCGGCTCACTCCCGATTGCGGTTCTAAATAGAGAGATGTATTCGGGGTTATGATACAGGCGTTTATTAATTGCGCAGAATGATCAAGGTCTATATATATACGTCTATACAAGTGGATTCCAGCCTTCGGCCGGTACTATATGTATATCAATCAGTCCCAATATACACGCAAGCCGCTTTGCGGCTTATTTTCTCTCTTTGCCTGGCAGGCAGAGTCCATCACTATATCTGCTCTGGTCGATATGTGTCAGACAATTTTCAAGCTGCAAGTATTTATATCCCTTCAACATCCACCAAGCAGCTAAAATCAGACTACTAGTCGATTCCCAGAACCAGTAGAAAATCTGTTAACAATCCAACACCACTCGGCACAATACCCATGTTAATATCCAACACAACATGTTTCAAGTGAAACAAAAACCTCCCTCAATGAGCCAATCAGAAAAATATAAAAGTACATTGCATATGCAGGTTATAATTATACATGTCTTGCGGTGATACGGGTAGTTAGACCAGCTAAATTGCTAAGACCACTTTTACCTTCCTACACAAATCGAGGACACATTATCATGCCACCACCTATTTCCAATAACCCGACATATACGTTTCTAGACCTCTACTCACGACGGTGTGCAGTAACAAGCAATGTCCTCATTTGAGCCGCATTCCGATTGGCTGGCAGTTTAGTCAGCATTAAACCCTAACCCTCCAACGTCAGAGTTGTGGTAGTGTCGGTGAAGTCCATTACAGCCTGAGGCTATTATATAAAGGAGATAAATGTTTGAAGCTGAAAGAAGCGAATACCCGCCGCTGGAGTATTATCTGTTTAAATTCCCGGGAAAGTTGCAAAGACCCCAACACCGACCCCGGCCGGGGGGGGAGCACTCGGAACCATCATCACTAATCAGCGATAAAGAAACCGACAGGTCGCCGTCTAGTGCCTTTTTTTCTACTTTTTTTTTTTCATCTTCTGTTTTTATTCATTAATTTGCATGCAACCCTTACAGTTATTGGCAATATCGCACTGACACCCCCCTGAACCTCCCATCTACCTCCGCCACATCAACTCACATACAAATACAAACAGGCGAAGCATAAAACTGAAAAAACAACTGAAAAACTGTCATTCTTCGTCTCTTAATCCTCCCGGTCATCCATGTCTTATTTCTCCCCTTTCTTCTCTTCTTCATCTTCCTCGTCTTGTCCTCAAAGCCATCTAGGGCTTGGCGGAAAGTAATGTCTCTCTTTCCTCGCGATCACTAGTACCATATCTATATCCCAGACATGCCCGAGCATTCAAGCCGGGAGATACGAAGAGTATGAGCATAGCAGTAAGCATACTATACATCAACAACTCGACTCGAAAATCCCAACCACCGCCGACCCCCCACCGAAAAAAGACGGTCCCTACGCCGCCCCAACGAACGGAGTGTATAACCACACACCCGGCTTCCGGCGCAAGAACCCACTCACAACGATAACAGTGCTCAGAAACCCCGGGATCCGGATCCAGACCCGGCTTGCAAGGACGTTAGTCCTGACCACCAGATATGTGGACGAATGCGGGTATGTGATATTCTTTCGCCAGGGGCTCGCTGCTGTAGTGTGTATATGAGCCCCCCACCACTACCGCACTCTATCATAGTCGGCGCGCCCCACCTAGCCATAACCCGGCACTCCGGGCTAGTGTTTTGATACAAGACGAGCTGACTCGAGCTTTCAGCGCGAGCTGTAGGCTCGAATGGCTGGGGTTCTCTTTTCCTACGAAGCCCGAGCCAGCTCGATTCAAACATTGGAAAAGCTCGAGCTTAACGAACTATTAGTAATGAGTTGACCTTCACACAATAATGGTAAACTGGGATTGCTCGGAAGTTGGTCTCTTACCACTCTTTTCAGCATGCCAACAGAAGCTCGAGCCTACCTCCTGACCTCAAACACCTCCAGTTCTTGTCCCAACAGTCTGCGCCAGCTTGACCTCAAGGTCAGGCTCGTCTCGAGCAGGTGCGTGCCCTACACTGACCCTCACCATAGTCTCCAGTAGACCTCCGGCGAAGAAGTGCGCGATACCCAACCCCACCCCCGGAGCTCCGGAGTCCAAAATGAGCACTTCCTCACATTTTCACATCCCTCTTAGCCTCCGCGTTGTAACCGAACAGGTCTGCGAATTACCATTATACTCGATATCTGAAAGACCAAAAACGAGTGACATACAATGACGGAATTATCGCCCGCCATATCCAGCCATATGTATCCTCGGGTTCTAAATTGCTGCCATTGCAACAGAATTCAGAGTTTAATACGTCTTGTAGCTCGTATTTTTCTGCTTTGATAGGCGTCTTTGGTATATCTACCGCTAGAACACCCCCGGCCCCGCCAAGAGACGCATCCACGAATCTCTCCAGAGGTATAGAAGCACACTTAACACCATCAGATGCAATTCAGCCGCCCCCCGTTGCAGGGTTGAGAGGCAAAAGGAAGCACCGCAATGTATAGCCTCTTCAGAATGTGCTTTCGATGATAGGCGACAAGACTGCAAGAGAACTATTTTTCTCCTTATTTGATTCGATCCAGAAAACATGTGAGGAGAAATCGGAGGTGCATAGCCTCTCTTCTTTATCAACCGGAAAGAGAAAATGGACAAGGTATCCAACAAGAGCTAAGATATCATGCCAGCTACCGCCAATCCTTCCCAAATATTAAGCGCATGGGTTTTGAGAGCGAGTGGGAGTATGCATGAACGGTAGCTTCGTCGTGGAAGGGTGCTGCTCTTTCCCGCTCAATACGGAGCATGATTTATGTAGTATATCAAAGGCGCGCATTGCCATAGTAAGCTCATTGGTCGAAACTGGGGAACGTGTCAGCGGTTCTGGGCTGTGGACTACATGTAAGATGGGGAGGTGGATGGGATGTTTTTTATAAGGGTGGTCGGAGGTGGTGTATGTTGAAGCAGGGTTTCTGAGTTCGGGGTGTCTTCGACCATTTCCCACAGCTGGAGGCTTCCTGTGGTGCAAATACTAAATCTCGATCCGCATCAACTAATGCAGTGCGCTGTGTTATCTCTTCCGATCCAGGTGCCTGTACTACGAATCTTGGCGCAAATTTGAGCTCAATTCACAAGAGGGGGTAAGAGATAAGGCGCTGTCGTAGGTGAGGTAAGGGATTTCGAAAATTCCAATGACGGATGCCAGCTGTTGACTCCATTAATTTATTTAAAGATTATCGTTAAACGAGTTTAGTGATCATGGTATCTTGAGCCTCATGGATGGTGTCTTGGCAATCAGCCTCACATGCATAGAGGTCTTGGCACTTGAGACGCCAGTGCTCTGCTCTTGGCGCTTGGTGTGCAGTGTAGCGCACCCGCAATGTTGATAGGTATGTGTTAATGTTGAGATTAAAAGCAACAAAGAATATAAAACGTACTAGGTCGTGATTGCAATTGTATATAAATGAAGGTTCGGCTGTTGATCTTGCTCCTTCATCATTCCAGACGCCGGCGGTGAGTACGAGTGGGAAAGTCTCGCTTCGAAATCGGAACCATAAACACTTTTGCAGCGTGGCAAAGTGTCAGCTCATTTGAGAGTCAGGAGTTCAGAGGTTCAGATCCTTGTTGGGTTTTGACGGATTTGACCCCATTCCACATGTGTAATTCTAAAGCATTGCCGATGCATTACCGAACCCAACACCATCAGCACATTTGCTAAACACAATGATGCGATCAGCCCATTACCGGTGCATTACGCCAAAGAGGTCTGGGATGCATTTACGGGTTCGTTTCTTTCTGTGGGTGGGTGTTGGTCTGATTGATTATGATCAAGTGATCATGGGTTGCCTTTGTGTTTCCATAGCTAGCCATAGAGCTGCGTTTGCCGGATGAATTGTTTTTTGTATGAGTTTATACGTGATATGTTTTTTATACTTTCATTATGGTAAGATGTAGAATATCTCGGCGCTATGAGAGTCTAGAGGTTATTACTCCCACCTATTTTGAGGTATCTATAATTCTACCATTAGCCTGTCATGTCGAATAATTAAGAAACCCGTTATAGTATCCCGCAGATTAGGAAACCTAAAAATAAAAGGGGCAGACCCGCGTCCGAGTTGCATCAAAAATTGAGTTTTCCGGCCACCGACCTGATGATATCTATACCAAGTAGAACTTAACAGGCCAATCTCGCAGCGGCTTTTATTTTTGGATTTTTTCAAGTTAAATATTAGATGTCCCTCAGAGGGCGGTATCACCGGTAGCCAAATAAATCCCTACCCCCCTCCCCCCCACCCCGAACAAAAGGAAGGAGAAAAAGAAAAAAAAAGCTATATATAAATCTACCAGTGGAGTAACCAGCAAAGCCCCATATCTTTATGACCTCAAATCCCTCCTATGCAACACACACGGAAGGGTAAGGCGGAACACCGTACATAACTACACCACCCCGCCCCATCTCAAGCAGCCACTCCCCACTCCCCCCAAACCCGATAACCCCCATCCTGAAGAAGAAGCAAAAGACCCACCGCCGCTCCGTTCTGCACATAGCACACAGCGCACATGCAGCACAGCACTCACCCGGCGGAGGTTGTATGGCGCTTATATACGGTACGACCGGGGGGGCGCATATCATGACCGCATCTACCGAACCTCCGGCCACCCCCAAGCACTCTACGCTGCTTTCCAAATACCGCTTCACGCGGGTGATGAGAGTGCTCTGGCGTAGCGATTACCCATCCTCCTCCTCCCCCTCCCACCCCCGCGCGGGGTAGAGTCGACAGGGCTAGACCCGCCCGCCCGCGCCAAGAGAAAAACATCGGCATTACCTCACCGCGGGTGAACTCCGCCCGGTGCTTTGGGGGGGGGAGGTAGTTGTGCAATGAGGTTTGAAGGGCGGCGCGTGGTGGAATAGGACCGTGGCGGTGACGGGCGGTGACGGGCGCGATGGCGGACTATGATGCAGAGCAGATGCGGGGGTGTTGTGTGGTGTAGGATTCGAGCGTCGGGTGTCGCGGTGCAGGGTGTGGGGTGCGTGGGGCGAGGGAGGCTGTGCAGGTGTGAAGAAGTAAGACATATATGCAGCCAACATCCAGATCATCCTCTGTGTGTCTGTGGCTTGAGTATTGCGAGTAGTCGAGCGGACTGAGCGTTGAGAACCCCGATGTTGCGCGTATGTAAATGTGCAGCATGTTGGACTCCACCTCCCTTTTTTCTTCTCCTCGACGCTGGCCTCCGTCCTCCGCCCCGCGACGCGTTCGCGGCGGGATACAACATCCTCAACCGCCGTGCGAGGACCCCTCGCCCTCCATCCCGCCGATTTCATTCCACGAGTCGATATACTCATCACATTTAGGTTGGTTAGCATGTGGTAGCCGATATGGCGGCTAGGTTTGAACTGTTGTAATGCGGAAACTACATAGCATTGGGCCGCGGTTGGTGGTGGCGTTACTACTTGCAGTCTGGCGGTTGGTGGGTGAGGGTGGTGTCTGTGATGGATACGGCGGGGGTGGTTCCGGCGTTGTTGTTCTGCGTGCTGCGGGTGTTTATGGTGCTACCGGTAGGGGCGGGCGGCACCGCATGAGACCGCGCTTCCTTGGTGGTGGGAGTTCCCCGGTAGCTGTCGGTGATGGGACGGTGGCGCGGGTCGTGGGTCGGGCGGTGCATTACCGTCGGATGATGTGGGATCGGGTGGTAGCTTGCGAGTGAGACATCATGATCCAGTAGCGAGTGATAGCAGCTGACGCGGCCGAGTGACAGACTATGACTGGACAGCAGTGGTTGGTGGTTTGTGGCTGGAGGAACGCTGGTAGTGGCTCTGGTTAGTTTGTGGGGTGAAAGCTTGTCGTATAACAGAGTGACAATACGTGAACAGTTCTAATCGGTTGAGTTTGCGCTGTGTGTGGCGAGTGGTAGTGTGTGAATAGCAAAACGAGTGATCGGATATGAGTAAGTGCTCGAGTGATTATTATGATCAGAGCAGTGAGAATCATTCCTGCGTAGCCAGGCTAGGTTGTCCAGACAGGGAGAATATGACTGACTGGAGGGTGGGGGAGAGTAAGTGTGTCGGACTCGCAGACTGCAGTAGTGGTGTCTGGAGCGGGTTCACAGTCATTTGCCTGCAGATGGCGGAAGGGTAGTTTGCTTTATTTACACTTCTGTAACCGTCTATTCTAAATATTTTACCAGAATGCCTAGGGAACGAATGGAGATTCCGGTGTATCGATGTCTGTGTTTGTATGTTTGCTACTACGTCAGGATCATGCAGCAGCGTCGGTGCTCGCCCGCCCTCCCCACTCGTACCATCAAACGAGCTTGTCTCTCAAATCGGGGACCTCCTAGAAGATCCAAACCTACTATTTACCAGTTTTACGACCTTCCATGGCGACTTCTCCTTGTTTGCCAGGACCGTAGAAGCTTCCAGTGGTCAACCCGTTAGCTCGCAAATTCCAGAACGCGGTAGATGGGGCCAACAAAGGCTATTCATTTGTTTGCTTCTTTCTACCAGATTCCACCAGGTCCTTCCCCATTCTTCCACCATCTGCCAACCGCCTAGCCCTAATATTTTAGCCGCCGCTAGTCCCCGAGCCCTAATTCGCTGAGATGTAATTTTCGGATTTCTAGAAAGTATATATACGGGCCTCCCCCCTCCTCTCCTTCTTCACTTCACCAGACCAGCTCGACCGGCGCCCCTTATAAGGCAGGCTTTTCTTCATTCCCATTTCCTATCTCGCGTTCTCCTATTCCACTGGGCACCTTAAAGCTCAGGCTTCCCTTTTTCGCTATTTCTTATTGCTTAGAACTCCCTTGCTCGACCGGCACCCAGACAGGGTAGGCGTTCCTTATCTGTTGTCTCCTCTTTCCCTAGTACAGTTTTTGCTCGACCGGTGCCCTCCTCCGGCAGGCTTTCACTTTTGCAATCTTTCTTGTAGAACTCATTCATGCTCGACCGGCGCCCTCTCGGCAGGCTTTTTAGAACTAGTCCCTAGAACTCTTAACGTAGCTCGACCGGCGCCTTGTCAAGGCAGGCTTTGATAATCTCAACTCTCCTATTTCTTACGTTCTTGCTCGACCGGTGCCCTAAAAAAAGTAGGGTTTCCTAATATTCTATGTCCCATCTCCCATGGTCCCTTCTCGACCGATGCCCTCTCGCAGGCTCTTCTACAACTATTCCCTAGATCAATTTCCTAGAACACTTCCCTAGAACTCACTTGCTCGACCGGCTCCCAGCCAAGGTAGGCTTTCCTTATCTCTTCTCTCCGCTTTTCTACAATCTTTGCTCGACCGGCAGCCTCCTGCGGCAAGCTCGACCGGCGCCATAATAAGGCAGGCTTTTCTTCGTTGCTATCCTATATCTCCTCTTTCCTATAATTCTCCTGCTCCATCGCTACCTAGCTAGGGTACGGTTTCCTTATCTCCCATCTCCTCTTTCCTACAGTTGTTGCTCGACCAGCGCCCTCCTGTGGCAGGCTCTCTTTTTTACTACCCCACTCCCGAGAGCTTTTTTGCTCGACTGGTATACTCCCGCAGGCTTTCATCGAACCGTTTCTTGGAATATTCCCTAACTCTGAACCTAGCTCGACCGGCGCCCTCAGAAGGCAGGCTTTTCTTCACTCCTTCTCCTATCTCCCATTTCCTATAATCTTATTACTTGACCGGTACCTTAAGTGGTGGGTCTTTTTTTTTTACTCTTTCCTATTTCTTAGAACACCCTGCTCGACTGGCGTCTAGAAAAGGACAGGCTTTACTTACTCTCTCCCTTTTCCGAAATCCCCTGCTCTTCCGGCACCCTCATAGGGTAGGCTCTCCTTATCCGCTGTCTTCTAATTCTTCCAACACCACCACCCGGCCGATTCCTATAAAAAGGTAGGCTTTCTTCACTTTTAATCACTAGAACCCTCCTGCTCCACCGGCACTCAAAACCACAGGCTCTCCTTATATTCTTTCCTCCTAAATCCATCTAGTTCCAGAAAAACTCATATTTCTCAATATCTCTCTCCGCTCGACCGGCACCATTACAAGGCAGGCCTTTCTCATTTCCTATCTCCGGCTTCCTGGACTTCTCTCACTCGACTGGTGCCTATAAAAGGTAGGCTTTCCTAGAGCGGTTGCACTCGACCGGTGGCCATGAGAGTCAGGCTTTCCTAGACCGCTCCTACTTCTAGAGCTCTCAAGTTTCTCAAATCGCTTGCTCGACCGGCGCTTGTAAGAGCAGGCTTTTTTTACGTTCCTTTGTCTAAAAACTTTCCTTCTCGGGGAATTTGCTATTTCCTGTAATATCCAAGTCGACCGGTATCACCTAGCCGGCTTTTCTTGAACAATTCCCTACACTCTTCAGTTAGCACGACTAGCGCCTCTTAAGCTGGGCTTTCGTTCTGTAATATCTCTTGTTTCCTTGAACTCTACTGCTTGATCGACCCCTACAGGAGGGGAAAGATTATTATTATGCTATTACCTAGACCTCTCTTGCTCCACCAGCACCCACTTAAAGGTTGGCTTTCGTAGTGCTATATACCCTCGAACTTTGTTGCTCGACCGGCGCTCACAATGAGCAGGCTTTCTTTACGTTCCCTTTTCTCAGAACCGTCCTCTTACAAGAGATGAGTCATTTCCCATAACCTCTCTACTCAACCGGTACCTTGAAAAGACAGCCTTCTTATTCCTCCATTTTCTAGGACTCCACGGCTCGACCGGCGCCATAAGGCAGGCTTCACTTCGATCCTGATATTCGGCTACATCGATTAACGCGTTTACGTAACCGGTAGCTTACAATGGCAGGCTTTTTTATGTCGTTCCTATTATCTTTATACTGGGCCAGTGCCCTTAAAACGGCAGGTTTTCCTAGATGTTCTTTGTTCGGCCGGTGCCTAAACATGTTCGGCCGGTGCCTAAACACGGTAGGTACTTTTACACCCCATTTCTTAAACCACTAAGGTTGTCTAGCGATCATGAAGAAGCAAACATTCCTAGAACATCTCTGTTTCATCGAAGCTCTCTGCCCGACCGGCACCAGTCGAATGGTAGGCTTTGTTCTTTTTTTTTGTTTAATTCATGGATGATAGGCTTCCCTTACACTTCCATATAAACTTCTTGCCTGACCGGCACCTTCGTGAAGGCAGGCTTTCATTACATTCTCTCCTTTTAGAAAGTTACTTTCCTACCGCTCTCCTGCTTTACTCACACGCCTGTTTGGCCGACGTCTGTGGGGGGTGTGCTCTTCCTACTCTCACAATTCCGAGACATCCTTTTTTCCTATGGCCTCGCCTCTGCCAGTGCTCATACAAAAAGTAGGCTTTCTTCCCCTTTATGTGGCTCAAAAGATTTTTGTTTTGGAAAATCCATCATTTCTTATAATCTCTCCTTTCTGGAAAAATCCATCTCCACGCCAATACTCTGTATTTTCCTTTCAACTGCTCCTGCTCGACGGGTGCCTATACAGAGGCGGGCGATAGTATACTGTATTACTGAGTAATATTCTCCATCCGCCGGTTGATGTGGGGTCACCATTCCCTGTCTTAAATTTCGTAGGAGTGACCCTAGATGGTTTCCTCTTCCGTACAACTCATATTTTCTCGTCGCCGCTGGTCTGAATCCAAGGAAAGGGGCTTTCATTATAGTGCTATTTCGTACCATTTTTCTCTGCCAGGAACAGATCAATCGGTCAGCCAAGTTACCTGACTGACAGTTAGGGATTTTGTGATAAATAAACTTTAAATATTGAATAGAACACTAATAATATGTTTCTTTTATGCTTCAGCTATGATTGGCTAATTTATTAACGGTCCCAGGCCATCAACGAGTGAGAGTTCATGACTGCAAGCGAGTGATCGCGCCAGACCAGAGATCCGAGTGATAGTGTATGATTGCCAGAACGAGTGATGGTGTATGAGTGGATATAGGAGTGGTAGCTCGTGGTTAGGCTTCCATCCCCGCCAATGCCCAATTAACGTCCTAGCACGTCTCCTACCATGCACTCTCATGCAAAAAATAATTCTATTCCGTGCTCTACCAGTGCTTGTCAAGGGAGGCATTTTTGAATCTCACATTCCAGTAATGTACCTGCGCAAATCTACAAGCAGGATTTATTCCGCCTCTGTTTCCCTCAAAGTGTTCTGGAGCGGCATCTCCGAAGAAAGAAGACACTCTGTTTACTCCTGTTCCTCAGTCCTCACTCATTAACTGAAATTCGAGACGGCGCTCTGCTGTCGGTTAAGTTGAGATACCTCTAGAACGACCAGAGTTGTTGCAACCTTGCTCCACTGATGCTCCGAACAACAGGTTTCTGTCCCACCCCACTCCGATATTATACCACCCCGGTCCGCCGCCGCTCTCTCCTGGTAGAAGCACCTCCACACTGTTCTCATGTAACAAACCGCCGTTTCTTCCTCGAGGATACTCCTAAAACGTATGACCCACATTCAGTAATGCTTATCTCCATAGCTCTACGCGATAGTCACCTCGGGATATTTATCTCTTCTGCGCTCCACCCACCGGAGAAGGTGTTTAGCTCCACCAGGAGACACAAGATAAGCTCCACGAGGCTCACGCCCGGCAACACCTCTCGTGGTTCCTACCGACGCCTCTGGCGAAACACTTTCCCGCTTTTTCTTCCACCGGCAACCTGCACAGCACGGGCAGTTAAGCCTTGGAGCTGATATCAGGATATCCACCGGTAATGATGCCCGATTCTGGCCTTATCACCTCGATGACATCCTCTATCCTCCCCGCCCGTCTTTCCTGGTAGCCCTACACCGTAATTCCCTCTATCGGTTCCCGTAAGCGATGTCCTCCTCGCCCGGCGCGCCCCCGGCACTCAACTTGTCAACGCCGGCGCCGCCCACGGGGGAGATGTAGCATGCCTAGTGATGTTAAAGACATGGCCGTCATTTATGGTTTGGTGTGGACAGAGAAGGTAGGGCTATAGCGGCGGTATATACTTGTGATGGTCTCAGATGGGAATCCGAAATGGAGGAATTAGGTCTTTGACTGCAGACTTTCGTGTTGTCTTGGCATCCTGGCGCCCGGCGGAGATATTTCAAGGCTGCGTGTAATCACCTTGAACTTGGATAGGGACTCCAACACAGAGAAAAAAAGCACCAAGAGAGCTATGGGTAGTTAGAATATATCTTACTAGATTCTCTTGGCTGCTATCTGCCAAATCTCTTGGCGGGCACCTAGGAGTGTTCCACATTCATTTTATTTCGTTCCGGAGGTCTCATACCCACATGTGTGAGCAGTGAATGCGTTTACGGACGACCTTTTAACCAAACGCATGTGTTGTAGGATAGAATAGTCTTTCGTACCACACGCAGAGGGGAGTTGTAGGGGTAGGTGCGTCTAAGGCATTATCGCGATCGATCGCCGCCATGCCACCTGCGGAACGGATATTGGGGCCTCTGCGTTCTCGTTGATGCTACCTTTGGGAATATTTCGGAAATCTTACTGATGGTCATCACAAGCTGTCATCTCAGTAGTGGACCATAATCGGGCTTGGAGTGGTGGTGTCGTGGGGGAAGGAAGGAAGGAGGCTGTTTGAAGTTTAACGTCCAAAGCACCAAAGGTGGGTATAAAGAAGCGCTCTCCCCTCCTCATTCCCTAAGCTCCTTAACACACTGTCTGCCTTTCATCTTTCCTCCCTGCCGCACACCCAAATCCCCATCCTGCCCAACTCCCCTTCACCACAACCAGGACCACTATCACCACCACCATCTCCGCCCCTACGACCACCATGCTCCCTAGCGGCATTGCAAACCTCCTCTGCAACGGCTTCTTTATGTGCTCCATCGACAATTTGGTCTTTGGCGGTACAAGGCCCTGCTCCTGGAACATCACAGCCGTCAACGACACGACCTTCACCATTTCCTCTGGCGGGGGCAGTATCTTTGTGACCCCCGGCTTACCAGTCGCCGCCTCGCTGAGCAGCGTCATTCCCCCATCCATGTTCCGCCGTGATGTGTTTCGGATCGTTGAGTATGTATTGGTCCCCCCACTCCTTTTTTTTATCCCCTGTGTTAGTGGTGTTGATGTATTGTTGCTGATGGTGGTGACACTGTAAGTGAGCCGGGTTCGGTCTATGCTGGCAAGCTGAGGTTGACCACGGGGCCGGAGCTCGGGATCGACTCACAGGGCAACCTGGTGATCTACATCACGGGGACCGCGCCAGATTGTGCGGTGACGTATGTGTAGCCCAAATAGTTAGGGCCACCGATTCCATCATGGGAGAGAATGGCGGGAGTGGGGCTGTGCGAGTAACATGTTGTTTTGGAGATTTCGATGCGGTGTTTTCTGCTCTCGAGGAGGTGCCGGAATGTGCTAGGAGTTGTGCTAGTAGTGTAGTAGTGGTGGTAGTAGTAGTAGTAGTAGGAAAGCATCATCTGGCTCCAGTGTGTATGTGTGTGCAGCGTTTCCGGTGAACACAAATAGCAGGAAAGGGTCAAAAACGTGCATCAGATCGGTGGCGATTGAGTAACTACCAGCCAGTATATTACGCCGTGTATTATGCAAGGTCGTATGACTTTGATGTCTGTAGGCATTAGGTCTCGCGCGACCGAGAGTCGGCACTTGCTCACGCTAATCGTCCTGGCAGGATTAACTACTGTCCGATCGGTGGGCGTACAGGATAGTGTTTGCAGTTTCCCAATACAAATGATACTGTATTCCATGCCTGTTATATAAGTATTTGCATCGCTGTTGTAATCCCGTTGATGCACATTGATCGGACTAGCTGGGCAACTCCGGGAACAAGGTCCCTAGATATACATCCTCCACCAGTGGCTGAGTAAGTGGGTTTTTCACACTCGAAACAAATAAAACCGTACGTTCCGTCGAATCGTCCAACCTGAAGAAAACGCCAAAGCTGCAGCAAATAACTACCACGATCGAGATAAGCCAACAAGGTCAATGTCACACCTGGTGGGTAGAGTCAAGTTGATACACCGGATGTAGATGGTTGTTGTTGTGCCAATACTCTCCGTTTACCATACATTATAGCGCACCGTGGTGATGAAGAGATGTGAACCTTGTCCTAGTTGATTTGGCGAGCGGGGGTTATGCTGAATGTGGCCGGAGGACTTGGAGGGTATTAACCATCAATCGACTGCTAAACCATGTAGTGTACGTATTAGATGATGAAATTACGGCAGTGTCTCGAGCAGATTAATCGAAGAAGCGATAACTCCAGGCACCTCCTGCAGCTCCGAACGCACCCCCGAATCTTCCGACAGACACCCTCCCCAGTCATTTTATAGTACATAGTCACCGGGGGTAAAACATTATCTCTCTAGCGGAGAAACACATTTCTTCCTTGCAGGACTATTCCGGCGGGATATTGACGGCGCCCTTGCTATCGAGCACCCGGTCCTGTATCCGTTCTCGCATTTTCTGACGTTGAACGTACCACCTATAAACTCTCCGGAGCGCTGAGAGTGCCTCTGAGCGGGATACCCGCCGGAATTAATAGGTGGTGTTTGTAGAGAGAACACGGAGACCGGTACCGGGGAGAGCGAACGAACACGGCCGGCTCTGAGCCGACGGTGCACGTCTCGCACGCTCTCATCCGACTTCCGCCGGCGTACGTCGCCGAGATACCCAAGTCTCTATGGCCGCTATGGCCACTTCTGCTCTTCTAGAGATAGATCATAGATAGTTTACCGTGGCGGATACAACAGCCCACCCCGCCGCGTTCGAAGCAGCGGAGAAGGTCGGTACATGTGGCTGTGCATCGACCCCCGCCTGAACACATTTACTCCCATCCTTGATGACGTGTATCGCATCACTTACCCGGCCACCCCTCACCTCCCTTAACACACCGAACAAAGTACATCGATATTTGCCGTTCAGAACCCCAAAACAAGATTCCTCAACACACTACCATCCCGCCAACATGGGTCACGCGCACAGCGCTCTAAGTATGCGAAGCGCGGAGTAAATATCGTTACTCAGTCGTCAAGAAAGCAGGAGAAAGAACAAATTCCTTTTGCGGATTGTCCGCTCCTATTGGGAAATAGTGCATAACACTAGGGCACCGGGGACGTTGTCGTGCAGAGTCTTGGCGCAACTTGCTAGAACTCAGGGTAGCGTGGCTACACCGAGGTTAAGCAATCTGTCAGATAGCGAAACTGGCTTAAAATCAGACTTTGTCTCGTGGTCAAACATTCATCATGATCAATCTCATAATACCAAGGTCCAGACTACGAACTGCTGAAAACGTGTGTGGTTACTTCTCAGGGTTAGGGTTTTCGTTTGGGTCAGCTTCTACAGTAAGCGGACAGGTGCTCGTTTTCCCGGATATCAAACTTTGACCGTCTTTATTACAGACTTTGCGCTGGGAGGTCCGGAGTCTTTTTTAGTGGCTCGGCGGGTGTTGATCATTGGCTTGGCTTGCGTCGTTGCATCCAGCAGAAAGTTTAGATCCAGTCTGTAGGTCAAATCTTCGTATTTGACGTCCGCCGCTTCAAATGCTCACAACTATTTCAGTTTTGCTCTGTTCTTGAAAATTCTTGAAGATTTAGAAAGCCATCCTCACGCAGAATGTACACAGCCTATGCTATCCTGCACAAGCGCCAGCAAGATATCGCTAAAGTTCATCTTTTATCATCGAAGGTGAAAAGGACCAATACGAGATGGCGAGGGCAGGAAAGAGAAGACGGGGTGTTGGATTTGAACACTTTGCACCCGGATGCCTGGAAAACCTACTTCAGATTTACCCAGGAAGAAGTAGTACGCCTATCGGAAGCCCTCCAGCTACCTGAATACATCCACGGTGACAATAGAATAAAAGAAGAAAAATTGCAAGCACTTTGCATGTTGCTGGCCCGGTTGACATACCCTTCACGCCTAAGCGATTTGCATCTTCAATTTGGATGGAAACCAGAAAGAACCTCACGTATTTGCAACACACTCCTCAAGTACATATACGATAAATGGAAACATTTAGTATTTTTCGATGAGCATCTTCTCTCATCCGAACGATTGGCATCTTACACAATCGCAATTCGGGAAAAAGACGCACCTTTGGAAACCTGTTGGGGGTTTGTAGACGGTACTGTGCGTCGAATAGCAAGACCAATCTACGGAGAGGAGTCGGTATATAATGGTTGGAAAAGGGGTCATTATCTCAAATATCAGGCTATTGTGGCTCCCGATGGGCTAATCGTTCATCTTTATGGCCCAGTAGAAGGACGGTTACACGATTCTACTATTATGGTACAAAGCGAAATCCTTACAATGCTCGAAGCTCACGCATACAAATCAGACGGCACACATGTTCAAATTTATAGTGACCCAGCATATGGCATCAACGGGTTTTTAATATCACCATTCCAAGGTGTCAGAGTGAGACGGGATGAGAAAGATTGGAATAAAGCTATGTCTCGAGTGAGAATAGTTGTGGAATGGGCATTCAAAGAAGTAATTCAACAGTTCGCATATGTGGATTATTTCAAGAGTCAAAGGACTTTACTCTCTCCCGTTGGTTTACAGTATATTGTATCCGTACTTCTACACAATGCATATGTTTGCTTGCATCACCCTCAAATACAACAATATTTTACTGTTGATGAGATACCCGAAGATTTTTCCCACAGGATATGCCAGCGCTTGCTCAACCACCATCATTGGAAGAATATTTTTATTTATTGAATAGGAATCAAGACTGAGAACTGTTCCCCGGATTTCCCCTGTAACGGTTTTGAATTACATTCCACAAAAGATTTTGCATAATTTGATTCTGTTCCCGCCTCTGTTCATTGTCCCTCTAAATTGCCTCAACCAAATTATCCAACTTCCTGCAGATACCCTCATGTCTTTCTTCTTCTCTTCTTTCTCTTTTCTCTAATGTCTCCTTTTCCCTTTTCTCCCTTTCTCGCAATTCCTCTTGAAATTTCTCAGTACCCGCATCCAAATCCTTCAAAATATTCTCCATTTCAACAGATTCAAAGTTCTTCGTCGTTTTTGTTGCAGGTTGGGCTTGACTGGGAGAGCCCGAGGTAGTATCGTTTGCCTGAGCTGATTGTATATCTCTCTTTTTAACCAGTCCACCTAGAGATCCTACCCTTACTACATTTTCTTGTTCCTTTTTCAGTTGCAGTTTTGCTTTTGCCTTTTTACGGATGTCTTGGTCAACTGAAACAGAGTCGGCAAGTAGAATAATATTATCCATATTGGAAATGAAATCCGTAACCTCCTCATTGGTACCCGTTGCTTGCCTTGCTTTTGTCTGTTCTTGCTAGAAACCCGTCAGATGAATCTGTAGATCATTGGTTATAGATAGTACTCACTCTATGATACTCAATCAATTTACTTATTCGGTCTTTACAAGAAGCCCAAGACCGTTGCATATTCAATGATTCTAGATTCCTCGCTATCTCCTTCCATCTATCCTCCTTTCTCCCTTCCCTGTTTGTTATCGGGTCTCGAGCCAATACCTCTTTAGCTAAAAGCCGGTCCTCCCATGAGAGCCATGATCCTCCTCTTTTTCTCCCAATACTCTCTTGTGACTCTGAAACCAGTGGTCGCTCCGCATTCCCTAAACTCCCTTCACTATTCAGAATATTGCTGAAATCCATTCATATATCGTTCTGCGGTATAGTGGAGACTTCCTGAACGTAGCGGGAACTCCCTGGTTGTAGCGGTGCCTTTGTGAGCGTAGCGGACACCTCCTGAGCATAGCGGTGCCTTTGTGGGCGTAGCGGGCACCTCCTGGGCGTAGGGGGCACCTCCTGAGCGTAGCGGTGCCTTTGTGGGCGTAGCGGGCACCTCCTTTGTGGGTGTAGCGGGCACCTCCTGAGCGTATCGGTGCCTTTGTGGGCGTAGCAGGCACCTCCTGGGTGTAGCGGGCACCTCCTGAGCGTAGCGGGCACCTCCTGGGCGTAGTGGGCACCCCCTGGGTGTAGCGGGTACCCCCTGGGTGTAGCAGGTGCTCTGGGAGCGTAATGGAGACTCTGGGTATCGCAGGCCCTGATAGCAGATAGCTGGCCGTGATGGCAGGCCCTGATACTAGGTAGCGGGCCTGATACTAGGTAGCGGGGCCTGATACTAGGTAGCTGGGCCTGATACTAGGTAGCGGGGCCTGATACTAGCTAGGTAGTGGGGCCTGATACTAGCTAGGTAGTGGGGCCTGATGGTGATGATGGGGAACTGTAGCGGACAGTGATGAGGAACTGTAGCGGACAGTGATGAGGAACTGTAGCAGACAGTGATGAGAACTGTAGTGGACAGTAGAAGTTAGTAACAGCGTTTACTAGACAGCGTACTGAAGGGGAAACCTGATAGTTCGTGATTGGAAGTGATCGGCGATTGATGACATCTAGCGCAAAGTGAAGCCCCACATCCGGATCTCCATCCTGACCTCTTGGCGACAGGGAGAACAGATGCATCCAGCGCAAAGTCTGTATTCTTTCCTTCTTTCACTGACAGCAGAATAGGAAAGGGGATGCAGTAAGTGTGGAGACATCGACATCCAAGAACTCACATATATCCCAAGATTCGCGCCCCCAGAACGTAGGCGAGCGGAGAAAAAGGCATGCCAGCTTTTGGAGAATACTGTCCATTTTTCAGTGAATAGCTGTTTACCTGGATTGATTTCTAAGAGCTCACCGCATTGCCAGAAACGCTAATTCCTTGACTACCTCCGCTTATTGAATTAAGGGCTTTTTAGGCGAGCTTATTATCGTCGGGGTGGCGTTGGATTGTGCACCTGCGGCTGACTGACCAAAGGGCAAGGATCTGCATATGGTGCAACAATCGATATGTGTCAGCCTCACCATGCGACACCCTATCGACGCGTTCTATATCGTTTCTGATATGGGCAGGGATTTTCTTCCATATTTTTGAATAGATTACCCATCTGTAAGACACTACCGGTCTGTGAATTTGGCAGGCCAAATGCTAATACCATGTCGACGGGTAGCATCCTCATTTGGGTCAGAACATACCCGAGTACACCTAGTGATGATAAATCACCGGCTAGATTAGAACTTCGATCAAATTATGAGAGTCGTTCGCGGGATTTAATTTGTTTAATTTTCCAATGTAAATAGCCATGCAGTTATCTTAATACAAAGCAGTCACGAAGCACGGAGTACTCTAGAATAGTGAGTTTCAACCTCAAGCAATGACGGCGAATCGTAACGGTTCCAGCGCATCCACTAAAAAATGAAAAGACATGACTCTCGAAGATATTCTTAAGTAAATGGTACGCACACTCTTAAAGGTGATGAACAGCGATGAAACGTCAATCGCTTATCGCCTCACCACCAAAAAAGATAAAAGAATCGCTAAGAGAAAAGTATAGCAATAGCTATGAACTTTAGTTACATCTTATAGATTTTGGATATCTATCACCATCATGAATTTATGAGAGATTGATATTGACTGTTTTTGTATGTATTGAGGCCCATTGTAGCAAACGGGCTCCGTAGGTTCTGTATCAGCCTCATCTTGTGCAACATCTGCCAAGCTTCTTCACTCGACAGGTCTCTTGGCGCTTGATTACGGATAAGCGACGTAGGCGGTTGCGCAGGAGCCTGGAGAACTTTCAACGTGGGCAGAGGGAAAGTAAATAGCTACGTGGAGGGTAAATATAATGTAGGTAGTCCCGTGTCGGGATAGTTCGTCGTGTTTTCTCTCTCTCTCTTCGGTCGCACTTCGGTCATTATCCTTTGTTTTTCCGTCCGAGACATAATTTATCGTTCCCCTACACCCTACATATCCGTCCGCAGTGGAGGGGTACAGCCTATCCTTCTAGATTTAGTTAGTTCAAGGAAAGGTACTACATATATGGAATCAAGTGTCTTGCGTCAAGTTATGGTATTACAGAATCGACGAGAAGCAGTCGTGTGAACAGACAAGATGGCGCCTAAAGAAAAAGATGAGCGGAGGTTCCACCTCATATCAATTATTGAAAAGACAATGACACCAAACTAAGCCTAGATCGTTAGCTTGTTCTGTTTCCATGGGATGGATATCTCTGGTGTTTCTGCACTTCCTCGGGTCGGTTTCGGGCCAACTTCGGATATCAATTTAGGCTGAAGTCTTAGGCCTGGCGCCAAGCGATATTTGTGCCTGATCGTTTCCCCTCCCTAATTTCCAAATCCACATCCCTCCTAGATTAACAGCCTTATTTTTCGAGACAGAGCAAGAACCATCATCACATCATGGCTGAAATCGTCGGTCTAGTCGCTAGTATTGCCGCCCTGACAGAGCTCACTGAAAAGGTCATTGCGCTATGCTCTCGCTACATTTCGGGAGTGAAGAGCGCAGAGCAAGACATGAAGGCTCTCAATCTGGAACTCGTGGCTTTGGCAACTGTCCTCAAAACGCTCGAAGATCAGGCAACCCGGAATAATAGTCTCGGCGAACTTCGTCTACCAATCCAAGAATGCACCAAGCAGATGAACGAGCTTGCGTTGCAGCTACGGCCGAAGAAGAGGAGACTGATCAACCAATGGAAATGGCCCCTTAACGAGACAAATACTTCTAAGGTTTTAGAATCCATCGAACGCAGCAAGAGTCTCTTTACGCTAGCGTTGACAGCGGAACAGTTGTAAGTTTAGCTGCCTCATCCCCCAGTTACGTAACTGATATTTCCCGCTTTTAGTCATGTAACCCTCGCAGTCGAGGTTTATACCCGGAACGCGGACCGAAAGCTTCACGATGTCAAGGCTTCTCTCGCAGCAGAACTCGCAGTCGTAACCAAGCTAAGAGACTTGGAAGAAGAGCGTAACAGGGGTAGGGGACATTCATTCCTCCAATTCTCTATATGTTCCCCTCAAAATGCTTACCCCATCAAAGTCAAAGAAAGGGCAGCAATATTGAAGTGGCTTGACCATCGTTCTTTCGATGATATGCATTGTCAAATCAGCCGTAGACGACATAAACATACGGGACAATGGCTTTTCCGGGAACAAAAGTTCAGAGATTGGATTAAGGATCAACCGGAGTTTACATTACTATGGGGTTATGGAATACGTAAGTATCAAATCTGCGTTTTTCACGGATTGAATGGGTTGCAACTCATATTATGTCCGATAAGGCTATACTATCATAATATGCTCATTCACTGACGGCTCCTCGGTTTAAACAGCGGGTGCAGGAAAGACCTTCATCAGGTATGAAATTTCATGCCCCTTGATACAATATCCAGGCCTTGATCTGATAACGACTACTTAGCTCCTTGGTTATTGACAGTCTACAATCGGCATCTCGACCATCCTCCTCTGCCGTGGCATATATTTACTTCAGTTACAACGAAAAAAACAAGCAGATGGCACCGGATGTGCTGAGAAGTCTCATCAAACAACTCGCCGGCCAAGCGCCCCGTATTCCTGACAAGCTTCAGAATATGTATGAGATGTGGCAAACAGAAACGCGTTCCCCCAGTGTGCCAGAATTGCAGCTAGTCTTATTCGCAGTCATGGAAACACTCCCAAGAGTCTTTTTTGTTTTCGATGCTTTAGACGAATGTGATGAGGACAATAGATGCAAGGAGCTTCTCCCTCTGTTTCACCTTCTTGGTACTAGAGGTGCAAGTGTTTTCCTAACAGGTCGGCCATACCCGCGAGATATGCAAGAATCTCTGAACGCCAAACAAGTAACCCAGATAGAGCTTCGTGCACACGAACAAGATTTACGAGTGTATATCAAGCAAAAAATAGAGGATAGCGTACATGCTAAGTACTTGATTCGAGAAGAACTACGAGAGGACATAATTAAACAGTTAGTGGGCTGTTGTAAGGGAATGTAAGTAGTCTAAGGCACATAAGCTCTCTCCATTCTAACGTACACGTAAGGTTTCTACTAGTACACTTCCATATCGAGGAACTCTGCAATCATACATCGGTGAAACAGATAAGAAGCGCCCTGGGTGAACTTGATTCTTCCTTGAGACAGGAGGATGCCCTGAACGGAATCTACCAACGCGCCTTAGGCGAAATCGACAAACTGCACAGGACTAGACGTATCCTTGCTTTGAGGGCCCTAGCATGGCTTTCACGCTATCCCGGATTAGATAAGACTGAACATCTTTCGTTAGTAGTTGCGGTTGAGGACGGAATGACCGATTGCGACGATATCGATAATGAAAGCTTACCGGATGTCACAATGATACTAGAGGTTTGCAGGGGCCTGGCAATCATGGATGAAAAGACCAATCGGATCATGCTGGCCCATTACTCGGTGAAAGAATATCTTGTCGGGGATCCTCGTTTCATGAGCTCGGCCGACGTTACCCTCACGAAAACATACTTTACCATTCTCAACCTTCAATCGTTGCGTCATAAGGATCAGATCCTTAGATATAAGGGGGAAATATGGTCGGAGGTCTGGAAGCATATAGTTACCCATCTTCCTCATCATTTACGCTCGTGTGATAATAGGATCACGCACGGCCCATACATCAAGTTTCTAGATTCACCCGCCTACTCCATCTATTGTAGAACCTACGTGCCTAATTTCCTGTCCCAAAGAGTCAGCCAATCCACCTTCCTGCACTCAGTTCTTGTCGGCCACATGAGTGTTTTAAGGCACTTCATAGGCCTAGGCATCGACTTCTCGAGTCCCTCATCTAGTGGCAACATAGCACTGTATATTGCAGCAACTGAAGGACATAGGGAGATAGCACAAGCGTTACTGCAAAACGGTGCGAACCCAGAAGTCCATGTGGGGAATGGTAGAACAGCATTGCATGCGGCATCCGGTAAAGGGCATCTTTCAATATTACGCCTTTTCTTCGATATGGGCGTAGATATATCTTTAAGGGACATCGTGTCAGGAGATACACTGGTGCATGAAGCGGTTAATTCTAGGAAATTGGAGGTTGTTAAATTCCTTATTGAAAACGGTGCTGATATATCAGTCGCAAACTACGATGGGAATACGCCAGTTCATGAAGCCTCGGCATCTTGTATATTTGATATACTTCGCATCTTGGTGAATAAGGGCGCCGACCTTTCGCGGAGGAATCTGGACGGATACACACCATTCGAAATGGCTGCACTGAGAGGGGAACTTGACAATGCCCGTTATATACTTAATAGGTGCGGCCTGCCGCTAATGCCTGGAACGTCAGGTGCATGGGTCCTAAGGGAAACGTCGACTGCCTACCCCGAATGTCTACATCTCGGGCTAATGTCAATAATGGAGCCCAACTCTCGAGAATGGGGATTTCCACCACTTTTCTATGCCGTGAAGTACAATTTCTATGATGCAGTCGTACACCTGCTGAAACAGGGCGCGGATAAATCAGAGAAAGATAGCGAGGGTAAGACCGCACTGTACTACGCTTTGAGAAACGCAGACATATTTCGTCTACTACTGGATAAGGGTGCGGACACATCCGTAGTCTTTAAAGACGGAAATACATTACTTCATGTGGCTGCATATAAAGGTCATCTGGATATGGTCCGTATTCTGCTTGAGAGGGGTAGTGACCCGTCCGTACATGGAGCTGCAGACAACAGTCCTCTCCATATGGCGGCATCTCGGAACCACTCAGATATCGTTACCTGCTTGCTGCAATTCGGTGCTGATCCATTCGCGAAGAATGCCCTGGGCTACACGCCTTTGTATCATTTCTTGGTGAGAGCACTTTGCTTCTTGTTCAACTAGTTAAGGTTTTGATATGTATCCTAGTTTGAGGGAGTGTTGATGCGTCACAATGGCCATTATGACTCACCGACCGTGCCAATTCATCTCTCGAAAACATTCCTCACTCTTTTACGATACTGTGACGAACCCTCAATACAAAACGGAAACGGAAATACAGCTCTTCATATCGCAGCGGAAGAAGGTTCTCTGGGTCTCGCGAATGCATTCCTAGAGAAAGGAGCTGATCCAGCGGTAAAGAACCAAGAACTAAAAACTCCTCTCCACCTTGCATTAGATAAAGGCTGCGAGGATGTAGCCGTTGCACTTATAGAAGGGGGTGCAGATAGAGCTTTCATAGAAAGAGGTGGATCTACACTACTCCTCTTGGCCTCGAAGTATGGAAGACTGCGATTTGCGCGTGCGCTCCTTACTCTGGGTGTAGAATCATCGGCGCAGGATAGTCTTGGAAAAACAGCCCTGCACATCGCGGTCCAAAAGGGTTATACTGATTTTGTACTTGCATTGCTCGAGAGCGGCGCCGACCAGGCCATTCAAGACAATGACGGACTTACCCCCCTGCATCATGCGATCCGGCTTTCCAATTTGGATATGGCGTGCACACTAGTCAGAGAAGGTGCAAATCCGACCCTGATGTTTCCAGGGGGAAGGGGATGTATCCACCTTGCCGCAGCAGCGGGACGATCGGAGCTGGTGGGTGAACTTCTCCAAAGAGGGGTTGACGTTTCATCACAAGACGGTGATGGAGATACAGCGCTCAATATTGCAATAAAATGCGGCCATTTCGAAGTTGCGCGTATGCTAATCGAGAGAGGTACCGATGTCCTGATAGGCAACTACGGCGGCTACACACCTCTACACCGGGTACTGAACTGTGACCATACAGAACTATTTGATATAATGTTCCCGCATGGCGCTACCCCTTTGGAGGGAGCTAAGGACGGAACTACAGCGCTACACCTCTGCCTACAATTTCCTGAACGCGTACAGAGTCTTCTGAAACATGGCGTTGACCCATCCCCTCGCTGCCCACGGTCCCAATCCACACCACTCCACCTCGCTGTGGAGAAAGAATATTTAGAAACAGCTCGCATCTTACTTCGTGGAGGCGCTTTGGTCTCGGCAAGGAATATTGACGGAGTGACGCCACTTCATCTCGCAGTAAACAATACCGAAATCACACGACTACTGTTGGACAGTGGGGCGGATGTGTTCTCACGAGATAAAGAGAGCCGCACGCCATTACACCATGCCAGTATCACGTCAGCAGAGGTGGTCCTACTTTTATTAGAAAGAGGGGCGAACCCATCAGCAGAATGCTTATACGGCTACGGCGCATTGCATCACGCGGCATCTAAGAGCAGGGTAGATATCGTTCGGGTCTTATTGGATGCGGGTGCTAGTCCATCATCACGAGCACGGAATGGCTGTACACCACTACACCATGGGATTTATAACTACGAAATAGTCCAACATCTCATAGGAAGCGGAGCAGATCCCTGCTCGGCAGACATCTGTGGAATAACTCCACTTCACGTCATAGCATTTGATAAATACATAGAGCCGCTTGTTAGCGCAGCAGCCCAGAAGACAAATTTTACTCCCAGTCGTAACTCTTTCCATAATCCATCAGTTCGGCGCATAGCACAAACCTTTCCGTTCACACCGAAGACAAATCCTACCCTCGATCATAACTCTTTCCATGATCCATCAGTTCCGCGCATAGCAGAAATGTTTCCGTTCAGGGTGAAGACAAATCCGACTTTCAGTCATAACTCTTCTCACGATCCATCAGTTCCACGCATAGCAGAAACCTTCCAGTTCACTCTACGGGATGGTTCGGAAGCGTTTATGAACTGGGCGATCGCCACACGGTCTGAGAATCTTGACCACAGTATACGGCTAGACATCGTCATGCTTCTTCTGGAGACCGGTGCTAATCCATCAGAAATATGTTCCTATGGGTGTACCCCACTCCATTTTGCCTCACTGCTTCCTCATCTTGATATCGCCCGTGTTCTCCTGGCCAAAGGTGCAGATGCATCTATAGTTTGTAACCATCACGAAACACCACTCTCTATTGCAGTGCGGTTAGGACTTGGTGATCTTATCTATGAGCTGCTGCAGAATCATAAGCAGAACCTAAACGCCATGGACAGTCGGAGTAGTGTTCTCTATAGCGCCATAAAAGGCCACCATGAGGAATTGGTACTCGCACTGTTAGAAAATGGCGTGGACGTATCAGGAACGGACGAATACGGCCTCTCGCCATTACATCGTGCAATAGAATCACAAAGAATAAGTGTATTCGACTCACTTCTGGAGTACGGTGCAGATGTATCGGCGCGCAGTCCCTCCGGCTTGACTCCCATTCACGCAGCAGCATATTCCCGCTTTGGGGTCCTCATTATTCCTTCTCTCCTTCAAAGAGGTGCCGATCTATCTGAGGTTGACTTCGCTGGGATGAACGTTTTACATCATGCCGTACTTTCAGATAATAGAGCGTTAATCCCCTTCCTGGAACAACGGAACACTCTGCTAGGGGGATACGTCGTGCGGGGGCCGGAGTCGTTTATGGGACGATTTGCGGCTGCCTGGCGGGAACGAAAACTTCTCCGAGATATATATGACCTTCATTATCTCTTCATACTTCTTGGTGTCGACTTCACGGGCACCATGGACCCTGCAAAGGAAGAGTTTATTATCCAGTGCGTAAAGGAGACTCTCAATTTGGGGGGTTGCCCAAAGATACCAATACCCCTCCAAGCGTTTGAGCACGGTATTTTATGGAAGGCGTACCAGAGCAGCGGACTGGCCCTGTTACCCCTGCAACAGACGTGACAACCTTACCTAAATATTACCTCATTGGAGTTCGGGCAGGTACCCGGACCGTTCCCGGGAAATCTATTTTCAGTAGTTCACCAAAGGGACGGCAAGACCGGTCCGTCTTGAGGTTTCCATTAGGATGGACTGCACCAGTGAGTACCATGACAAAGGATGGGCATCATGACCGCTGGGCTGTTGGCATGATCGATTAGGGGTGGGGTTCTGTCAAGGTTCGAGATACACGCTAAAACACGGTTCTCGCCGGTAAAACGTTGTCTCATAAGTCTTTTTCACGATTCTTTCCTTCGGGAAATCTCTTATTCCTTTTGTCATTTCCTTGTCCCATTTGGGAATTTGTTTTTTCATTCAATTTTTCATTGCTCCCTTTGCTTCCCTTTTCTTGGCCATTTCGAATTGCTTTCACGCAGTCCTAATTTCTTTGTATTTCTGGGGTGTTTCGCGGCAGGCTGCAGAAACTTCTCTTTCAAGGACTCCCCTACTATGCTAAATAAAGACCCAAAGTGGAAAGGAAAGAAAAATCATCCGTCACAATAAATACAAGTGCTTTGTCAAGTCATCAAATTGCACCAACAGAATAAAATGTGGACAGATAACAACTTGGGAAATAATGATTTTGAACTTTATCTCGTGATTCTATAGATATATACAGTCAACTGCAGTAATCTGTGGTCATTTGCGGTAATTTTGTGTCGTTTCCGGTCATTTACAGTTCCCACTATTCGCTGCCGTCAACCGCTCTAAATCTCGATTAATGGTAGTCGACCCGACTCACCCAAACCAAAGTAAACAGCTGCAAGGCCCTCCTGGCCTAGTCAAGTAATTTATAGTCCTGTATTTTGAATATTTATGCACACCACCCCCAACCGCTTATCAGGCCCCCTCCCAATTTGAAGTCCTGAAAATTGCCTGGCAGGGGGCCCATTATCGGTGGGAACATTTTATAAGAATTATGCAACACTGCTCTAAGCCAAAAAAAACTGAGGATAAAAAGTTATGGATTACCATTCGAAGATTGTCGGATAAACAGGAGACAAGAATAGAAAGGCATCAACTGGTATAGTATCATATGGTGTGATGAAACTAGCACTATACTGTTGTACTAATACTATTATTACTATTGAGTGTCTCACTCAGAATAGCATAGAAATGGTGCTTACAGCCGCAGGCGATTCTACTTTGGGAATTAAGTATAGTACAATAGTACAATAGTATTACATCGCTCGGTTGTTCACATGTGTAAGATTCAATCTTCAATGTCTCGATTACCTGTTTGGGGAAATGCCAATGCTAAGCGATAGTTCTGTAGCTTTTAAACTTGTAATATTGTAAACCGGATTCCGCTCGCTGAGTGACTGATGATGCCACTAAGACGAGGCAGAATCCTACCCTATTTATACATGTTGGAACCTATGCCAAGGCCCGCTTTCTAATACTAATGAGATAACGATAATAGAATAAGACAATCGACCCGAAGATAACCCCAATAGAAAAGCGCCCCCGCATAGTTCCGTTCCTCCATTCTAATTTCGACACGTAACCGTGAACCCTGCAATTGCCAGTAACCGAGCTGTATCATACTATTGTCCTAGAGCTACTTCCCTAAGTAGAATGGCCTGCAGCCATAAGCCCCGCTTCTATTCTGTTCCGGGTGAGACACCCAATAGTAAGCGTGCCCTCACAATAGCCTAATACTAGTGTGGTTGCACCCGGTGCCCCCACACCCCTCGGTACCTTTCTATGCTTGTTCCCTCGTTACCCGACCATACTCGCATCATAACCCATCACTCGTATTATCCCTGTTCCTTGACTTAGAAGCAGTGTTCGTGTTTCCTGTAACATTACCCTATCGTATTATTATTATTTTCAGTTTGCCTGTTGTATTCTCTACCGTTATGTGGTTACTAATGGAAAGAGCAGGTCGGGAAAATTTCAAAAAAAGAAAATTCGGCATTGAACTCATAATGTTATCTCACATCAACCGAACAGAATCCGGTTAACGTGGTATAAGTTTCGAAGCTCCAAAACTATTGAATAACAGTGGCATTTTCAGAAAGAGAACACTGTGTAAAAGGGATAATAGCACTACAGGATTTACAACTGAAGGAAGGTTTGATTTGGTCAGAGGCGAACCGCCAGGAACCCTTACCCCGTTTCCCAAATATATCTAATTTTTATTCGGAAATCATGGTACAATGTGTCCCCTATTCATCAACCATAGCAGTCTAATTCATTAGCCATAATATCTCCCTACAAGAATTTCTCCAAACAGCTCAATTTGATGTAGGCAGCTCACGGACACGGGCAATCGTCGAATAACACTAGATATTCGTGAAATGAGCATGCAAGCGATGAACAAGTCTTATACCGAAACCTGCATATTAAACTAATGTTCGCCAACCATATAGAAGTGCCGGGCCATGTGACAGCCACGAATAGAGGTATGTGTTTGCGAACATTACTCACATAAGAAAACAATAGTTCTTTAGCCTCCGCTCCGCCGAGCAACACTATAGGGGGTGAAGGGAAAAGGGATTCCATAACCAAAGCTATTCACCTACAAAGCCCTTTTTCTTTAAATTCTCGCAATGCCTGAACACAGTATATAGTTACGCCTGGTAACCGTAACAGATTTCATCCAATGCCACAGACGCTGGACATTATAAAACAATTGATATCTGGCTAACTTGAAGCAAAAAATGATTATGAACGGAGATTTGAATATAAGGTCAAGCACAGGTACCATGAAGAAAAGTGTGTTCTCCATTTTAAGTCTGCAATTGGTGAATGGCGTAAGATTCTCACGCACAACAAGCTAAGTCTAATATCGTTCAACTCCTTAATATATAGAATCAGTGACGGTTACTCACTAATCCAACAGGCTTTCTATGCAGTTGTACACTCTCATCTCAACCTCTCTCATGCTGTTCGAGATAGAACATTAGCAGACTTTAGCCAACATTACCATGAGACACATAAAATGAAATTAATTGGATTTTTCAATGTTGGGGTACATATGCAAATCAAACTACACAAACTACGAAAGCCCTTCTGAAACCTATACTCATCAAAGGCCTTTGGAAATGGGTATAATTGGATTCAAGTGATATTAGCCGTCAACCTGATGGGGATGATAAGTCGATTGCCACATTCATGACCATTTCAGCAAATTTTCAGCAGCATCAGCCCTCATGTCGAAAACCGGTCAGCAAGTGGAAACTTTGGTCAGGCAATAGATATCGTACTTGGGTTTACTATATATTTTACACGGTAATAATGGTAGCGAATTCAAAAGAACATTACTTCTATCACTACAGCGTCATGGTATTCAGGTAAGTAATACCTAATAATCAAGGCAGAAATGATTCAAGGAAAGTACATGGAACTAACATCCAATTCATAGATTATAAACGGGAGAGCAAAAAATCTTGAAAGTTAGGCTCTCTCAATAGAGGTACCATAATAAAAGGAAATGACAATAGGAAATTCCGAAAAGTAACGTTAAATCATTTTCCTTTGCTTCATCTTCATTCTAAAAGCTCCATTATTAACTTTGTATAATATTTTCAATTTGGACTTGTATCCGGATTAATGGAATTCATATATGTAGGACATCTAGCTATGGGTGATACAACTTGGAAGTAATATGTATTGGTGCCGGAGGCGTGTTGATGAGTTGAAGAAGAGAAATTGCGATTTACAATTCTACTTTTTCTATATTTACATGGTTTTGGTTTTTGTTTAATTCATTACACGACACACCGTGAAATACATGTTAGGAAACGGTATTTCGCTCTTTACTAGATCAGAAAGTGCGAATAATAGTACCGTGGCAAGTTATTTATATCTCAGGTCGCGCTCATACTGCAGTATTGGGGCCTGTCTCAAGACCCCCTTTATCCTTCTTGACATTCCCCCACTGGCAGGGACACCGAAACAAGGAAACGTGTCTAGTTGAAGCTTTGGGTAGGTTTTACTTTGGTGGTAGCATTTGATGTTGTTTTTGCATCCGGACTACAGGGGCATGGGAAGGTATTCTGGTTACTGTTTGTTTCTACCTAATTCATACAGGTTTTTCAGGTGTCTGTGTAGCGGCGCGGAAGAGGGAAAAGACGGCAATGCTTATTCATATCTCTTTCTGCATGGCCTACCGTTGCCAGAGGCACTCATTGTAGCGTCATTGCATACACACCCATTGTTGACCAACACCAACACAGCCCCCCTTGGGGGTACCGCCGAAGCATCTAAGACGGGTTGTATAAGCACTCTACCTCAAACACAAAGAGTACTGTATCACGATCGCAGTAATAATCTCTGTGGTTTTCTCCTGCCGCTATACATAACCTTCTTAGATGAATATACTAACCAAGCGTTCCTGCTTCACGGACGTCGGAATCGGGTGATCATTTGTGACGCATTCTGGCAGTCGCAAAGCTGCAAAACGGACTCTGGGAAGAACCGTCACCGCTGAAGCTAATCCATTGTCGTGGTCGACAATATTCTCCAGCCGACCTTTTGAACCCGCTACCATGCGCAAGGTAAGTGCTGCAATCCCCGTCCTCCCCGGGGCGGGTACCCCGAACTATGCCCGCCGGTGTCAGATTGAGGTGGAGACATACTATTACTCACTGACGTGGATAGAAAGGCGTGTGCCCAACTGTCCTCGGACAGATTAAATCTTTGAATAGATTCGTGTGGTTGCGGTGCATGGGGGGGAACCCAATAGAATGGAAATGCTACACGCTCATACTATTGTGATTCAAAGAGTCATCAACGCACCCACATGACCGCCCGCGGCGAGATCACTCAGAGCGCTGGTCCTAGGCTCATGAGCCACGTGTTGAGATGCGGTGATGCACCCTCAGTGCGTGGGTTGCGGATGATGGCCGATGGGCGGAGGCAAACTTTCAAGAGGACGTAGGAACATCTCACGACACAACGATACATCAGACACATCACCATCATCACTATCATCAAATCACGCACATCACATCCGCCAGAATAAACCCTGTGGTTACTAGAAAGTAGACGATTATTACACTGAGCTACATAAACCCTCCAGGCCATCTTACAACTACCCCTATTTCAGTTTGCCCCTTTAATTCACTCCTCCACATCCTCCTATCCCGTCATCCCTCCCCACCCCTCACCACCATCTCCCAGACCTATCTAAACCCAACTCTCCAATGCCAACGCCGTCCTCGCCCCATTCAGACACAGTACAATCCCGCCCATCCGCTCCCTCACCCTATCCGCCTGCACCATCTCCCCGCTCCGCACGCAATCATGGAACTCCCGCTCTAGCCCGTCAAACCGGTTGTTGAGGTCGATCATGTGGTGTACTAGGATGCTGCGCTTCATTGTCGCCGGCGACGCTGGGTGAGTATCATTCGTATTATTGGTAGTTGTGGGTGGCAGGCTGGGGGTAAGAGATCCGTCGCAGTCGCCATCGACTTCATAAATGGATCTCTCGACGGAGAAGGATTGAGGCGAGGGGGTGCCGAACTGCTCCTCGTCAGTAGTCTCCCGGTCAGAAAAAGACCCAGGGTCCGTGATGGTGGAGTGGTCGAAGACTTCCAGCATGGGCTCTTCAACTGGCGATACGGCCTCTGGGGGATCTGCTGTGTCGACGGTCTCTTCGAGGGTCATGATAGTGGGAGAGGACACGGAGGTGCTTGTGGCATCGGACTCGGCGGCATGCAAGACTTTCACAGCGTACAGAATACCAGTAATCTCCGCCGCCTTCACTGCCTGTTTAACAACTACCGGCGTAGCAGCCGCACTCCTGGTGTTTTCGTTCGCCATATCAGTATCTTCGTCTTCATAGTCGCTGGAGACTGACCCCGCCTCACGGCCATCCGGGGAAACACGTGCGTCGTAAAAGGCCGATGCGAGGATGGTGCTGACCGCTGATTCAAGGATGGTGTCTTCGGTCGTCATGGCGGCGTCTTCGTTGTCGGAGACAGAGTCGAGATTGGAAAGAGCTTCGGTGGCATAAATAACCTCTGCAGCGATAGTTGCCACGTGAGCTGGGTCAAAACCCTTGGTGTCCATTGCGGAGCCACCAACGGCACTGCCTACTGAATCGGCGATCTCGGCGCCATCAACACAGCGCGGAGCGTCAGGGAACCTCCACTCACGTGCACCCCCACCTACCGCCGCAATGGGAGAATCGTTCTTCGCCATATCAACATCGTTATTATCCAATACCACACCAAGAGCAGACTCTCCATACCCTGCAGAGCTCACCGAGTTGGCGATCTCCACACCGCCCGCTGCGAGAGGAGCATCAAGGAAGCACCATTCACGCACAGCACCACCGTGGGCTTCGCCGGCGGTCATGTCTACGTCTTGGGCGTCATTCAACACTGCCATATCCCTCATATCCACTCTCGAAGAGCCCAATACCACACTCCCAGCAAGCTCCTCACTCTCCACTGACGCCGCCGAGTTTGCGATCTCCGCACCTCCGACTCTAGCAGTACGGGCAGCAAATGCGGTGGCTTCGATGATGCTCCACTCACGCGCCGTTACATCAATTACTGCACCGACACCTACACTCGCACCTGCAGCGGCAGCAGTAGCAACACTCGCGCTGCGGCCCCGACGCAGACCGTTACCATACCCACTACCAGACACAGACATAGACACAGCGACAGAGCCAGCCACAGTCACAGGCGGAGTAAAAGAACCGCCATCGCTCTGCTCTTCCTTCACCCGCTCGCGCTCCGCTTTCCGCCCCTTGACACCCTCCCAGTGCTGTACTGCGGCTGCGTTGACGTTGGATTTAAGTTCCTATTTTTCACACTCAGTCAGCGACATCAACATATTCCTCCTATACGCTACGGGTTCGAGTGAGTGGGAAAAGGGGGGAGGTGGGAAGAAGAGGGAAAAGGGAAAGGAGAGGGGAACAAACCCAAGTTGGCAGCCAGAGAGTGCCGGTTTCGGGGTCGCAGCCGGCCCATTGGATTAGGTAGGAGGTGTAGGTCTCGGAGAGGATGCACTTTACGGGCCAGGGCTTTGTTATCCATGTTGTTGGGACAGGGAGGGGTGATGGGTGGGGAGTGCGGGGTGGCATGGGTGAGTTGTGCTTATGGTGAGTGAGGGGGCGGGAGGTTGTTGTGCGGAAAAGGTTGTACGAGATAGGTTGTGGTTGTAGGAGAGGGTTGTTAGAGGGGGAGGCGGCGAGGGCGAGAGATAGGTGGTTATTTCGTAGTTTGTTAGCTGGTTGTTTCGTATTTTGGTAGTTTGGGAGTGAAATTATCATTCTGGTTGTGTCCTCGTAGTTGTGAAAATTCCACTTCCAAGGTTCCTGTACTAACGAAAAAAAACATCTGCAGCGGAGGGGGGTGAGAAGGCTGGGTATTTATAGCTGCACGCACCAAGCGTCCGGCACCAAGTGGCCGGGGCTTGGCAGTTGGGTGTGTACGGGTTAGGTACTACTGGGTGATGGATCATGGATGCAAAAGCATTAGTGGCGGCCAGTTTGGAGTTTTTGGGTAGTTGTGGGTAGGGTTGAGTTTGGGTGGTTGGGGTGTGGGCGAATGAAGATGGTTTGTGAGAAAGTGGTGCTGGATGGGGGGGGAGAAAGTCAGGAGGATTTATTTTTTTTTTGGGGGGGGGGTGAGGGGGTCATGGGGTGTCACTCGGTGTGGTTGTACAGAATTATGTTCCGAGCCTAGGAGCAAAGTCCTAATACTCATATGAGTGTCAGTATATATGCCCATATCTAGTCATATATAGACTGTCCTAGGCACAATACCTTTGAATAAATAATGGCTTGAAATGCCCCCTGTTATGTGGTTAAGCAACTCAATTGAGAAAGTCACAGGCTTCCGCATTTATTATTATTATTTATAATTCTTTATAACTATTCATTTCCAACAAAGTTTGGGTATTGATTGAGTAATTGCTCTACCATGCAACGAAATGCATCACTGAATGCATTATCAATGCGTTACTGAAAATTGTCAGTAAATGAATCGAGCATATTCCTCAAAATAGTGGATAATACTTCAGTTAATGTATCGCAGGTAAATCACTTTCATTTCGCCAATAGTTCAATTATAAATCAAGATACTTAGTGTTGGTCTTTTGTACGATAGTATGAAATGCGTCAGGAAATGCGTCAGGAAATAATCAGTAAATCAATCAGTAAATCTATTAATAAATACATTATACTGAATAATATTTACCAGTTTCCAGATTATTTTACTAATTATTTTACCAATTTCGCATGCCAAATAAAAGGAATTTTAGGGAATTAAACTTGAATTATTCTGAGTATCTAACTTGATTCTTGCCCCCTGCGTTATCATATTAATTCAATATGTATACTTTACAAGCAAAATATATAAGCAAACCCATAAGTATTTGTTACTTACCTGGGAATCAAAAACTTTCTAAATACATAATCAGAAATGATAATGGATATGAAGGACAGTAGTATTCGACCTACTCTCAAACCACAAGGGCCATGTGGAACCCGGCTAACAGATAACGTGATGTTGAAAGTAATGATCCTCTAATCCTTCCCTATCTCTCGGCACTCAACGCTTAAGACATGAATCAGTTTCATACTCGTTTCCTTCAAATCTGCATATGCACGATCATTGCTGATCGAACGGCCGGGCATGCGGGCAAGCCCAACTCGCCAGACTTCCGATGTACTCACCAATACCCAAACGCAATCCCTATAAACATTGCTAAAGCACCGATTGACCGGGAAGGGCGGGTCCAGATGCCAACTGCAAACGAGATGACGTGCGTTTATTTCTTCCCCGCTACAGAATTATCAAATCCCAGAAGTGCTGAAAAGATCTGCGCAGGCATGGGAACATTCCGATCGAGGAGATGATATGATGAGAACGAAAGACTAGGACCTGGAGATTTAGTCCAATATCACGGGTTAAGGGATATCACAACCCGGTGAGTTCTGAAGGACCAACCTTTATTATCACTGTTGTCTTAAACTGGGGAAATTCCCGAACTGAACGTTGAACCGCGCAGAAGAAATGCTTAGTGGTCTAAGCGTGTTTTCCCAAGTGATACTCAGGTCTAATAGAACGTGAAATCAGGTTGGGTTGGTTGATCGTTCTCATTCCAAAAGCTTGCGCCATCTTTCTTGAACATCCACCTGCTCAACGGGCAAAAAAAGACCGTACGTGCGGGTAAATGATACCGGCTACTGCTTGAAATGTAGTCTCATTGCGTCCTTACCCGGTAGATCACAGCCACCGAAAGTGTTCTTATTCAATGAAAGCTCTAGCGGATGTGGGCTTGAAAGACTATGGGCTCTGGAGACTGGGAATATTCCCGCTCGCACGCTAGATTTCTAGAAATTATCTACCTCAACAGCAGCTCATGATCATCTCCACTCTCTCCAGTCGCAGAACAAGATCTAGAGGTGCCATCCTATCGGAGTATCCACCACTCTACAAAAGATAGTGCCACGCTTGCTCCCTCTACCTTTGTTTAGTACTGGCGACGTCTCCAAGGCCCTTTTCTTATTGTTGGCTTGGCGAAGGTTAGGTTTGAACACAAGACGGACTATTCATCACCGCGGCCGTTTCTCAATGCTTTTAGAACCTTTCCGTTCATCACTGGCTACCAAAAACATCATTTTCAGATATACCATGGATTAATGGCCGCTACTAGTTTGCTATCAGTAAATCATAGCATACAGCTCCATATCGAATAGCACCAACAAACATATTCCTATAAATATATATTTCGCCCTACGCCGTACACGAAGAGGAAAGGAGGGTGTTGGATCTTTTTCGGTGCAACTGTGGTGTCTCGAGCCATATACTAGACAGCCATGGACCACACTGCCGAATATTTTACCCGCCTCTAGCTCCGCCAAGGTAATCTTCTGTTTATTTCTTGAAGTGCTGAATTGGAATAACGCTACGCTTGGATTAGACCGCTTGCAACTTCATCTCTACTCATATCTCTACTTGTATCACTGCTTGCTCTGGCGGTTTCTGGTTGAATCGACTCTAATATCGCTAATCGACAACCTTCATGAACCTCATAATTGACGGTGCGCGCTATATTCCCACAAATCAAGATATCATCGTTGCCGGAAATCGGCGCAATATCTGTTCATTCCTTCCCCAGCCGTCGCCTGTGAAGAATATTAATAAAAGCCATCACTCTCTCCTTAAAGCGAAATAGAAATATCCTGCACTAGAAAGATATTACTCCAGCCCCCCTTCACTCTGACATTCCTATAAAAGTTATCATACCACCTACGTTCGTGGGAGTCTTTAGAACATTCAAACCACACGAACTACCGGTGGAGTCTTACTACACCTGCCAGGACAAGTCTGCTGACATCGCAAAGCCAACAGAATTTAGCCGCAGCTGTTGTATGTACGTTGTAAGCAGCTCAGCACACCAGCAATCAACGAACAACCAGTGATTCCAACGGTTGAAACCTGTTGTATTCGGAGGTCATACCATACCGAACTAAACTAAATTACACGTCCAACCGAACTGAACTGAACTAGACTGAATATTGGTTCTCTAAACCTGTTTAAGAACTAGAAGCGTTCTTTTTTTTGGTTTGCAGGTTCATAAACTAAATGTGTTTTCAGAGTCCATTGCCTGGTTTATTAGGAGCAGTTGAGCCCACCTAAAAACCGCTGAAGGTCGGGAAATATGACCTCTATGTGACGGGAACCTGCATGATAGAACCGTTTAGGAAACCGGTTTGAACTGGTTTTTGACTATGATGAACAGTTCAAACCAAACTAGCCCGAAGACAAAAACTCAACCGAAATATTAACCAAACCGGTTTACCAAAACCGGTTTGTTTGGTAGAACGGGTGAACCATTGGAAACCCTGCGAACTGTAGAAATTAGGCATTGCGACATCGGTTATGTATAGTAATTCCACATGTACAAGGGATGACTCGTAGAAGGAACAAGGGTTTCAGACAAGGCTTAGTGCCAGGAATTACATAAGCAGGAGATCACGTGGTATTAGAATATCTGTATATATAGACCAACTGGATTCCCACATTGTCGTTGGAACTCCAGCGGCACAATAGTATATTTTCTTGCTTTCACAAACACAACCTCCCTCAAGGTCACGTGTTCGATTTACACTCAAGTCATTTCTTCCACATACCAAACTTCAGGTTATGAGCCCGGGTTTTGCCAAATAAAAATCCGTACAACACCATCGCCACCTCGTTTAAACTCAACACACCTCACACAAACATCATGTCCACCGCAGGATCAGACAAAGGAGAATCATCCAAATCAGTGGAGGTTAAACCCTCGGACAACACTGGTTCCAGTAACATGCGCATCAAGTTTGATGGACTCCCTAAACTCAAGGGACAATCCAACTATCAAACTTGGGCGGGTGCCTGGAGGATTACCTTCGATGCTGCTGGCTGGTGGGAAGTGTTGAACATCGAATCCCCTACCGGAAATGACACCGACCTCTCAACGGCCGAAATACGGAAGGCCCAAAAACAAAGTCACAGCCTTCTCATCGGAGCCGTAGCAGAAGATATACAACCCACAGTCGTCTCCGCCGAAAGCGCATACCACGCCTGGAAGGCGCTCAAAGACCTCTACGATCGCGTATCACCAAACACGACGATCACCCTTCTCAGCCGTGTTCTGAGCGAAGATGCAACAACGGTAATCTACCGAAAGACCTTCAACACGAACTGGAACACTCTCAAGTCCAGATGCCAGAGCGCAGACCACAAGCTCGCTCAGGTACTCCAACCTCTCACCAAATCCAACGAAGCGATGGCAGCATTCCTACTTGCCTCCCTACCAAAATCGATGAGCAACGTCGTCGACAACATCCAAACCAAACAGGATGTCACATACGAAGACGTTCGCCAACGGTTACAGAACCTACAAGAGGAGAACCCTCTCACCGGCAACAACAGGGTACTCCATACCAGGAGCGCCCCCTCACCGAACGGCAAGGAATGCACCTGGTGCAAGAAACGGAACCAACCGTACCAGGGCCACGAGTACACGGAGTGCAGAAAGCTCAAAGAACAGAACAGACAAAGGAAAGAAAACAGGAGAAGACCAGGCGGGAATAATTCGGCATCGGTTGTAGTAAATGACTCATCCACCACAATCTGCATGGTACGCACCAATACCTCACCTTCCTTGCCCCTTACCTGGATCCTTGATTCTGGAGCTACCTCTCACGTCACACCCTTCAAAGACCAACTCATCAACATCCGACCACACACCGGCAATGTCCGAACAGCTGATGGCACCAACCACGCTGTCACCGGAATGGGAAGCGCTAGTTTCGAATGCTACCTTCCCAATGGAGATAGATCCTCCGTTATCCTCGCCGACGTGCTGCTGGTCCCAACTTTAGGAAATGTGGGATTGATGCTCGAAACCGTCTTTCGACAAAAAGGGATTTAGAACTGAGTCAGGAGGAGGAAACAAACTGGTCACGAAAGAGAAGAAGGGAATAATCTGGGCAAAATTGGAAAGGGGACTTTGGAATGTACAAGTAGTTAGCAATACAGTTCGTTTGACCTCTTACGACGAATGGCACCAAGCATTGGGCCACCCTGCGACACTAGAAAACTTGTATGAAGACATCAAACGTCTACCTCCCAAGCCAGAAAGCTACCACTGCAGTCAATGTGCCCTATCCAAAAGTACGCACAAGAAACCTGCACCAATAGGTATGAGATCCCAGCGACCATTCGAATTAATCCATTCAGACCTCTCTGGAAAATTCGGAATACAATCACAGGGGAAGTCTCAGTACTACATGTCATTCATCGACGATTACACTCGCTTCGCTTGGATATACTTCCTAAAACAGAAAGACGATGCGAAGAAAGCCATAAAAGACTATGTTACTAGGATCGAGAAACAGTTTGATACAACAATACTGCGATTCAGAACAGATGGCGGCGGTGAATACATCAACAAGGATATAATGGACTACTTCAACTCACAAGGAATAGTTCATGACACATTTCACTTGTCTGACAATACACTCGCGTCTGAATCAGATCAGCGGAGTAGCGAGCGATTGATAGGGCAGTATGATATGATCAGCATTAGTCAGTCGTCATGGAATACTCGTCGTATGGGGCTTATACTCAACAGCTGTGTACCTCAAAAATAGACTACCTCATAAAATGCCGCTCAAGGAAAAACCCCTATGAAGCCCTAAAGGTTCAAAGCCCAGTATCCAACATCTTCAACCATTCGGAAAGAAATGCTATGTCCACATACCAGAAAACTCTCAGCCAGCAGGAAGCAAACTAGCACCCCGAGCACACGAAGGAATCATCGTCGGATACTCAGACAGTACCAAACATTACCGCACCTGGATAGGATCACAAAATAGGTTAGTAGTAAGTCGGGACGTCACATTCCCCCCTCCTGAATCAGGGGAAGTCTCAGTGGAACTCGAATACACCCCTATCCAGAAACCAGAAGCGACAACTGCACCATCAGACGACGAATACGAGTCAGAAGACAGGCCTGACCCAAAATCTGAGTCAATTGCAACCAAAGAGAACCTCACAGAAGACGCAAGTAGACTGGGGGCCGGGCTTACGAGGCCCACTCCTGGACGTCACCTCATGAGATATAACAAAGAAGGAGCTAATCAGGAACTACCAGGGTCATTCCCGGAGTCACCGGAACAGAGCAGACAGCCATTACCGGTCACACCAAACCAGGGAAAACAACCTGTCATACCTATAAGACAACAGGCAACACCAAGAAGAATTGGATGGACAACCACTACAATATCAGGTATACCATTCAAAATCAAACAGCCTGCTACGTCTACACCTAAAGCTCCGCCTCCACAACCACCAAGAAGATCAGACCGCATACGCCACCAAGTGGATAAGAAAGTTGAAATGGAAACAAGAATGAAGGAATATAACGAGAAAATAGCCGAACAACAGAAATACCTTACGGATTATATCGAATCAGTAAACGAAGATGGCCCAGGAGACAAAGCCACTGAACAACTGATGATCGACCAATTCAAGGCAGAACATAGGCGAATAAGGGATGAGTTGGATAAAGAATACCAAGACGTATCCAAACTCCCCCCTAACTACCATATACACCTCGTTACAGAACCTTCCACCTTCAACCAAGCCATGCAAAGCGATGATCAAGACCTATGGAAAAAGGCAATACAGACTGAGAAAGACGCGCTCGACAGAGCCCACACCTGGGACATCGTCGACCGACCAACCAACCGAGCAGTAGTCAAAGGAAAATGGGTATTCAAGGTAAAACACAACGCGGACGGAACAATCGAAAGGTACAAAGCTAGGTACGTCGCCAAAGGCTTCACCCAAGTACAGTATCAAGACTACGATGAGACCTTCGCCGTTCGATAAGATTCCCCACGACTGCATTTCAGCACTAGCTGCACACAACGGTTGGACTCCACAACAAATGGACGCCAAGTCAGCCTTCCTATACGGTATACTCAAGGAGGAAATCTACATGGAACTGCCTGAAGGCTACAGGCAAGCCAACAAGGTTTGTAAACTACGGAAATGCATATACGGACTAAAACAATCACCCCGTGAATGGTACGCTTGCCTAGCAGACTCTCTTCAACGGAAAGGATTTGTCCCAGCCAACTTCGACCCATGTGTCTTCATACATAAGAAACACCAATTCTACATATCGGTGTATGTAGACGACATCATGATATTCGGACCCGACATCCCATTCAGAAATGAAATCAGACAACTACTCAAGGCAGATTTCGAGTGTACAGATCTCGGTAATGCGAAATTCATACTGGGAATAGAAATAACGGTAACAAAGAACGGTATATCACTATCACAACATGCGTACATCAACAAAATCCTAGACAAATTTGGAATGAGTAACTGCAAACCAGTCGGAACACCACTCGAACCGAACCTCAACCTACACAAAGGAGAACCAGAAGACCGGATCGAGAACCCCACTGAGTACCAATCCATAATAGGATCCCTCATGTACGCAAGCATAGCAACAAGACCAGATATCACCCATACCGTTACAGCACTATCCCAGTACTCCTCATGCCCAACTGAGGACCACCTACGAGCAGCCAAGCGAACCCTACGGTACCTCAATGGAACCAAAGACTGGAACCTGTTCTACCCTACCGGGAATACCAGAACACTCGATGGTTTCTCAGACAGTTCCTACGCTTCAGATCTAGATGACAGAAAATCGTTCTCCGGATACGTGTTCAGACTAGGGAAATCAGCAATCAGCTGGAGAAGCCGGAAGCAGAAATCAGTCGCAGTCTCAACAACAGAAGCCGAATACATGGCCCTGTCCCTCGCAGCTCGACAACTGGTATGGATCCGTAGCGCCTTGCACGAACTCCAACAAAAATACCAGTACTTCATACACGCCGACAATACAGGTTCAATCGACCTCAGCCGGAACCCACGCATCCACGACCGGTCCAAGCACATCGACGTTCACTATCACTACACACGTGAACAACTCGAAGCCGGAACCTTCGAACTCCTCTATGTCCCAACCGAAGACCATGTTGCAGACATAAGGACGAAAGGTCTACCGAAACCAGCACACCAGAAACTGTCAGAGATGATACGATGTGGCAAGTGAGGGGAAGTGTAGAAATTAGGCATTGCGACATCGGTTATGTATAGTAATTACACATGTACAAGGGATGACTCGTAGAAGGAACAAGGGTTTCAGACAAGGCTTAGTGCCAGGAATTACATAAGCAGGAAATCACGTGGTATTAGAATATCTGTATATATAGACCAACTGGATTCCCACATTGTCGTTGGAACTCCAGCGGCACAATAGTATATTTTCTTGCTTTCACAAACACAACCTCCCTCAAGGTCACGTGTTCGATTCACACTCAAGTCATTTCTTCCACATACCAAACTTCACGAACAACATTAAATTATCCTTTCAATACCTAGCGCACGACGAATAAATAGACGTAGCGCAAGATCGTGCGCAGTTCGTAAACATCAGGCCATTTCAATGCATGGAGTACTTATGACCCAATCCTGAGGTCTCTTTGCCGCCACCACATACAGCCCTCGCCAACTATACCTAAAGTGTCCGATGCTATAGCCGATAATCACTGTTATTAAAACTCGGACAACATTTGACTGCTTCGTATATCGTGTTCTCCTGTGCGTTATGAAGGAATCAGGTGTATCTTTCTTTTAATTTATCCCTGTGAAAAAGGAAGCCTGTTTGCGAACTGACTAGCGATAATATCAGAGTACGGTATAAACCCTCTTTGTCGCCTGCCTAGCCATCTGACGAACATTTTAGTTTTGTTGGTCGATTACCGGTATTCGCGAACCACCTACAACAGCCAGCATCGCTCCGCTTACCAAGGTTGCTGGGATGGCCGTTTCAACCACCCAAATTGAAGTTTGAGCAACGGAATGGGATAGCCCCACAGACAATTGAAGATGGCATGCCCTCCTTGTCAACGCTCCGCTATAATAACCTTACATCGACGTTTATATTCGATATGTCTTTCTGTTTCTATCTCGCAAGATAGTTGTTATACATCGCCTCGCACCGTCTGCAATAGCCAATTGCTGGGACATCCGGACATCCCAAACGGCGATATGGTAGCGGATGGGATCTGGCGATGAAACCCATGTAACATCTCTTACTGGAAGATCACTACCTTCCTGCACGGCCTACTGTTGCAGTCTTTTATGGTTCAAGCTCTTCGACTCAGGCGCTCCTTCGATAAATGCGCCGCATGACAAATCGCTCATCATCTCCGCGACGACTCGGGATATACAGATAGCTTGACAATCCAGTTGCGGAACTACCCCTCATTACGCTGGACGAAAATCCAACGTCCTGTTGTGTCCTCTTGAATATCGCCTCATAGAGTATCACTCGGCCCTTCCCCGCCCTGTCGGTAAGATTATCATTCCGCTCTTGAGGTAAAAAGGCCACTAGCCGGGGCACCTAAATAGCTTAGATATAGCTGAAGATGGAGTTCAGACTTCAAGGCCCACTGTCGAGCTGAATGGTACTAGCACCGTTTCTTCAAACGTTGCGGTGGAATCTCTTCCCCGCTGTCATTGTTCTTCTCAGAAAAGGGGGAGTTAGTCACTAGTTTGAACAGCGATAGAAGATAACCCGCCTGGCATCAGCTTTCTTTATTGCAGAGACGATAGCTTTTTCTTTTGTTTTCTTTTTTCTTTCTTTTTCCTGGCTTGTGGTTTGGTTCAGGCTGGCGCGGACGCAGCTGGAAGCGACGTGGGCAACCTCCGCCGACGTTTGCGGAGAACGTATTAGCTTATCTCCGCTACTGGCGTTTTCTACTGCCAAGCTAGAGCTGGCGCTCTCCTCAAAGTCATCTGACATTGCAATGGCTACTGTTCGAGGAAGGTTGTTAGCGAAGGGAAAAGATTGTTAATGCGTTCCTGTCATTTGCAGTCGGCAGAAGAGAATTATATAAATACAAACCAAAGATAATAAGGAGGGTTTCTCTGAGTTCCAATTTCCGTGGAAGACGTTACCCGCTCGGCCGCTGGTATCATTCAATGGTAGACGGAAGTCGCATCTTGACGTCATAACCTTATAACACCTCTAACCTGAACCGGCGTAGTGCTACTCCCCGGAAATTAAACAGAGATGTGTCCCAGAGCAGAGAATACCGTCCCGTTTCCAAAGGACTGGGTGTGCTATCCTTTCCCGAGATCGCGGCGGAGAAGATGCACTACTATGCTAAACGAGGATGGTTGAGTATAACCACCACCAGAGCTCCGTCGGGATTCGAAAAAAATCTCTCTAGAATTTATCGATGGCCTAGTGTATGGGTCTGTAAGATCGTTTGACACGATCCTGGCTATCGCAATCGAGAAACGATCTTTGGTCTGTTTGCCCCTGAGAAGGCGGGTGATTCGCGGTGCCGCATGTGTCGTTTTACTTCTCAAAGATACTTCCAAACATCTACTTTGTAGAAGAAATCGAAAAACTCCCCCCGGATCGCAGGTAATCATTATCCCTCTCGTTGCTTATCACTGTGTGCTGAGCCGAGTGATATGCCATGACCACAATTTCACGAGGTTTCGGGTAAAAGATACAAAAACAAGGTTTGGCTATCTACCAAGGCATTCACGAGTGACATGAACTGAGACGTTTATTCCTCAATGAAAAAGACACACGCTTAGGGTGTTGAATGATAATTCAGCCGCCGAGTGATAACCGCGGATTATTCCCCTGGGTGGAGAAACATGACCGACCGCCCACGTGATCAATGATGCCTAAAAATCCGAGTGATATATCGTGAATGACGAAGGGAGCACGAGTGATATTTCATGACCGCACGAGGAGTGGCGAATGGTGGCGCAGTTGAGGGGGAGGGCGGCGGGCGGGGATTGGTCGAGCTGTAACTCGGGAGGAAGTCAACTATTTCAATTTGTTTCTCAGCGCATAAGGACATCGCCTAGGATAGTGGTAATATTCTTTGCAGCCGATATCTATGTGAGCCCGTCTCGTGCTAATGCTCACCATATAACCTATACCGCCAAGCTCTGAGTATTCTCAGGTTGATGCCGATAAAAGTGGCACTAGCTGGAAGAAAGTCTATGCGAGCGACCTTTCTACAGCTCTCTTCCTCCCTGTCGACGCAGATTACCCTACAGACCGTCACACTCAGTCGCTGTTTGCTCGCGATACTCCAAGCCTGTAGCATGTGTGTTTCCCTACTTAGAATAACGTATCGACTATCATAGTACCAGTAGTTTCGATCTAGATGTGCCATTTCGACACATCCTAGTAGTCATATTGCGCTTAATACCGAAATAGGCCTTGGTATGGTGAGGGTCGAACAGTGGGGCGCCTCTGCCAGATCAATCGCCTTTGAAAACCGTGAGGCGATATTTTTCAACATGAACCGTCATGTGAAGCATAAACTCTCCGACACTCGGGGTGCGAAATAACCACACTCGATTACGCGGGTAGTCTTGGCGGCTTGGCATGGGTTAGGTGGTTCGAAGAGATCTCCTTCAGCAAGGTTTCGATCTTATGTGAACAAAAAACCTGCTATTTTCATACCTTGAGTCCGATAGCCAGGTGTCACACAAATCCGCTCCGCCACGGACCTAATAACCAAGCGAAGCCGACACGAACACCAACATTTCATGAGATATCACTCGATACCCATATCTTCGTGTGGCGATAAAAGGAACCGCATGTTTTGACCCGGTCCAATCGTATGAAAGGACGAATCTCTTCTTGGCGTGCTTTCCATCAACGTACACCCATAATCCAGCGTCCATGTACATCCTCCGTGGCTGAACGCGCAGCATTCCTATTCATCAAATTAGGACCAACAGATAGCTTCTTGCAGAGTAGGACAGGGAGGCTGTGCCATCGAGGCAGTAATCTCTTGTCAAAGCCTGAAGCCACTACCTTTGCTACACCTATTCCATTCACTGAGCCGGCGCCCCTTCGGACGCAGACGCTTGAGCGTGGAGTGTCCCTTTCCGCTAACGAGGTGTGGACGAAGGAAGCGCGCTCTGGCGCAGATGAGACTGTGTGTCCTGGGCTACTATCAGCTATTCACTAAGAATACTCTTGGCTAGGGGTCCCGAAAAGTGCTAGTTGAGTGATTTCTCGATGCCTGAGTCATTGAAGGGCTCGGTACCACAAGCGGGTTACTAATATAGGAAGAAGCTTGGTATGTGCAGTGATGCGGCCCTATAGAGACCACATGGGCGCGGCTGTCCTGAGGCGGGAGGATATCTAGCAGCTGTATTGCTACATTAGGTCCTCCGTACGCAAGGGCCGCATGCTTTGATGGTAGGACCGTCAGCGGCGTGCCAGGCCAATCCACAACGAATATATAATCAATGACTAGACAACACAGTAGTTTGCTGCATTCTATGAACCTTATTCGGCGTATATAGCCCAGCCCAGCACCCACCATCAAGAGAAAGAAATAATCGCCGTCAAGGTGCGGTCACCTGCTCTCACTCGGGCGTCGAGTGATGGACCATGACCGCAGGCGTGTCTCATATGGGTGACGAGTGATGTTTCATGACCGCAAGCTGAGTCATATCACCTAAACAACAGGGGCTTCTTTACCGTTGTTTTAGAGGTGCTATCACGATCCCGAGTATGTTTTACGTCTGTCATTAACTCACCTACCTGTAAAGAGTAAACCACTGATAAATCCACCTTAGTCTACTCAACACTAGTGTTGAAGATTCTGTACGTCATGGTCTTTTTAACCTTTGAATGTAGTTCTGTGCATCGTGCAATATCACTCGGGCGATCCGACTATCTTGGAGCTAGAATGATGTTATGAATGAAGAGTATCCGGAGAAGTTATATTGCTAGACTAGTGTTCTCTACGAAACCGTTCGAGATGAGACCAAGGCACGGTCTTGTCTCGTCTTGCAAAAGGGGGTGCCGGTCTCGTCTTGTCTTGCCCATCTCGAGAGGGCTTGGGAAACCGAGTGAGATGCTGTGAGCCTAGGCTTCGCGGGTGGCCATCGTTACGCAGAGCTGTCCGACTGGGCCCCAATGCTTCGTTATATTGTTATGGCCCATTTTGTGAGCTGAATTCGATCATGATGATGCTTTTCCGCTACGGCCATCCACCAACCTCACGAGATAGTTTAAGAAAACTTGAGTTTCTATAATACATTCTATGACATTCCACTAATAGATGTCAGCCTTTACTCATCTCGCAAAATACAGGTCAGATCTGCATCATCCAATTCCTCTTCCTCAATCTCCCATACTTATATCTCCAGTAGCCCCAGCCAACTCTTGGTTAAGAGCAGAGCCGGGGCTGATGCCTCTATTCTATTCCTCTTCTTGGTGATAATATCTCCGGCTCTAATTGCTATAATTTAGTTGATAGAAATGATGGAAATGCGGAACAAAATGCAATATTTACCTTGAGAACAGCTGTTCCGCTGGAATACTACTTGCAGGAATTGACAGGGAGTCACGGGCCGTTTTAGACAGATTGGGGAACCGGCTCTCGTGTACCTTCCACCATGTTGTGACATCTGTGGTTCTATCTGCTCTTGCCTCAATCAAATACTGAGTGGATTCGGGAAGGGTTATTTCCACTGCATCAAATTCATCCTCTTCTTCAGACCCAAAAGTATATCAGGGATATTGATAGCTCTGTTACTTTGTATCGGATCGGACAGGCCTACACTTCAACATATCGGTACTGAGGACTCCCGGGAAGTTAGGTATTCGTTCTCGTTCAGTGTAGATTGAGGTGAGTATTTTGCTGTGTAAATTCGTTCTAAATTATTCCTTGCTATATTGATGTATGCTTGTGACCATCCAAGCTGACGGAGTGCACCTGTCTTGCAGCGGGGATCAAGGAGGATTGCAATAGCGGGTGCAGATTGATGGTCAGTCTTATTCCAATAGTTATTCAATAATTTCCATGAGTCGCTGCATGCGTTAAAAAGAGATTTATCTCGCGATGTTGACTCTCTATCCTTCGCATTCTTGATATCCCGGAGAAGCATTTCATAATATGGCAGTTGAAGAGCTAGGGTAGGATACTTCTTCCCGCTCAAGTCGTGAGTAGCTTGCAGAAAAATATGGAGAATTCGACAAAGCTGTGTTACTGTAGTCCATTCGGTTTCGATAAGTGCGTATGGTTTCAGTTTCGATTCGAGGGCTGTCATCCGATCGATAGCAGCACGTAGGTAACTAAATCGTTCCAACATTGTATATATGGAACTCCATCTGTCAAACAATAAGTAAATTGAACTGGTATCATTCCAAAAGTACTCATAAAATAGTATAAAAATATATATACCTAGCGCGCATATCCAATAATGGCTTTAGACTTTTGAGGTTCATGACAAGACATTCCCGTTGCAGAGCTTCCAAGAGTAAATTAGAAGCCCGTATCTTTGATAGGATACGTCGGATCTTTTTAAGAACCCCAGAGGGGGATAATTCAACTGGGATATTTCCTTCATCTTCTGCTAGAACTACCTCAGGCAAATCCCCTTCCCCTTTCAGATTGGCCAGAATCTTTTGCGCGGCAAGGTTGATAATATGAGCCATGCACCGTATTTGACCATCGTTCCGCAACCAATCTCCAAAAAAGTAATCTTTCTTCAATACTTAAAACAATTTGTCGTTTACTGTTGCATTATCTGCCGTTATACATAGGAGATGACCAGTGAGGTTGAATTATTTTAACACATCAGCCACCACTTCCGCCAAGTTATCTGCAGTGTGCGACCCTCTCAAACGTCGGAACCCAAGGACACAGTCTTGTAGACTATATGCGGAATCCATCCAATGAACTGTTATACCAAGGTATGGTATTTTATTACTTGACGTCCAAGCATCGAGGGTCAAATTGACATGACCACCACTGGCGACATGCCGTTGAAGTCTGTTTTTGATATCCGGGAGGAGTTGATCGTGCGTTTTTTGAATATCCCGGTGAAGAGTATTTGAACCGACAGACACCGCCTGAGAATTACAGTACTATAGTAAAGAGCGGAATGACCTTGATTCAATGACGCTAAAAGATGGGTTTGTATCCACTACAAACTCAGCGAGAAGCTGTCTGTATATATGAGATTCAAATGGTCGACCAAATGCCCGATCATTGCCTGTTCCCACTCCAGCAGAGAGAGACCAAGGATTGGAGTCCAGTAATCTTTTCCTGTTATTACTGGCCGTATTTCCACTCGCATCCGTAAGTTGAATAGCTCGTATCATTTTTTGTTCTTTATCTGGAGTTTCGGGTAGGGTTGGATGATGCTTGCGAAAATGTCACAAATACTGGCTGGTTGTAGTATGTGACTCTGGGTACGCACCCCACTGTTTTGTACAATAACAGCATCAGATTCTGTGTCTTTTGAGAGCCATCTCACTCTCTGTGGGAAAGTCTCTTGGGTGTGGTTCAGGTAAAATTACAGATTCTCTGATAATCATTCTCCGCGAATATAGGTACGCGCTGAATTTCTTGCGAGTTCTGTCTACCCGATACCGTATTTGTGGATTGCAATTTATCTATGTAATCTTTCAGTACAACTGGCAGAGTTCTGTAGGAAAGATGGTCTTACCCCAAGCAGTGATTCCAACGGTTGAAACCGGTTGTATTCGGAGGTCATACCATACCGAACTGAACTGAATTCCATCCCCAACTGAACTGAAATGAACTGAACTGAATATTGGTTCTCCAAACCGGTTAAGCAACTAGTACCGTTCTCTTGTTAGGTTTGTAGCTTCAAAAACTAAATGGGTTTCCAGAGTTCGTTTCTTGGCTTGATAGGTGCAGTTGGGCCCGCCCAAGAACAGAAAATGCCTCCTCTATGTGATAGGTGCCTGCATGATAGAACCGTTTAGTAAACTGGTTTGAACCGGTTCTTGATTTTGATGAACCGTTCAAACCGAATTTGCTCAAAGATAGAAACTAAACTGAAATATCAACTAAACTGGTTTACCAAAACCGGTTTGTTTGGTAGAACGGGTGGACAATTGGAAACCCTGACCCCAAGTTCCTGCTAAACAGTTCCGCACATTTTGAATCTCATCCTCCATTGACATCTCAGGGGTATTTGATAGAGAATAATTCAGAACGTCCTCAGACAAAGTAACTGCTGGCGGACTTGAAGGGAATCGATTCGAGAGTGAAGAAGACATTTTCCTATAGACAGGGTGTCTCCTGAGCCTCCGGATCGTTACAAATCAGCGAATCGATACCTAAGAAGGTGGAAATTCAAAGTTGTCGTTACATACTTTAATAAATTATATTAAGACCAGTCTTTTACCTAGATTTCGAATCTGTAATCGGATATCACCCGTGAGGCCTGACTGCTGAGATATAAGCATCTTGATCCCACAATATGGAGATAAAAGCTCATCCTTACGTACATTTGATATGCCCGTTAAGACCTGATTCCTCCGCAGATTCCAAATCTTCAACCAGACCGTGTCTCCACCGCCTGGCTGTCGAGATATTCAATGATTTGATATCTTGAATTTGTGCCTGTAGGGGTGAAGAAAAAACCGGTTGCATGATACTTACTCCTAGTACAAAAGATATTTCCAGTTTTCATTGACTAACCATTTTGTTACTAGCCCTAAGACACTAATACATCTTGGTGAATTTCAAGCCAGGCTCGAGACAAAAAATATTTAGTGTCTCGAGCCAAGACCTCAAGCCGTCTCGTCTCAAGGTGAACGCTATGCTAGACCTGTCCGGGTGGGTTGTGGTTCGTCAATCTGTTACCGGGTACAGAATACTCGAGATTCAACCAACCCCAGCTCAAAAATGTTGACTTGTTGTAGAGACTCTCAACTAGGAATGTATAGCTCAGTCTGAGAGCAATATCTTACAAGTCGGCGGTGCGGTCTGCATCTAACCAGAGGGTCTGCAGCCGAAGATCAACTTTCGCCAATTGCAGGTGCCGGACAAAATCTAACACTATCCACTTTCAGCTTCGAGTTCAAATTTTGATATCGGTCTCTGAACTGTGATACTGAGTTCTTGTAATAGGATGTCGGGCTCTCCGCTGTTATGTTAAACCCTAGCCTGTGATATATGAGTGGGGGGTGCGATGTATGGCCTGGATAGCAATATCGGGGGCGGGACGAGCCTTGTCTTGGGCTTGGGGTCGGAACAAATTGGGTTCCGACATCATTACAAAGAGATGGAATGTTCCTTACGAGAAGGAATAAATCGCTGACATCCTGCCTTCATCTTACAGTACATGGAATGAGTAGGAAGAAAGAACAAGGAAAAGGGGATATCTTTGCTCAACGGATTAAAACGAAGAAGGGAAAAGGTTCCCTTCTATCGCCCAGCAAGAAACATCTCCAGAGAGTGAGTGAGGATAGAAGCAGCCACCAGTTTGAAGAACGAGGAAAGGGGCTCTCTTTGGTCGGCGGTTTAATTGAGGCGGTTGAACGAGATTGAGAATGGGAAAAAGGAGATCTCGTTGGTCAGTGTTTTACACAGAGGAGAGGAAGAAGGGGTGGAGAAGGTAGTTTTCTACGTCAGTATTATCTTTTGTCAAAAAGAAATGAGGGAAGCGGGCGAAGGAATGAAAGAGAAGGGGCACTCGGTGGTCTTACACCCCCCGGCCGTCTTCAATCCCCCGCTCGCGGCGGGGGCCACGAGTAAGAAAAGAAAGCTAAGAGGCTCGGTGGTAGAATTAGAGCAGCTAATGGTATACGCAGAGGACACCTATTCAATAGCGGAAGCTATATCCGATAGTGCTTTTCATTCTTGTCAAGCTACAAACAAGCACAGGACGAGCCGCAAGGCTCGCCCTCCTGCATTCCCTGTTCCAGCAAAATGTTATATACCTCATCATTCAATTTTCGAACTTCAACTTCACTTCCGATTTCCGTTGTTATATTCAATAAACCCCACCTCCCTCCTCCGATCGAATAATTAATTTCTTTTCTTCTTATTTCTTCGTAAAATAGTTGGCATCCTTAGCCACATCCGCTAGCCCAATAGCATCTTAGCGCACTCCCGGCTCAGCATGATTCATTCATGTCAAAAATAGCCCTCTACAAAACGAAAGGCAACTTCGTGTTCCGCCATTCAAGTTTTATATATCAAACCCCGAGCACCTATCACCTCTAACTCGATAATTCGACAATTCCTACTCGCTTTAGAAATCTATATCTAGCGCCTTGATTTAATAAATTAATGAATTAGGCGGGGAAAAAAAAAGCCTTAATTCACCAGACTAAAGTCTCCTGATCAAAGGTAAAGTCCTGTAACGCTATAGCCCAGAGCTTAGATCATTTTCTGCAACCGCACTAGAGCTCTTCTCAATTTTATAATATCCTTCTTAAGCTTTGCGGACCCAGTATTAGCTACTGTTCAAAATAACGTTATGGCGACCACCCCCCCGGGGGATGCAGTTTCAGTAATTTCAGATGGATTTACCAACACCCCACTTTCTGTCACTTCCTCGCAAGAACAGCCAATGAATTATCAACCAACCGATGATGACTCTAGCACTGGGATTCTGCTATGAGACTATTGGAACTGACGAACTAGCCAAAAAGAAAAAAGAAAAGAAAAGAAAAAAAATGCTCCCGCACCCTTCATAGGGTTAGGGTTAAACCGTGGTACGAGATGAGACTGCCTTCAAAGTTACATGTATTTTCACCTGAGGATAAAGCAGACCTATTCTATGCCGTGCATAAGACTTTATAGATACAAGTAGTACACCCCTCTCGAGCTTGATCTCGAGAAACAGGTGGAGCGTGGATTATTACTCGGTACCTGTCTCGGGAGTGTGATTTTCTGAACGAGCGTGTGCAGGTTAATATTAATAACGATTTGTCACAGGGTGGGCATTCTCCATAAAATCACGTAAGTGCAATATCACCGTTGTGGGAGTTCACATGTGATTGTGTTCTCGGTGTCTTTGGTATGAAGCTTTGTATATGAAAGGCCTGCTGTGTGCCGGTTGTACTGTCAAACGCATGCCGATTCGTGAAGACCAAACCTTGCGCATATTCACTCCCAGTCTTTTCAATTCCGATAACCGCCTCGAACTCACTTCCAATCTCCTGCACTAGCCCACTATATTCTATTTTATGTAGAGAAACACAAACCCCCGAGCGCCTTCAGCCCTTTCAGGCACCCCCCCTCCCCCTAAACACACCCGCCAACGTCCACCGGTTAGAGGTATCACCTACCCCTTTCCTCTTTCCCAATATAACCGTTCCCCATAACGTACAACGTTCTTTTCTAGTTCTCCTAGCCAGACGAGGTCGCCGGTTACCAATCTATATCCCTCCCCTCTGGTAAACTCTTTTCTCCATGCCGAGTAACAATCCGTCTACGTTGCAACGCCACACCCCATTCGTCACCTGCATTCCCCCATAGTCATTACTGCACTCCCTAAACTCCACTGCCTCCCCCGGCGGAGTCCTAGTCGTAAACGACACAAAGCACCAAACTAGGTCCGAATGAATAGCACGCAGGATCCCCGAAATGATTTCAACGAGATATCCCGTCGTCGGGAATGGATCGCTCGTACCGAAAGTGCCATAATCTTCCCCGACGTAAATTGAACTACTGGGAACAACAGAAACCCACTAACGGAGCCCCAGAATATACTATAGGCCTACCCAAATACCTACCTCTAAATCCCGCAGCACACCATACCCCAATCCACCATGCTTTCCGCTACAACCTGAGGCACACCACGCCCTCAGGCATCATCTTTGCGACTACATACGCGCCTATAATGGGTATAGCATACGTCACCACCCCCACGAGAGTCATGGCCACACTGTCTACTAACAGTCACGTCTTACCCAACACCCTTGTTGCTCTTGATTCGATGGCCATAAAAGGTGCTACTATCCTCATCCCGATCTGGCTGTTGACGACCCAAGTATAACCAGTGCACGCTGGAAGGGGGTGCTATTGCCGGGTTGCCAATGGGTGAGGGGGCTGATGATGATGTAGGGAGTGGCAAAGAAGCAGAGGAGGAGGACATAGCCGAAATACTCATAAAGCTGGTGGGATGGGTTAGCGTCGGAAAGGATCCTGGGGAGGGGGAGTTTAGACACGTACGTTTTCTCTGCTCTTCCAGCTTTCTTTCCGTTTTTGATCCGCTGATTTTGGATCTGAGCTGGGCGTGAGTTCAAAGTTGCCATAGGCATACCCAACCGCACCGCTAATATTACAATCAATCAAATGCCTCTCTACTTCACCCTGTTGTCGTAGTGTCATGCTGGATGTCGAACAGGAGGGAAGGGGGGCTTCGACTAGACAGGGGTCCGGGTCGTGGTGGCGCAGAAGGGGGCTCCTGTCCTGTCTTTCCTTTTACCTGTCGTCTCGTTCTCCTTCCTCTTCTTCTTCTTCTCATTCATTTTATCATCATCATCAAGTACGGCTGTGTATCTATCATCAATACACGTCAACACACCTCACCAATACTCCGGATACACACTTTCTCCCTCTTTACGATCGCCAGCTTCCTCGCTTACCACCTGGTTTGACACCGCTTCCTCCACCGCGATCGTACGTATTTCTTCATCCGGAGGCAATGTCAAAATATTCCCATTCTCGAGGTCTGACCTCGCCGCTACCTGTACCTCCTCTTCCTGTACCTCCTCCGGGTCCACCATCCCCCGGTAGTGAACTATAGATATTGCCGGATAACTGGGTGAATAGAGCGTCGCGACTAAATTAATGAACGACATCAAGACGTAAGGTATGACTGTAAACTGATACGCCGCATATCCGTACCGCTCTATCTACGTACCACTAAGCATGTAGAGCTCCCAACACCCATACACAATTTATATTATGGCCGCAATTGTCTTGACGAAGCTATAACCTGATGAAAACTGCGGAGGCTAGGCATCGTCAGGTGCTATAGGTACCTGACCGCGCAGGTATCTGTCCTGGAACTCTTGCCACATAGATTTGCGCTTTGGAGCCACCACGTCCTGGAAGGGTCGGACACGAAAGGATGCGGGTACCGTCACGAGAGAGCGCTCTAGCGCTTCCACGCGCTTTCCAGCTTGCCATGCCAGGATATATGTGCCGGATACTGGCCATGTATAGTTACGGCGGAGTGATCGATCTCGCTTGATTGGATCGTCTGATATGGGCCTACTTTGCTACACTCCCTACCCCGCCTTGTAGAGATAGTGCCAACCCCTGACACTATTGGTTCTCCGCACCGCTGAGTGTCCTCGGCCTGGTGATGATCAGTACGGTGGAACCTGACATAGTGGGAGGAACTAATCGTGGCGAGTGCGGCCCTGCTACTCGTTGAGCCTTCCCGTGAAGACTAAGCAGCGCTGTTGGAATTATCATACACAGCGCCTCCGACCTCAATGGCATCTCGAGGTCTGATTTGGCTAGCACTGTCATCCGGGATATAGTTGGGATCGTATGGAATACCACCGCGAAGGGCTGTAAGGTGGCAAAGATGGAGGGTACCCTACGTTGTTTGAGATTGCTTCTAGGTGGGACGACAACGGTGAGGGCGTGGAGGCCGAAGTTCCAAACGAAGAAATTAACAACCTCAATCCACTCTGCTAAACTTTGGCTTCGGAGGTTGGGTTACCCTACTTCCAAACTGAATTGTTCGTCAGGAGGTAGGTCTATGCTATATTCTAAATACGGAGAATAGTCAGCTATCGAATCTTAGACCTATGGATAAAAATTCACTTCTCAATTATCCTCTTATTATTTAACCCCAGGTTAATAGGCCACCTAGGTCGGTACTTAAACCATGCCTGATCCGTTGCTGGGTTTCGGTGAATCTTGATCTCAGATGTTGTCGAGCCAGCTGCTTACTTCAGTTGAATTAAAGATTCTGGTGGTGGAATCTGTTGGTTAGCTACTCGCCCCTGAGTATGGATTCGGAGGTTGTATTTGCTGCTGTAAATGGTCGCACGGGGTGGAATATTCTCGAGCAGTGATGGGAAAACATCGGGTAGTCATGCAGGGAGTTCGATTGTCGTAGAAGAAAGATTTGTCAAGAGCTTTATCAGTATCGGACAAAGAAGTGAAAGACAAAGTGTACTTACATAGCAGTATAGGGTTGTTTTCCACCTCTATCAATTTGGTTATTCTCCAGTTTGGTGATTGCAATCTCAAGACCTACTTCGGCTGGATTATTGATTTGGAGGGTGGAATTCGCCGCTCGGCTAGCTACTCGCTCCTAAAGATGGATTTGTAGGTTGGAATTCCGCCGGATCATGGACTCGGAGATTGTCAAGCTGCGCTCTGGTGTTCGATCTCGGAGGTTGGCCCACTCCCTGTTTTCTTAGGATGGATCTATGTACAGCGTGATGTCAAAAGTCATGGGAAGGCACCCATTTTACGTAGTCCTAGACCACCAATTCTCATGAATTATTTGTGAGAATTGGAAGACTATATATTTTGCATATGAATAATCGCTCTATCAGCTGAAAATTATAATATTACACTTCTAGCGTGGGTTGTGTTGGTTTTGTTATGTTGAGTTGCAAAAAATGCCATATTTGTATGGGATGCAACTGAATCTCCAAGTTGCTCTACTTCTAGCTCAAGTAACTTCTTCCACATTTGACTTCAGAGAGTGCCCTTTTTGATTTATTAAATTTGAGAGCCAATATTTTATCCCCCTAAACCCTTGTTTATTATTGATGGCAATTGTGTTGTGGGTGATGGTTGCATTTAGACGAATTTTGGTGGGGTTTGGCTGCCTTCCCTTGACTTATGACCAAGAACTATACCAGCGATTCAATCATAGACAGACTAGGCACCGCTCCTGGTGGTCTTGGCAAGCACAAGCTTCACATCAAAACGTGGCAAGCGCAGCCATTCGGGAACACACCCGCTCGCATCTACCTATCTACCTCCCTACTGATCATCGAGGCGCATCGGCGGCGGCGAGTAAACACCAAAACAATCCTGTTGCTTCGACAAATCTCCGTCTCGTGGTAAGTTCGTACACTCTCACCCACCTGCGAGCCGCAAGCTACTCGCCGTAGGGCCCTGCCCACAAATATTCCGACACTCCCAAATGTGATAGGTATTGGGGCTTGGAATGTGATATAGTAGTCCGAATTGTATCGGAAACAAAATAAACATGTTTCTTGTACATCCAATATGTACCTCAAAGTCACTTCATCGGAGAACCCCCAATACCCCCAGCCCGGGAGATCGTATATCTCATCCTAGACTTGTCCTTCCCTACAACAGCGGCTTGTTCTCATGCCGACGCCCTATTTTGGTTGAACTTAAGTAGCGGGCTTGGCATCACTGGAGCTTAGCCTCAGCAAAAATCTGTAGAAATTAGGCATTGCGACATCGGTTATGTATAGTAATTACACATGTACAAGGGATGACTCATAGAAGGAACAAGGGTTTCAGACAAGGCTTAGTGCCAGGGATTACATAAGCAGGAGATCACGTGGTATTAGAATATCTGTATATATAGACCAACTGGATTCCCACATTGTCGTTGGAACTCCAGCGGCACAATAGTATATTTTCTTGCTTTCACAACTCTACCTACCACAAGGTCACGTGTTCAATTCACACTCGTGTCATTTCTTCCACATACCAAACTTCAGGTTATGAGCCCGGGTTTTGCCAAATAAAATCCGTACAACACCATCGCCACCTCGTTTAACTCAACACACTTCATACAACCATCATGACTGGCAGAGGAGAAGCATCTAAATCAGTGGAGGTTAAACCCTCGGACAACACTGGTTCCAGTAACATGCGCATCAAGTTTGACGGACTCCCTAAACTCAAGGGACAATCCAACTATCAAACTTGGGCGGGTGCCTGGAGGATTACCTTCGATGCTGCAGGTTGGTGGGAAGTGTTGAACATCGAATCCCCTACCGGAAATGACACCGACCTCTCAACGGCCGAAATACGGAAGGCCCAAAAACAAAGTCACAGCCTTCTCATCGGAGCCGTAGCAGAAGATATACAACCCACAGTCGTCTCCGCCGAAAGCGCATACCACGCTTGGAAGGCGCTCTCAAGGGGCGATGGTGTTCAGTGTTCCGCAGGGTACGGAGTGCGACAGTAGAAGCTGTCGAGTTAGTCAAGCGAGATGGAGCGAGGTCAAGCGAGGTGCGAAGGTCTTCGTTAAGAAGAGAAGTAACAGCGTGTATATTGGTAACCAGCGTAGCTTATAGAAGTGGTTCTACCTGGTATGGTATGCCAGGTACGAACAGTGTATAGTATGTGAATACAGAAGACGTTGCGTGAAGAAAGAAGAAGAGAAAGGAAAACAGGAACGAAGCGAGGGAGAGCCCTCATATATACTCAAGGAAATCCTCCGATGACTAATCCCAAATGACCCACACCACGCAACCGAACAGAAACCCAAAGAACCCGATAGAAACCTCCTGACTAATCTAACTCCGCGTAACCCAATGATTCCATCAACCGATCCATGAAAGTAGCCCCCCCCTTCAAGCGCGAGCTCCTGCGAGCCTGAGTCTTAACCTTTGTCTCGAGCGGCCCCGGTTTCCCAGGGTATTGTGCGTGGAAAACGTCGACAGCGGCGGTATCGTTATAGTAGGTGGCGGGTTAAGGTGTCGGTGTATCCTGTCACTTGACAATATTGCAGGCCGTTATTCCTTGTTTCCGCGAGTCAGAATCTCCTCAACCTCATATTCTTCCTCCTGTTCGGCGATAGCTTGAATTGGCGGGGTGGTTGCTTCTGGCCGATGCGAAGTGCTTGTCTTGGCGAGTCAATAATGATACATGGAAGACAGGGTGTATCTTCATGCTTCGGGGGAGGTCGACTCGATAGGCGTACGGAGAGATGACTGCCTTGATGGGGAACGGTCCGAGCTTCTTCCAGTCGAGTTTTCTCGAATTGCGGGTGGTGCGGATATTCCTGGCGGAGACAAAGACCATATCGCCGACGTTATATTGGGGTGCGGGGGTTCGCTTCGCGTTGGTGGCTTGCTCCTGCTGGTCTTGTGCCGTTCTGATGTTGGTGCGTAGGTATTCGTGTAGCTCCATCATCTTTTCGGCGAAGTCTTTGGCGTCGAGGCTGGGTGGTGTCTTGTCGGAGGGTTTGGTTGTCACTGTGAACCGTGGGTGGAAGCCGAAGTTGGCAAAGAAGGGTGTCGCTTTCGTGGAGGCGGAAACCTGATTGTTAGCGGAGAACTCGGCCATGGGGAGCCATTTAACCCAGTCGTCTTGCTGATAAGACACGTAGCCTCGTAGGTATTGCTCCATTACGGCGTTGAGTCTTTCAGTCTGGCCGTCAGTTTCCGGGTGGAAGGCGGTGGACATTCTGGCTTCGATCCCAAGGTGCTTGCATAACTCTTTCCAAAATTTGGCGGTGAACTGTGTGCCACGATCGGAGGTGATATGTGTCGGGAGACCGTGGAGCTTCCAGACATTTCGCAGGTACAGTTGGGCGACATCTTCGGCATTAACGGTTGTGTTGCAGGGTAGGAGGTGTCGCATTTTTGTTAGCCGATCCACGATTACCATGATTGCATCATATCCCTCACTTTCCGGTAGTCCAGTAACGAAATCCATTGAGACTTCCTGCCAGGGTTGTTCAGGTATTGGTAGGGGTCGGAGTACACCGAGTTTTCCGTGGGTGCTTGGCTTGCTTCGCCGACAGGTGTGGCAGTTCCGGACGTAGCGGCCAATGTAGTCCCGCATGCGAGGCCAGTAGTAGTCCCTACTGATGAGTTCAAATGTCTTTTCGCGTCCGGGGTGTCCAGCAGAGGGGGCATCGTGGTAAAGCTTGAGGATTTGAAGTTTCAGGGGGTCGTAGTCGGGGACGTAGAGGTTTTCCCGATAGAGCAGCCGTCCTTCGTTCTCCGTACATTCGGCTAATGAAATTTCCTTCGATTGTTTTTTGCCCTTGTTCCGCATGTCTAATATCTTTTGTGGGAATGGGTCAGCCTTGTATCCTTCGTCAAATAGTTTGTTCAGTGAGGCGTTCTTTTCAGCGGGTTCGTTTGATAAAGAACCCGCCAACAAACTTAGCTTATCTTCCAGATTTTCCTTTTTCAAAACAACCTGGCTCTGGTGCGAATGTCTTTCATCCCCCTCTCCAGGGAGATCTCCTGATCTCCTTGTCAGTGCGTCCGGTTTTCCGCCTTGTTTCCCTGGTCGATATTTGATAACGAAGTTGAATCGTGAAAGGAATTCGGCCCAGCGCGCTTGTCTTCGGTTAAGCTGTTTTGTGCTCATGAAGTACTCGAGGTTCTTGTGGTCTGATATGACCGCGATTGGGTGTGCGGCTCCCTCGAGTTCCGGACGCCATTCTTCGAATGCTCGGATTATTGCCAACAGTTCTTTATCGTAGATCTCGTAGTTGCACTCGGCGGGGGAGTGTTTCTTGGAAAGTAATGGCGGCGGTCTAAAGTATGGTTGTAAATCGTATTGGGGAAGTATCTTGCCGGAGAGCGTAGTCTGAAGCGTCGAGTTTCCTGATGATTTCTTACCGAGGGTCAAAGTGGGCAAGAATGGGGGCGGTAGTGAATGCTTCCTTGAGGGCATTGAATGCGGCTTGAGCTTCATTTGTCCATGCCCATGTTTTATCCTTTTTTGTTAGTCCACTCAACGGTGCAGCAAGCTTGGAGAACCCGTATATGAACCGGCGGTAGAAGTTGGCAAAACCGAGGAATGCTTGTACGTCTTTGACAGTCTTGGGAGGCGTCCAGTTTTGCACTGTGTCCACTTTTTTGGGGTCCATTCGAATGCCGTTGGGTTCAATGATCAGGCCGAGGTAGGTGGTGCTTTGCGTATGGAACTCGCACTTCTCCGGTTTCAGCAGTACTCCATTTGCTTTCAGGGCTTCGAGGACCTTTTCGACGTGTACTTCGTGTTCTTCGAGTGTGTCGCTGTAAATCAGGATATCGTCAAGGTAGGCTGTGCAGAATATGTCGAGGTGCTCGCGGACGCAATCGTTGATGAAGTGTTGGAAAGTGGCCGGCGCGTTGGTGAGTCCAAAGGGCATTACCATGTATTCGAAGTGGCCATATCGGGTGCGGAAAGCTGTCTTCCATTCTTCCCCTTCGGCCATTCGGATCTGATTGTACCCCTGACGGAGGTCCAACTTGGTGTACCATTGTGCTTTGGACAGTCGGTCGAGTGTTTCCCGGATAAGTGGTAGAGGATAACGGTTCTTTATCGTTAGTTCGTTTAAGCCACGATAGTCAACACAGAGTCGGAGAGTTCCGTCAGCTTTCTTCACGAATAGGACAGGGGCACCGGCGGGGGAAGAGCTAGCTCGTATGAATCCTTTGTCTAGATTGTCCTGTATATATTTTTTAAGGACAATCAATTCGTCGCGGGACATGCCGTAGAGTGGTCCAAACGGTGGTTCTTTCCCTTCCTTCAGTGGTATTTTATGGTCGTACGGGCGGCGCGGTGGCATTCCGTTAGCGAGGTTTTCGTCCATCATGCAGTAGAACCTTTTGTATCGTGACGGTACTTTGGCTCGCCAGTCGTCTTTCGGGGCCTTGTTGATAGCCTGGTCGATTTCTTCCATGGTTGTGCTAAAGATCTGAAGTTTGTCCCTTCGAGCGAAGCGGCAGAGGGCGGCGGAGGTGACAATGCGGAAGCGAGGTGGCGGGGCGATTGCTTTGACGGGGGCGGCTTCCTCGGAGGTATTGCACTTGCTCTTGCAGTACTCGGAATCGAACTGTATGGTATTTTCCTTGAACCGCAAAGTGGCGTCATGCAGTTGAAGCCAGGGGATTCCAAGTACGAGGGGGTAAGAGCCAAGTTTGGTGACGAAGAAGGGGACGGTTTCGCGGTGGGTATCGATGGACATAGGTAAGTAACATAGATGAGTGATCTGGCCAGAGGATATGGGTCGACCGTCTATGACTTCGAGGATGCGAGGTGATCTGAGAGGGAGTAGAGGGAAGTTGTTATGGCGCGCGAATGTTTCATCAATGAATGCGAACCCGGAACAACCAGTATCGATCAATGCGTAGGTTTGAATAGGAGTTTTATTGTTTACAATTTTACAAGAAGCAACAAAATGATCACCATCCAATTTATCCTCCAGGCGATCTGAAAGCCAGAGATAGAGAAGCAGACAAAGGAGAAACATTAGATGGTCGGGCAGGGCCATTGATCAGCAGGACTAGTGAAAACCCGACTCAGAGGAGGCGGAGCTGGTGATCGGCGGGAGGCGGGGTCGGTTGTCTTGAACGGAGTCAGGAGCGCACCCTTTCTGAGGCGGTTGGCGGAGGGGCAGTTGGCGAAGACATGTCCGGGGTTGGCACAGTACATACACAGGTTGTTGTCCCGCCTCCATTGCTTCTCAGCAGCGGAGGTTTTGCGTTGGCCGTTGACGAAGGTGTAGCGTTGTTCGGCGGCGGGTCGTGGGGCAGAGCGGGCCTGGAGGGCGGAGAGGTCCATGGGGGCGAGGCCTCCAGCGGTGTGGGATGGGTGTCTTGGCGGCGGCGGGAGCGGTAAATTGGCCCATCGTATTACGGATGGCCTTCTGTTCGGCCTTGCGGCCCCGGATCTGGTTATCGATGGTCATCAATGTGGTCGCGTAAGCTTCCACAGTGTTGGGCCTGTCCGTCCGGTAGCTCATGGCGTCCTTGAGGTCCTCGGATAATCCTTCAGCCAGAGCATCGATCTTTGCCCCCTCATTGTAGTCAAGGTAGGCCACAATGCGGAGGAACTGAGAGTAGTACGTGGCAAAGTCTCCTTTGCCTTGCCTGAGGGCGACGAGTTGGCGGCGGCGATGCGCCGAGGGTCTGGGTCTCGACGATGCTTCCAAGTGGGCGGCGAAAGCGGCGACAGAGGAAAAAGGTGCAGCGGGGTTGGCGTTGACGAGGGGAACGACCTGGTCTAGGGCCCTTCCTTCCATTCGGCTAACAGCATAGATGACCTTTGCTGCTTCGTTACGGAACCTATCGTCGTTGACCTCGAGTTTCATCCGGAGTTGGGTGATAAACCCAGGGAGCTTGGAGCGGGTACCATCGAATTTTTCAGGGTCCGGGAACTTTTCGGACCTGAAGGCGGGGGCGGCGTTGGACTGTGGGGCGGCGGCGAGGGGAGCGGGAGCGGCGGGGACAGCGGTGGCGCGGGCGATGTTGAGGTTCAGGTTGAGCTGGTTTACTTGCTCTTCCAGGTTATCGATGGTTTCGTTGGCGGCGGCGAGTTGGTTGCGAGCGTTGTCCCTCTCAGAGCGGAGGCGTTGTACAGCGATGGCGAGGTGGTTGAAGAGGGCGGCGGCGTCTTGTTCGTATTGTTCCTTAAATTCGTCCATGTTGTTGGGTGGGACCCATGGAGGTGGGTCAGGAGTAAAGCGTAACGGTCTGAATGCGGATAATGGCGGCGTAATCTCGAAAGGCGATGGTGTTCAGTGTTCGCAGAATGCAGTCTGACGATGAAAGCTGTCGAGTTAGTCAGCGAGATGGGCGAGGTCAGCGAGTGCGAAGGTCTTCGTTAGAAGAGAAATAACGGCGTGTATATTGGTAACCAGCGTGAAACATAGAAGTGGTTCTACCGGTATGGTATCAGAATGCGAGCGATGTATAGTATGTGAATACAGAAGGCGTTGCGTGAAGAAAGAAGAAAGGAAAACAGGAGCGAAGCGAGGAAGCGCCATATATCTTCAAGAAATCCTCCGATGACTAATCCCAAATGACCCACAGCGCAACGAACAGAAAGCGAAGCCGATAAACCTCGACTAATCTAGCTCCGCGTAAATGATTCCATCAACCGATCGTGAAAAGTGACTCGAAGACCTCTACGATCGCGTATCGCCCGTCTAGCGATCGCCCTTCTCAGCCGTGTTCTAAACCGAAGATCTTAATCTAGCAAAGCGTCTGAAACAACCGAACTGGAACACTCTCAAGTCCAGAATCTTGAGCGCCGATACAAGCTCAGGCCCTCAACCCTCACTAAATCCATGAAGCGATGGCAGCATTCCTACTTGCCTCACTAGGAATCGATGAGCAATGTAAATGCGACAACATCCAGGACTAAACAGGATGTCGCGTATGAAGCGTTTAGCGGTTACAGAAGCCTCTGAAGAGAAAACCCTCTGCGGCAACAACAGTCTTTCCATACCAGGGCGCCCCTCACCGAACTGCAAGGAATGCACCTGGTGCAAACCAACGTTCAGGGCCGCGTCTGCGGAGTGCAGAAAGCTCAAAGAACAGAACAGACAAAGGAAAAGCGAGGAGAAAGGCAGGGCAGGGATAATTCGGCGTCGGTTGTAGTAAATGACTCATCACGCAATTTGCGTAGTGCGTGCCGACACTCACCTTCGCGGACTTTCGTGGATCGGTGATGGGATCGTTGGGTTCTGTGAGTTGGATTAGTCGGGAGGTTTCATCGTGTTCTTTGGGTTTCTGTTCGGTTCTTGTGTGAGTCGTTGGGGATTAGTCATCGCAGGATTTCCTTGGGTATAATAGGGCTCTCCTCGCCGTTCCTGTTTTCCTTTCTCTTCTTCTTTCGCTTCATAGCGTCTTCTCTCTCTGTCATACATCATGGCACGGCATCTGCGTCTCAAGTCGGACTACTTCATATATATCTGTTATTCTTCACCTCTTGCGAGCTTGCACCCGCTTGACCTCGCTTACTTTCGCACTGCGGAATACTTCTTTATCGCCCTTGAGATACGTTGCGTCATCATCGCGCGTATCTGATGTCTACCGCCGCTCCGTGGGTTCCTCCCAATAATGTGGAGAATTCAAGCAACAATTGAACAAGACCCGCCGCCTCTTCGCCACCTGCCGAAAACTCGTATGTCGTGCCGCGAAAGCTCAACTTCGCCGCCCCATTATGAAGTCATCGATAGCAGAAGCAAATAAATCGGCTCAACCTGGACCTCAACGTTCGCGCTACGCCACCCCCGCCGCTCATTTCCTCTGCCGCCCGCAGTCTAACGCCGCCCGCCTTCAGGTCGAAAAGTTTAGGATCGCGAAAATTCGATAATGCCGCTCAAAGCTCGCTGGGTTTATTACCCAACTCCGGATGGCTCGAGGTCAGCGATGACAGGTTCCGTAGCGAAGCAAAAGGTCATCTATCTTTGTTAGCGAATGGAAGGAAGAAGGCAAAGGTCGTTCCTCTTGTTAACGCCGCCATACCTTCTCCTCCGTTGCGCCGTCATGGAAGCATCGTTAGGACCGACCCGCACCGTCAACTTCGTCGCCCTCAGGCAAGGCAAAGGACTTTCTTGGCGTCTTCTCCCAATTCCTCCGCATTGTGGCCTCGCCACTACAATGAGGAGGCGAATCGATCTTTCTGGTGAAGGACTTTCAGGACTCAAGGATGCAATGATACCTACAGGACGGACAGGCCCCTATTGTAGGCCTCTGCGACCACCCTCATGACCATCGATATAGAGATCCGGGGCGAAAAGGCTGAACAAACCATCCGTATCTGATGGGCCAATTTACCGCTCCCCCGCTGCTTGCCCATCGCGCTGGAACCGCCCCATGGACCTCTCCGCCCTTCAGGCCGCTCTGCGTCCATTCTTAGAAACAAGCCTTCTGCTGTCAGCGGTCGAAAAACCTCCGCTGAAGCAGTGGGCGGGACAATAACCTCTGCATGTCTTCGCCAAGACATACGTCTTCATCGCTGCCCTCTCTAACCGCCCCGTAACAACCAACGGTATGAGGGTCTTACTCCTTTCGCCGCGCCGGCTCTCCCCGCCGTCGCCAGCTCCGCCTCCTCGAGTCGGGTTTTCAGTAGTCCGGGCTTGATCAATGGCCCCTGCCATCAATCTAATGTTTTCCTTTGTCTGCGTTCTCTATCTCTGGCTTACCGGTATATCGTCTGTGGAGGATAAATTGGATGGTGATCGTTTTGTTGCTTCTTGTAAAATTGTAAACAATAAAACTCCCATTCAAACCTACGCGTTGATTGATCTTGGTTGCTTTCCGGGTTAGCATTCATTGATGAAACGTTCGCGCCATCGCAACTTCACTCCTTCCTCAAATCACCTCGCGTCGCTCGAAGTCATAGGCGGCCGACCCATATCTTCTGGCCAAATCACCTATCTTTACTTGCCAATGTCCGTCGATGCCCACCATGAAACCGTCCCTTTCTTTGTCACTAAACTTGGCTCTGTACTAGGAATCCCTGGCTCCAGCTACATGACGCCACCCTACGGTTCAGGACAACACTATCTGATTTGATTAAGTATTGTAGGCCAGTGCCTCCGAAAAGCCGCCCTGTCAAAGCAATCGCGCCCGCCACTTCCACCTTGTCAGCCGCATCTGCCCGTTTAGGGAAACTCAAATATTCAGCACCACCCTTGAGGAACTGGTACAAACCATCGACAAACCGACTGGAGAACTAAAGTCTCAACACGATCTGAAAGGTTAGCGTCATGATGGATGAAGACCTGCCATCGCGGAATGCCGCCGACCATATGTGTAAGATACTGCATTTCGAAGGCAAAGAACCGCCGGACCACTCTATGGCATGTCGCGATGAACTGATCGTCACGAGGAAATCATACTGGGATAACTTGGAGAAAAGGTTTCATCTGAGCTAAAGCTCTTCTTCTCACTGGTGCCCTGTCCTATTAAAGTAAAGAAAGCCGGAACTCTCCGTCTTTGTGTTGACTTCTGGCGGCCTCAATGAGCTAACGATAAAGAATCGATACCCTTACCACTCATCAGGAAGCACTCGACCGACTATCAAAGCACAATGATACAGCCAAGTTGGATCTCCGCCAGGGGTATAATCAAATCCGAATGGCGAAGGAGAAGAATGGAAGACAGCTTTCCGCACCCGATACGGTCGCTTTGAATCTGGCGGTAATGCCCGGCCTCCAGCGCCAACACTTCATCAGCGACTGCGTCTTGCGAGTCTGCCGGCATATTCTGCAGCCTACCTTGGCGATATCACGATCTATAGCGGCACACTCGAAGAACACCAAGTCGCGTCGAAAAAAGTTCTCGAAGCCCTGAAGGCAAGCAGTGCTGCTGAAACCGAATCACGAGTTCGCGCATAAGCACCTCGCCGGCCTCATCGTGAACCCAGCGGCATTGAATGGATCCCGAAAGTAGATACTGATGCAAAACTGGGCCCGGTCCCCACGAGGCAGTTAGGGCGTACAAGCGTTCGCCGGTTGCCTTCTATCGCCCGGTTCATATCTGATTCTCCAAACTTGCTGCACCGCTGAGTGGCTGACGAAGAAGGACAAAGCATGGGCATGGACAAGTGAGGCTCAAGCGCGTTAATGCCCAAGGAAGCATTCAATACCGCCCCATCCTTGCCACTTTGAAGAAATCATTGTGGAAACTGGGCTTCAGACTACGTCTCCGGCATATCTTCTCATCTGACGATACCCATACCCTTGACCCGTCGCTTACTTCTCAAAACACTCCCCTGCGAGTGTAACTACGAGATCTCGATAAGGAACTGTTGGCGATAATCCAAGCGTTCGAGGAATGGCGGAACTTCGAGTGCAGTCTGTTGTCGGCTGTCATGTCGGACCACAAGAACCTCGAGTACTTTATGAGTACAAAACAACAACGAAGACAAGCGCTGGGCGAATACCTTTCGCGATTCAAACCGTTATCGAATATCGGCCAGGAAACAAAGGCGGAAACCGGATGCACTAACAAGGAGATCAGGAGATCTCGCGGAGAGGGATGAAAGGCATTTGCACCAGGTGGTCTTGAAGAAGGAGAATTTGGAAACCAAAGCTAAGTTTGTTGGCGGGTTCTTTATCAAGCAATACCGCGAAAAGAAAACCTTTCACTGGATCGTTATTTAACGAAGGATACAAAGCTGACCCATTCTAGGAAAAGATATTGGAAATCTGAAACAAAGGCAAGCGACAATCAAATCTCACTGGCGAATGCAGCGAAGACGGCGCTCTCTGAGGTAACCTATATGTCGGGACTGACGCAAACTTCCAAATCCTCGAAGCTTTTGACGCCCCTTCCGCTGGACACGGACGCGAAAAGACCTCGAACTCATCAGCAGGGACTACTACTGGCCTCGTATCTTGAATTACATTGGCCGCTATGTCGGAACTGCGACTTGTCAAGCAAACCAAGCCCACGGAAAACTTCGGTGTACTCGACCCTTACCAATACCAACAATGGCAGGAAGTGTCAATGGATTTCGTCACTGGCTTACCGGAGAGCGAAGGATACGATGCAATCATGGTAATCGTGGATCGGCTGACGAAGATGCGACACCTCCTACCCTGCAACACCACCGTCAACGCTGAGGACGTCGCCCAATTATATCTGCGGAACGTCTGGAAAATGCATGGCCTCCCTACGCATATCACTTCGGACCGTGGCACACAATTCACCGCCAAGTTCTGGAAAGAGCTGTGCAAACACCTCGGGATTGAAGCAAGAATGTCCACCGCCTTCCACCCGGAAACCGGCAAGCAAACCGAAAGGCTCAGCGGTAATGGAACAATATCTGCAGTATTCGTGTCTCTACTGATTGGGTTAAGTGGCTCCCAATGGCGAGTTCTCCGCTAACAATCAAGTCTCCGCCTCACAAAAGCCACCCCTTCTTTGCAAACTTCGGTTTCCACCCTCGGTTCGCAGCAACGATCAAGCCGTCCGAAAGACACCGCTAGCCTCGATGCCAAAGACTTCGCCGGAAAGATGATGGAACTACTGCGAATACCTCTGCAACATCCGAGCGGCACAGGACCAGCAGGAGCAAGCCACCAGCGAAGCGCACCCCAATATAACGTCGGTGATATAGTGCTGTCTCTCAAGAATATCCGCACCACCCGCAATTCGGGCTTGGAAGAAACTCGGACCGTTTCCAATCAGCGGTCATCTCCCCATCGCCTACCGAGTCGACCTCCCGAAGCGTGAAGGTACACGTCTTCCATGTATATCGCTGTTGGACCCGCCCGCAGGACCCGTACCCGTAAATATAACCTCGCCCGCCCGAGCAGGAGGAAGAATATGAGGTTGAGAGATTCTGGACTTCGCGAAACAAGGAATAACGGCCTGCAATACTTCTTCAAGTGGACAGGATCTGCGACCCTCAGGAACCGCCGCCTACCATAATGATACCGCCGCAGTCGATGTCTTCGCGCAATACCCTGGAAAACCGGGGCGCTCGAGGCGAAGGTTAGACTCAGGCTGAAATTCCGCTCATGGCGCGTGAGGGGGCTACGGTGATGGGATCGTTGGGTTCTGTGAGTTGGATTAGTCGAGAGGTTTCCATCGTGTTCTTTGGGTTTCTGTTAGGTTCTTATTTGTGTGAGTCGTTGGGGATTAGTCGTCGCAGGATTTCCTTGGGTATAATAGGGGCTCTCCTCAACCGTTCCTGTTTTCCTTTCTCTTCTTCTTTCGCTTCATAGCGTCTTCTGTATTCTCTCTATCATGACTTGTCCGCACCTGACATACCGTACCAAGTCGGACTACTTCAATATATACGCTGTTACTTCTCCTCTTCACGAAGACCTTTGCACCTCGCTTGACCTCGCTTGACTAACTCGACAGCTTCTACTGTCGCACCTCGTACCCTGCGGAATACTTGCTATCGCCGCCCCTTGAGATGGACCCTTGATTCTGGAGCTACCTCTCACGTCACACCCTTCAAAGACCAACTCATCAACATCCGACCACACACCGGCAATGTCCGAACAGCTGATGGCACCAACCACGCTGTCACCGGAATGGGAAGCACTAGTTTCGAATGCTACCTTCCCAATGGAGATAGATCACTCCGTTATCACCGCCCGACGTGCTGCTGGTCAGCAGGAAATGTGGGATTGGTCTCGAAACCGTCTTTCGACAAAAAGGGATTTAGAACTGAGTCAGGAGGAGGAAACAAATTGGTCACGAAAGAGAAGAAAGGAATAATCTGGGCAAAATTGGAAAGGGGACTCTGGAATGTACAAGTAGTTAGCAATACAGTTCGTTTGACTTCTTACGACGAATGGCACCAAGCACTGGGCCACCCTGCGACACTAGAAAACTTGTATGAAGACATCAAACGTCTACCTCCCAAACCAGAAAGCTACCACTGCAGTCAATGTGCCCTATCCAAAAGTACGCACAAGAAACCTGCACCAATAGGTATGAGATCCCAGCGACCATTCGAATTAATCCATTCAGACCTCTCTGGAAAATTCGGAATACAATCGCAGGGGAAGTCTCAGTACTACATGTCATTCATCGACGATTACACTCGCTTCGCCTGGATATACTTCCTGAAACACAAAAGTATCTGAAAAGCCATAAAAGACTATGTTACTAGGATCGAAACAGTTTGATACAACAATACTGCGATTCAGAACAGATGGCGGCGGTGAATACATCAACAAAGACATAAGGAACTACTTCGACTCACGAGGAATAGTTCACGAACCAACTCCACCATCTGGCTCCTGAATCAAGCGGGTAGCAGAGCGATTCAATAGGGCCGGTAACCACAATGGTCAGGTGCATGATCATGGACCATCCTAAATCACTATGGGGGAAGCATACTTTCAACAGCTGTCTACCTCAAAAACAGGCTGCCTCATGAAATGCGCTCAAGGGAAAGACCCTCTGAAGCCCTAAAGGTTCAAAGCCTAGTATCCAACACCTACAACCATTGGGAAAAAAAGTCTATGTCACATCCCAGAAAACTCTAGGCCAGCAGGAAGCAAACTAAGCACCCGGCGTATGAAGGAATCGTTATGGGATACTTTCAGACAGTACCAAACACTATCGCACCTGGATCGGATCACAAAATAGGTTAGTAGTAAGTCGGGACGTCACATTCCCCCCTCCTGAATCAGGGGAAGTCTCAGTGGAACTCGAATACACCCCTATCCAGAAACCAGAAGCGATAACTGCACCATCAGACGACGAATACGAGTCAGAAGACAGGCCTGACCCAAAATCTGAGTCAATTTCAACCGAAGAAGACCTTACAGAAGACGCAAGTAGACTGGGGGCCGGGCTTAGGAGGCCCACTCCTGGACGTCACCTCATGAGATATAACAAGGAAGGAGCTAATCAGGAACTACCAGGATCATTCCCTGAGTCACCAGAACAGAGCAGACAGCCGTTACCGGTAACACCAAACAAAGGGAAACAACCTGCGATACCTATAGGACAACAGGCAACACCAAGAAGAATTGGATGGACGACTACTACAATATCGGGTATACCATTCAAAATCAAACAGCCTGTTACGACTACACCTAAGGCTCCTCCTCCACAACCACCAAGAAGATCAGATCGCATACGCCAACAAGTGGACAAAAAGGTTGAAATGGAAACAAGAATGAAGGAATATAACGAGAAAATAGCCGAACAACAGAAATACCTTACGGATTATATCGAATCAGTAAAGAAAGATGGCCCAGGAGATAAAGCCACTGAACAACTGATGATCGACCAATTCAAAGAAGACCACAGGCAAATGAGGGACAAGTTGGACAAAGAATACGAAGACGTATCCAAACTCCCCCCTAACTACCATATACACCTCGTTACAGAACCTTCCACCTTCAATCAGGCCATGCAAAGCGATGATCAAGACCTATGGAAAAAGGCAATACAGACTGAGAAAGACGCGCTCGACAGAGCCCACACCTGGGACATCGTCGACCGACCAACCAACCGAGCAGTAGTCAAAGGAAAATGGGTATTCAAGGTAAAACACAACGCGGACGGAACAATCGAAAGGTATAAGGCTAGGTACGTCGCCAAAGGCTTCACCCAAGTACAATATCAAGACTACGATGAGACCTTCGCCCCCGTTGCCCGATACGATTCCCTACGACTCCTACTAGCACTAGCTGCACACAACGGTTGGACTCCACAACAAATGGACGTCAAGTCAGCCTTCCTATACGGTATACTCAAGGAGGAAATCTACATGGAACTGCCTGAAGGCTACAGGCAAGCCAACAAGGTTTGTAAACTACGGAAATGCATATACGGACTAAAACAATCACCCCGTGAATGGTACGCTTGCCTAGCAGACTCTCTTCAACGGAAAGGATTTGTCCCAGCCAACTTCGACCCATGTGTCTTCATACATAAGAAACACCAATTCTATATATCGGTGTATGTAGACGACATCATGATATTCGGACCCGATATCCCATTCAGAAATGAAATCAGACAACTACTCAAGGCAGATTTCGAGTGTACAGATCTCGGTAATGCGAAATTCATACTGGGAATAGAAATAACGGTAACAAAGAACGGTATATCACTATCACAACATGCATACATCAACAAAATCCTAGATAAATTCGGAATGAGTAACTGCAAACCAGTCGGGACACCACTTTTAACAAGAACCTACACAAAGGAGAACCAGAAGATCGGATCGAAAACCCAACTGAGTACCAATCCATAATAGGATCCCTCATGTACGCAAGCATAGCAACCAGACCAGATATCACCCACACTGTTACAGCACTCTCTCAATACTCCTCATGCCCAACTGAGGACCACCTACGAGCAGCCAAGCGAACCCTACGGTACCTCAACGGAACCAAAAACTGGAACTTGTTCTACCCTACCGGGAACACCAGAACACTTGATGGTTTCTCAGACAGTTCCTACGCTTGAGATCTAGATGACAAAATTCTCCTAGGATCGTGTTGTATTCAGGAAATCAGCAATCAGCTGAGAAGCGGAAGCAGAAATCAGTCGCAGTCTCAACAACAGAAGCGAATACATGGCCCTGTCCTCGCAGCTCGACAACTGGTATGGATTCAGAACGCCTACACGAACTCCAACAAAATACCAGTACTTCATACACGACAATACAGGTTCAATCGACCTCAGCCGGAACCGATGCATCCACGACCGGTCCAAGCACATCGACGTTCACTATCACTACACACGTGAACAACTCGAAGCCGGAACCTTCCAACTCCTCTATGTCCCAACCGAAGACAATGTTGCAGACATAATGACGAAAGGTCTACCGAAACCAGCACACCAGAAACTGTCAGAGATGATACGATGTGGCAAGTGAGGGGAAGTGTAGAAATTAGGCATTGCGACATCGGTTATGTATAGTAATTACACATGTACAAGGGATGACTCATAGAAGAAACAAGGGTTTCAGACAAGGCTTAGTGCCAGGGATTACATAAGTAGGAGATCACGTGGTATTAGAATATCTGTATATATAGACCAACTGGATTCCCACATTGTCGTTGGAACTCCAGCGGCATAATAGTATATTTTCTTGCTTTCATACTCTACCTACCACAAGGTCACGTGTTCAATTCACACTCGTGTTATTTCTTCCACATACCAAACTTCAAAATCCTCTCGGAAGCCCCCCCGCTCGGCGATGTAGACTCTACAGGATATTATTACTCGGGTTGTGGGGTGCGGGCACGAACCCGATAGGTTGCATGGATACGCACGGTAATGCCGGCTGATTTAAGCGAGCTTGCATGATTCTAAAACATATGGTGCGAGAAGGCCTAGAGGGCGGGTGTGTCAACTTCAGAGGAATTTCGTTTGTATGGAATCTGAGAAAATGCCAGGGTTAGTCTAGGCGCTAGTACCATTATGGCCAATTTCTATAGGTTTGATTGGCTGATTCTTTAAAAAACGCCGAAGTTTACACACCTACCCCCCATAGCTTCTCGCACCATACTTACACCACCACCTGCACCCCACATCAAACTGAGCGGGAGGGCCACTCGGTCGGGAGCATCAACCCCTGCGAGTCCTTGGCTCCAGACCACCTACGTTTCCCAAATCATGGGTCTCGGAGACACATACTATCAATAAACAACGTAGTTTTGCATGTAAGAACTCTTGTATCGCGTAAACTCAGTCTCGGTGATAAGGTAAATATGGGACAGTGCTTCGCATTGTCGTGCTCTCTCCGGGCGGACAACAGATCATGGACCATGTTGATGAATTAAAGGTCTCACACGGCTGAGGGGCCTGGTGTCGGAAGGGGGTAACACGTATCAACAGAACGACTGGTATCGGAATGAAGGAGAAGGTGACTGGCCATCTCTCCCATTACTACTTTCCACTCTGCGCTCTTCCGGTATTAGTACCACCCGCTACTAGAGTACCGGAAAGGGGTACTGTATTCTACTCAATATGCTAGTGATGCTGTAAGAACACGGTATCGATACGGTATCGATATGGCATTCTACTTACGATGCTGGTGTAAACCAGTATTCTTGACTCAATACCGTAGCCCCACGGTGGCGATTTTACCCCCATTTCCATGTCTGTAGTTTTAAAATATGTATGTATATAAACGCGCCTTGCAAGGCTCCTTTGCGCCAAGAAGATTTCTGCTCATTGGTGACGGAAAATCATTTCCTACCCCTGTTCGATCGAGAACACGGCTTATGCGGCTCCTAGATCTTGTTGGATCCAGATTGCATTTGGTGTTCCAACGAACAGAACCGTATGTCACTTACCCGCCGATACTTAAATCATTCCAATGACAGTGTACCTCTCTATACCAGTCTCATCCGTTCCACTTGGCTGCTCCTAGGTCCTATGGTAAACTCGCACATACCCGCCGAAGCTACCGAGCGCCTATGGTCAAATATTCCGTCAATAATAATCACTTAAAGAAAAATTCGTTACTCCCCAATACCATCCTCCATGCGTTAGGTCATTGGCGCCCTTGAACTGTGTTGTAGTCGAAAATATTATAACGTATCCTACTCACATCAAACTTATAGATCTTGGAAGAATATTTCCTTCGTTGCTTTAAGGTGATGACTAAAAGTATATATTGATACTGACCGCAATCCAGGGAGAGCCGATGTTTGCAAGCCCACAAATGCGCACACGATCGAGCGAGAGATTCGAGGTGTGTTTCATGTTGTCTAGTTACCGTAAAATCTGAGAAATTTCGTTGCGCTGCAGCAGCGATAGTCTAGACCAAACATGCATATTGACGTTCAAAGATTCCTTCTGGTTGGCCTATACCTCTGTTGTCTCGCAACGAATATTCTCAGGCTTTGCGGTACGTAGCCTTCCTTGCATCATCCTCCATAGAGAACCCAAGTTTTCTGTTTATTTCCCGGAGGGCATAAGCTTATGTACTGGGTGCTCGGTTTCTATTGGTCCATGTAGCGAAGGTCGGGAAAAGTCATCTAACCAAAAATTGAATTACATCCGCGAGCTATCCCGACAATCGAGGATCTGGGATTCGATAAATGAAATTGGGGCTTTACAGGTGGCCTGTAGTTGTAGACGCCAATAAATAGATATGCCGGCCGGACCCACACTGCACAGAACATTAATTCCAGTAATTGCGTATCATCAGAGTTGCATCTTGCCTTTCCGTAAGATGTGGTGATAGCATTGTGGTCAAGAGAGTTCCGTCAAAAAATATTGAAATCGTTACTACGTATGATTTCACACATGCGCCAACACAGACAGCCGGATTACTATGCGCGTTTGAGTCAAACTGCGCAGACCATATGTAGATTAGAGACACAAGGTTCAACTCGCTATTGCGGTATGATGTAGGAGCACTTTCACTCCTCTCTCCAATCAATTCGTTGTTGATGATAGAGCTACTCAGCTGATAGACGCCGATTTGGTAGCCCGTTTCGAGATTCGGCATCCTAGTGAGGTCCGGAAGTCTTACTCGGTATTGGCAATGACCCAAGGTCTGTTGGCTAAGAAAATAAAACTTCTCTTCGCTGTACACCTTGTACTAATCTAACACTCACTATCTGTCGCAACCGCGTCAATCATACAGCGCATATCCTGCGGGATAACAATGCGGAAAGCTTCTACCACCCTCAATGGCCATAAATATGGAATTTTAATGTTCATCTGATGGAGTTTGGCAAATTCCAGCTCAGCAAATATCGGACCAACTATAGTGCAAAAATATAATTGGGGAATATGTGAAGAATTCTATTCCCAGCATGAATAGCAATCAGGACATTTGAATAGGTCCCTTGGCTTTTGTGGGTGAGATTTAATATCCAATGAAGTTTAAACCCCCGGCGAATTGTTTCGCGGGCTCAAAGCTATCTCCAGCCCTCAGTGCTACCCCCATGAGATCTAGGAACTGTATGCTGATCCAATTGAGGGGCACTTGAAATAAAATCTAATTGTCAGCATTCTGTTGCTCTCGAACCAGTCCCTCGTGATACTGGCAGGCCTTCCCCTCAAAGGATGGTGGCGGTTAGTCTTACCTGGCCGTCCTCGTATCTTATACTACTGTCCCTGCATGCCCCTCTCGCGGGTTTATCCCTCTCAAGTAGCCACCTTTCTCAACGCATCGAGTCCTTATAAATCCCTTTACTCTCTTACTTAACTTTTTAATTTATCTTTCCCGAATCGATTACCTTCACAATCTCACCGAATTGAATAACACTCAACAGTCCTTTGAGAACCAGACCGTCTGCAGACCTTCAGGATGGAAAGATGTAGTCAAGTTCTTTCTGCTGAACTATGGACTACACGCGATTACAGTGCTCACGGAACCGGGGAGCACGCCACTCGCCTGCATCCTCGCATCGTTCACAGCTATCTTGATGCCATCTGTGGGTGTAGCGCGTGCCGTTGATGAGATCACTCAATTTGCAATATGGGGAGGGACTGAACTTGAAGTTGCACTGCGCGCCGGCGCCCTTTGCATGTTGGTTCCATCATATTCATCTGCTCGTATACTGCCGCCGGCGACTCCCACGGAGACGGATACAGATAGGAGAACACAATCTCCAATACCCCCGGTTAAAGAGATATCACCAGTCCAAGGCGGGGGAGAGCACAACCCCGGTTCCTGGACGAAGCCCCCGACTGTGGAAGCTTCCAGTCTTGCCAGAAGATTAACTAATGATGCCGAAGAACTCACCGATACCTTCGTGCCAGTTTCCCTTTATCTGACGCAAATACATGGCCAGTATCCAACGGATCTCAGACAATCGGGTAAACAGTCAGGCGCCAGGGCCGCAGACCCGGAGACTGGAGCACCTGCCCATCTTGAATTCTCTTTGATCGCAGTACCCTCCGACTTCAAGGTTGGCCCGATTACAGGCGGCGGGCGAGGACCAAGGAACCGTTACGATGCTACTAAGAAGTGGTGCAAGGACTTCGTTAAGAGCTTAAGAAAGCACAGTGATTCGACTTCGTCAAGGAACTCCATCCAAGGCGCGCAAACGAAATCCAGTGAAAAGTCGGGAGCGAATCACCATATTAAACCTCAAGGAAATCTCAGTCTCGCGAAATCTGAGGTCTATCTCGCATCTACCTTTAGCTTCATCAAGACTATCTGCGCCATTATTCAGATAATATATGGTTCTTTTGAACTGTATCAGATTAGCAGTCCGCAACTTCATCGATACGGATATGCCTCTTACCAATTAACTGTCATCCCGTATATCATCATGTCCTTGGCGAACCTTGTCGCTGGGCTTACATGTCCCCGGTACCCCTCGAGATATTTGGTTCATTACCACGGGCTTTACCATCCTGAAGATCAGAAATACAGTGGGAGTGAGGAGTATCCTCTGGGGTGGTGGGGCGGAGATGAAAGATTGCAAGTAGAGAATTCTACTAGTGGTGTGGTCGGACTGGTCTATGGGGAATTTTTGAAGAAGGATGACGCGTATATGTTGCCTGCTGACGAAAGAGCTCGCCTAAGGCGGAGGACACTGTTGAAAGACTATCCAAAGTTGGGAAAGATATGGGAAGCTCTTATGGATCTTACTTTTAAGACCCTTGCCTGGACATTTTTGCAAGGAATACTCTTGCTGGCCTTTACTGCAGCACCCTACATCATTCTGCAGATTCTCACCAAATTCGACGCAGGTCAAAGCACCGTCAGTCAACGGTCATGGATCATGTGCTGGTTCGTCCTTGGGCAACTGGGTTCAATGATGTTATCCTTCGTTCTCGAGCATAGAAAGTTTCAGAGGTTTGCCGGAAAGAGTCCGATACCAGCCTTCCTACTCACTGCCGTCGTCACTGCCCTCTTGTCGGTTTCAACGATGGGTGGATTTGTTGTAGTGGCTCAGATGATGTTGGAAGATACCACCTGCCGCAGGGTGTAATTCATGTCTTTTGACAACTTTTTGCTTTGCTATCAAGTTTCTTTTGTCACTGTTATTTCATTTCTCCTTTCGTTTATCTCCATGTATTTATTAATAAACATAGTGTCGACCTCACTATAGTGGTGTCGGACCCGGAGGTGTGCAAACCTAGTGTGGTGCGCCGTTATATTTGGATCGGGTTTACCATTATTTCATGGATAGTGCATAGTGGAGCTTCGCTTATTGAATCCAGAACCATCTCGTGGTATCTTCAATTCTGCGTGGAGAAAATGGACAGGGCCGTCCACTGGCGTTCCGGATCGCGAGGTGTTAATTTTCTATTATCTCCCCTTGATTAGCACCCCTCTTCACATATATATATTTTAAAGGAGGATTGTAGGTACGTAGTACCCATTATCATGAGATGGCCATAACCTTTCGTGGTGATGAGTATTACGTTGCTAAACCACCATTTCACCGGGAGCTGGCGGGGGTTCGTTGACAGATCCTCAACCCGAAAGATGCCTAGCTCTGTGCCGTATCCAGCGAGATGTTCTGTGTCTTCTCCGTGCTCCCAGAACGTTCAATAAGACCCACAAAAACAAGGGAAAAGACAGAGAAAGAACAATTGAAGGTGAGTATATCGACAAAAACGTTGGTTCTTGGAGAAAGGGGAAGTGGGGGCCGGGGTTAGGAGGAAACATACATCTCTGCAACCCTGTGGTCAACGTAATCCTAAAGCCACATCTCCGGCAGACAAGGATTGACACACATCATGCCACCGGAAGAGCCTCCATAGAAGAATATTCGGTGGCGTATGGAGTCTGGGGACCATTAATAGAGGTCTTGGTGCTGCCTCTGCGATAATGAACCTTAACCCTGGAAGGTAGCTACTCCAAAATCTCCTATAACCATGTACGCAGGGTACGTATTGATTCTCGATGCTCTCTGATTATTGGAGAAAGGGGGTTACATGTAGAATTGTATAAAGCTGCCTTCGTATGTTTGGTTTCTAAATCATCTGTGTCGGTGGATTAGGGTTGGTTTGGAGGGTTAGTGTTTGGTTTCTTTTTTCCTTCAGAGAACCAGGAAAGCGCCAACGAAAGCCGAGTGAAATCTTGGATTATTCCGTATACTTAACAGAACAGCACTCTCCGATATATGTCTTTGGTCAAAAAAAAGCTGTCTCCAGCGCCCAGGATTGAAACAGCAAAATCTAATGCTACTCCAAGCTCTCCAGCCAATATGCGAAGGTTGATAATTGAGGAATCATCCTGGTATAAACAGTCGATATAGGAACGTTATATCTGTATCATCTATCTTCCTTCTTTGCCAGGAAATTCAGGGATGCGGCTTTTCTTTTAGGCAATAAGTTAACCTCTCCCACTTCGGTGAGTATTACATAAGATTGAAAGGAAGAATAGAAATAATAAACCGAAGGAAGGAGAGCTACCAATTGTTCGAAGTATAGACTGATTATGTTCCAAATTTCGGGGCGGTATACCAATCGATGTGAGTTAGAGGTCAATCCGAGACCCCAGGTCATACGCTAGGTGGCAGATATTAGAGTACCCTCTCTTATTACCCTGAATCGCGAACGTTTCTTAGAAAGCTTTGCGGGTCCATCTCCTCACCCGGATCAGGTTCCCCGCCACAACACAGCCTCCGCGTGGCTCGCAAGAACTGTCTCACCTTGTGGAGGCTCTGGTATTCACCGCTGCTAACAGTCCCTTTCTACCGAGCTTCAGCTGGATGCCTCAGCAAACTCAACGAAAAATGCACTACCTGCCAGAAAGCAAGAAGCATCAGGAGGGCACAACATCATGACATGACCCAGAGTCTTGGCACCCCGGATTAGGGTTCTTCACCCTCAATACAATACGCACAAAACGATTGTTGAGGTCTTATAAGGATCCTCTTTACATCGAACTTATTTCTCAACGCCTATGCTGTGCCCCATAATAATACGCAGGTACAATGCCTCTCACTCATGACATATCACTTGATCATGAACCCTAACCCTGCGGTTGCCATTTTTTGTTTATGATTCTTCGTCGCAAATACTTAAAGTGTGGACGATGGTTCTTCGTTCTAGTAGAATCCAGCGAAGCTGACGGTGTGAGGGCTTTTCGGACAGTTGCTTGGGGTGTGTGCTGGTGGGACGCCGTAATTAGTCGTTTCTATTGGCTCTGAGCGAGCTTACTGCTTCTCGGCGTTGGTTACATGTACTGTTCGAACTGATGGTATTGACAACGTACAGCAGTACGAATCATTCCATATTTTTACATACAAAAAATATTCTCTTCGTTGCAACGAAGACCCGTGAAAGCCCAACTAAAGCCAATGTGAAACCAAATACGGTCGGAAAATATAGAAGTAGACACTCCGGCTACTTACATGCCTATATGAAAATATTCGGATCTTCTCAGATCCCTTTTTGATATATCCTAAAATCCAAAGCCATCTAAGGGTAAATAGTTAGTCAGAGCATCCCGTCGGAGGAACGTGGTCATAATCATTTTAGTGGAGTAAAGTCCAATTGCAAGGCTATCGCCATACCAGGACTTTTACAGGCTGTCCTACATGGATTGCGATATCGGACTCACCTGTGGCTATATCTACTGGTTCATATGTACTCGGGCACAAGGGTTAGAACCAGGACATGCAAAACCTCATTGCATGTCCTGGTTCTTATTGCTGCACCCGAGTATGGGAGCGGATAGATCCGAATTTTTTTCCCATGAATCAAATCCCTGTCAGGAATCCCTGTCCTTGATCCTGCATTAAGCCTGCATTAGCCCGACAGGATGTGCCCGATAAGAACCATCATCTTTTACACCAAAACTTGCAGATTGACGTTAAAGGACTGCCTCTGATAAGTCTATATGCCCATTTATCCCTGCTGCAGCGCAACGAAATTTCTCAGATTTTCCGGTACACCCCCACACCTAGCGCGAGAAGGTGCTCACAAGGTGTTTTGGCTATTTTAGTGAATAGTGAGGTAACCAATGCCACTGCCACCTCCAATGCCACCCAATGCCATCCTGCTAATGAGTCTCTCCCGCTTTTTCCAAGTGCTAATAAATACCGAGCGTGAGTTCTGCATACGCATGCCAGTATCATTTATGCTGGGGTGAGCGGGTTGCTACTTTATTCGTATTTGCCAGCCATGAGGTTAGCCAAATTCACATTTTCGTCCATACTATACCTTGCGATCTCTGCCTTCCTCATCTTGTCTATCTCCGGGGCTGTAATTCCCCTTGACAGTCCAAAGTCAACGGTACCAGAGCCATTCGTCACAAATTCGCTCAATCTGTGGAACAGCACTCTCGCGGAGGTCCCCCATAAAACAAAAGCGGATGCCAACGATAAACCTCCAGCGACTGGTCAGATCACACCTTTCAACATTTTATGGGCACTCGTAGCTCTCAACCTTACATACATCACCCACCCCTTGAATGCGTCATTGTGGATTGGGCCGTTTTACCAGTTTAACGCTTGCGTTTCATTTTATCTCCCTCTCCTTGATGCGCCCTTGCTGTTAGTGGAGATCTTCCACCATATTCGCGACAACAACGAGATGATTCACACCATGATGGGTGGCGGGGTGGGGCTCAAGCGCGCCATCCAAAGTGCTGCAAACGCCCGCGCGAAGGCCAACTCCATTGAGGCCGCTGCCGAATTATCCCTGAAAAGATTGTTGTCTAGTTCACGACCTCTCCTCTCAATTATCACTATCCTGCAATATGCCAAGCTCTGCGGATATAGGAACATCGATACTGCTTCATCTGGGCAACACTTCTCCTCCTCTCCTGGTTTTTTTTTTTTTTTTTTAAATCATAGTTTCTATTGTTTCTGGGTACATGAATTTCGCATGGAGGTATAAACCTATGGCGTGAACAAAACCCCTCCTATCATATCCCCCGCCCGGCTCCTTGTTATAGTAACTATGGTCTGATACCAACCGCACATCTTCTTACAAAGCAGATGACAAGAAACTTCCCCTGGCTTCCACAGATCGAAAAACAACAAAGGAAAAGAGAAGAAAAGAGTAACCAAATGGCTAATGTTAGCCGTACCGCCCGAGATACGTCTGGGTCCGCGATCGAATGCAGTGTAATATCGAAAGGGAGACTCCTCCCCGTGGGGCTGAGCCGGTGTCAAGAAATGAAATGATAACCATGCCGCCAGACACAGTTGAGGAGGAGGAGGAGGCCTCATTTGAGAAGAGGAGACCGAAGAGGAGGAGGAGGTTGCTTAGTCTTGGCAAATGAAGCCAAAGAGAAGTCTTTGGAGAGGAGTGACCCCGCACTTCACGAACTCTTGGCGGAGTTGAGAAGGGGCTTGTCAAGGACAGGAGGGATGTCCTTCTCTCCTGGTTAATCCTCGAGATTGTATATTACATAGCGAGCTACACCCAAATGTTAGATTTCCCGCACAATAACCCGAAAGACTCAACTAGTCGTAGGGTACCCATTGATGACGCGGCCTGGTATCTCACGGTGGTATTCAACCTGATTGCGGCCGTGGGTTACTTCCTGCTTGGATTACTTATGGCGCTCGGCATCGGGTTCGAGAGCACGATGGGCTATGTGGGGGGCGAGTTGGTAATAGCAAGCCTCGCAGTGTTCATTTTTGTTATAGCTCAAGCTAATACCTCTATTCCCAGGAATAATAAAGATACAAATATGGTGTTCGGTACTACGCTTTTTATGACTTTGGGGGCTCAAACCTTTTTCTATTGGAGGCTATTCTGTCATTACCATCTATCACTCTCGGAGAAGGCAGGTTGGACCGAAATGCTACCTTGAATGGGAGGGCGGCAGGTCCGTCAAGGGTGCTGGATATTAACATCTCGTTTTTCTATCGATAGCCAAGTATATTCGCATACTATAGGGCACAAGGATATGTAATTATATATATAGATGTAATGTGTATGTAATGTGTATTTTTAGAGGTTATCGTTTCCTTTTGTTGTTATTCTGTCATTCGGTCATTGTTATATACTTTTGTAATCATGACTCCAATATGTTCAGGTGTGATTTGGGGGCGCTTTGCTAGAACTCACTGGTAGAATATATATACATACCCTTTTTATCCTATTATCGCTTTGTACGACCTAATACATCATCCCCCCACCATATTCCTCTTGAATTTCTATCACCATCGATTTCCTATTAATCGCTATAGGCGTGGCACATATCGTCTAGTACGCCGGTTGCTATAATCTCGTCCTCGATGTACTAGATTGCTACCTTATCACCATCACCACTTCTCTAAAACCCATTACAAGCACAAAATCATGGTACGAGTTACATCACACCCATAAAACCCCGTTATCCCAAACGTCTTCCTTTCCCGAACGCAGGAGTACCTCATTGCCAGAATCCGACGATACATGCCCAAATGATATTTCTTGAACTACCTCTTGAACAAACCAAAACCGACCTGATTTGGAGATGAGTATAGCTATAAGAAGTCGGATCGTGAATCCTGGACCTCCTTATACCTTAAAACGTCTAAACATAATTGGTCATGATCACTCGATTCATTACCCTAACCCTGGTAATATATCACCGATACATACTACATGCAGAGTAATACAATCTCCATTCATAACTTTGCGGTCTCGATCAAATTTCCTCTAAGAAACTTGCTATCGTCGATTTTGAGGGTCTATCGGTGAGGTTTGAGACGTCTGGGATTGCTGCGGTGTTAGGTTCACCGTTAGGAACTAGAGCAGGGTAGCTGTAATTAGTAATCTGGTGGGAGTGTATTGATCGTGATAGAGCCAAGTGGAAGACTTAGATAAAAGATTTGAAGTAGCACTTGTCGACGGATATTACTACGCTACCCTACTGGGGTTCCTTTCAGCACTCCCCATCAGCAGACGATAGACATCTGCTTGGGGGTTGGAGTGTGATCCGGGGCATCCGAACATAGATTATCCAATTGGAATGAGGTGTGATGGAAAGATGATGCCCGTGAAAATGGGGTTTTTTTGGACATCGGAAATGGTTCGTATCACTGCCCGGTACTGGAGGTGTTGGGCGGGGTGCTGGCTGGCGGATATTATCGGAGCACTAGATATACTGGACAAAGGCTCTTGGAATAAATTAAATACAGTAGGCTTCAAAAACTGTATTGTATTTTCCGGCACGGTTGGGATTTGTGCTGTGTGGCGGTGTTGTCTCTCTAATTCTGGATCATAGTTTATCACTCGTCTGAGAAACGAGTGGCCAGTCTTGGGGATTATCAAAGAAACCGAAGACAGGCCTAGTATCACTGCCGGAGAAGACTTCTGGTCTCTAGTTGGGGCCTGTATTGTAATTATGTCTTAATTAGGGTGATGCTCAACTGATTGTTCTAGCGCTAGTAAGTGACCAAAATACCGATTAAGAAATTGTGTATGTTTGATCATGATAGACAAAGGTTTTCAACGGGGTATTTAAGGTATTTATACTATCTTGTTGTGATAGAGAGGTCTGGAGTCTGTTCTACCTAGAAAGGCGATAAAACAATCCATCCCGGGATAAAGAATATTAAAATCGGTGGCGAGGCTTTCGAAAAATATGTGGGTGAGCGAAAATACTTTAAGGTGTTAAGGGCGGAGACTTAAATGGGTATTGAGAACATTAACGCTCTTTAAATCCAAATAAAATCACCTCAATCGTCGTATCCCCACGCCACAGCTACCCCTCGGGGGAAAGAGTTACTCGCAGTACGATTAAATTACGACTTGGGAAACGTAGAAAAGATTATGCACGAAGCCAGACAGGTACTATCAGGCTTGCAGGGTAGTATTTCCACACAAATACACTCACCTCTCTACTATAGCGTGAATCTTAATTTATCACTCGCTCCCCGAGTGATCATCTGTGGTGCCAATGTGTAAGTGTGTCTGGGCCATGGATAGCTAAGGCAGAATACGAACGAGATCGAAGGCCGGGATCTAAGTCTCTGCGGTCATGTGCCATCCTCTACTTTCTACTGGCTGTGGAGTGGAGGGTTCGTGCCGTCTCGGCCATAGGCGGTGGTAGAAGAAGTCTGAATTTCGCCCTTTACAGGCTCAGAGGACACTATCCGACACCATATTTAAAGTTACTGAGCTTCTTTGAGAGCAAATATATATTTTGGTGCTAGATAGGAGATACTAGTCCTCCTATTGTAGGACCCGCGGTGCATCGTCAAATATGCACATAGTATACAAAGCCGAGGACCCTCTACTTTCGCATTGCTTTTCTCCGGTTTCTCCGGGCAAGTAGATCCTTCGTGGTACTATTAATTAGCCAGTGTTAGTAACAATCTACTCCGGGAGAAGGGGAGAAAGGGGAGGGTGGGGGCTTATATCATCCATGATAGTCTAACCTACTCATCAGCTGCGCTCTATCAGCCGGTGGTAAGTGATACGTATGGTTGGGTTGGCTATTTGGCTGGTTTTGGATGAAATATACTTTATCCAGGAGGACGAGAATCGATTCTGGTGACTAGATGATGGGGCAAACTCCCGGTGGCATGTTCTACTCTACCAGGGCAGATAGACATTTGCTTGGAGCCCCCTAGTAAAAATACAGAACAACCTATCGTTCCTTAAATCGGCATTATCGGAATTCCATCCCTCCTAACCCCTCCGGCATTTGAAAGAAAGCATAAAGCCTGTGTGTTCCAATACGCAATTCTCTCTAACTTCATTCCTGATTATACCCCCAGCAAAGCCTGCTCACCCTGGAAATTCATATATGGTGTGCCGGTAGCATCTGCCGCACCCCCATCTCACCACTGTCCAGATTTTAATTATAATTAGCTTTGTACTTTTGACCTTGATCCATCATCTAATGTGATACTACCCACCTCCGGCTACAATATAGAGAGCGCGTATGTAAGAGACGAGCAACGTGACATTCAGGCAAGGCCCCACGGTGATAGACCGGGTGCTGCCTCGTGGTCACCGAACTTCGTTCCCGGTTATATGTTAGGCTCTCATCATCATCCAATCATGCTCAGATCAACATAGTACCTCAACAAAGTCTTTCAACACTGCGGAGTATATCGTCACAGCGAAACTCCCTGTAGCGCATCCGATTATCCGCAAGCAACCCTAACCCAGATAGATCGTTCGGCTTAGTGTCTCGCCGTATTGGTACTAGTATGTCGTGAGGACGCGACTTCTCGGTGCATCAATCGGCTTTGAGGCATAATTGCAGTGAGTTTCGGATGTCTATTCGGAATTTTAGCCTCCATTGGTACTAAATGCGATCATCGGAAGCCCGAACCAGATGTTGCAGCGCTTCTCGCTTAGTAATTCACGACACAGGGCAACAGAGGAAAATGCCCGACCCGAAAGGGCGGGGGAGGAAACGTAGATTCGTTTTTACTCTTGCGTATACCACCATCTATTGACTCGGCTGGCCGATTCATCAAAACCAAGCCAAGCTAAGTTGGGTTTGATTTCGTTCGTCGCGCACCGGAGAAGTCAATAAATATGCCTGACAGCGTACGATTTAGCTTGTAGCTCAATAATAGATCGAGTGTGTTCTGCTAGGATTAATAGTTTCTTCACGACTGCTAAGCTCCTCAATGACAAGTCCGGCCCTGACGCAACAATGCCAAGCCCGCCAAGACGAGTGATAGACTGTGTCCGGGTGATATTGCATGTCTCCAGACGGAGGCGTTGTGTGTCGAATGATACTCCTGCGGTTCATCCAGCGGTATCTACTCATGAGTCCAACCAAGCTAGTATCACGAGGAGGTAGGTATATATATGGCTCCTATCACCAGCAAATGTCATCGTTATCTCATGCGTCCTTTTCAGCACCCGCCAGGACGCGCCAGCAACAGCGCAACCTTTTCCCGCCATCTCAACTAAACGGACCTTAACTGCAGCATACAATGCTATCAATCAACCCAGGCACTGCATTTGGTTAATGAATCAAAACAAAAGAAAACAAAATAGATCCGAGCAGAATTAAATAAAAAAAAGATTTAATCCGAACAAGACCTACTTAGAGAGTGAGTTATGCATAGTCCATGTCTCGGAGGTGACCCCTACTTGAAACATATCAAATACGACTGTCTCTGAGAGGTCGGGCGGGGCCCCAAGGGCCGTGCTGGAGGATTTCTTTAAGAAATACCAGGAGGAGATCGTCTGACATATCGTGGCTCCAGTTCCGCAGGGGCACTCTTGGTCAAAACACGCTGTATATATCTGCGCGCAGCACGCGTTTATATTGGACTGGACGCGATCAGAGCATCAGAAATAAAGTAACCGGATTTGTGCAGAGACTATGCTGTGATAGTATTAGGTATGTAGAATGTAGTTTTGGTGGATATATTGGACGAGCACGCTCATAAGGTATTGTTGGTAAGGTGTAGAGGTAAATGGACACGGAATCCATGATAGACAGGGATAGGTTCTCAGCGAGAAAAAATCTAAGGATCAATTTGGGGCAATAATAACATGATGAAGATAGTGAGAGCTATTTATCAGGTAAAAGAGAACAGTTATGTGTTGGAAATATATAAATCACCAAAGTAGAATATCTCGTATAGACGGGACTCCACCTTTCGTCACACAGAACGAGCAAGGAAAGTAATAGTGTTAATAGTCTTGTATTCTCTGGATCTTACCCTACTAAACATGTGCAGAGCACGAGCCTTTATAATAAAGGAAAGAAAGAAAGTAGAAGACAAAAGAGATCGTGCCGAAAGGAAAGTGAATATTACGGAAACTCTGACAAAGGAAAGTAATAGATGATTCTAGTCATTGACATCAACAACGAACAGAAAGTATTCCAAAAACAAGCATTAGTCGTTATGATCCTTCCTCTCTTCACAGATTTCCTCGTCCCTACTTCTTCTCCTCATTTTTCCAAATAGGCTTCCAGGATTACGAATAACATATGAAGCGCCGCCCGCTCTGTACCACTTCAAGGTCTTCGAAATCTAATACGTAGGTTAGTTTATCTTCTTCGGGTGCAATGGGGCACACTAACAGGTCGGCACTTGAATAAGAGCCATGCCAACATGACAAAAGCCATGAATGGCGCTGCGGAAATTGGATACCATTTCCATGAAGGATTGCTTGCGACAATATCTACGTTCATTCCGAACAACCCCTACACTGCGTCAGTAGAGCCAGGAAATCACCCGTACCATGCTTTCCCGTTACTTACAGCTACAAACATTAAAGGTAGGAAAATAAACTTCATATATTGTCAGTACAGTATGTTACCCGCACTGGGAGAGCTAAACTAACCGTGATCCAACTGAGACGCTTCATACTCTGTGACATCTTCACTGATTCTCTGGCTTCGTGTATGGAAACTAGATTAAACTCCTAGATTGTTTCATACATTAGGTATCATTAAGACCTCGTAGGACTGAGACCAGTAGAACTTACAAGTTCGATCATATCTTTTGTTTCCTGGTCCAGTCCCGACAAACGTTTTCCCAATTCCTGCATCAGAGCAACTCTTTTTTCCAAGTCTCTGATCTTTGGAAGGCCTCCAATATCTCGAATCTGGCGAGCTTGATCCGCAGGTGGAGCTAATACGACATGCTGAATGTTCTTGGCATTGTTCGTTATCCCTTGGGTAGCCCTACGAGCGAGCATGCCAGGCTCGGGTAGAGGAGGCTCAGCTGGTCTCGGATTACCCATTGCGACTGGATTATCGTTTTGCGATAGAGTGTCCGGAGGTAAAGATGTCCCATGGAGTGCTTTGGTATTATGTTCTTTATTACTCTGGTCCTTTCTCATCCTTTTTTTGAGGGGCGTAATCAATTCACCAAACAATACTTCGCTTTCCTTGAACTGCTTCAAAAGCTCACTTGCTTGCTCGACATGCTTCCGCAGCGTTTCTCGGAGTTTGTTCCATTCGCGACTATGCATTAGTAAAGATTTGATTACGTCTTTATCTCTTCCCTCGGCGGCTAATTGAAAATCACGCTAGAGATAGTTATTAAACTAAGTTAGAGTAGAATTGAGAATGGTGACTTATGAATTAAATCAGTAACTCACTATTTTAACAAGCTGTTGCCCTGCTTTGTCCAGCAACTGAGTCCAATGACCGCAGACGTCCTCTAAAAACCATAGTACAAACTCTGCCGCACTATCAGGAATAGAGGGAACTTTGAGGTCAAGGTTCCCTCTAAAGTGGATAGCCTGCATTGGACTGGCTACTTCCTTGTTGTTAAGGTTTCGCTTAGCCATTACCCAGGAAATTTCGATCCTGCGTTTGTCGGAAGTGAATCCTGAAACATCTATCGCCTCGCCTGTTACATCGAGGGTAATGGTGTTTTGAGTTTGTCCAGAATGCGCTGTCTTTGTGTACCCAGGTTTGAGGTGTGGAGCGCGAACAAATATGGTAGGCCATTCAAACCGAATATACGGAACAAGAAGTACTAAGATAGTTAATATACAAACCTAAAATACCCAACGCTATGATGAAAGCCTCATACCACTCAATTTCATATCCTGACTGGTTGGGAAGTTGTTTCGGAAATCATGTATAGTTGTGGAATTGGCCCTCACGTATGTCTTGGAAAACATTGACCAGGCCCATAGGATCAGGGACTCCCCTTGAGTTGTATTAGGATATTTGGTACCGCAAAGGAAATGAGCCGGATTTACAAAGGTGCTATATTGTTTGGGGTGATTGATCTCTGTACTTGGACTTTTAACCAGCACCTATAAGCGGATGACTTCTTCAGGATGCCCAGAGCATGGGTAAAAGAGTCACGATCTCACCTAGGAAATAGGATGGATGTCTTTGCATTCCCTTCCCAATCGTAAAGATCCCACTCCTCAGTATTAAATATTATCATTTCGGGGGTTCGTTCAACATGCGTGCCAGTAGTACGGTTATGGCAAAGTAGTATAAAATGCGAATCGTCATTTTGAATCGAGGGTCCCACAGGCTTATCCATAAGGATATCACCAACCACCCGAAGCTCCTCGAGTGTAAGTCCATCCGTTCTTGCTCCCTTATTTAGCAGGAGCTTTGCGGTTGGTCTATCATTTTTCAGTATCGCAATTTTGAGGGGTGTGTTGCGCTGAATATCGCATATATCCTTATCTAAGTGTGGGATGTCGAGGAGATATCTTATAACCTTTTGATGCCCGCCCTCGACTGCGAGGTGGAGCGCGGTTGATCCCGAGAAGTTTGTTAAATTCAAAGTTTCATCCGTACATTCCTTTGCCAGGGTGCGGAAAAGATGGAAACTTCTATCGTCGCATGTTCTGTGTAGTGCGCTCTGTCCGTCGGCACCTATCGTGTCGGAAGACGTTGCACCTGCGTTGAGTAGGAGTAATGCGACTTTGTCGTGGCGATTCTCCAACGCTACCTGGAACAATGTTTTACCGCTCATGTCTGGCGCGAGTTCATTCATATCCGCCTTCATTGAAATTAAATATTGGACAATCTGTAGGTACCCGAGCTCTGCAGCAACATATAATGCTGTTCTTCCATCGGTCTCTGATACAGGGGCGTTTATTCGGGCTTTATTAGCGAGAAGGAACCGGATCACGTCGTATGCCTGGCGTACCACTGCTACTTGCAGTGGGGTTCCATGCGTGGAATTATCCACTTTCTTGCCCCCGATCATTCCATCAGCGTTTACTCCTTGGAGGTGCAACATTTTCACAAGACACAGATCTCCTTCACCGGCAGCGTAGTAGAACGCCAGTGACTTGCTTGCCCCTGCGGACAGAAGCATCGAAACAATCTGCTTATCACCTCCAGCAACCGCAGCATAGATGGCGGTTACTCCGTACCCTATTGCCCCGTTTGCATGGATATCCGCGTTCTTTGTCAGAAGCCACCGCACCATTTCACAGTGACCACCCTCTGCCGCCGCTTGCAACGCGGTTCGACCGTACCACTCCGCCGGCCCAGCGTTGACATCCGCACCGGAAGCGACCAGATACTCCGCAATGTCAATGTGCCCTCTAGTAGCTGCCGCCTGCAATGGAGTTTGAGGGGAATGGGGGTAGCATTTAAATGGCCTCTCGACACTTGCCCTAGCCTGGTGAAGTAGCTTGACTATAGCGATGTGCCCTTCCTGGGCCGCCGCCCTCAACGCCATGAAGCCGTTAATACCGTCCGATGCCTTAGCGTCAACCTCGGCACCCTTGTCGAGAAGAAACCGAACAATTTCTATAGAGCCATGTTCTGCCGCCGCCTGCAATGCTGTTCGACCTGTTGGCATACTCGCAGGTGCATTAACATCCGCCCGTAGATCAGACACTAACCAGCGTACCATCTCTTCGTGGCCTCCGCCTGCTGCCGCTTGCAATGCTGTCAGCCCATCCTCAGAGGGTTTCTCATTAGGATCGGCGCCATTTTCCACGAGGAACCGTGCAACCTCCATATGTCCCTTACCCGCCGCCGCCTGTAACGCAGTTCGGCCACCGGGCGAAGGATCCTGCTTGACACTTACTCCGCTGCTAACAAGTAGTTTGACGATATCAAGGAGCCCTTGTTTGGCGGCCGCCTGCAAGGCAGTCCAGCCTCTGTAGCGTCTAACAGTTTGGGGGTATTCACACTCGACGGCAGTGAACAATATGTCTGCCGCGTCCTTGTTCCCTTGATTGATAGCCGACTGGATTGCCGTCATCCCGCCATAAAGATCAATGTCGGCGTTGATTCTGGCTCCATGGCTGCGAAGAACCCTCACCATCTCGAAATTTCCTTTCCTCACTGCCACCTGTAGTGCAGTGCGGTCTTCAGTGTTTAGTGCCTCCTCGTTCACATCGACACGTCTCTCAATTAAAAACTTAACAATATCTAGATGGCCTCCTCCTACCGCCGCTGATAGTGGCGTCACCCCATTACTCTCCGACGGGGGCCCATTAATACGCGCACCACGATTGAGAAGATATTCAACAAGAGGTAGCTGACCATGAGCACAGGCAGCCTGCAGGGCTGTCCTTCCACAATTCCTCGCAGGATTTTGGTTGATGTCTGCACCGCTTTCCAGAAGTAGATCTACGACTTTCTCGTATCCAAGTTCTGCCGCTCTTTGCAGAGCCGTCATACCGCTATTGAACGCGGGCATCGCGTTGAGATCGGCTCCCTTCTCAATTAATAGCCGGATGAGCTCGAGTTTTCCAGTTTCCACCGCCCACTGCAACGCAGTCCGACCGATTTGTGCCGTGCCCACTGGGTCATTTACGTCACCACCAGATTGTATCAAGAACTCCACAGTGCTAAGATGACCCCGAGCTGACGCAGCCTGCAGGGGGGTCCAACCGATCTGGTTCACACTATACCCAAGGTCTCGCTCCCCGAGATGATAGCGATACCGAAGTAATGCTCGATGCCGGTTGTCAAAGAGTTTTAGGATTGTAATCTTGTGCCCTAGGGAAGTCCCTAGTGGTGGGAGGTACCGCCCCATGACGTCCGCTCCAGCTTTCACAAGGCGTTTGACTTCATCCAAGTCACCCTCCTCGGCTGCCCATACTAGATGCTTCTCGAGCTCGCACTGGTCCGGCTCATTTGCGCTTTGTGATTCAATTACAGACATAACACCTTGGGCTCTGTGAAAAAGGCAATCTATAGGTGTCAGCTCGCTTCTCAAAACTAGAAGGGAAAATATATAACCGGCAGTTAATCTTACCGTTTATTCGGACAAGATATAACGTCAACACAAGATATGATGTCAAGCTGGCGCAGCTTGTCGACTAATTTGAGTTCAACGGCGAAGCAGTAACTTAAATGTATGGCAGTTACAATCTAGCGGATAAGATATCTGATCTAGTACCGAAATAAAACCTTTTAATAAATCTTTCGTGGGGGCAAACCGGATTCATTGACTCCCCCCTTCATAGGGTCTACATACCTCTGGTGAGACTTCTGTTAATGTAAAGCACTTAGGTCGGGTAGAAATACTGATACAATGGTGTTCAAATTCAACGGCGGAGGAATTCGTGGATGGGGTTATTCCTGCTCGAATGCTGCTAGGAGACTGTTGGTTTTTATAATACTGAAACTGCCTATCCCTTGGCACAGCAGACTGCGCGAAGGACCCCACCGTGGCGATTTCTTGTCAAAGCAACCTGCACTTGATATGCGCAGGTATGGTTTGTGACCATGCATGCAGAGTACTCAAGGTGCTGCAGAAACCTGTGCAGGGATACTTCAACTTATAATTGGCTGGAAGGTATTAAAAAATAGCTGCCTTAAGCTTTTGACATGCTAATCGACGAGTGAAATTAAACTCGAGGGCGCTGTACCCCAAGATTCAAGCCTTGTGATTCACTCAGCCAGGAGATTACATATGTTGGTGGGTCCCAAATACATAACAGCCCCCAGCGACAGTACTAAAAGAGCATGATTCGATGGAAGGTGTCTGTTGGGTTAGAATAAATCGGGATGGAAAGTTCTGAGCGGAAGTCTCCTCAGCCGTGTATGTGTCCACGACGTACGGAGGTAATGTGTACCGATCTGTGATTAAGGCATCTGTCCTTAGCTTGGCACCTGCGGAGAGCTGCGTAAAAAAGTAGTTATCGTGTTGCAGCAAAGATGGAAGCCGGAGATCGGCTCAATCGGTGATCATGCAAGTTAATCCTCACGCATATGTTCAGCCTCCGTCTCGTGCGCAGACTTATTATAATTCTGATTGGTCTATCGCCTGGTGGGCCGGAACATGCTCAGAATCTGGTGCTTTGCAGCCTTGGCGAATTTGGGCTGAAACTTACTAGAGCAGTTCTTTTTTTTTACCCGATCTGGCAAGGTGGGCATCAGTTTTGTATATGCAAAGCACCAGATTCTGGGCATGTTTCAGCCACCAGGCGATAATTGGGTGTGTAGGTACAGGTGTCTGGATCACGGGCCTTCTCTAGCTACAGTCGCAACTCGATATGCCGGATTGCCAAGATTCGAAGGATTTCGTACGGGATAGCAAAAAATGCGGGATAGCAAATTGATTTTGCAGTAAGAAAATTAAAATCACAGAGGATTTCGTACAGGACAGCAAGGGATCCGTATTGAGATCCGGCATATCGAGTTGCGACTGTAGTTCTTGTCTCTCCTTGTTCGTATCATCATCAGTAAATGCTCCTGTTCATCGGTCGAAGTTGACTCTCTCGTATTCGTATCGTCGACGAAGAAGTGATAGTACATACAGAACAGCCGGCCAACAATGTGCGCCGGATTTTACAAGGTGGCTGGATTGTGGCTTCGAAGGTTTCAATGCCAAGTCCTTATCTTGGAAAACAGGGTCCCTAATGCCAAGCCTTATCAACCGAAAGAGCCTCAATCTCGGCACTAATACCACTCTGATCATTGTACCACCCTCCAACCTCCTAACTTACCCCCCACCCTCCACTCCCTAGCTCTCTACCTCCTATCCTGCATCCTCCGCTCGTCAATCCCACCCCACCCTGTCTCCAACGACCACCTGCACACACAACAACCCTCCGCACCCTCTAGCTCGCATACGAGTTCCACCAGTCATCGCGCGCATTGCTCGAATGCATTAATTTGCAGGGTCGAGCCATGGGCGATCATAAGGAAGATGGGGTATCGGTACGGTACTACGTCGGGGTTGGTGGATCGATGGTGGCTGTAGACGCAGTGGCGGTTAGATTTGGTATCAGACTACGATATTACATCATTTAGCTAGAAGGAGGGAAGGAGCGGTGAAGGAAGTTGTCTGTGTGAGAGGAGGGCCGGGGGGGTGATATTCTACGCCGGATGCGATGGGACAATTATATGGAGCGGGAAGAGGTCCTTTTTATGTTTTAGGCGGTGGTGGATGCGGGTCAGTGCATTTAACCCCACCACGCAGTTTCATCATTAACATTCTTCTACCCACCGGCAGATAGCCATCTCGAGGCATAGTTTTACGAGTACTAACTGGTCAACTTCCACAGCGGACATGACTGGAACCGTTCTTTGATGATAGGACGGATAGTACTCCGTAGTTGGAACGGTAATAGGTTTGGGACTACTGTACGGAGCAATTGCAAAGCGACATCTGATTCCGCATGACACCCCGTCCTTAGCGACAATCGCACCGAGAAAGTGACATCACCCAAATCAGGCTCAAAACAGGAAAGATCTCCTGAATTTACGAGAGATAATCTCTTTAACTGTGACCAGCAAGAGGCTTCTTAGCGACAAATCGCCAAGAATTACTATATATAGCTCATTCCGGAATATTTACTGCCGCTTTCAGAGTGACCGTGACACCTGTTGTCGCTTTGCACTTGCTCGGTACAGTATTTGGGCTTGTCGAGCTTGAGATGTCATGGAGACCCGTAGATGTAGAACGGGCGTCACCTGCTGGGGCGCTTTAATTCCATGGGCCTGTGAGATCCGATACAGTGAGCGGGGGTGACATGGAGTAGGAGGGAGGAATGCCACTGCGTCGCGGAATAGGTGGCGGGGTTGAAGAGGTGGGATTGCATATTGCGCACGACACTACCGCGGGCCGAGTTCTATAAGACTGTTATCAAAGGTTAGTGGCACCACCCCCGGTGCAAACGATAACAGAGCAGAGGGCTAGGAACGTCACTTTATGGGAAGTACGTGTGGATGTGATGCACCCCCCCTGATCTGGAAGTAAGTCATGGGATATCGCTCTTCTCGAGGGGTATCGGTGAATTGATAGATTAATTGGTGGATTGATTGATATTTATTTATTCCTTGTGTGCAGCTCGGAGCCTCCGACAATATCAACAGTAGGATCGGTGGAATAAACAGATTGATTGTTGGCTGATTGTGCTATTGCCTCATCTTGTGTGAATTTCCGGGGTGTCCCCTGCGGATAAGGAACTATGGAACGTATGAGACTTGATTACTACTTGATTATTGTACGATAGAGACCAAAGTCACAATACCTGTCCTAATCAATAGAAGAATTCCCACTATGAATAGTTACACCGTGATATGCAGTTATCCCCCCCCTCCCCCCGCGACCTCCCAGCTGCGATAGAAAGCCCTAAACCTGCGTGGCATTTCTGAACAACCATTTAGTCTCAACCTTAGAGAAAGGTGAGCAAAGGCCTTCTGGGAATCACAAAAGAAGCCCAATCATCTCTGGGAGCAAATGAATTACACACCATCTCTCCCCTCCCTCCACGCTTATGCGTTGAGATTCCCGCCGAAGATGCCAGGAAAGCGAGGTGTAATATGATGAGTATCTACCGGACGTGTTGAGCTTATATTTCTAAAAGGCGCGTTCTGATACGTGGAATGTAGGTGGAAATAGCTGCTTTTAACGCACCTCGGACTGTAGGCGGGAAATATCCTGGAAGGTCAGGGGGAGTATCCGCTCGCGGGTACAATCATAATTAAATTCAAACAAAAGGGTGGTATCAAAAGTACTTTCCTCATGCACCTAGTTGATAGGGTAAGGGATTAGTTGCGCCGATTTTAAAAGCTTGCTTTTGGTAAACGTGTCCGTTCTGAGCCTCGTTGATGGCTTAGTCACAATATATCACTCGATTTCTTCAATTTGACGTTTTGTGATAATATCAGCACCACCCATGGAGCGAGTTACTGATAGGGGGAATGTTCTAAAAGTACATTTCGGGGGAGCGGGTAGGATGTAATCTCCCCGCCCCCCCCTGCTCGCTGAATGAAGGCCTCCTCGGGAGTCGAGCCGTCATTTGATGTGATTATATAATACGGAAGTCGAAGAAAAGATATACGCGTCCGCATCTCTCCACACTGGTGAAGGTAAGTAGTAACAGTAGGCGAGAGTCTTCGGACTCTTGGGCGTATGCGTGCAGGGTCGGAATATTGTTACTGGGATGGATTAGGCACTGAGAGCGCGGTGGTTTCCGGCGGTGTAATGGGTTGGCAAAAAACGATTTTCTGATGTTTATTAGAGTAGTAGTAACTTTGTGGAGAGGGGGAGAATGAGGGATACGAAGGGAATTGTAAGATGGAAGAAAGATATATGTTATGGATGACAGGTGAGGGATGCACTTGTAGCAGTAGAATAGTTGACTTTATGGGGTAGGTAGATTAACGACATGACAATTTAATATGGTACTGAGAGGTAGGGAGTGCCCTCTCGTCATGTTGCATTGATTGTGATCTAATTTTCTCGGGTTTCGGCTGAATAGGTAGAAGAAGATATTAACTAATGAGCTTGTATAGAACTCGGTGCGTAACTGGAATTAATTGAATCCCGAAGTCGTCGATGTTTTCATCAACCCAAAGTCAGAGGTTGGATTTTGGCCGCTATTGGAATATCCGAAATCTGTTCAAGGTGGGGTGGTATCTGGTTTATGTAAAGAACACATCGGGGAGTGCACATAAGATCTATACCTAATTCAACAAGTAGATATAATCATACCGTTCAGTTGCCGTCATGAGGTCTCCGGATTAAGTCCAGTACAACAGGCGGGTAGCGAACTCGACGATTAGACGTATGAAAAAGATTAAATTTACGTCTACCGGTTATGCAAAAACGGGTTCGTTATCTTGTAGATAGAAGATAGGTGGTTTTGAAGAAGCGGGGGCTGGTATTTAGATTGTGGAGTAAGATTAATCATAAAATATCACTCGTTTCTGAATCTAATTATCTTTTGGTTGTTGATGCGGCATTAGGCTTATGAATAACTATCTTTTGTATTTCTTGTATGTGGACGCAGAAGGTACAATGAAGACAGCAGATACTCCGAGGTCGAACAACAGCATCCTGTCTTCTTTACCTGACCCGGGATGTGGGTGTCGGACAGTGTTTCCAACGGTTGTAACCGGTTCTTACTTTCAGTAGAACTGAACTGAACTGAATAAAAATGGCCGACAGCTGAACCGACCGAATAAGAACCAGTTTATACTGCAGAACGGTTCTGAGGTCTTGGGACTAGCCTAGTAGGAACTCTGGAAAAAAAACTCTAGAGAAGGTGTTCTAGGTTAGAATTTCTCCGGATAGGATGTTCGCACTTTGGATGAGGAGTTCCACCTGCATACAAAACCGGCTTAGCCCAAGCCACAAACCGAACTGAACCAAATAGTCAATAGGTAAAACTGAACTGAAATGTTGTCTTAAACGGTTCTAGAAAACCTGGTTGAACTGAGAAACCGAAGAACTGTTGGAAACACTGGTGTCGGATGTACTGATATCGAAAAATACGTCCAAGGTTATTAGAAGTAATCATGATGCAATAATTGACACTTTGAATGGCTCTTATTCGCAGGTCAATTTCTTTGTGGTATAACAAACTAGCTGGTTTCCACATCCTTCACGAACAGAGTACCGCTCATAACCCCAAACCACATCAAATTACTCGACTGAGATTTCTTGCGATGCGTATTCGATCCCTAGTGAGCTCCATTATGCTCTTTAAGTAAACTTCGAACCTAAACCAACCCAATTGGCCAAGTTATATATTGCTGGCCTCGAAAACAACACACGTCCATGCATGATTCCCCTGCATGAATAATTATGATTAGGAGGGTCTTCCGCTGGATTGTGCTCAATATATATTTTCGGAGGTTAGATTGTTCCGTAGATGGCGCCTTGGACAAATGCATGATTTAGAATAGGCTTTCCAATCGATTTTCATTCCATCAAGCCTTAATTACAACTGACCGTAGTGATTGGCACGAGGCCTGGGGGTAGAGGGGCAGGTCTCGATGCCTTTTATGTTTTTTTTTTCATCGTTTAAGTATGATCTCTGGCTTTAATTCTAAAAGAACAACTAGAGAAAGCGTTGCATTGTGATTTCAATTAATTCTTGTTGGAATGATTGAATAGCTTTCCCAGATCTAAGGGTCATGGGACAAAAGGTTTCCAGACTTTGACGAGACTAGGTAATTGTGTCATAATATAAGCCTCAGTTCAAATAATATAAGTTGGGGCTGTGGGGGACTTTTCTAAGTCTCGTCTCATATTTGTAGATCATTGTACACACTACATGTACAGTCACTCAGCAAAAGTGTTCGTATATAGTTTTAATGTCAGTGCGCATGTGGCGGTTCTGTAATACTGATGCTATTAAAGTTGAGATTCAAAACAATGAAAAATATGTAATATAGTTCGTGACTATACATAAAAAGAAGATTTTATTCTACATTAATTTGGGCACAATTGGTGACTGTGAAAGTATGCACATGCATTCTCTTAAGGATTCTTGATGGTCCACCACGGTTACATAGGGAAAAATGTCTCACTCCGGGGTCGGAATCAGGAGCAATTTTGCAGAGTGGCTGTACCAGTAATAACAGTTCGCAATCCCGCCCCGAGTCGATAATGCCTGCTCCACGTGGGGGCATGCGCAACACGGGGCTCGCTATTTGATTGGTTCATGCAGTAACCTTGTTCGGATCCTGGCTGACCCGTTGCCCACATGGTCTTGGCCAGCAAACATGTGCGGCGCCTAGCTAGGTGAGAGAGCGCCAACACCCCGCGTGAGACAAAACACGGGCCCACGTCCCTATAACATTGGGGTTCTGCCTGACGGCTATGCTGTGGTGACTTCGCCTTAGCGTCTCGAGGTTAGATGAGAATGATCATGCAATCATCACATCGTAATTCGTCCCCTGTAGATAGAGGTAAGCGAATCATGATGGCAAAAGATTGATAGACTTGGCCGCTCGATGTGCGTTGCATAAGGAAAGGGATCAATCTGTCAAGACGCTATAGTAGTTATGATATCTCGATGGTAATATCAAGGCCTTCGGGTGATTCCTCCGTGCTAGATAATTGGCCTGAACGCACCTCCGAGTTTACCAGGAACTGATTTGTAGTTTGACTCTTGTTGTCCGGTACTATTAGTATCTAGTCCCTAGTCCCTGGATGATATAGAAAATGTAAAGTTATCCGAGTGATGCATTATATCTTCGGCGGCCTCGGAATAATTATCTACCGTATGGGCGCGGTAATCTGGCTTCACACTTATAATATATATCCTTGGCCTACAGAAGGAGTTGTTAAGTAGCCCATCAGTGCGAGTCTGAAAAGGTGGGAGCTAGGCTTATTATTTTACTTTATTCTCTGGGTTATTAGTTTAGATGCCTAGAACTAAGGGAAAAGGCCCAATGGGTGTAATTAACGGTACTGCGTAGAGCATGATGTTGTAGACAGGATTAATCCCACGAGCCTGGTAAAGATCTATGGGACTAGGCATGGTTCTCGGATTTTTCTCTTTATTATGAGTTCAAGGATGTCGGTCTTACTGTGCTGTGCCCCAGATGACTTTGTGGAGAGATCTTTGGATACGCAGCTGACAAGACATAGGAACAAGGCTGTAAGTGGGCTCTGGTTTGGGTGCTTGGGTGTGCGGTAGTGGTGGTTAGTAGCACGACATTGCTGAAAAACGTTCTAACCAGTGCAATTAGCGTTGTGCGCATTCTCACATTCCTTGAAAATACCATGCTACGCACCTCTAAGTGAGTGATTGAGCGGGAGTGGTAGGCTCTGAGAGAGACAGTAGTAGATATACCAATCTGCCAAATATACAGCAGCGATTGTCGACAACCTTTATCCCCTTGGCTACGCCAATTCTCGCCTTAAAACTGGTTTTGACATGCAGCTGATATTCGAGTAACTGCTGACCATTGAAACTCCACTGCCTTCAATGGGGAGATATAGAATTGTCATCTAGACATGACATACGCTTCGCATCCTCATGCTCTATACCGAGACCAGATAGCAAGCGGTCTTGTTCAGTCATTTCCTCCGTTTTTCTTGAACCGTGACCGGGGCGACCGCTCCACTTTCCCAGGTGTGTATCCTGAAATATCGCTGAAGTATTCCTAGAATTGTGCGTATTCCTGGGCTGATCGTGAGAGACTTTGTTCACGACTGTTGCCTGTTGTGTGTCGAGAAGCTGTCAATGCTTATGTATTAAATAAGCAATTCGTGGTACAGGTACAGATGCCTAGACTCTCCGTACAGGCCCGCTACTCTCAAGATCAACGCCCATCGATTAATTCTGCGTCATTATACCAACAGTGCATGAAGTGAAACACGGTAAAGAGATCAGGCGAAATAACGTTGCATGTACAATGTACGTTGCCTGCATGCCATGCTACTAGCGGCTCCTAAGTCTACATGTAACACACGATTGATAGGGGACGTTATTTCCGCGACTTACCCAACTCATCACATACATCTCCACAACATCTTCCCCACGAATTATGTCTTTGATTCGCCAGGGACGATGTATTCCATTTTTACCCACCAACGGTCGTTGATGGGAGTTAGGTTGGACAGCCGAACCTCAGAAGTCCTTAATCTCTCGGGAGTGCCTTAAGTAAATTATAACAATGAAATTAGTAACAGGGCTGGTTTAGACCGCGAAGCCGTACGCCTCTCACCCCAGTTCTGTAGTACTAGAAGCAAATTGTTAAATGTCACCCTAATCTCATCTATATAGTACTAAAGAAAGTGCCGGGCGACAGCTACTTTGATTTTATCACTGGATCTTTGGACTGCTGGTGTATTGCAGATTTGTACTCTACTTACTCCCACCACGACATACCACCCCTCTGTAATAGAGGAGGAAGCCCGCCGGTCGCTTTCTGATCTGTGCGGCTCCGTCATGGAATGGATGGTTGTCTGACTTGTTTCAACGAGTCGCCTAAAGTTAATAATAGCTGCGCACCAGAGGACTCAGAAAAAGCAATATTTACAGAAGGATAAGCAACCATCATGGAATGGATTCTAGACGTGTATCCATATTCGCGTCTAGGGAATCCATGTATGGGCTACTCGAGGCATATTGTACGGTAATAAACGTTTAATATTGTTCCTAGCGACCAGGACGCGCGATCTCAAAGAGTTGTTCATTGCTAAAAGTCTAGCTTCATGAGAGAGTGTTCAAATACAGATGGTTCTAGCTACGCATTACGTCTATTAGCCCAAACCTCGTAGACATTATTTTATTAAGCTATCGCGATGAAAAACCTCTCTTTATTGTTCAGATGCAACGACGAAAACATACCTGGAAACGATCAACCACACGAAGGGGACTCTCCATCGATAGGGAGAGACCGCAGGACAACTTTCCGTATAAATAAGATTCCAGTTACCGTCTCGAAATCAAAGTTGCTATCCATTCTGGACTCGCTATTCTCTGGATCATCTTTTCACGGACAACTGGAGATTCCTGCCCGGGTGTTGGAGTGTTCAGTTGGTCCTTCACCTCTGGATAGCAAAAGATATCAGATTGCAACGGTGACCTTTGAGTCTATCCCTACCCAGCTTCAATCATGTAGTGGAAGTGAAGGGTGGGTATCTTTAATAGCCAATATCAATTCCACGGCAACGAAATTAGTTTTTGACACCCACTTTATTGGATTGACTCCGCTTCAGGAAAGTAATAGTGATTATCAAGTTGAGTAATACACCCTGTCCGATATTGGTTTACATCCGAAGATCCAAGTAACCGTTTTACTGCTGTCATCGTTAGTCTTTTTTTTGTAACTGGCCTTGCTGGTCACGCGTTCGGATCGTGGAAAGCAAGGGGAGAACACACAATGTGGGTGAGGGATTTTCTTGTTAAAGACCTTGAATACAAGCACCGTGGTAAGGTGCGCGTTCTCACCTACGGATATGACGCAAAGCTACGTGCGTCGAGTTCAACTGCAGGCATTGGGGAGTTTGCCTGTAGTCTGCTGGACGCGGTGAAAAATGCTAGAAGATTTCTTGAAGTATTTGGATTCCGGAGATGTTCATTCAAGGATTAAGCTCATCTCTTTTACTAGGAACAAGGGCGGCCAATTATATTTGTAGCGCATAGCCTGGGGGGTCTTGTAGTAAAAAAGGTAGGTAGGCGCAGTCCCCTTGTGGTTATTGACAGCCTTGCTTATTGGGGAGGGAAAGGCCCTTTTACAGGCATCCAGTGGTACGGAGAGAGACAGAGACGTATCTCGCTCAGTGCATGCTTGTTTCTTTCTTGGGGTACCACACAGGGGCATGAATAATGAGCAACTGAAGTATATGGTGAAGGGGCAGCCTAATGAGGCTCTTATATCAGATCTTGGGATTGGTTCACATTTTCTCAAAACCCTCGAGGAGTCGTTCAACAAGACATTCAGTCTGGATCACCTGCGTGTTTTTTCAATATACGAAACTAGCTTGTCTGCGACGGTTCGGGTACGACAACTCTGGCACCATCATCTTTATTTGTTGCTGACTTTAATAAAGCGGGGTTCAACAGGCATCTGGGACAGGACAGGACCAATGGTGGAGATGGTCACCAAGGAGTCGGCACTAGACTGGCTAGTGGAAGACAGAAGACACATTCGGATACCAAGAAACGTAGATCACTCGACACTCGCGAAGTTCACAAGCAATGCCGATCATGATTATGAAATTCTCCGCTGCCATATCTTGGAATGCGTTGAAGAAGTTTCAATGAAACCCTCAAAAAGGCTTTCGAAAGTCAATGGTATTTTTGCCTAGTCTTGTTATAATGGCATACCTGCTGACCCATTGGTGTAGGATATCATATTGCCGAACTCTCAAGCACCTGCGCCTTGGGTGTCAGTTGTAATGTTCTTATGGTTGCAAGCATTCTTTGCCTTAGGTTTGTTGTTGACTCACTCGGGAACGGTCAATGTGATATTTCAAAAGTTCGGAAACAAATTAGTGGAAATGGAGTACCGATTAATTGCCTACCGAGGGTGGAGTTCACCCAAAAGGGCCACAAAACCATTGGAGTTGGGTGTTCGACACGCAGGAAAATCGATGTTAGGCTTCTCCCTCAACTGAGAATAACACAAGTTAAACCTCAGGGCGTGGAGAGGTGGCCTCAGAGGCTCTGGAGAGGCGTATCTCTCATTCGCCGATCTCTCAGGATTTCTTTAAATGCGAAGACGAAACTCCTTAGCACTATTCTACAAGCGAAGAAAAAATCACTAGACATCTCCAGGTCTTCTGTTCCGAGATATACTCGACGCTATAGCGTAGGGAAGAGGGAAACACTCGCTAGCACTCAAACACTTTCGTAAAAGCGATTGTAGGGGATAGTCTAAAGTATATAGCGCAAGATTTTAACATAAACAGAGCAGTTGTGGAAACGTGTCGGAATCCAGTCCAATCGCCTACATATATTGCTATGGTCATTCAGTTTACTTCAAGTATACTATTTAAGCTTTTATGGTTCTCGCTATCATAGTCTCGATGGTCCCGAACCCCGGTAGTGGACTGTTGCTGGGCTCGTTGTGAGAACCTTGATCACAGAGCACTGACAGTCGTTGGAGTGCAACACGTTGAAAGGAGGCAAGATTGTTTGCAGAATCATTTTACGAATGGTGAATGTGTTCTGTGTATTAGGAAACTTTGCTTTATCGGTAGGATGCCGGAAGAGAATGCGATAAACCTAAACGGTATGGTGGTAGATAGAATAACACTCAACCGCAAACATGTTTTTTTGGAAAGAGAAAAATCCCAGTCCTACTCCGGATCCTTTAAGCGGGGTATAGAGGACCTCATTAACAGGAGGACTTCACGGACCCCTGCTCTGGTTCTGCCTGTTAATTCCCGATCTGGGCTAGAGACCTTCATTATTGCAGAGTCTGGGCCAAAGCTCCAGATATCTGACTGTTATCTAAGTGGGACTATTTTCGTGTCTCAACAAAATTGTCAATACTGTACGGAGCAATTGCAAAGCGACGATAGACTTTGAGTGACACCCGTCGTTGAAGACACTCCTTCAAAGAAAGCGACAATTGCCCAAGATTCACCCAAATTGGAAAGAATCTACCATATTTGGGAGGTATATTTATATAAACTGTGGCCCAAAGAAATCTTGCTAATGGCGAAATGCCAAGCATTACTATATATAGAGCTTTTTTGGAGTATTTACTGCTCGTTCCAAGGCGACCGTGACACTTGTTGTCGCTTCGCAATTGCCCGATACACTACTCGAGAACCAAGAGACTGCGAAATTGCGTTTCCGAATGCATGGATCAATTAGCATGCCCATATTCTCTTAATATATACCCCATGGGGCTTCGTAAATGCTCGACAGCATTACGCGTAACAGAAATTTAGGCGTGGGATTTATTCGGGGGTGGTCCTCCCGTGTCGAACCATCCGCAGAGATCAGTACTTAACTATGGACAAATCCTTGAGTGTCCAAGGTTTTTAAGCAATACGCTGGGAATGAAATAGAAGTTCAGATCCGGCCACCCGTCATGTACAGATCTTTCCAAATGATCCACATCGGTTTTAATCTGCCGCGTAGGGCATCTTCTCGTGCTATGCCAAGAGAACCTGTGTTGTTGAGTGCCTAGGTGTTCCTAGCCTACTGGTATGTATACGGGTGTCTCAATCTACCTCAGAACCTTGAAAGATTTTACGACATGGCGGAGAGGTGTTCAAGCTACACTCCGGAGGAGAACACTGAAAATATGGGTGATTTGGTGGCTGGCTACTCCTGCTATTCCTCTGAGTTCGGTCTAGCTTGTCCGATTGTTGATTGATTATACTACGGCCCAAGGGGTTGTGGATTTCACCTACCGTTCGCTGGAAACGAAGGACTGCGTACCGTCGGAGAAGATATACCATTGAGTTGGGTCCAGGCCAGGTTTGAAGAAGAGAACCTGCCGGCAGAGGGACTGACGTTGACCTATCTTTGCTAGTATGGTAAAACCTATTACGGTTCCATGGCCGAATATTGCTGGAATGGTTGGAGAGAGGCAATTCGACTTTAAAAAAAGGTGTTTGTTAGCAAACCGGGAATGCTTAACATCTCTCGCGAATCTCGGAACACTCCGTCCATGACCGGAACAGTATTATTGCTATTCCAGAATATGCCCGCATTGTACGTCGAACGCTCATATATGACAATAAAGACGAACGATATTGTCGTCCAACCTTAATCGCTAACCGGCTGTTCCCGTCTCTAGTCACAGCGATGGGGTATATAACCTTTTGTGCTTCCTTTGATAGTTGCTTATATCAAGATGATGGTTAGTTGTTAGTATGTTCGTGTTCTCCTACCTTTTCACCACTATCGGCTTCCCCGCGGAGGAGTGAAGTATATACCAAAACAGGTTGGCCATTTTACAGATTGGCTTACTTCGTCGTTTTACGGAGACTGACCTACCTTCTCATTTCACGCATGTAGATAGTCCTTCGTAGCGCTATCGTGTCGACTTGCCTATGCAGCACCCCCAATCCTACAACCAATAGAGACCGCTGTGGAGTGCCCGGACAGCAGGCCTGCTACATGCGGGCATTTTTTTTTTTTTTCCTGTTACTTATAGTCTCTTCCGCGAACTTCCATAATCGTTGCAGTATGAGCTACGTGCTGTTACAATGCGGGTATATGATATACCTGCCTACAGTACTGGCGTTGCTCACCTGTGCAAAAGCTACACTACACATGTTTCTTACCCGCCAACAACACCTACACGTTCCCTCCTCGTTTTATTCAGAACAACTCTTGGAACCGAGCGTCTTATACTGCCTATTAGCAGGCGCGCTTCCTTTCCTCAAGATATCATCAAGGTGTGCTTAGTGCGTTCGTTAGTTGGCCATCTCCTTGCGGCGGTATCGTATCTCAACACTCCATTTTGGCAGGTTATAAGGACTTTAATACACCCTACCGGTGCCTCCGAGCAGGGTCGGGGTTTAGTAGGGCGTAACTTACCCGTTCTTAATGGAAGTGTTGTGCTTTTGGTGATCCGGGTAAGGTAAGTGACGCGCTTCCTTTGATCGAGACGGAGTCAAGATGAATTAGTAGGCTAGTTGTCATCTCCGTGTGGCGACCGGCATCCGATTATAATAAATTGTTGAGCTTCCTTCAATCGAGACAAAATCAAGATATAATTGGTTGCTTAGTTAATTAGTTCATCCCCTTGACGCGGCTAGCAACACCCTACACCGCCATTCCCGCGGTTTAGTAAACCACCTAGCAGTGACCTCCGATTAACGGATAGCAGTGATCCTAGAACTTGAGCTCTGTCATTTCGAAGGAGGGAAAAGTTGTGATGACGGTGGTCTAGAAAAGAGATGGCGCACTACCTTTAATCGAGACGGAGTCGGGATGTTATTAGTATATCCGTTAGTTATTTCCCCCGCACCCATGACTACATGTGTGCCAGCCTCTCCCACCTGCTGCCATTCTGCAATCCGCCTGACTGCACCCACTAACGGCGGCAGAACAAGTACTCAAGATTGTCCCTTGCGTGGGAGCTTGCGCGGCAGGCATATAGGCCATTGGGCGGCGGGACTTAGGCACTTGGGTTTTTGTTTTTATATTTATGCCCCCGGGCAACGTCAGCCCGTTGTATACTGTAGTCGATTACACTGGGAGGTGTTAATATAACAGCTTCATCGACCTAAATATTATTCCACAAATAGTACCCACCTCACCTACCCCCGAAAACAAACGAAAAGGAATTCCAAAGTGCCTTACACGCAGACCTCGGGGGAGGGTGGGGGGGATAGGTTGCAAGGTTTGATTTTAGCATTTACGCACCCGGACTATGTCCACCCCTTGGGTGATTTAGTGGATTGTTCTGACTGAAGCATGTCAGTATAAAGTCTCAATCGCCGAAGGAAGTTGAAAACTATTTAAGAATACACCTGCCTTACCTTACTTGCACTTTCGTCCAAGGGTGAAAAAAAGAGAGCAGTCCAAAAAGACATCGAGGCAGGCCGCAGGTAGAAGTATTTTGTTTGATGTTGGTACCTATTCACCCGGACCATGTCCGCCAGTCGATTATACTGAGAAGTGTTAGCATCGGCAAAAAGACTATTTCAGAAACGATACTTGCATTATCTGCACCGTTCACCCAGAATTAAAAGAAAATAGAATAGGAGGAAGGCACAGAACCTCAGACAAGGCTGTAAAGGGGAAGCCCTCGGGTGGGGCCGCTGGTGAGGGTTTTTTGATTGTTTGTGGTATTTATGCACCCGCGAACACCGCCGGCCGCAGTCGATTGCACGCACCGGGAGGTGTTATTGACCGTCTCAAGTAATCGGGAAATATTACAAATTACCCGTGCCTTCCTGCCAGAACCAAGGAAAAAAGAAAAGAAAAGAAAAGAAATACCAGAATATCACTTCGGGGCGGGGGCGCGGGTGCGGGCTTTGTTTTAGTGTTTATGCACCCGGACCACGTCCGCCCGCTGACTGCTGTAGGCAATTGCACTCACTGGGAGGCGTTAATATAAGATCTCGAACATGGAAATGATTCTATAATGTACATACCTTCCAGAAAATCAGAACCCCAAACAGTCCTGGCAACGGTACACCTCAGGGGCCGGGCTGCGAGTACGTGTGTTTGTTTTGGTATTTATGCACCCCGGACAACCACTCGTTGGCTCCAGGCCTGAATAAGGTAGGCGCTTAGGGTGGGCTGCGGGTGCGGGTTTTTTGTTTTGGTATTTATGCACCCCCGACCACCTGCCCATTACCGTACACTGACTGCCGGGGCCTGAACAAAGAAAAGAAGAAAGTAGAAAAAAAGAATAGTTTTGTGAAACAGGCGACTGGCCGGGAGTGCGAGTGTTTTGGTTCGGTATTTATGCACCCCGAATCACCAATTCATCAATTAAACAAAAAAAAAAAAACAGCCCGGATCACCGCCCGTTGGTTCCAGGGGTGAAAGAGGTGGAGTCCACCAAGGGTGGGCTGCTGGTACGGGGTTTTTTCTTGGCTATGTAAGCACCCGGACGGCCTGTCCTGTATTGCCGCAGTCAAGTATACTGACTGAGAGGTATTAGTCTAACGCCTCAGGTATCGGGTAGGAGGAAGTCGGAAGTACTCCGGAAACAATGCTCACTTAGCTTACGCTCCTCTCCTTGCTCCTAAAGCAATAAACGAAAAGAAAAAGAAGGAGGGAAAGACAAAAGGAGAGAGAAGGGCTCAAGCTACAAAAGGTTCTGGGAAAGAAACACCTCGGGGCGGGGCGGAGTTGCAGGTACTGGTGTGTTTTTCTCTCTTGTAATTTGTAATATTTATGGACCTGGACACCACACCCGCCGACTTCCGGAGTCGATTGGGCTAAGGGGCGTTAGTATAATGTCTCAATCGACCACGCAGGAAGGAGCAAACAGTTGTTCTAGAATATACTTGCCTTTCATAAACTTTCTTCATTCCCGTATGTAAACAGGTGTTTAAATTCCGAACTGGCGGCGGGGCACGGGTGCGGTTGTTTTGTCTGTGGTATTTACGCACACGGACCACCACACCTGTTGGATTCTGTATTCCAGTGCACTGGTGGGTGTTAGTATAACGTGGCAATCGATGGGGGGGGAATAGAAATTGTTCTAGAGTACACTTACCTTATCCACACCTTCTCCTTCGCAGCACAGAAAAAAGAAAAAAGGAAAAAAAAGAAGCGGGAGAAAAAGATTTCCAGACAGCCCTGAAAAGGCAGACCTCAGGGCGCGGGCGCGGGTGCGGGTCTTTGTTTTGTTAGTGGTATCTACACACCTGGACTACCGCCCCGTTTTCCTACAGCCCTCTGCCTCACTGGGGTGTTGTGAGTATAAGCTCTGCATGCCATCGAGCATGCGCGAAGGAGCAAACGGTTGTTCTGGAATAGACATGTCTTGACTGCGCCTCCTTACTTGCCGGATGTAAGCAAAGAGAAGAAGGAGGAGGGTGTGCTTGGGTTCCGAAGAGGCGGTGGGGCGCGGGTGCGGGTATTTTTTGTTTTGTTTGTGGTGTTTCTGCGCCGGAACACGTCCGCCTGTTGGATACTGTAGTCGAATGCGTTGGGAGGTGTTAGTATAACGTCTCAGCCGACGTGGAGCAAAGTAAAAAGGTTATTCTGGGGGAACACCTATGTTACCTCCCATGCCTTTGAGCAGAGCGAAGAAAAAAAAAGAAAGAAAGAAAAAGAGAATTCCAAACAGGCAACAAACGCAAAAGAAAAGAAAAACAAAGAAAGAAGATGCAATTTCCAAACACTCCCGAAAAAAAGGTTGTTACAAGACCACCCCTCCGCGCGAAAAAGTTTAGAAGAAGAGGTTGCGGGGAGGGGCCAGTGGTTTATATAGCCACTCTCACCAGGTCCAAAGGTTTATGCGGGTGCCAAGCCCTGCGCGGGTGCGCCACCCTATGTGTTGGCAATAAGTGGTGTGCTTGGTGGGAAGTTGTAGGGTAGGGTCGCGGGGGAGTGTTGAGAGGGGTGGGCTTGGCGATTTGGTGTGGGGAAGGGTGGGAGGGGGATGGGAGGGGGAGAATATGGGGTGGATACGAGTGGATACGGGAGGGTAGAGAGAAGAGGGATGGGTAGAGAGGGGGCCGGGTGTGTAATTATTTCAATGAGGAGGCAAGATGGAGGCGTGCCGTGTAGGGTAAAATAAGAGGGGGAATATCCCTACGTCCCGCCCAAAACTCGAAAAATTGGTCATCTCTCTCTATCCATGGATTACCGCCCGAGTGATTGGTTAAATGGCATCGATCTACATCAAAAGTTTCCCGTACAAGTAATTCTGATCTCTGGAAGCTAGCTAGTTGTTCGAGTTATGGCGGTAAAATCAAAAATAGGCAAGGGAAGAGCGGTGGGACTCAGTGGACTTATGATACAATTACATGGATGTCGGCAACCCACGGAAAATAAGCTTGTGGACCAAAGGTGGGGAGGGGGGCGGATCCGGCGGTGCGCAGTTGCGTTATGGGTATGAACATGCGCCGCGGGGGTGTCGCGGAGATCGGAGGAAGCCAGTGGCGAGGAAGCCGGAAATGTATATTGTGGTGGGAGGCGTGGGGAAACGAGAAACAGAGCTCCGGAGGGGGTGTTTAGGGGTGGTCCGGTTATAACGTTCTACTTTGAACTGGTTTTTAGGGTTGCATATGATGAGGCGGGGAGAGAAGAGACTTACTGGGGTGCAAATGGAGGGGGATCCTGAGAAACGAGTGACAGAAGGCATTGATTGGCTCGCACTCTTTCTCCTCTCATGCACGGTGTAGAATATGTGCTCAACACGCATCAATGCCTACGCGGTCGGTGTCAATGAGGGATTTATTAGTTGTGTGGACGTATAAATTATGCTGCGGCCCCGCTCAACCAAAGCATTGTCACCTACATCTTTCAGTATACGAGTATTTAGTATTAGTTCCCGTTCTGATGCTCATATAATCAGACCCCAATCATCATCAATGGCCCAACTGTGTGAGAGCGCAATTCAATGAAGCATGTCTCCGGGCATGCCAAGACTAGTCGGTCTTGGCACTGTCTCTTGGCACATTGACAAGGATGTGTTTTCTCCGTTTGCTCTCCCCACACACACACACACACTCTCTCTCTCTCTCTCTCAGCTCCACCGCCCTATCACCAATCCGTACACCACCGCATTTTAAACCATCCAATCATCCGTGATTAGGCTATTCCAATTGACCCCGCTGTCTACCAAGGTAAGGGCGATACCCCCGAAGCCCTAGCCCTCAATTGCTAACCCGCATCACATAGTCCACACCCCCAGGCCCTGTTGCCCCACCACCGCCGATCCCTCCAAGCCAGCAATGTCGTCACAACTCACCCTCGAAGACCTCCTAGAGCACTACACCATCCGCTCCTCCCTCTTCTCCTCCCTGGACCCGCTCTCGCTCATCCGCCTCCAGCGGGCATCCCGCAAAGTCCACGACCTCGCACCCGAGATCCGCAGGAACCAGTGGAACCTCCACCGCTTCCTCCTCCGCTGGTTCCGCGACCCCCGGTCCTTCCGGCGCCAGATGGCCGACAACGACGCCATCATCTCCGGCTCGGCCGCACTGCAGTTCCTGGACCGCACGCACTACCGCGACAGTGATCTCGACGTGCTCTTCACCGGCGCAGACGGGGACTGGCCTCAGTCGATTCAGTGCTACGAGAAGCTGCGTAATGTGGCGCACCATCTCGTTGCCGCGGAGGGATACACGCAGTCTGTTGCCCCTGGCGCGGCGAAGGCGGTCGATTGGGCGCGCGCGACGGGGAAGGAGATTATGTTTGGCTGCTTTGCCCGCCGCCGTAGGACCAGCCCTGCCGCGGTGGTGGGGAATGAGATTGCGGCGGGGTATCCGCTGTTGTTTGATGTGTTTGAGTTCCGTCGCGGCAGCGAGGGGGAGCGCGTGCAGTTGGTCATGTATAGGCAATCGGCGCTGGATAATGTGTTGACATTCCACTCGACCGCCGTGATGAACTTTGTGGCGTGGGATCGCGCGTATGCGCTCTTTCCGGCGTACACGTTTGGAAGGAGGGTGAGCGTGGTGAATCGCCTGCCGGATAAGAACACGTTGGAGGTGATGCGCAAGTATCAGAAGCGTGGATTTAGGTTTCTGTGGAAGAAGGATCCAGATTACAGTACCGTGGGTCCACACGACGACGTGTGTTTCCTTCCCCTCACATTGGGATATAGAACATAGCATTTGCTAACAAACTGAGATGTAGGCCGCCTTCCACGCGCCCGTGACAGACCCGTTCCGACGCAGGCGCTGCCTGGTGGACCGTCACTGCTGGCGCATCGAGCTGGAGACGGCGGGGCTGGAGGACGTGGCTGCGCGCACGACGGTCTCGGATGATGTTGTCTTTGAGACCGTGCTTGATGACTTTTGTGGGGAGGACCCGTTTAGCGCCGACCCGGACCCGTTTGGAGGCTACTCGGGCTTGTTTGATCGTGGTTCGGAGCAGAATAGCGGCGTCCCGGACACGTTTTCGAGCTTTCGCTTCTATAGGTATGACCGCGCGCAGGAGCTCCCAGAGGTTGCGGCAGGCATTCTAGCTGAGGGGGCGTAGGGGCGGGCGGTGTGCTGAGGACGTGGGTGGGGTGTTTACGGGGGGTGGAGAGAGGTGGGGATTGGTAGAGGGGGGGGGGGGGAGTGATTATGTCAATGAGGAAGAGAGATAGAGGGCTTGATGTGTAGAGTAAATGTAAGAGGGAATATCATTACGTATATGCCAAACTAGGCCGGGGAAGAGCGGTGGGACTCGGTGAGCCTAGGATGCAATTAGACGTGTGTCGACAGCCCACGGAAAACGAGATTGTCCAGGACCGAAAGGTGGGATTGAAAAGTGCCCCCTTTGAATTGGTGTTTAGGATTGTATATGAGGAGACGGGGAGTGAAGAGACTTGCCGGTGCGCGGATGCAAGGGAGATACGGAGAGACGAGTGACGGAAGGCATTGATTGGCTCGTAACCCTTCAGCTCTCATGCACGGTGTAGAATATGTGTTCAACAGGTATCAATACCTACTAACGTGGTCGGTCTCAATGAGGCATATATCTTTGTTTCTTCGAGGCTGCCTATAAATTACGCTGTGCCACCCACTCAACCAAAGTATTGTCACTAGCCTCACACTTTCGTATCAGTGTATTTGGTATTACTGCCGTCTCTACTTCCTCGTGTAGTTTGGCCTCGATCATCAGCAGCCTAGAGATGTGTGGCAGCGCATTTCGGTGGCTTTGCATACTTATGTTTGGGTATTGTAGGATATCGATAATTGATTATTGTCTGAACTCTTAAACTATCCTGTATAGCTAAGAGAAACTAACAGTGCCGGTAACTGACCCGTTTATTCTGCTAATGGCACTTTGTCCTGCGCTCTTCTTTCTTCCCGAATGCTCAATTATCAGCCACCTTCTGGCACGGTCTCCCAATCCCCACAGGTATGCCAATAGATTCTGCCAAGAGACGCCCGCCAAGTCTTTGCTCTCCCCGCTGTTTACCAAGGGATGGAGTGCCCTCGCCCTCAACTGCTAACCCGCGATCCCGACCAATGTCGTCACAGTGAATCCACCCTCCAGTTCCTTGACCGCACACACTACCCAGACAGCACTCTCGACGTCCTCTTCACTGGTGGAAACTACTGGAAGAGCTTCTTCGGCGGACCAGAAAACGGCCCGCACGAGTGTGCAAAGTACTACGAGAAGCTCTGCAACGTTGCCAACCACCTCGTCTCCGTGGAGGGCTATACACCATACGTCACTCCCAGCACAAAGGCCATCAACAGGGCGCGCTACACCTCCCTCAAACCCACCACCCGGGGGCCCATCGACTGGGCGCGCACCACTGGCGAGCAGCTCATGATCGGCTACTTTGACCGTCAGCGGACGGGTAGCCCCGACGCACGGCGCGAGGTCGCGGTGGGCTATCCGGTGGGTTATGACGTCTTTGAGTTCCGGCGCGGCGACGGCGGGGAGCGCGTGCAGTTGGTGATGGAAGAGCGGTCGGCGTGAAAGAGTGTGGTGACGTTCCACTCGACGGCGGTGATGAGCTTTGTGGCGTGGAATCGTGCGTATTCCCTGTTTCCGGCGTACACGTTTGGCGGGCGGGTGAGTGTTGTGACTCGGCCGCTGGATTGGAACACGGTACAGGTTATGCGCAAGTATCAGGATCGTGGGTTTACGTTTGTGTGGAAGAAGGTGGGAGAAGACAGTGCTGTGGGTCCAGAAGACGACGTGGCCCCCCGACCCCCGTGTATACGATTGGGATGGCATTTCCTATTTCCTAACCCCCTGGCACTGAGATGTGGGCCGACTTCCACGGCCCGCGACAGACCCGTTCCGGCGTGCGCGCTGCCTGGTGCACCGCCACTGCTGGCGCATCGAGCTGGAGACGGCGGGGCTGGAGAACGTGGCTGCGCGCACGACGGTCTCGGATGATATTGTCTTTGAGACAGTGCTTGATGACTTTTGCGGGGAGGACCCGTTTAGCGCCGACCCGCGCGCGAGTGTGGGCTTTCGGTTCTGGAGGTGTCATTGTGCGGAGGAGCGGCCGGAGGTTGTGGAGCGCACTGTGGGCGCGGGGGTGTAGAGGGCTGGACTGGGCGGTGTGGTGAGGTGAGGACTAAGGAGTTGGCTAGATGTGTCTGTCTGGCGTAGGTGTTAGGGCTAGATCTGGCATCTATGCCCCGTGTCGCCCCCCGTGTGAGCTGGTTGTTTGTAAGACTTGTTGAGACTGCTATAACTTCTGAGCTGAGAATGGGCTCCCTGGCGAGATAGTACAAGATGATGCTGCTGGCTGCTGCGCTATGGTTCTGAAAGCTTCAATGCTCTATTTACTTCAACATGCAACTAGTCCTCTATCGGTGGCCCGCCACCTACCTTGCTACAGAATCTAGTAAAGCCACAGGTAGCGAGTTGGCCATCCATATCAGACCAAAAACCCGCCGTAAAGGCGAGTCGTCAGCGAACGTTGCACAAGTCGGGTGATTCTGCAGGTGCGTTTGTGGTGGGGGGGGGAGGTTCTTGGGGATTTATCACTGCAGGGCGCAGCGCGTAACATGACTGTACCACAATGTGATATGCGATGCCGGGATTCAACCAACTCATCCCAGCCACCCACCCCACTACCGGCACCGACAAAAGCCACAGCGCATAACGGGGCCGACCGCGAGTCAGGACAGTACACTACACAGTGGCCGAAGCTAGCTATATCTGGCTGTCGGCATCTTACTTGGTACTATAGAACAACCGGCCAGCTAGCTAGCTATGACCAAGACGTAGTTGGTGCGTTGATGGATGTAAAGCACGACTGCACACTACTATTGTACCACGATTTAGGTACTTGGACATTGACTCTGTCTTTTTCGTAGCTGGCTATATTGATCGAGCTTGCGTGCAGCTGGTTCTTTGGTTTTAACCTGTTGGAACCTGGAACTTGGAACGGGATTTAGGCGCGAAGATTGGGTGGGGAGTAGGGGGATGGCTACTTGTATTGTATGGTATTGATGTATTGAATACAAGGGGGATTAAGTCCTGTTGGTGTGTGAACAAATGCGATTGTTGAGCGTGTGTGTGCGGTTTCGGAGAGGTAAGAATAAAAGAATATAGACATATCTGGCGTGGCAAGAATACCTTCAGTATAAACACACTCAACGAAGCAGAGAAAAAAAAAAAAAAACGAAGCAAATATTGTCAAATATAACAGTGTTGACGTGATCAATCACTTCTTAGCAAGCTCCTCTCCTGATGGAACGGCTGTTGTCGTAGTGGTTTGTTGGTATAATTGTTGGTGTTCTCCCTATATATACTGCGCAGGTATAAGAATAAGGACGATGCGAGTAAAAGACACCGACGTAGTTTGTGTAGACGAGCCTGAAAATGAACCTCTTACCCCAAAATGTGCTTCTATTGAAACCCATTAACTGGGTAGTCCCGAGAAGCGTATTCGAGGTGGTGGAATATTACTTTACACAAGAGCAATACTGGTTGTAAGGGTGGACCTAAAGACTCTAGAAACAGTCGATAGACTATACCACTTGGGCGAAAAAAAGACAGAATTATGATAGATCCATCACTTAACAAGAATATAGCAGACATATGCGCCGAAAATGATGTTTAGTGTATCATTCGGGCGAGGTGTTCTCACAAAATACTACCTTAATACATTACAAACGCTAGGTATTCTCTAAATGCAGCACCTAGGGATAGATAATCACTTGTGTCACTTACCAACGGCGTCCCCAGTAAATGAATCTCCATTGGGGTAAAGCATTAATTCAATTATTACATTACTAGCAGAATCCGAGTCTCGAGGTATTCTCGCTCTCCCCGGGCCATCATGGGCTTCTTCCCCTTTAGAGGTGACCCCTTGTCATCCATATACTTAATACATACTATACTCCCGGATCGCCTGAAGCTCCCCCCTGCGCTTGGGATATGCTACTAAGAAGTTACCACTTTCCATACTGCCGCCGGTTCGTTGCATTGCCACGCCTTGCCTGTAACATGGCTTTTTGGCCGGGGACTGTTGATGCACTGCCCGAGTGAGGAAGTCTGGCGAGCTAGGAATTTTAGTAGGTTATTCCTGCATCGTCAAGTTCTCCAGTAATTAACTGAGATTCCCGAAACTTTTGACGAGACAGGAACAACCGTAATCGCCCAAGGTGCGCATTGGCAAAGCCCTTTCCAATGGAGTTGATAGTTGATGCATCATGTAGGAAGAAACTCGAAAAAAGCAGCAAGGCCCCCCCTGAGCCTAGAAAGATAATAAGAGGCATGAATCAGAATCATTTAGCTTCGCATGAGAACCGAGGTATGATAGGAGATTAAGATTTTCAAATTGATCGTATGACATTTAAAAGTGACCTATTTAGTTCTGCTGCAGTGATCGTAGATTCCAAATCGTCGCGAAACCACGCGCATAGAGAGGACCATTCCTCACTCGTTTGACCAATGGGGAATGCAAGTTAATTCCTAGAACACCAAATGAGACAGGAATAAGTTGTCGGGATTCCTCGGTAGTCTGAATTCCTATATCGGCCAGCGCATTGATTTGTTGGCTTTATGAGCCCTGTAATCTGTTATTAGAATCAGCAACGTTCATACGATAAGGTTTTCTCAACAGGGCAGCTATACCCTCACAGTTGAGGCCGTAGGAAAGCTCCTTCCGCTCTCCAAGGATAATGTACTCCCTCACAACCTGCGGTGTAGCGGCCTTAGGCAGACGCCTTAGCCTGCAAGTAATTACTGCGACTACAATGGTGGTGAAACACCGAAAGGACACTGATGCGATCTCGAATGCAAACGAGGATTTGTCACTGGCTACTGGAGCGGACCCTGGACATCTATAAAGGTTGCCCAGGCTTCGGTAATCTATAGGGCGCCTTCAAGAATTGTCACCACCATCAGACCTATACAGTAATAGATGGCACCGCGCACTGTGTTGTTGATGTGTCTGCCCATGTCAAGAACTACCCGGTGGCGCAACACAATCCCTGCTGCGATATCATAAAGATTGCCCGGGCGTCCTGTAACGCCACGCGGAAACCTCGAGAAGAAGTGTCCTTTTCTCTTGGGCGGTAAGCATAACTACTTTAATCATAGTAAGTAACAATCATACCCATGAGAGTTGCCAAATGAAACTTACGGATTGTATGCAACTGGGGCTGGTGCCACCCGTAGGTTTTTCTGCCAAAGTTGCGAAACCCGTAGTCCTCAACGTGGGGAGGGCGCCGCTACTGTGAGATGTGCATGTATGATGATTACAGGAGTGACGGCTCTCCAACGGCTAAGTGCAGTGATCCGAGCCACTTGTCCTCCACGTGTGACAGTAACCAAGCCTTCCGTGTGTAAACGACATCTACTAGAAGTTTCCAAGATAAGCTACAAAATATTTCAAAAAACGAAAAGTGACTGACCTCAGGGAAGGTTTATATTTCTTACTATTACCTTTATAACAGCATTCTGAGCGGGATACAGCTACCAGAGCTCTCCGGGAAGCTGGAGCGGTGTCCGCCGTTAGGCAGATTAGGGCCTCCAGCGAGATTGGGAGCGCGTTTGTGTTTTTACATTCACTTGCCGATCCGCTCTGACGAGCGGGCCGAGGCGTCAGATATTCTAGGCTTTGTTGGCTTCTCAACGCTATCCATAAGCCCATGCTAATGCTAGACGGAGCGTTAGTAACCTATTGGTTAGAGGTAAACACCTCATGGCCTCTATGGGCTACATACCTGTACGGTGACGATCTTCAGGGTGAATTATTCGTTGGTAGAATGTTGATGCTATATCGAGGGAGCTAATGAACTTCATACTGCTGACCTTCGCAAGGATATCATCCTGACGCGGTAGCGGGTAGGCGTCTCCTGGGACTAGCTCATTGAGCATCCGCATGTCGATTACAGGCTTTCTTTGCCCTTGTGCCTTACCACGAAGGCTTGCATGCTGTAAGGTGAGGTCTATCTATTCTAGTCATGCATGCTGGTAGTACGTTCCGCTGGACTGATGTAACGGTGATGATGCGGGATGTTGAAACGCAGCGTGAGAAGAAGAAAGTGAAGTAAAGATGGAGGATTGCCATAGTCCTGGGTGTTCCTCGAATTATATAGACCTGGCATAGAACGCGGACCGGGAATTATAAAAGAATAAAAGCATCTTGAACGGAAACACCCAAGATGATGTTGAAGGGTGAAGGATTGGAAGAAGGAATGGTCGTGGATGCGAGTGCGATGTGGATGATGGATAATGAAGAGGAAGAGGTGGATGAGGAGGGTTTTACATACCTTGGCTGCTGTGAACAGATGGCGTCGGGAACTGGTATGGAGTACGTTGCGGCCCTGGGTTATCGGCGGGGATGCCACGGGGTTCAATGGTGGAGAAGCCGCGTGCCTTTTGAATAGATGTGGGGCATGTATGATAATTCTCAGGGCACCGTGTCGAATGCAGTAGGTTTCATCGGTTGGCCAATACATAAAAGGTGCGGATAGAGGGTCTTTACCCGATTCCACAAAATCTGTCCTTGTTATGTTCTCATCGACAAGGACAGCGCGGGACAGGCACACTACACCTCTCCAAGAACGCTGCCCAACAGTCCATACAGCCAGATACCCATAGCTGTCTCTCCATCAGCATCTTTCAAATTCCTAATCAAGACATCTTGTGTATATATTCCGCTCCGCTCAAGAGCCCGCCGGACACACGCGGCCTGAATCCTTGTTTCAGGGTTAGGGTTTCTCGGAAATAGACAACAGCTAAAGAGGAAGAAATTCATTTACATTCTGTTCCCCTTTGCTTGTCAAAGATGTGGAGAGACCGCCCCGTGGATTCCGAGACCGCGTCGGAGGGTGAGAGTGAAGGGTTCTTCGTATACCCAAATCAACGATAAACAAAACTCACACCAGATAACTCCGAATCACCCCGCCAAGCACCACCCCGTGATCTCCGTACCCACAGATTTCAAGTGTCCCCCGCACTGTGGTCTCATCTCACTTCCCGGTGATATATAACCGCCACCTTCCTCCAATAACCTCTTGACACCGCCGTCCCATAATCCACTCCATCACACCGCCTCATCTGCAGAGATGCGTCCCAGCGCGCGCAAGCCCATAAGGGCCCCGCTCAATCAGCATCAGGACTCGGATACCGCCAGCTCCACCCCCATCCCCACCCCCACCCCCCACTCCCACTCCCACCTTCACCCCCACCTCAGCCTCCACTCCCAACTCCAGCTCCACCCCCACCCCCACCCCCACCCCCATCTCCACCCCCGCCTCTACTTCCACCCCCGTCTCTAGTTCCACCCCGATCACCACCCCCACTCCATCCCGCCACCATCCCCGGCCCCCGCGCCCTCCACTCAAGCACGACACCCCCGATTCCCTTCTTCTCAGTGACCAGGCCCCTGACAATACCCCCTCCTCAAAGGCCACACTCCCAGACCCTGGCGACAACGACTTTGACAGCGACTTTGTCCACGTCACCCACAAAGACCACACCGAAGACCCCAAAGACACAGATAACAGCAGAGGCACTTCCACCGCTACCTCATCTTCCGGCTGCGACATCAACTTCAGCAGCGCCTTCGGGGCATCTTCCAGCGGTAGCTCCGAGCTTGAGCACATCGACGGTCTCTGGGGCTGGGGTGAAATAAGGGGCGTCTCCGATGCAGAGATAAAACCGCCGACGACGAAAGCAAAGAAATCCGACGAGGAACGAGCAGAGGACGACATGCCGCACCTCCTCGAGGATGCTTTGGCACTAGTGGCTGAAGCCGAGGCCAGCGCAGCCGCCGATTTAGATAGGTCGGCTTCTCGTCCGCGGCCATCAGCAGCGGCCAGTAGGGAATTACCGACGGGCAATACACCCGTTGTCTACCCGCTTGGCGGGATTAAGCACACGTTCCGCGATGTGTATCGCAAGCTGCGGCAGAACGATCGGAGGATGAAGAAGGTGCAGCGGAAGCTGCGTACCGTATGTTCATCTCTACAATAAATTTCATGTTAGATTCGAGTCTGACAGATGATTAGTACAAGGCGGAGATCGAATACTTGAAGGGTAAGAGGAGCCGGATTTGGCAGATGCTATGATTTGTGGGTTCTGGGGCGGGAACTGGTACATACATATTAGGTTATGCGGCAGATCTCCTTGCGAGGGTATGCGAGTTCTGTATACTAAAAAGGGCGACACGGATTCCTAAATCAACATAGCTAGGTCTGGATAGAAGAAGAAGTGAAAATAAATTACCTTCGTCTCAGATCAGTACGCCTTCCGCAAGATTCGACAACTTCTACTACTAAGGTTGTTAAATCACAACCTAACCAGGTAAATAACACCCACACCCACGACCACCGATGCGTTTATCAGCGGTCTTAAACCCCTGAAACAATGCTTTCACATCAGGACATACTACACTCTACTTCTCCGCATTACATCTAGATTACAAATTAACCAACCAAAACAATGAAACCAATGACCGGGGGTGCATCACAAACTATCACTCGCCCAACCTCCTCCTCTCCAATTCCTCATGCATATCCGTACCACTACCATCCACGGCACACTCAGTCTGTAGCATGGCCATGAGTCCACATAAGCCATCGCGAGGGCACTTGTGAGTCGCGACCCCCTGTGAGACACAGATTCCAGGTTGATGTGGCCTTGAGATTACCGGTGCGTGTCATCATAAGGCAGGTATATGCCAAGTATCTCGACATGTATTGTGATACATTTACGTATACTCTGGCAGCTTTCTTCTCCTGTCGCCTGGCCTCTGGAGGAAACGTTTTAGCATCCCCACATTGCAATGTCTCTTCTCATTCCACTCTTGGAAGAATGCTCTGTCGCCCGTAGTTCACGGACAACATCGCCGGGTTAGGGTTTAAACTTTAAAACTATAATACATTTGGACAACAAACTACCATGTCCCAACGTGTGATCCTGGGTGCGTTGCAACAACACCTCCCTTCCGGACAACAAACCAAAGACGAATCAACCTCCACCATTCCTCCATCCTGCACCCCTCTCTCTCCCCCCTTCCACTCCCATCAACACCATCACCATGAACACCTGCCCCCACCGCTCGGTCTCCCTCGTCGAGCTGGGCAACCTCACCCCAATCCCCTTCAGCCTCTCGCTCGATGCCAGCAACTCCACCTCGCTATCTTCATTCGACTACCGCCTCTACCGAAAGTCCCATCTCATCATCTCCCCCATCCCTTTCAAACTTTCCTTCCAACGTCCGACCGAGCCTCCTTCCTCCGCTGACAAGAAGTCACCATTCCCGGATGAGCTAGGACCCGTTATAGCAACTCCCACTCGCCTATCGCTCGGGGGTTCCTTACCGCGGAGGCATATCGCATCTAAAATGCATCACCCAATTTCCCTCCCTCCAACCAACCCGCGGAAACATCCAAATACCAACGCCTCCACCAGCCTCCGGACTATTCCGCCCGCTATCCCCCGTCCCCCAGTTTCACCCACCGGCAGCCCACCCCGCCGACCGAAGCGCAAAGCCCACGATCACCCCACTCCACCACCCCACGAACCACCAGCCCCCACCGGCCGGAAGCATAAACGGCGCCGCCGCAACCGCCGCCGAGGAGCCAAGCAACCCTCTCCCGCGCCCAGCGACGACAGCATAGACCGCCAAGTAATGACCGCCGCCACGGTAGAAGAGATGGGTACGGCGGCTGAGATGTGGGTGCAGAAGACGATGCGGAAGCTGGGATATCCGGAGTTACTGACCTCTGGTGGTAGTGGGTAGTCGTGAGTATGGGCCCTGCGGGGGTGATTTATGTTTTTTATTCTTGCTTAGCTGTGGGTTGTTTATGGCATTTTAATGCGTGCTTTTCATTTTATTGTTGCTCGTGGTTGGTGTCCTTCGTGCGGGGAGGGGGTGGTTATCTTGATAGTAGAATACATTATAGACTTTACTTCAATACTGATCACATTACTGACCGTCTCTCACACCTCGATATCATTGTATCACAACACTCAGAGCTCCTTGGACAGTATAATCAGTGCCTCTTGTCCTCCCTGTCCGAGCCACCACCGACCACAATACCCTCCCTCATCTACGACCACCCATTGCCCAGCGCCCAGAAACGACCTCTACCACACCTCCGCGACCCCATACTAAATACAACCCATCCAACCCCCCCTCCAAACCCATCGCAGATCCACCCTCCGTACCGCAACAAACCACTCCCAGTCCCCTTTCCAGACGCCGCCCCACCGCAGCGCCCATAGACCCAAGACCCGCTCCTGAACACACGCCATCACTCGGTACCCGAGTGAGCGGACATGATGCCGCTGCGGTTTCGGCGGTGTGTATGCATGGTGTCCGGAATGCAGCGTTTCGTGCACTAAACACCTACACGACAACGGATATCAACATTTCGCGGCGGGGGGGTCTAAATGTGATTCGTCCCCGTCCTTCTGTACCCCGCTAGTCCGCCCCCACAAGCACCGCCCAACCCCCACGCGCGCCGCCACCGCCACCGCCACCGCCACGCCACGCCACACCGACCTCCGCCCCGCGCGCACTAGCAGACAGCCCACGCCGCCACACCTACCCCCCCCCCCACCCTCCACCCAAACGCACACCCCCGAAGGGGCAATGCGGGGTTGGCACACGAATCTACGACGTCACGGTCCGGTGAAATCTTCGATATCGGTAGCCGGTGAGGCGACGGTGGTGTGGGATTGTAAACTCTGTTCCGGAACAAAAAGACGGCTGTTGCAGTCGGTGTGTATTGCGTATTTTGTATCCGGGTTTTGCTATTGTCATGAGAGGAAGGGGGGGGGTGGGGGGGTGGGGCAGTTCCTTTATTGTGTGTGGTCTGTATTTAGGAGCGTGGGAGTTGATGACTTGCTCTCGCTCGGTGCGGAGCGGACAGAGTGGCGCTGGGTTGGGCGGATGTTGATACTGAAAAGACGGCCATACATTTCTCATAATCCGCATTGCGGTGCTAGTCTTCTCATAATCCGGTGGATTGTGCTCTATATCCGTTTCTCGCCATCACTAAGACTGTGGTAGGTCTTGGACGTAACTCACCGCCCCCGCTCCGGACCGTGCCAAGACCGACCGAAATGGGCAACCTCTCTAACCCCCAACTTTTTATCCGTTACCGTAGGACTCTCAAGGTAGGTAGATACCGATATATCATAGAACATATACCTCAAGACACAAGTCTATCCAACAGATGTGTGACCTCCAAACCCTACACACAAATGCCCAGCCTTGGCCAATGTTTGCCAAGGCCCGTGGTCTTGGCGCATTTTCTAGCTGAGCACAATCCAACGAGATTCTCTACCGTCTATTATATAATTAAATTTTTTATAAATTACTATTTGGCACAAGTTATATCATGCGGGCTCTGGAGCTATTACAAAGGTGCTGATCTCGGCGTTTTTGGGCGTGATGTTGCTTCAAGACGGTGATTTCCGTCACGCCGCCGCCGGCAGTGTATGTACCGGGGGTACCGGGGGGTGATGCAACGCTTGACCTGGCAACGCCGAAAGGTACTCAGAACTTCACCTTTTAACATAATATAATGCTTGGGCAGGATAGATATTTTAGTCTTACGCATGATAAATGAGTCCTAGAATAGAGTCTGCAAATTACAGGTCAATGAGTTGGTGGTTTAGCCTGCAAAAGGACAACTTGTGACGGGACAGTAATAGAAGGAGAACTACATCAAGTCTCACCATAACTATGATCTCCAACTTCTAAATTACCATAGATTCGCTCCACAATCTGTTAGCTAGTTTGGTTGTTGAGAGGTACGGACAATTTGATCGTTGCATCACTTTCCAGCCCCCCCTGGTACATATCGCTATTTACAAACAGCCTTCTGGAGGTCCAGCCTGCGGCCGTTTCCCGGCAGGAGTAAAACATACATCACACCCGATAAAAACACCGCAATGGTTTCGGGTAAGGTGCACGATATTCTACTATGCGTGGATTAAGGATAATGATACAATTTCCAGAGCAGTTGATTGTATCAGCAACTCATAAGAAGATCCATACGTATTCCCCTCAACTCTCCTAAACCAGCCAACGGAACACACCAACTTCAGCTGCAATGCCGCGCATAACCCACCTCTGCAAACACCAGCAAGTACAGAAACAAGCACCTCTCCAATCACCGAGAAGTATATAAACAAACACCGCTCCTCACCCACCACCTCCGCAAATCTGCCCCCGCCATCCCGACAAATCCCACTCTCCACCCCCAACCTTTCCCCCGCCACCCCCTGCTCCCCCTGAACACCCAGCCCATAGCCACGCTGCACTACCACCCTGTCGCCACCCTCCCCCCTCTCCACTCGCATCCCCTCCCTCCACCTCCTCCCCCTCCTTGCTGTCACCCCCGAACCCACCCCCATCACCCCAACCAAGTCCAGCATCCTTACCGGCGGCACCTTCAACTGTCTCACCCTCTCCCGCGGCGCGCCACCCCGCACCGCCGACAGCAGCGGACGGATCGGCGGCATTTTCAGCGGTGTAACATGGGGTGTGAACCTGTGCGGGGTGATGTCTGGAAGGCGGCGTGGTGTTGTGGGTGGCAACGTTCGGAGGTGGTGGGGTGTGGATGGTGCGGGGGGGTATTGCTTTTTCATTCTTTATGTCTTAGTTTTACTTATGTCTTGTTAGTTTTGATTTGGAAATGATGAGATGGTGCGATCAGTGTTTTGAGGTGGTATGGGGAGAGATGGGGGGGTGGCAGGGCGTTGTGGTACGTACAGGCGGGGGGTGAGCGTAGTAGGTGTCCGGAGGGATCTGGGTATGTGGTGGTTAAAATGTATCCGAAACACAGGCATCCAGAATTGCTCAGCCGCGTTGATTTCGCCGGTGTTGACAGCGAGTATCATTATCATGTACTGTATCCCTCCGCTCCCCCCCCCCGTCTCATATCTTACAAATTGACAGGGAAGACATGATATACTTTTCGATTGAGTGGTTAGTCCACAGGATAGTCAACCTTCTGGGGAACGTACGCTTAATAATCGGTGTTAATTCGCACGCCCACTTCGATTGGCTATCGAACAACGGCGATGTTGATGAGGATAACTATCGCACCGCCGGAACGTTTCTTTTATTAGATATTTGTGGGTTATCGCCTAAGGAAATTTGGAACTAGAGATACTAGAGCTATATCATAACTACCTATGCTCACTACCCTTCTGCCCCTCCCTACAAGACTCGCTACTGTCTCCAGTTCTTAGTGCTATCTTTACCCCGCATCCACCACCGGGGCAAAGCTCTTCCTCCGAATGCATATACCAATCAACATCACCTTCCGCAAGACAACCCTTACACCACAATTCACACGGGGCAGCAAACAGCTCTCAGACCCATCAAGAACCCCCCCACCCCAAATCGGAAGAGAAAGGTGCGCCGATCACCGAATTTCCTTGGTTTCCATAATTGCTAGATAGCTAACTATAGAGGTTCATATCCATCGTGACGCTTTCGCGCTCGGTCGGTGACGATTGCAAGGATAAGGGCGGGGATGAGCGTTGGCGTTGTTTTCTGGCATGCGGGCAAGAAGCGCGTTTGTCATGCCAAGAACTGGCGGATCCTTCCCGGCGTTAGGCGGATTCTTCCCGGCGCTAAGCGGGCCCTGTCAGCACCGAGCCAGTTCCCTGATATTAACAGACTCTTGATCTACTCTGCGGTAAAAAGAAATAGCCGCCAAAGATCACAGTACGCAGGTATACAACTGAGTATTATTTACACGCGAAGCGTTAATTTTGATCGTGAGCAGGGCAAAACAGAACCTTGTTGCAAAGCACTTAGCCAGTTGTCGGACTGCTACGAGCTGCGAGGTGTGGTAGGGCTTAGGGTGCGGACTGCTACCAAGGGTTCGTACTAGCAGGTACGGTCACAAACCGTCACCCGCACGCACTCACAATCCCTATCCCATTTTCTTCCCTGCCCCCCTTTGCCTGTACTACCCGCCTCTATATTCCATGGACCATAACGAAATTCGCACCAATAGTGGTGCGAATTTAGGCCCTCTGTCAACTACTATAACTCTACGGAATCAACCAGAAAAAATATCAAACATCAGTGGAGTACTAGGAGAATATATGAATTATAACTGCGATAAGAAAATTAATTTAATGTATTGTAATATAAATATAGCTGGAAATATATCAAAACTACAGACAGTTTACACCCCAAAACAGCAAAAAGTGGAAAACTATCTCATTCGCTTATTGTGTTATGGAATATCTAGGTAACGTAACCATAAAATTGAGCTAGTCTCCAATATGAAAAAGAATAAAACGATTATTTTTCTCATTTTTACTCACTTCCCGAAAAAGAGAAAAATGAGCATTTTTTGATGTTGGAAACCCATTGCCATGTTCTGAGATATCTTTATAGGCGTATACCTGATTTTTTGGACCATTTTGCAACTTCCTCGAATGATATCTCACTGATGAATAGTGATTTGGGGATTCTATAAAATGGTAATTGTTCTTTATCCTATCAACAATACATTTATCTCTGAAAAGGGGGTGAGGAGGTGTTTTGATTGAGTGGGAGCTTTCACCGCACTTTTGACAAAATTTCTGCGCCAATAATGGTGCAAAATCAACTTTCTACGGTCTATGGGATAAGGGTACTATTTTTTTGTATTTAGAGTAATTAATCAAGTTTACTAGATGAACATCACAGAGTCCTTTCGCCGTAATCATGTTCAACCGATATGGAGTGCAACAAGGCTTGGCAGCTTGACTTTCATGCGGGTTGAGCGTCCTCCAGCGAATTACAATAATAAGACAAGTTACCCGAAATCAATAATGTATAGAAATAATATTTAATAGGGCGATTTAGATCGTCGGAGAAACTATTATAATCTCTTTCACTACCCTCCCTAATAGTACATAATATTTCTACGTGGGTGGATTGGAGTACACGTATGCAGTGAGGTTAAGCTAACCCCGCACTCTGCTAACCACCAGCTCCCAAAAAAAACTCAAACAACTATCCATAAATAAGTGTGACTCTTCATCAGTCGACGATGGCCCTGCAGAAGCGCGGTAGTTCCTTTCTCGATAACGATAACACACTTGAAATCAGCAAAAAACAAAAGATCGGGGAAGATAAAGGCAAAAAAATAGTCAGAAGACCTTACGCAACCACATTTCGCATCTCGGATATCGATATCAACTTAACCAAGGACGATCTGTTGCGGTATGTGAGTGAACGATATTTGACCGGTAATGATGAATCAATTGAAGTTATATTGTTGTCGCTTGCGCCTTCGCCGGTGGATCAGGATAGATATCAGGTCGCGATTGTAACATTCAACCAGGCACCGTCTGCGCTAGTTGATTGCTTAGGATCCCAGACACCCAAGCCTTTCCAAATATACCCTTGGAAATCATCGATCCACAACATTCATTGATTCCGCATTCATTGGGTTGACCCCCCTAAATGATAATAGCAACCTAAATTTCGATGTTGAGTAAGTTGCTCCATAAAGACCTCATATATCCTTAGCTAAGATGTGTGTAAATATAGTTTAATATTTGTTACGGGCCTGGCAGGCCATGCATTTGGGTCATGGAAAGCAACCAATTCGTATACCATGTGGATCAGGGATTTCTTGGAGGGAGACATTGAGCACCGCCAAGGACCTCGAGTTCGAATCCTCACTTACGGATATGATTCCCGACTACTGTCTAGCACCTCCACGGCCGGCATCAGAGAGTTTGCGCAGGGTCTACTAGAATCGGTGACGAATGCCCGCCGGTTGTCTGATGTATGTTATAACCTGCGATGTTTCCCAAGGCGAATTAAGTCTCTCATAAAACTGGCAAATATAGCAACAGGAGCGTCCAATTGTATTTGTTGCGCATAGCCTCGGAGGTATTGTGGTCAAAAGGTAANCGCTATTTCACTACACGTTATAAATTCAGCCGGTTTCGCATACCTATGGCCAACCAAAGCCGCCATTTCAAGATCATTCGTAAACACATATTGAATTTCTGTGGGGCCCTACCATTAGGGAAGCTCTCATTTGATGTTATCGTCCCATTTGAATATGATCGTATCTCCATTTTTGAGCATTTCATACATCGCAAAATCAATTATACTGCAACAACTGAGACTTACATTATGACTTTAGGCTCTTGTAATGGCGTCAAGGGGTACAGATCATCATAGACAAGTACTTCGGGCTACATATGCATTGATTTGTCTGGGCGTGCCAAACCGAGGCATGAGGAACGACGAATTAATAAAAATGGTAAAGGGACAGACAAACGAAACATTAATATCAGATCTAGGAATGAGATCAGAGACCCTACAACTATTGCACAATGCCTTTTCTAGAATAGTCTCCGCCAGAGGCCCCAATGTTATCTCCGTTTACGAGACACAACCATCAAACACTGTTCAGGTAAGGCCCGCCCAAGACTACATAACTTTTATTCCTGACATTTAGGAACAGATGTGTGAATCTGGTGAATGGAATCGGGACGGCGCACCTAGCCTGACCGTACCAAGACAATCAGCGACGAAGTCAGCTCATACGGAAGCATCGTGTGATCAGCTATCGAGGAACGTGGACCATTCTGCTCTGGCAAAGTTCAGCTATAGAGATCAAGATTACCTAAATCTTCGTAGAAGAATATTCGACTGCGTGGATAAATCAGTCGGGACGATCCGAAATCAATTTCTGAGCGACACGCAAGGTAAGAAGCATTTAATTCTAATACAAGTTATTCTTAACCCTAGCTGTTTATTTGGCACAGGATGTTCTCGCCTCGATTTCGCATCCACCGGGTTTTATCGACTACCCTTTGAGCTGGTCTTTGCGAGGAATTCGAACTTTACGGGGGGGGAGGATCTACTAGTCAATATCCATGAAAGAATCATGCAAAGAGGGAATAAGGAAGTGATTCTTTCTGGTCTCGGCGGGCTTGGTAAAACCAATATTGCTTTGGAATATGCATATAGATACCAACAACGGTTCACATCTGTTTTCTGGGTAAATGGATCAAGCGAAGAGACAACGGTTGAAGGTTTCAGAAGTATCGCGGGGCGATTGATCGATCAATATGCGCGAACGTCGATAGGTGCTCCACCGAACTATAACCGCATTGCATTGGAACTAGGCCTCAATGGCCTAGTTGATGAGAACGGGCGGCTCTCGCTAGACAACGAAAATACAGATCTTATTAAAACGTCAGTGAAGCGATGGCTTAGCCAACAAGACAACCAAGAATGGCTTCTGATACTTGATAACGTCGATGACCTTGAGAGCTTCAACATAGACTCTTTTATACCAACATGTGACCATGGTGCGGTCCTCATCACGACAAGAAGGAGGCGGCCTGAGTGGCTCGGCAGGTCAGTTGAATTGCGTGAGATGGGCTCGGAGGATGCCTTGCATCTCCTCCTAAGGATTGCACAACTCAAGGAAATAGAACTGGATGCTGATGGAAAGTTGCCCCCACTTGGTTTGACATTTCTTTAACGTGGGAGACAATAGGGAAAGAAGCGGCAACAGAACTTACCGGGAAACTTGGGAACCTACCGCTTGCGCTCGTACAGGCCGGAGCCTACATCAGCGCAAACCAAATAACCCTTCGTTCCTATCTCAATACTTTCGATGCGCATTTCAAATTGGCTTTCAGTGACCTACCACATGGAAGTAACTATACGCAACATGACAAAACTGTCTTTACCACATGGCAAACATCCTTCGATGCTATCAAACGTATATCAAGGGATGCTTCTGATCTTTTGGAAGTTTGCTCATTTTTTTCCAATGAGGACATATGGGAGTTTATGCTTCAGCATGGAAAAGGGATAGATGGTATACATCAGTCCTTATTCTGTTTTTCGTTCTAAGAAAACCTGCCAATCTTACAAACCTTTAATTGAGATTTTATAAAAGCTCTGCACGGATACGTTTCCAAGGTGACTGACGCGACTGATAGATATTACACTAAGAAGATCTCTTCAACTTTTATTCTCCTATTCCTTGGCACAACGCAAACAAACCAGTGACAGCTTCTACATACATCCACTCGTTCACCTGTGGGGGCGCGAGCGCCTGAAAACAGAAGAGAAGATAGAGAACTTGAAAAGAGCTGTGTTGATACTTCGAAATGCTGTTGAGCACACGGGGCAGGATACGTCTACTCAATGGCATCATCAATATAGAATGATGGCGCATTTGGAAGTTGTCAGGGTGGATATTGAGAGATATAAGATCCTCGAAATGTTGGATCAGAAAGATGTTACTTTTCTCGATGATGTGGAGTGGATATGTCAAATATATAGAAAGAAGGGACATCATAAAAAGGAGGCCGGTATCCTGATCAGGATACTGCAGAGACGGCGAGAGCTTCTGGGAGACGCGCATCCAGATACTATAAGGGCAATGGCTAATTTAGCTGTGACCTACGCTAAGCTCGGTCGGTGGAAAGAGGCGGAGGGAATACAACTGCAGGTCCTGCAGAGACGGCGAGAGCTTCTGGGAGACGCGCATCCAGATACTGTCAACGCAATGGCTAATTTAGCTGTGACCTACGCTAAGCTCGGTCAATGGAAAGAGGCGGAGGGAATACAACTGCAGGTCCTGCAGAGACGGCGAGAGCTTCTGGGAGACGCGCATCCAGATACTATCGACGCAATGGCTAAACAGCTGCGACCTACGCTATGCTCGGTCGGTGGAAAGAGGCGGAGGGAATACAACTGCAGGTCCTGCAGAGACAGCGAGAGCTTCTGGGAGACGCGCATCCAGATACTGTCAACGCAATGGCTAATTTAGCTGTGACCTACGGTAACCTCGGTCGGTGGAAAGAGGCGGAGGGAATACAACTGCAGGTCCTGCAGAGACGGCGAGAGCTTCTGAGAGACGCGCATCCAGATACTATCGACGCAATGGCTAGCTTAGCTGCGACCTACGGTAACCTCGGTCGGTGGAAAGAGGCGGAGGAAATAGAACTGCAGGTCCTGCAAAGACGGCGAGAGCTTCTGGGAGACGCGCATCCAGATACTATCCTGGCAATGGGTAATTTAGCTTTGACCTACGGTAACCTCAGTCGGTGGAAAGAGGCGGAGGAAATACAACTGCAGGTCCTGCAGAGACAGCGAGAGCTTCTGGGAGACGCGCATCCAGATACTATCCTGGCAATGGCTAATTTAGCTGCGACCTACGGTAACCTCAGGCGGTGGAAAGAGGCGGAGGAATACAACTGGAGGTCCTGCAGAGACAGCGAGAGCGTCTGGGAGACGCGCATCCAGATACTATCCTGGCAATGGGTAATTTAGCTTTGACCTACTGGAAACCTGGTCGGTGGAAAGAGGCGGAGGAAATACAACTGCAGGTCCTGCAGAGACAGCGAGAGCTGCTAGGCGAACTCCATCCGGAGACTCTTCTTGCAATCTCGAATCTGGGCTACACCACTCGCGACTTAGGTCGGCACACAGATGCGGAGAACTTACTGCGTCTTGCCTTTGAAGGACAGAAAAAGGTGCTCGGCATTGAACATGCAAATACCATCCAGACAGCTCTGGGCCTATCGGCTACCTACACATCGCTTGGAAAACACAAGGAAGCTACCGATCTAGAGCAGGAGTACAGGCTCTGGGAGAGTGAAGCAGTGTAGCGATTGTGGAAAATAATTACGCCGAGCTTTCTCTGACTTAGTTCCTTGTATGTGCGCTTTACCCCCCCCTATAACTCCGCGGCTAATGGATTAAGAGGGTGAAACTTAGAGGATGACATTGACTATGGGGTGGTAACGGAGTACTTGGGCGGTTTTGGTAGTTCCGTGTTGGCAGTGAGGGTTTGCGGCTTTCTGGACAATTTGACTTTTTTGTTATGGTGATGCTACGGGCGTATTTATTGATTGATGGAATTTATGACATTTGATACATACACACGAATAGGGTTATGTGTTCGCAATATTGGATGTTTTACAAGCCTGATAGTCAGCCGAAACCTGCATGCGTGTTGGTGTAACAGCGCCATGCTCAATGTAGAGTGGATCCATTCTCTGTCCTTTCTATGTGGTAACAGCAAAACCCAAGCTGCTCAGTATCCCTCCGTCATACCCGCCCTTTCCCAGTACACTCGAACAGAACAAACTAAATGACACGTGTTTTGAGATTTTTCTCCCCTAGCTCATTAATTCTATGCATCTTTACGGCTGACAACATCACACCAAAACCCGAGACCTCACCATCTGCGACCATCACCTCTCGCGGTGTGGGGGTCGGGCGGAGAAAGTCCGAAAGCCACAAACCAAGTATTTCCCTCCGGGCGAGTGATTTTTCCTGTTCGTTCTTATGTCCGCGCGTGGCCTATCCTAATCTCATCTCTCTCCTTTCCTCGTATTTCGTGATTGATCTGGATTCCGGAGATCCCGTCTGAGCCTATATCAAGATACCCGCTACTGATGTTCAACTGCGAATTGGAATACAGCGGCATCGTAAGCGTGGCCCGCCCAGGATCCCTCTCCAAAAGCCGAGACCGGTGGTATGTAGGGATGATTTTCTTCAAAGACATGCTTGATCATATGCCCCTGATTTGGAGCACTCCGGGTATTACGTGACCTCGAGGCGCGTATCATCGCTTCTCTTTCGTGTCATGGGATCACGCTTCGTACAATACATGGCAAAGTGCAGATGATAGCACTGGGGGTGAACCATATGCTTGGCGCCAAGGCCGAGTGATACTTCATGTAATAGTATCCTTGGCGCCATGCCGTTGAAGTATCTAACTGTTACTCGTAAGATATTGTTGAGATTCAAGGACACACGTAGTATACCTACAATAGAAAAGGATGGATGGTCGACTAGGTATATGTAGCTTTGATTTACGACAGCCCCACGCACTCTGGCCAATCCCATTGCAAGCCTCCTGTGATGTATAACTCCAGGTGTATCAGGGCTTTCTTCAGCGGCGACGTGCTATCTGGAGCATGGCTGGTTGTTCTTTTATGTATGCCGGAACGCTCACCGCCCACGAGCTGGGGAATAAGAATTAATGACGTTGCCCAAATTAGTGGACAATGCCTTCTTTAGACCATCTTCGCTCCTCCTCTCGAGACGAATAGACAAGTCTTCTAAAACGAACTCGAATTTATGTACAAGCACTGCCACCTTACCTTTCCACATCTTTCTGGAGGGGCGGGTTCGATAGAACGATGGACTACTTACTGCGCCGACTGTATTTCAACGTAAAAAAGCAAACGAAGACGGACGCACGCCCAGACGCCCACGGGTCTTAGACCGCTGCTGGTAACCAGTCCTATTGAGCGGTCAACGACTGTGATAGGGCTCGGAGGTGCCGGTCTGTCATCCTTTCTACACCTGGCGTCTGCTTTGGCACTCCCCACAACTGGGGTGAAGGAAAACCGAAGTATATTTGTTCATCATTGCCGGAGACGGGTGGGATATAGAGTAATATAGTCCTTGCATTGTTATAACTTCAATCCCATGTGGTTGGGGCGTACGTATGGGTTTATTCCCGGACTCCGAAGGAAGGAATCATGTTATAGAATCAATGGGAGTAATCTCAGCTTGGTTGACTAATGACGCGGTATTTCATGTTGAAACGATTCCCGAGATGGGATCGGCCCCGCATATTCCGGAGGATGGCTATATTTTTTGAATTAGGCCATAGTACCCTCTGTCAAGAGGATATCCCCTTGGCATGAGTATAATAACGTGTTAATATACGCCTCTGTATGATAATCCCGCAATTATTGGTCTGCCCCTGCTGTTATACTCCACCACTCCATCGCAACCCAGTGACATCCCATAACACAACCTTGACATATATGAGTTGATTGATTAGTAATTCATTGTGTCTTCATATTTTGTTCGTGCAATTATCATTCCCGCGCCTACTGGCACCTATACTTTCATTGTTCGCCACATTAGACGGAGCTCGGTCAAGGTCCCGGAGTGTTAGGGCATCCGGCCGTCTTTCGGTAATGCCTGCCGGTGGTAGCGATATATAACGCGATCCGTACTACATCCAAAACACTGGTGTGGAGGATAAATCCTATCCACCGTATAAGGGCTGGTATTGGAAGATGGCTGAGGAAGTGACCATCTCAGTTGCGAAAAGTGGTAATATTTAGTAATGATAATGCGAGCTATAACGTTGTTGTCATGAGCACTCGATAGGCTTGTAAGTCATTTTCCGATGTTATTAGTTGCCGGCGTCGTTTTTATTATGGAGGTGCGAGCGAGAGTAAACTAGTCCGGATCCCAGAACATATCTTAAGGAGGTATCATACATAGCGCATCAAGTGCAAGTGCAATCCACAGATGGTGAAAAAGGTTCGGGATTCTTACTATAACGCCCTACGAGGAAAAATAGCAGCACTGCCAAGACAGAAAGGTACAGGGATTCGACCAGAGTGCCGCGATAGGTCCTGCTGGTAAGATATAACCCACCACCCCGCTGCTGAGAATTCTGGGCTGATACGAGACTCGGATGGGTGATGCGACCACCGATGCTTCGTTTGCGCGGATAGATTGAGAACCCTGATTATGTGGGAGGCATCGCCAACGACCATAGATAGATCCGGTCCTCGCTCTCACGCTTGCGGGCCATGACATCGCCGTTGTCTCGGTCTCTTGGCACAGATTATTGACTACATGTAATTGGAAGAAGACTGCGACACACCGCAATACCCGCCCTTTTGCTCGGGGGTATCCCACCGTAGCCTATCGGTCATGAGTGAGCGAATCCTGCGGCTCTGTCATCATCAACATGCAGTACGATTGGGTCGGTTGGGGAGGGTGCGCCAAGCACCGCTGAATCCATTTCGGTGCTGTTGTTAATTGAAAATGTGGTGTGGTTGAACGAATGAGGCTGAAAGATCTCACAAGCTCGATGCATGATGTCGTAAAACAAAACGCGGAGATTCCCGCTGCCAAGACCTCCACAAATCGTGCGGGCCGCACTGGTAAGCGTAAGATAAGCGATGATCCGCTGCAAGGGTCCTATCCCGTCAGTTGTCTCCGGATTATCCCTGTCCCTGCCAAGCGCCAAGTATGGCGTCCACTCTGCGCGCCACTGGGATGTCCAAGTGACCCAACTCTTCGATTCCTTCGAATTACATCGCGACAACATGCACATGCACGCCCACCCCCGACCCCGAGACCTGCACTGGACACATCGATACGCTGCGGCCCCCGCATCTATCCGTCTTGCATGAGAACTCAGCCTGAACGTTGGTGCAAAGTGTGCGGCTTATCCGGGCTCTCGGGGTCCTAATCGGAGGGTTCTGGCTTAATGGTATATGAACGTTCAACCACTAGCATATATACAGTCTCTTCACCAGGTCCGAGTCTTAGCGAGGAACCGCATGTATAGCACCAGCACCTTGCCAACCCTGACTCAACGACTTCCGGCCCCACAGCGGCGCTGGAAGTGAATATTGTTCGTTCCAGGCCCGGGGATAGTGCAAAAACGGGGCTTACATGGTCATAAGGAACATAGTTACGAGTATGTATTCTCGGATACATAATCGGGAGGGGTATGAAGATACAAGTAGTTACTACCAATTGAACTTCCAAGTTGCTGCATGTACAGGACAATTCTGTGACGGACAGACGCGACTGGTTCTCGGGCACTCTTTCATTATCCCGACCCACGACAGTTACAAAACTTTCCGCCATCTGTACGTGCATAATCGTACGAGTTACCGCTCTCAATCCGATATCAAAACACATCAAATCAAGACCATCAATGCCGTCCAACCGGAACGCACTACTCCCAGCAACTCCCGATTTTTAAGTATCACTGGAAACTCTCAATTCGCAGCTATGAAGTGCACATTAATCTATCATGATACCAAAATGAATATTCTATGCTACCATCATATCATCTTGAACTCCGCCGACTTGAAGATGTCCGTACCGGAGATCTCACAAACCGAGTGATACGCCATGACGCACTACCGCCTCCATATTTATGGCGGGTATGCTCTGGGGTGCGATAGACCACCTCCGTACCCCTTCCCTCGCTTGTCTAGCTCGAAGATAGATGAGCAATACCAGTAAAGTCATACCTGATATCCCCATGACCTATCAAACAGATATGGCGCGCCTTACTGGTCCCAAAATACGGGATAAAAAACCGGATGGGAGAAAGGAAATACAGCGCGCGCAATGGGGTCCCGTATCCAGAGCCGCTATAATAGTAGTATGCTTGACATCGGAATATAGCGAATGATAGAAAACAATACTGCTTGCACCGGCTGCGTCGGGCTCGTAGCTCCGCCGCAGGATGGGGGGAAAACATCTCGCCGCGTGTGGATACAGCGTGGATAGTGTTGTAGTGTTTGATAATACAATATGACCTGGAATAACAAGGTAGCACGGAATAAAATCCCGAACTTATAAGAGCTAAACACTATCGTGATACCTACCGCCCCGCATATGACAAATCACGCTGCCCTCCCTCCTACACGAGCGCGCTCCCACCCTCTACCAGATCGTCCCACCGCTACCCCACAGAAAATTACAATGAGAATCTCGTCGATGGCAAAGCCCCCATAAGGCTCGAAGAAGCCCAGGGAACCGGTTTCCCTTGGCTATAGAGTGCCGCGTGGTATCTGCGGGATTGCATTCGTGGTAGGGAAAAGATCTAAGAGAATTAGGGGGAAGAGAGGGCACAGGTGGTACATTATTGGCTCGCTAGCCGGCTCAGTCGTTTGAGAAATCAAGTTTTGAGTTTGACATCTAAAAAGGGAGGCAGGGGGGGGTGAGTGTTACATATAACCATTGCTTCCAAACAGCTGAGCAGAGGCCGTGTCTCACAGGGTAGTAGTGGAGCGTCGGGAGTCTCTTTAGCGAGCTGGGAAGTCTCGGTGTCTTAGAACGATCTGCGAACGCCACGCAAAACAAATCACAGCGTCCGGAACATTAACCTTTTGGGCCATTCTCCCTTTTCTATAGTGGCTTCCGATACGTAGTATCTAATTCGTGACTCTAATTTACGGATATCAGGGTCAGTAAAAAGTGTGATGCGCAAGCCGGAAGTGGGGGAAACCTTGTCTGTCGCTCGCCCACGGATTAGAATCCGACGGCACAGCTCCCGATCCCACGCCCACACGAGACGACGCAGTGATGAGAACGAACGACTCTGCAGTAATATTACCTCAAGGGTCTCTCCATACAGCCTCATTCCCGGGATATAAGCTAACCCGGATGCCAAGCACAGCGGTGTAGTGAACCGGGGGAGCATCACAAGGTATCACTCGCTCTGTTTACCCGTTCAAGATGTGTAGTATTTCTTGTTTGTCAGGCTTACCCCCACCCTGAAGTCTGTTGGCAGCCTGCGCACTCAAGATTCCCCTGAGGTGCCTGGATTATTTACGAAGATACAGGTCTGTAGTTCTGCACCAGACCCTAGGTACGGTCGATCTTTCGCGATCAAGCCCTATTACTCGCTCGCTGTGGCCAAAATGAAGAACAAATAAAACTTTAATTGTTTCTAGTCTTACTAGAGACATGATTTCTTCCCGGACCACCTAACTCTTCCCGTACAAAACTCCACAATGTGCCAGCACCACCCATGAACAACACCCAGCGCAGCGACGCCCCCACCCAAACACTCACACATCGAGCTACACATCATCCCCCAACTAACATCCCAACACGAAGTGCCCTCGCCCCCAGCCGTCCCCCGCATCAAGCACCACCAAAGCGTTCCTCAACTCTCCGTAATGTTAACCCGGTTATATTCGAACGCAAACTCAATCGACTCATCGTACTCGAAGAACAGCACATCTGGGGCGAGTCGCGCCATGATAGACCTCAGATCGTCGTATGTCGCCTCTTCTGCGAATATCTTGCGTGCGCATCTCTGTGCCAATGCCGTTGTAGCTGTGAGGGGGAGGAGGAGTAGGAGGAGAATGTGGTTGGCGGTGTGCATGGTGGGCTGGCTGGCTGTTCGTGTGGGGAAAAATGGAGATGCTTTGAGGAAATGCTAAAGTTTTATTTGTGAGCTTGGTGATTATGAAGGAAGCGATGTAGCTGTTCTGCTGCGTGATTTGGGAAGGATGGGGGTGCTCTCAAGGGGAGTTATATACTCCCCAAGAGCTGTGCTATACGCGATTTTGTGTGTGGGGGCTCGGATTAGTTGATTGATTACACGTATGAAGTAAGGTATTAGTTACGTGTGTTACATGGCGGAGGAGGAAGGGTCCGACCCGATGGAAGGGGGGCCACAGACGCTTCCAAATAGCAGGATGTGAATGAGCGGGAGGTCTATCTCTCCGCTACAGCACCCGTTGCGGGGTCTGAATAGCGGGAGGTCTATCTCACAGCTGCGAGACATAACCAGGGACAAACTGACAACACGTCAGGATATGACACCGCCAGGATGCTACAGAGAATAGCGTTACAAATACTGTCATTGAAAGGCGTTACATCCCGCCTCTAGTCAGTGGAGAGCTCAAGGCTAACCTGGAACATGATCTTTGATTGAGTTGGGTGTGAGCCTAAAAGGTGTGTTGGGTTGGATGGAACTGTCAGGGTGAGACATCGCACCGCGAGAGTATAGAATATAATGTCTAGTTTAACGGCGGGAGTCTGAAGACATCCGAACAGGACCCTCCACAACCTACTAGCTAGCTTCGGGCTCTATCCTGCGCAGAGCAGGGGGGTGAATCGCACAGGAAATATTAACATGATGCTTGCACCGTAAGTTATCACTCGCACGATAGTTACAGATAGGGGCCTGTTTTCACCACCAGGTACAGAATACCTATAGAGCGAACCTGTACGCTCGCTGAACCTGCGGCGTGGGCTCTAGATTGATTGATTATACAGTAAGTATAGTGTGATCCGTTACTGGGGAATTACAATAGCGAGGAGAACCCCTGCGCCATGGCCCGCGGACAGAACATATTTGCTTTCTAGCGCTAATTTCCCACGAAATCTGAGAACCACATCTATACAGGAGCAATCGTTCCAGCCACGAGAAACCCAAAACTACCCCTCTCTAGAGAAAATGTATATAGAGAGTGTAGAAATTGAGCGTATTTAACTATAACTAGCTAAGGGGTAATGGCCCCGGATTATTACTCAAGAAAGGTGATACAACAGCATAAAGCAAGAGACCTACGACAAATACTCTGACCAGCAGACAGTGACTCACAGTCGGCATGATGACCAATATAAAAATGCAATTCTTCTATCCTATGAGCACGTTCCGAGTGTTCTATCTCAAGACCCACTTCTTCCAACACCCCACATACGTTGATACTATTAACATGCATAGACACAACGCCACCTAGGAGCTTCCACTCCCGTTTATCGTTTTGACCACCCAACTTGGCATGTGTACTCACCCAGAAGGTGGTTGAGGCGCTCGTCTCGAAAGCGGCGAGGTCGAGGCTTCTGGAGTGAGTGCTTGTTTAGTTGCGGATGCGACGGGCACGGAGATGACGATTCCCAGCGTTACTTGGAATGGACAGAGTTGCTGCGGGAGTGCAAGGGACGAGTCGACGAGGAGGTGGTGCTGGTGCATTTGGTTGGTTACGAGGAGGTGTTGGGAGTGATTTGTTGGGTATCTCTGTTGGTCTAATATTGGGAGGGGGGGGGGGGGGTGGATTGGGTGGAGCGATAGCTATAGGACATCTGGTGAGGAGATTGCGCCGGCAGGGTGATACGGTGCGGTGTTATATAGCCCAAACATGTTTAAGCTGGCGGATGGGTGGGATAGGAGCAGGGAGCCGCGTTTGAGAGATTCCAAATACCGGGGTATTAATGCTTCCGAATAGCAGGGTGTTGGATCAGCGGGAAGTATATCTGGGAGCTGCGGGAGCGGGACGGGAGTGTCAAGGTGCAGGTGAGACAACTAATTATCATACACCAAGGCCGGAACACCACGGCTAGAATTATGGCATCACTATATCTACATAACGATATCGGACGGCAAAAAACACCTCACTGTCTACCCCAACCCAGACAGCGATTCGTGCCGCGCCCAATCGAACTCATTCACCATCGCGTTGCCACCAGTCGATGAAACCTAATCTACTCGATCGAGCCTCCACAAGAATCCCAAACATGACCCGCTGAGATCCAGAAGGTGGAACAACGAGAAGTACATCTGATAGCGGTAGGAGCGGGAGTGTCAAAGTGAGACATCACACTAAACTTAAACGTCCCTCCCTACTATGCAATGCGGCCATCATCCAGAGAGCCAGGGGCATTTCTGCTGATATCAGTGGTCAAGAACTGTGGCCATGGCGCCAGATGGGAGGAATTCATCCATCACCAGTTGCGGCGATGCGGAACAGGTGATATTCCATGACTCCATACCAGCGGGAACTTGCGGGTATCTACATTCCCATCCCCATCCCCAGGGTCTCTGCCTCACTGACTCACTGGCACACACAGCCGGTAATGGGGCTTGCGTTGTATTCTATTCCAGCTAGTTACTGCTACAGCTGTGCACTGGCGGCGACACGCATCTCCCCTCGTGGCACGACCACCCGGTCACGAACCCCCCCTCCACCCCGGGCCATCTGATAACTCTGTCCCTCAGGAACACTTCTCGGCCTCATCTAACGCCACGGCGCCTCGTCACCGCTTGTTACTACTGCCGTTCTCTAATTGATCTGTCGCAAGATACTACAATGGCGTTTAACAAACAGATCGCCGTAGACCAGTGCAACGGTGGGCATTACGGGTGTCTAGTGTGGTCCACGAGGACGAGTGGCCTTGTGTCCTTGCCTCGAAGACATGTCCTCGATGACACGCAAGGACAGTGCTCCAAAAGGACAAGGAACCTCGAGAATGATATCCGTCCTCGTCTCGAGGACTTACAAGGACAAGTCTTGGCCATAATAGACAGTTACAGTATACCGGAAAGGGGTGGAAATTCACCACCGTACTCCAGCCAATATACTAACGATGTTGTAAGAATACAGCATCGATACGGTATCGATATGCTATTCTACCTACAACGCTGGATTTTATGATGTCATGAATAAAACATTACTTTAATTTGAGAAATATCACCTTTTTGATTTACGAGGTCATTGGTTTATTGTCCTCGAGCTACCTCGAGGATAGACAAGGGCAGAGGTCAATGAGGACGGGGTACCTCGAGGAAACCTCCAAACCTCGCCTCGAGCGTCCTCATGGACCACACTGCGGGTGTCACAGAGTCTCCCAGCCCCGACGATATCACGGACGTCATTCCAGTAGTGTGTACTACCGGTAGTATCCTTAATGCAGGACAGTTCACACTATGCTCAGCACTCGTTATCCTCACACACAATCTCAGTAACGCAACATGTTATCTCTGTCTAGTCCAGCTAGCTACAAACATCCGCCCCAAACATCCACCGCCGCCGCCACCTTCTCTGCACTCATTCCCCCCAAAGGGCAAAAACAGCCCATATCACCCTACGGCAGAGAGCTAGTCCCCACACACCCTTTATCAACGGACGACGCCCCGATCACCGAGCTTGTCCCCGAGTCCGTGAGAAGAGCACCGAACTTCCTCCCGCCCTCCACGTTCCCTTCTACCACTCGCCTACCTTCCTATTCACGCCCCTGTCAAACCTGCCGCGAGGCCGCCTGTCAAGCTTGCGGCGAGCTCGTCTGCCAAGCCCACGCCTATCACGGTGAGCGAGCTGGTGCCGGAGAGCCCAACGGAGGCGCCACCCGAGCCGACGCCAACGAACGGGAGTGCGAGAGCGGTGGTGGAGGAGGAGGAGCTGTAGGTGGGGGTACATGTTTGATTGGTCGTTTTTCTGTTGGTTGGAAGAGGGTATAGACGGTCTTTTTGGTTTTGCTTGGTGGTTTTCCAGAGAGAGAGGGCTTGGGCTTCTATGATCTGATTCGAACGGCAGGTGCAATGAGGGTGAGAGAAAGGAAGTAAGTACAGGGGAGGAAGGGGGGGGGGGGCTGATTATATATCACCCCGGAGCTTGCTTTGCCCACAACAAGTCATCGACAACACACGCGTGGGAGGAACAGGCACCAGATCACCGACGCTTCCAAATACCAGCGTCGTGTCGTCATTCGGTAGGAAGTCTATCTTGTAGCTATCTGCAGGAGTTCCGGTTTCGGGACGGGAGTGTCGAAGTAAGACATTATACTCATAGGCTCCCGCACCGCTGATCTCATACGTACAGGTGTGGCAATTTAACTAGTAACCCACAGTGACTGCACTGTACTGCGAGATACGGAATCCCGCCTGGCGTACAGCGGAATCTGGAGTTTAAGGTGTCGTGTTGGGTGCCGCTCAAGCCTGTGGTATGTTCGCGTTGACATCATCGGTGCTATTCAATTTGCCAGGACTGGCTTTGGTTCGAGTTGAAACCCGGAAGAAAACTCAAATCATCAGATCGTGATTGACATTCGAAGTTCGTGCTTTAGTTTCAACTCATTCTTCGCAGCACACTGAGTGATACGGGGCTGTCGGACTTAGGGAAGCTCAGAAGCGAGGAAAGGGCTGCGTGGCGGTGTCACACAAGCGAAACGGGTTCCGGACAGGAAGGATCAGAAGCGAGATTAGGTATTCGAGGATGGGGACGAGGAGGTTGTAGGAAGCAGGAAGAGGTTTGCTTATACGTTAATGGAGTTAAGGAAGAGCTGGATGGATACCACTCAGACACGGGTGAGAACAACGATATACGATAGGGTTAGTTGATAGAAGAAATGAGAGAGAAACAAGATCTCAAGCTACAAAAAGAAGGAGAAAGAGAGGGATTCTTGAAGGGGGAAGAAAAAAGATCCATTATATAACCTTGCTGATACTAATTTGGAAGGGCTTCTAAAACTTTGATAATCGGAATTTATAGAAACGCATTTATTAACTTGTTAGAACATCGATCACAAATGAAACTTGAAAGCACACTTTCCTTCTTCCCACATTCGATAATCGAGGACATGGGTTCGTGTCAAGACACCGCTACTGCGATAAGTTAGAAGCAAAATAATACTCCATTACAACAGAAAAGAAACAGAGGCTACCTTTTGAGACGGATCTTTCTGTTTGGGGAAATGCCAATGCTAAGCGATAGTTCTGTAGCTTTTAAACTTGTAATATTGTAAACCGGATTCCGCTCGCTGAGTGACTGATGATGCCACTAAGACGAGGCAGAATCCTACCCTATTTATACATGCCGGCACCTATGCCAAGGCCCGCTTTCTAATACTAATGAGATAACGATAATAGAACAAGACAATCGACCCGAAGATAACCCCAATAGAAAAGCGCCCCCGCATAGTTCCGCCCCTCCATTCTAATTTCGACACGTAACCGTGAGCCTGCAATTGCCGATAAGCTGTATCATGTCGTACTATTGTCCTAGAGCTACTTCCTAAGTAGAATGGCCTGCAGCCATAAGCCCCGCTTCTATTCCGTTCCGGGTGAGCCACCCAATAGTAAGCGTGCCCTCACAATAGCCTAGTACTAGTGTGGTTGCCGGTGCCCCACCGTCTTCTACATGCTTGTTCGCCGTTCGACCATCTTTCGCATCACAACCCATCACTTTCGTATTATCCTGTGCCTTGACTCAGAAGCAGTGTTCGTGTTTCCTGTAACACTACTCCCCCTTCCTAGACGTCGCCCTCGACCGTTAAAACCCTTCTATGATAAAAACCCTGTGGGAAAAGTCATAGAGTAGGGAAAGGTATCGAGCTTAGTCTCGCCTGTTCCGTTGTCGACGGAGCCGTCCCAAGTTGGTGACCGGTCCTTGACTCCTCGTATGGGGGCGAGTGTTCGTGACTGGTTTGAAGTTCTCATCTAAGAGCGCCTCTTGAGGATCGGGTGTTGCGAGTCGTTTTCGTGTGTTCTGTTGTCTGCCAGGGTTGGGATCCTCTCGATAAGGTCGCAACAACATTTCGTGGAATACGTCGTGAACCTTCCATTCTACAGGAAGATTCAAACGATAAGCCCTGTTTCCTACCGCCGTGGTGACTTCGAAAGGCCCTGTGAACTTGTCCGACCATTTATTGTAACCATGGGGTTAAGGGTATCCAGCAAGACCTTTTGACCGACTGTGAACCGCTGAACTGCGGTCCTGCCTTGATGCCATTCTGTCGAAGGTCTTCTGGCGTATCCCTTGCTGACTCGTGGGCTTGGAGAAGGTCTTGGTAGGTACTTCCTTGGCATCCAGCTGCCGATTTCCGTGTCCGTTAGCCAATCCGTTCGTGGGTGAAAACCGTAGTTGCAATAGAGCGGTGACTGCCCTGTTGACGAGTGTTTCGCGTTGTTATATCATCTTTCGCAGATTGGTAGTAGGTCTTTCCATTTCTTCCCATCTGCAGTGTAGGCCGGATGTAGGACTCGAGGTGCTGGTTGGTCTTTTCTGTTTGGCCGTCTGTCTGTGGATGGAGCGAGGTCGAGAGTCTTCTCTGAATCCCTAGTCGTTCGTGTCGCGGTCCAAAATGCCCGTCTGAACTGTGTTCTCTGTCAGAGCGATGCTCTAGGAAGTCCGTGGAAGCGTAAATGTCGCCCGACAAAGCGTTAGCGGTCTGTTCGCGTTGATTCCTGTCATTGGGATGAAGTGAGCCATCTTAAAAGCGGTCGCGACCGTCGTTCACGGAATCCTGATTTCTCCTTTGGCATTTCTCTTCTGAAATCCATTGAGATATCAGTCCAGTGTGTGTGGTAAGGGGTTGAGGAGTGACAAGTGTCTCCGACGTTGCTTGGCTCTCTGGCATACATCACAAGTCTTGACGAAGTTGGCTACATCCGTGGACATTCCTGGCCACCAGTAGTTCCTATCGATCAACTCAAGGGTTTTATCCCTTCCTAGATCTTCTGGGTCTGTCATGATGATCTTCGATGACTTGTCGGACCGCGTATCCTGGCACTACCCAACGTCCATCGTGGGTGGCCTCATTCGATCCTGGGGTCCATTCAGCGGCAAGCTCCGTTAATACGGCATCAGCTTCCGCTGTCCCAAGGTTTGCGTCAGGGAGAGGCTCATCCCGGAACACTCTCCGAACCCATTGTCTGTCCTGTTCATACCAGTCTTGTAATGGCTGAGGCAGCTCTACACTTGGTATGTCGTACCACTGATCCAAAGGGGTCCATTCCTCTTCGGGGTTGCCGATAATTTCGAGGCCAGTTTCTACGCTGGGCCGTGATTTTCTGACAAACTGTTCTGCGCTGAGCAACTGTTTTACGGGTTGTTCACGCATTGCTCCCCCTTCCATAGCGAACTCCGGGCGCGGCAGAGTCATCCGGCTTGCCATTCTTTTTGCCTTGGCGGTAGTGGATCCTGAAGCGAAAAGGTGCTATCTTTTCGGCCCATCTGGCTTGTCTTCTCGACAACTTCTTGGTCGTTGTGAAATACTGTAGGTTCTGATGATCCGAATGTATCTGGATAGGAATGTCCGTTCCTTCCAGCCAATGTCTCCAAGTCAAGAGAGCAGAAACTATGGCGAGCATCTCCTTGTCGTAGATCTCGTAGTTGACCTCTGCCTCATTGAACTTGCGAGTGGTAAGCTAGGGTGTAGAATACCGTCGCCGAACACCTGAGAGAAATCTTGCGGCCTCGGCCGTCACTCGCATCGATTCTATGATCGCGCCAGCGGTGTTAAATCGTAATTAATGTAGTATTGGGGCAGGCGTAAACCTCTCTTTGAGTTAAATCGAAAGCGCTTTGTTCATTCTCCATCGCCATCTATTTCCTTTTTCAGGAGATCGGTCGTTGACAAATTTGAATCTGTGGATGAACCGTCGTAGGAAATTGGCGAACCCGAGGAAACATTGAAGTTCCTTGACTTTGGTAGGTGCTAGCCATTCCGTAATTGCCTTCACCTTCTTAGGCGAGACCTGGTTCCCTTTTCCTGATAGTACGAATCCTAGGAATTCTACCTCCTGTCTGTACCATTCCGTTTTCTCGAGGTTCCCGTATAGGTGGTTTTGCTGCAGTCGCTCAATACTTTTCACGTATCTCTTCTCTAGTCTTTGAATATATCAGGATATCATCCAAATAGACTACTACGCCTTGATCTAGAAGATCCTTGAATATGGTATTAACCATGACTTGGAACGACGCTGGTGCATTGGTTAAGCCAAAAGGCATTACTCTATATTCGAAGTGGCCGTATTTCGTTCTGAAAGCCGTTTTCAATTCCTCGCCGGCAGCAATTCTAATCAAGTTGTAGCCATTTTTCAGGTCTATCTTGGTGAAGAACTCTGCTCCTTTCGTTCTTTCGCCAACTCTGTCATGAGTGGGAGGGGGTAGCGATTCTTGACTGTAATGGCATTTAAGCCACGAAAGTCTACGCATAACCTGAGTTTCCCATTGGCCTTTTTTACGAACAGGATAGGTGCTGCTGCTGGACTGGTGGAGGGGACTATTTTGCCAGAGGCTAGCATTTCGTCCAAATCTTTCCGGTGCCTTCTGTTCCATTTGGGGAGAGCGTAGATCGGTCCCCCACGGAGGCTGCTTTCCTTCCATAAGGGAATGGTGTGGTCCCATTCAGAGTGATCAGGCAGTCGATCAGCTCCTCCTTGGAGAAAGGCGTCGATGAAGTCCTGATACTCCACTGGTATAACACTAGCGAGAGCCGCCTACCAATGCCCTTCAGAAGGGGTGTTGCTCGATCACCATCTGTGTCTCGGGTGACGACCTCAACAGCCTGATGACCAGCTCTTCTGGGTCTTCTTCGTAGGTGTCATACATGGTCCTGAAGCATCCCTTCACTTGACAGGTGATTTTGTCGAAGGTGACCTTATTTTGACCCCAATGTATAGTAGGTTGATGCTCTTTGAGCCATCGATGTGGTATGACGAGGTCCTCTCCTGCGAACGAGCCAACCTCACAGACGATGTCTCTGTCTAGATGGTTGCCGACGCGGAGGGTAAGAGGTTGAGTAATGTGGGTGCGGAGTTAGGCGTAGGGGTACCATCGGCCTGTCTGATGATGAGAAGGCTTAGGTCGAGGTTGGGTGGGGATCTTGAGGCGATGGATACAGTTCCAAGACATAACCCAGTCCTCTGTTCCGCTGTCTAGGAGTCGTTGACTATTTCTGCATGTTGGGTACTAGTTGCGGGGTGGTTAGAGATCTCAATCTCGGCGGGTTTCTTGGTTGTGTGAAGACATATTATTAGTATGTGAAGGTATCAGAGTAGGTAGTTCTTTGTTCTTGGATATGAGTGGGTTGATGTTTTTTGGTTCTTGCTCCAGCGCGGGGCGAGGTGGTTTATATAGCAAATTCGAGCGTTGATGAAGATCATGGTACAACACTTACGCGCCAGTCGTTTCGGGGTGTAACCCCATCCTCAGAGTGTGTGTGAAGAGAATTGAATTTGCGCGAAATAACAAAAACCGATGGAACATAGCATAACCCGATCCCTTTGAAAAGTCTCTTTTTTTTTAAAACAACATAGAAAAACCCATAAAAATAGAAAATACCCAATTAATTTAGTCCTCCAAATTCGTGATCCTTGCCCTAAATGCCGTTTTGTGGCCCCAATTTCCGTTTTTATCACCCCCTTTCCGTGGTCCTGTCATAGGAAGGATACTCCTTCTCTTCAGGTTTGTCAACCGGACCTTACTTCGTTCTTCTGTAATCGCCCTTGAAGTGGTTATCTCTCTGCCAGCGGAAACACTTTCCTTCTGCCACTTCTCTTTTTCCTCCTTGGTGACACCTAAGTCATCCGATTTTTTAGAGTTGCTGGCTGATTCGGGGAAAGTTTTCCGAGGATTTGCGTTGTTGCGCGATTTCCGCCGCTCCGTTTTTTCTTCGCGAGGTTTCACAGGGTCTTTGCCTCGCAGGATCTCTTTCCGAGCTTTCACCTCGTGATCCTTACGTCCAACCTTCCGTACCCAGGCTAACCATTCCACGAAGTCTTCCGGTTCCTCGATCGCGTTTGAGAGCCGTTGTTCCAGCGAGGAGTTTATTCCTGTTAGGATCATGGATCTCATGACAACTGGTCCAACTCGTGCATCCCATTCCAGGTTCTGCATCTCGTTGATGTAGTCGTCGATTAGCCAGTCTGTGAACTTATCCATCTTCTGCTTGGCCTGCTCTGACTTGTCTTGCCATATTGGGTCTGAAGTTCCTGCTTGAACCGTTCAGGTTCGATGCTCGGGTTCAACGCCAATCTCTCCGTGAAGTTCCGCCAAAGTTCGCGCACTACCGGTGGCTTCGAGGGATGCCCACATGATTTTGGTGCCGTCATCCCAGTGGACTTTCTTCTGAAGGCTAATTAAGATCTCCATTTGGTCGATCCAGAGTCTTACGTCCTGATCGGCTTTTCCGGAGAAGGGGATGTTGGCCTTCTTGGGTGCGTCGCCTGTGGTGGCGCGAGGTGGGTACGAGCGTTCTAATTCTCGTTGACGCCTTCTCTCCTCTCTTCTCCTTTCGCGATCTTGCCGCCTGCGGCGTTCTCCCTCTGAGGAGCTTGATGATCCGGGAGGTGGCGGTGCTCCTCCAGCGTTGCCTCCATTGTTACCGCCCCCATTTCCGTTGCTCCCGCCTTGCGCTCCCTGGTCTCCCGGCTGTCCTTGTTGGCTATCATGCCCACGGTTGGATCCGGGTGCTTGGCCTTGGCCTCCGGGCTGTCCTTGTTGGCTATTATGCCCAAGGTTGGATCCGGATGCTTGGCCTTGGCCTCCGGGGTTCTCACCCGAACCGGAGCCAGCTGGGGGGGCGACTGGTGGTCGGGGAGGCTGTCCTGAGCCGCTGCCGCCTGCACCTGTTTCCGGGGCCAGTGGTTGTTCCGCAGCTGCTTTACGGGCTGTTTCCCTCATCTGCCTCATCATTTCTTCCATAGCTCTCCTCGTGCCAGCGAATTCGTCTACCAATGAGGCCTGCTGCTGTCTGGCCATCTCCAATTGCTCCAGCGTGGTTGCTATACCTTCTGGGACTTGGACTGGGCCATCTTGCGGGAGCTGTTGGATCCAGTTGGCCAGCATAGTTATGTGCTGGGTCTGCTCCTCCTGTCGCTGCTGGTGGATCCTGGTGGTAGTGGCGATCTGTTCCAGGACTTGGCCGAGATTCGTAGTGGTCGCGGCTGTTTCCGCCCGTACCTGTGCGAGGATAAACCCGTCGCGGCGCTCTCGTTCTTCCTGATCCTGGTCGAATTTCATCTGCAACTCGCGGATGAGTCTGGCCGTCTCTTCGTGCTGCTGGGTGATCTGTGCGGCGTGCTGCTGAGTCATCTCCCTGATGGAAGGGAGGTCTTGGACGCTCGTAGTGAGGTCTCCAAGTCCGTGTCTTAGCTGCTGAACCACTGGGGCTCCTCGTCGCTCGACTTCCCGCCCGATGATTTCTCCGAAGGGGTGCTCGATACGGCGCTCCTCCTCGTCCATATCCGTATCTTCGTCGTCGTCCATTACCCTGGGGACCGAGGGCCTCGGAATAGACGACCTCTCTCTGATTGGCGTTTGGTATGGGGAATAGTCCCGGTAGTCCCTCTGTGGCGGGGGTTAGCCGTAGGATTGACGGCTGGGTCGATCTGAAGGTCGTGATTAGCGCGTCGATCCTCCTGTGGTGCTGCCTCGGCGGGCCTCGACTATACCTCGATCTCTCGCGTGATTGAGCTCTCCATGTTGTAGTCTTCCTCCGATCGTTGCTGATGACCCCTTGACATCGCTAAGTTGCTCGATTCTGAGCTGTGGCTGTCTTCTGCACCAGGGTTGAGCGATGAACCAAGGGACGGAGTGAGCTAATCCGTAGGATTGCTGACCGAGGGTAACCTTGATGGGGAAGAGTTCGGGGTAGTTGAGGATCTCCGGATCGTGTTCCTCGAATGTGCAAGTAGTGCCTGCTTCGATAAAGAACCCGGCGTATTCGAGGTATCCGCAGTAAAGGTGTTCAGCGCTTTCTGCGAACGATGAAGGAGGTAGTGCAAGTGAGGTTGTTGATAGCTGCTGTTGCTACTCGGGGGTGCATAAAGTACCAGGCGTCTGTCTAATAGACTACTTCCTTATTCTTTTACTTGAGAGCACGATGACTATCCGTCACGCAAAATACTTCCAAGTATTGGTCTAAGCAGGTAGTTGTCTTATCGAGACGTTTGATAATATGCGATCGGTAAAATAATAGCGTAGTGGATAAGGTACAATATAGTGTTTGGGGAAATGCCAATCTTTAGCGATAGTTCTGTAGCTTTTAAACTTGTAATATTGTAAACCGGATTCATTTCATTGAGTGACTGATGATCTTGCGGGGAATGACCGAATCCTACCCTATTTATACGTGTTGGAACCTATGCTTTCTAATACTAATGAGATAACGATAATAGAATAAGATAATCGTACCGAAGATAACTTGCGATAGAAAAGCGCGCGTAGTTCCGTTCCTCCATTCTAATTTTACATGTAACCATGAGCCTTGCAATTCTTGATGCTTAGAGGCTGTATCGTACTATTGTCCTAGAGCTACTTTCTAAGTGGAATGGCTGCAGCCATGCTTCTATCCCATTAGGGTGAGACGCAATGGTAGCGTCTTGCCACAATAGCCTAATACTAGTGTGGTTGCCGGTCTCGGTATCTTTCTATGCTTCGCCGTTCTTGACCATCACTGGCCCCATTTCGTATTATCCCTATGCCTTGACTTAGAAGCGGTGTTCGTGTTTCCCGTAACACTACTCCCCCTTCCTAGATGTCGCCCTCGACCGTTAAAACCTCTCTATGGTAAAAACCCTGTGGGAAAAGTCATAGAGTAGGAAAGGTATCGAGCTAGTCTTCCCTAGTTCGTTGTCGCTTTGGAGGCCGTCCCGAGTTGGTGACCGGTCCTCGACTCCTCGTATGGGGTCGAGTGTTCGGGACTGGTTTGAAGTTCTCATCTAAGAGCGCCTCTTGAGGATCGGGTGTTGCGAGTCGTTTCCGCATGTTTTGTTGCCTGCCAGGGTTGGGATCCTCTCGATAAGGTCGCAACATCTCGTGGAATACATCGTGAACCTTCCATTCTACCGGAAGATTCAAACGATAAGCCCTGTTTCCGACAACCCCGGTAACTTTGAAAGGCCCTGTGAACTTGTCTGACCATTTATTGTAACCGTCGAGGTTCCGAGTATCCAGCAAGACCTTTTGCCCGATTGTGAACCGCTGAACTGCTGGCCCCGGCCTTGATGCCATTCTGTCGAAGGTCTTCTGTAGCGTATCTCTCGCTGACTCGTGGGCTAGAAGAAGATCGTCCAGGTAGGTGCTTCCCTTGGCATCCAGCTGCCCGATTTCCGCGTCCGTTGGCCAATCCGTTCGTGGGTGGAAACCGTAGTTACAATAGAACGGTGACTGCCCTGTTGACGAGTGTTTCGCATTGTTATATGCATCTTCATGATTGGTAGTAGATCTTTCCATTTCTTCACTGTCTTGCAGTGTAGGCGGATTTAGGACTTCGAGGTCTTTGGTTGATCTTTTCTGTTTGGCCATCTGTCTGTGGATGGAGCGAGGTCGAGAGTCTTCTCTGAATCCTAGTCGTTCGTGTCGCAGCCCAAAATGCCGTCTGAACTGTGTTCCTCTGTCGAGAGCGATGCTCTGGAAGTCCGTGGAAGCGCCAAATGTCGCTTGACAAAGCGTTAGCGGTCTGTTCGCATTGATTACGTCGTTGGAATGAAGTGAGCCATCTTAAAGCGGTCCACAACTTCTGTCGTTCTGGAATCCTGATTTCTCCTTTGGCATTTCCTTCTGAAATCCATCGAGATATCAGTCCAAGGTGTGGTAGCTAACTCTAGCTGAGGAGTGACAAGTATCTCCGGCGTTGCTTGGCTCTCTGGCATACATCGCAAGTCTTGTGAAGTTGGCTACATCCGTGGACATTCCTGGCCACCAGTAGTTCTATCGATCAACTCAAGGGTTTTATCCTTCCTAGATGCCCTTCTGGGTTGATGATCCTCAATGACTTGTCTGACGCGTATCCTGGCACTACGCGTCCATCGTGGGTGGCCTCATTCGATCCGGGGTCCATTCAGTGGCAAGCTCGTTATTCTGGCATCAGCTTCCGCTGTCCCGAACTTCAAGGTTTGCGTCAGGAGAGGTTCGTGGAACACCCTCCGAACCCATTGTCTGTCCTGTTCATACCAGTCTTGTAGTGGCTGAGGCAGCTCTGTACCGGTATGTCGTCGTACCACTGTTCCAGAGTCCATCCTTCGGGGTTGCCAATAATTTGGGGCCAGTTTCTCGCTGGTCGTGATTTTCTGACAAATTGTTCTCTTGTTGAGCAACTGTTTTACAGGTTGTTCACGCATTACTCTTCCATAGCGAACTCTGGTGCGCCTTGTGAGTCATCTGGCTTGCCATTCTTTTCGCCTGGTCGGTAATGGATCCTGAAGCGAAAAGGTGCTATCTTTTCGGCCCATCTGGCTTGTCTTCTCGACAACTTCTTGGTCGTTGTGAAATACTGTAGGTTCTGATGATCCGAATGTATCTGGATAGGAATGTCCGTTCCTTCCAGCCAATGTCTCCAAGTCAAGAGAGCAGAAACTATAGCGAGCATCTCCTTGTCATAGATCTCGTAGTTAACTTCTGCCTCGTTGAATTTGCGAGAGTGGTAAGCTACCGGGTGTAGAATACCGTCGCCGAACACCTGAGAGATACTGCGGCCTCGGTCATCGCTCGCGTCAGTTTCTATGATAAACCGGCGGTGTTCGTCGTAAGTGTCGTAGTATTGGGGCAGGCGTAAACCTCTTCTTAGGTTTAAAGCGCTTTGCTGTTCACTGCTCCATCGCCGGAAGATCGGTCGTTGGTCGACAAATCTCGAATCTTGTGGATGAAACCGTCGTAGGAAGTTGGCGAACCGAGAAACATTGAAGTTCCTTGGCGGCGGTGGGTGGTAACCACTCCGTGATTGCCTTCACCTTTTTTGGCGAGACCTGGTTCCCTTTTCCTGATAGTACGAATCCTAGGAATTCTACCTCCTGTTTGTACCATTCCGTTTTCTCGAGGTTCCCGTATAGGTGGTTTTGCTGCAGTCGCTCCAATACTTTACGCACAAGAGTCGTATGCTCTTCCCTAGTCTTTGAATATATTAAGATATCATCCAAGTAAACTACTACGCCTTGATCTAGAAGATCCTTGAATATGGTATTAACCATGACCTGGAACGACGCTGGTGCATTGGTTAAGCCAAAAGGCATTACTCTATATTCGAAGTGGCCGTATTTCGTTCTGAAAGCCGTTTTCAATTCCTCGCCGGCAGCAATTCTAATCAAGTTGTAACCATTTTTCAGGTCTATCTTGGTAAAAAATTCTGCTCCTTTTGTCGCATCGGCCAACTCTGTCATGAGGGGGAGGGGGTAGCGATTCTTGACTGTAATGGCGTTTAAGCCACGAAAGTCCACGCATAACCTGAGTTTCCCATTGGCCTTTTTTACGAACAGAATCGGTGTTGCTGCTGGGCTGGTGGAGGGGACTATTTTGCCAGAGGCTAGCATTTCGTCCAAGTACTCCCGGAGTGCCTTCTGTTCCACTGGGGAGAGCGCATAGATCGGTCCCCATGGAGGCTGCTTTCCTTCCATAAGGGGAATGGGATGATCCCATTCAGAGTGATCAGGTAATCGATCGGCTCCCTCTTTAGAGAAGATGTCGGTGAAGTCCTGATACTCCATTGGTATAGCACTAGCGAGAGCCTCGCCTACCAATGCCCTTGCCCAGAAGGGGTGTTGCTCGATCACCATCTGTGTCTCGGGTGACGACCTCAACAGCCTGATGACCAGCTCTTCTGGGTCTTCTTTATAGGTGTCATACATGGTCCTGAAGCATCCCTTCACTTGACATGTGATGTTGTCGAAGGTGACCTTATTCTGACCCCAATGTATAGTGGGTTGATGCTCCTTGAGCCATCGATGTGGTATGACGAGGTCCTCTCCTGCGAACGAGCCAACCTCACAGACGATGTCTCTGTCTAGATGGTTGCCGACGCGGAGGGTAAGAGGTTGAGTAATGTGGGTGCCGGAGTTAGGCATAGGGGTACCATCGGCCTGTCTGATGATGAGAGGCTTAGGTCGAGGTTGGGTGGGGATCTTGAGGCGATGGATACAGTTCCAGGACATAACCCAGTCCTCTGTTCCGCTGTCTAGGAGTGCGTTGACTATTTCTGCATGTTGGGTACTAGTTGCGGGGTGGTTCCAAGAGATCTCAATCTTCAGGCGGGTTTCTTGGTTGTGTGAAGACATATTCATATGTGAAGGTATTAGAGTAGGTGGTTTTTTGTTCTTGGGTATGAGTGGGTTGATGTTGATGGATCTTGTTCTGAGCGCGGGGCGAGGGAGTTTATATAGAAAATTCGAAATATTGATGAAGATCACAGACAACACTTACGCGCCAGGCGTTTCGGGGTGTGACCCCATCCTCAGAGTGTGTGTAAAGAGAATTGAATTGCGCGAAGTAACAAAACCGATAGAACATAACATAACCCGATCCTAAAAAACGTTTTCCCAAAACAACATAGAAAAACCGTAACACAACATAGAATAAAACCCGTAAAAATAGAAATACCCAATCAATTTAGTCCTCTAAATTCGTGATCCTTGCCCTAAATGCCTCGTTTTGTGGCCTTAATTTCCGTTTTTTATCACCCCCCCTTCCGTGGTCCTTTCCTCCGGAAGAGTACTCCTTCCTCTTTAGGTTTGTCAATCGGACCTTACTCGTCGCTACGCAATCCTTCGCGAAATGGTTATCTCTACCACAACGGAAACACTTTCCTTCCTTCTGCCACTTCTCTTTTTCTTCCTTGGTGACACCTAAGTCATCCGAGTTTTTAGAGTTTTTTTTTTCCGATTTTTTTTTCCTCGGCGCGATTTTCGCCCGCTTTTGCTTTTCTCCTCGTGAGGTTTCACGGAGTCTTTGCCTCGCAGGATCTCTTTTCGAGCTTTTACCTCGTGATCCTTGCGTCCGACTTTCCGTACCCAGGCTAACCATTCCACAAAGTCTTCAGGCTCTTCGATCGCGTTAGAGAGCCCTTGTTCCAGCGAGGAGTTTATTCCTGTTAGGATCATAGATCTCATGACAACTGGTCCAACTCGTGCGTCCCATTCCAGGTTCTGCATCTCGTTGATGTAGTCGTCGATTAGCCCTGACGGAGCTTATCCATCTTCTGCTGGTTGCCATATTGCTGAGTTCCTGCTTGAACCTTTCCCAGGTTCCGATGCTTGGGTTCAACGCCAATCTCTCCGTGAAGTTCCGCCAGAAATTCGCCGCACTACCGGTAAACTCGAGGGATGCCCACATGATTTTGGTGCCGTCATTCCAGTGGACTTTTTTCTGAAGACTAATTAAGATCTCCATTTGGTCGATCCAGAGTCTTACGTCCTGATCGGCTTTTCCGGAGAAGGGGATGTTGGCCTTCTTGGGTGCGTCACCTGTGGTGGCGTAAGGCGGGTGCGAGCGTTCTAATTCTCGTTGGCGCCTTCTCTCCTCTCTCCTCTTTTCGCGATCTTGCCGCCTGCGGCGTTCTTCCTCTGAGGAGCTTGATGATCCGGGAGGTGGCGGTGCTCCTCCAGCATTGCCTCCATTGTTACCGCCCCCATTTCCATTGCTTCCCCCTTGTGCTCCCTGGTCCCCTGGCTGTCCTTGTTGGCTATTATGCCCAAGGTTGGGTCCGGGTGCTTGGTCTTGGCCTCCGGGGTTCTCACCCAAACCGGAGCCAGCTGGGGGGGGGACTGGTGGTTGGGGAGGCTGGCCTGAACCACTGCCGCCTGCACCTGTTTCTGGGGCCAGTGGTTGTTCCGCAGCCGCTTTACGGGCTGTTTCCCTCATCTGCTTCATCATTTCTTCCATGGCTCTCCTCGTGCCAGCGAATTCGTCTACCAATGAGGCCTGCTGCTGTCTGGCCGTCTCCAATTGCTCCAGCGTGGTTGCTATACCTTCTGGGACTTGGACTGGGCCATCTCGCGGTAGCTGTTGGATCCAGTTGGCCAGCATAGTTATGTGCTGGGTCTGTTCTTCCTGCCGCTGCTGGTGGACCCTGGTGGTAGTGGCGATCTGCTCCAGGACTTGGCCGAGATTCGTTGTGGTCGCGGCCGTTTCCGCTCGTACTTGTGCGAGGATAAACCCGTCGCGGCGCTCTCGTTCCTCTTGGTCCTGGTCGAATCTCATCTGCAACTCGCGGATGAGTCTGGCCGTCTCTTCGTGCTGCTGGGTGAGCTGCGCGGCGTGCTGCTGAGTCATTTCCCTGATGGAAGGGAGGTCTTGGACGCTCATAGTGAGGTCTCCAAGTCCGCGGCTCAGCTGCTGAACCACTGGGGCTCCTCTCCGCTCGATTTCCTGCCCGATGATTTCTCCGAAGGGGTGCTCGATACGGCGCTCCTCCTCGTCCATATCCGTATCCTCGTCGTCGTCCATTACCCTGGGGACCGAGGGCCTCGGAATAGACAATCTCTCTCTGATCAGCGTTTGGTACGGGGAATAGTCCCGGTAGTTCCCTTGTCTGCGCGGGCGGGGTTGGCCATAGGATTCGGCCGGTTGGGTCGATCTGAAGAGGTCGCTGATCGGCACGTCCCGATCCCTCCTGTGACGCTGCCTCGACTGGGCCTCGACTATACCTCGATCTCTCACCGCGATTGAGCTCTCCATGTTGTAGTCTTCCTCCGATCGTTGCTGATGACCCCTTGACATCGCTAAGTTGCTCGATTCTGAGCTGTGGCTGTCTTCTGCACCAGGGTTGAGCGATGAACCAAGAGACGGAGTTTAATCCGTAGGATTGCTGACTGAGGGTGACTTTGATAGGGAAGAGTTCTGGGTAGTTGAGGATCTCCGGATCGTGTTCCTCGAACGTGCAGGTAGTGCCTGCTTCGGTGAAGAACCCGGCGTACTCGAGATATCCGCAGTAAAGGTGTTCGGCACTGCCTCTGCGAACGATGAGTAGTGAGGTTGTTGATAGCTGCTGTTGCTACTCGGGGGTGCATAAAGTACCAAGTGTCTGTCCAATAGGCTACATTCTTATTCTTTTACTTGAGAGCACGATGACTATCCGTCACACAAAATACTTCCAAGTATTGGTCTAAGCGAGTAGTTGTCTTATCGAGACGTTGATAATGTGCGATCGGTAGAATAATAGCGTAGTGGATAAGGAACAATATAGTGTTTGGGGAAATGCCAATGCTAAACGATAGTTCTGTAGCTTTTAAACTTGTAATATTGTAAACCGGATTCCGCTCGCTGAGTGACTGATGATGCCACTCAGGACGGTTTAATCTAATCCTACCCTATTTATACATGTTGGAATCCCATGCCAAAGCCCGCTTAATAATACTAATGAGATAACGATAATAGAATAAGATAATCGACCAAGATAACCCCAATAGAAAAGCGCTCAAGATAGTTCCGCTCCTCCATTCTAATTTCGACACGCAACCATGAACCTCAATTGCCAAGAATCGGTACCTGTATCATACTATTGTCCTGTAGCCTACTTTTCCTAAGTTGAATGGCTCTGCAGCCATAAGCCCCGCTTATTACAGACTAATAGTAAGCGATAGCCTTTCATGGATCGGCTGATGGAGTCGTTGGGTTACGTGGAGTTGGATTAGTCAGGAGGTTTCTATCGTGTTCTTTGGGTTTCTGTTCGGCTGCGCAATGTGAGTCATTTAGGATTAGTCATCGCAGGATTTCCTTAGGTATAATAAGGGGCTCTCCCTCGCTTCGTTCCTGTTCTCCTTTCTCTTCTTCTTTCCTTACGCAACGTCTTCTGTACCTATTCACTATACTACTTGTCCGTACCTGGCATACCATACCAGGAAGGACCACTGCTGTACCTACGCTAGTTATCAATACCAACACCGTTACTTCTCTTCCTTACGAAGACCTTTGCACCTCGCTTAACTAACTCGACAGCTACTACTGTCGCATATCGTACCCTGCGGAATACTCGCTATCGCCGCCCCTTGAGATTACGTTGCGTCGTCATCCGCACCGTACGCCATGTCCACTGCCGACCCACCTCCGTGGGTTCCTCCCAATAACGTGGAGGAATTCAAACAACAATTCGAACAAGACCCCGCCGCCCTATTTGCCCACCTCGCCGAAAACTCCCAGCTTCGTATCGCCCAACGAAACGAAGCTCGCCAACAACTCGCCGCCGCCAACGAAGTCATCGACAACCTGGAAGAGCAAATAAATCGGCTCAACCTGGACCTCAACGTCGCTCGCGCCACCGCCGCCGCTCCCGCTGCTCCCGCTCCTCTCGCCGCCGCTCCACAGTCCAACGCCGCTCCCGCCTTCAGGTCCGAAAAGTTTCCGGACCCTGAGAAATTCGATGGTACCCGCTCTAAGCTCCCTGGGTTCATTACCCAACTCCGGATGAAGCTCGAGGTCAACGACGACAGATTCCGTAACGAAGCAGCAAAGGTAATCTATGCTGTCAGCCGAATGGAAGGAAGGGCCCTAGACCAGGTCGTTCCTCTTGTCAACGCAAACCCCGCCGCACCCTTCTCCTCTGTCGCCGCCTTCGTCGCCCACTTGGAAGCATCGTTCGGAGACCCAGACCCCCGAGGTACCGCCCGCCGCCAACTCGTCGCCCTCAGGCAAGGCAAAGGAGACTTTGCCACGTACTACTCGCAGTTCCTCCGCATTGTGGCCTACCTTGACTACAATGAGGGGGCAAAGATCGATGCTCTGGCTGAAGGATTATCCGAGGACCTCAAGGACGCCATGAGCTACCGGACGGACAGGCCCAACACCGTGGAAGCTTACGCGACCACATTGATGACCATCGATAACCAAATCCGGGGCCGCAAGGCCGAACAGAAGGCCATCCGTAATACGATGGGCCAATTCACCGCTCCCGCCGCCGCCGCACACCCATCCCACACCGCTGGAGGTCTCGCCCCCATGGACCTCTCCGCCCTCCAGGCCCGCTCTGCCCCACGACCCGCCGCCGAACAACGCTACACCTTCGTCAACGGCCAACGCAAAACCTCCGCTGCTGAGAAGCAATGGAGGCGGGACAACAACCTGTGTATGTACTGTGCCAACCCCGGACATGTCTTCGCCAACTGCCCCTCCGCCAACCGCCCCCGTAGCAATCAACCGGCTATGAGGGGTGCCCTCGACCTGCTGCCCCATCGACGACCCCGCCTCACGACCACCAGCTCCGCCTCCTCTGAGTTTAGTCCCGGGCTTGATCAATGGCCCCTGCCCGGGACCATCTAATGTTTCTCCTTTGTCTGCGTTCTCTATCTCTGGCTTCTCGGTATCGTCTGTGGAAGATAAATTGGATGGTGATCATTTTGTTGCTTCTTGTAAAATTGTAAACAATAAAACTCCTATTCAAACCTACGCATTGATCGATACTGGTTCGGGTTCAGATTCATTGATGAAACATTCGCTACCATAATAACTTCCCCTCTGCTCCTCTCAGATCCCTCAGATCCTCGGTCATAGACGGTCGACCCATATCCTCCTACCAGATCACCCACCTTGCTACTTACCAATGTCCCATTGACACCCACCACTTAAACGGTCCCTTCTTTGTCACCAAACTCGCTCCTATCCTCTTGTACTAGGAATCCCCTGGCTCCAACTGCATGACGCGACACTACGATTTAAGGACAACAAAGATACAGTTCAACTCCGACTATTGCAAGAAGTAAGTGCAACTCCTCCAAGAAAACCGTCTCAAGGAGTTACACCGCCACTTCGCTCGTCACGGCCGCCCTCTGCGCTGCTCAAGGACAAACTACAGATTCAGAAGCGTCACCATGGAAGAAATCGACCAGGCTATCGACAAAACCCCGGCTGACGACTGGAGAGCCAAGATACCCACACGCCATAAAAGGTTCTATGGTATGTTGGACGAGAACTTCGCTAATGGGATGCCACCACGCCGTCAGATGACCACAAAATACCGCTCAAAGAAGGAAAAGAACCACCGTTTGGACCACTCTACGGCATGTCCCGCGACGAATTGATTGTCCTCAAGAAATACATACAGGATAACCTAGACAAAGGATTCATACGAGCCAGCTCTTCCCCTGCCGGTGCCCCTGTCCTATTCGTGAAGAAAGCTGACGGAACTCTCCGCCTCTGTGTTGACTATCGTGGCTTAAACGAACTAACGATAAAGAATCGGTACCCCCTACCACTTATCCGGGAAACACTCGACCGACTATCCAAGGCCAAATGGTACACCAAGCTGGACCTACGCCAGGGGTACAACCAGATCCGAATGGCCGAAGGTGAAGAATGGAAGACAGCTTTCCGCACACGATATGGTCACTTCGAATACACGGTAATGCCATTTGGCCTCACCAACGCGCCGGCCACATTCCAACACTTCATCAATGATTGCGTCCGCGAGTACCTTGACATGTTCTGTACAGCCTACCTTGACGACATCCTGATTTATAGCGACACCCTCGAAGAACACCAAATCCACGTTGAGAAAGTCCTCGAAGCCCTGAAGGCCAATGGGATACTGCTGAAACCGGAGAAATGCGAGTTCCACACACAAAGCACCACCTACCTCGGCCTCATTATCGAACCCAATGGCATTCGAATGGACCCCAAGAAAGTGGATACAGTTCAGAATTGGACAGTGCCGAAGACGGTTAAAGACGTACAAGCATTCCTCGGATTTGCCAACTTCTACCGCCGGTTCATATACGGGTTTTCCAAGCTTGCCGCACCGTTGAGTGCACTCACGAAGAAGGATAAAGTATGGGCATGGACAAGTGAAGCTCAAGCCGCATTTAACGCCCTTAAGGAAGCATTCACTACCGCCCCTATTCTTGCCCACTTTGACCCTGAAAAGGAAATCATCGTGGAAACCGACGCCTCAGACTATGTCTCCGCCGGCATACTGTCCCAATACGATGACAACAAAACCCTCCGACCCGTTGCTTACTTCTCCAAGAAGCATTCCCCCGCCGAATGTAACTACGAAATCTACGACAAGGAACTACTGGCGATAATACGAGCTTTCGAGGAATGGCGCCCGGAACTGGAAGGGGCCGCACACCCAATCGCTGTCATATCAGACCACAAGAACCTCGAATATTTCATGAGCACCAAACAACTTAATCGGAGACAAGCACGATGGGCAGAATATCTCTCAAGATTTAACTTCGTCAAGTACAGGCCGGGGAAGCAAGGTGGGAAACCGGACGCATTGACAAGGAGATCAGGAGATCTCCCTGGAGAGGGGGATGAAAGACATCTACACCAAAGCCAGACCGTTTTGAAGAGGGAAAATCTGGAAACTAAGCTAAGTTTGTTGGCGGGTTCTTTATCAAACGAACCCGCTGAAAAGAACGCCTCACTGGACAAACTATTTGACGAGGGATACAAAGCTGACCCATTCCCACAAAAGATAATAGACATGCGAAACAAAGGCAAAAAGCAATCGAAGGAAATCTCGCTAGCCGAATGCACGGAGAACGAAGGACGACTGCTCTATCGGGGAAACCTCTACGTCCCCGACTACGACCCCCTGAAGCTCCAAATCCTCAAGCTTTACCATGATGCCCCTTCTGCTGGACACCCCGGACGCGAAAAGACATTCGAGCTCATCAGTAAAGACTACTACTGGCCTCGCATGCGGGACTACATTGGCCGCTACGTCCGGAACTGCCACACCTGTCGACGAAGCAAACCAAACACCCACGGCAAACTCGGCGTACTCCGACCCCTACCAATACCTGAACAGCCCTGGCAGGAAGTATCAATGGACTTTGTCACAGGACTGCCGGAGAGTGAAGGATACGATGCAATCATGGTAATCGTGGATCGACTGACGAAGATGCGACACCTCCTACCCTGCAATACAACCGTTAATGCCGAAGATGTCGCTCAACTATACCTCCGAAACGTCTGGAAACTCCATGGCCTCCCTACGCATATCACCTCCGACCGCGGCACACAATTCACTGCCAAGTTCTGGAAGGAATTATGCAAACACCTCGGTATTGAAGCGAGAATGTCCACCGCCTTCCACCCGGAAACCGACGGCCAAACCGAAAGGCTCAATGCTGTAATGGAGCAATACCTACGAGGCTACGTATCCTATCAACAGGATGATTGGGCCAAATGGCTGCCCATGGCCGAATTCTCTGCTAATAACCAGGTCTCCACTTCCACAAAAGCCACACCCTTCTTCGCAAACTTCGGCTTCCACCCACGGTTCACAGTGACAGTCAAACCTTCCGACAAGACACCACCCAGCCTCGACGCCAAAGACTTCGCCGGAAAGATGATGGAGCTACATGAATACCTACGAACCAACATCCGAACGGCACAAGACCAGCAGGAGCAAGCCACCAACGCGGTTTAACCCCCGCACCCCAATATAACGTCGGTGATATGGTCTTTGTCTCTGCCAAGAATATCCGCACCACCCGTAATTCGAGGAAGCTCGACTGGAAGAAGCTCGGACCGTTCCCCATCAAGGCAGTCATCTCTCCGTACGCCTATCGAGTCGACCTCCCCCGGAGCATGAAGATACACCCTGTCTTCCATGTATCACTATTGGACCTCGCCGCACAGGACCCCGTACCGGGTCAGGTACAACCACCCCCGCCACCCGTTATCGTCGAACAAGAGGAAGAATATGAGGTTGAGGAGATTCTGGACTCGCGGGAAACGAGGAATAACGGCCTGCAATACTTCGTCAAGTGGACAGGATATACCGACCCTACCTGGGAACCCGCCGCCTACCACAACGATACCGCCGCAGTCGATGTCTTCCACGCACAATACCCTGGGAAACCGGGGCCGTTCAGGACGAAGGTTAGGACTCAGTTCGCAGAGCTCGCGAAGGCTACTTTCATGGATCGGTTGATAGAGTCGTTGGGTTACGCGGAGTTGGCTTAGTCAGAAGGTTTCTATCGTGTTCTTTGGGTTTCTGTTCGGTTGCGCGGTGTGAGTCATTAGGGGATTAGTCATCGCCGGATTCCCTTGGGTATAATAGGGGGCTCTCCCTCGCTTCGTTTCTGTTCTCCTTTCTCTTCTTCTTCTTTCCTTACGCAACGTCTTCTGTACCTATTCACTATACTACTTGTCCGTACCTGGCATACCATACCAGGGAGGACCACTGCTGTACCTACGCTAGTTATCAATACCAACACCGTTACTCCTCTTCCTTACGAAGACCTTTGCACCTCGCTTAACTAACTCGACAGCTACTACTGTCGCACATCGTACCCTGCGGAATACTCGCTATCGCCGCCCCTTGAGAGCATTGTATCGATTTGTTGGAAGAGGCGAGCAAATACCTGCTGTTGTATCCCCAATTCTTTGCAGAAGCGCTACTTTATTTCATGTAGAATCACTGCCTGTTTGGTGTTTGATTTGGAGCAAAATGGCAGTTTGCTTAGTGACTGACGTGCAGCACAATCGCAGCCTGTTTGGTTCATGATTTGAAGCAGAACCACTACCTATTTAATATATCTATCGCTCCTGACTTGGTGGTTGATTTGGCGGTGGTGGTGGTGTAAATTTGGTGCATGTAGAGGTGCTGGATTTGGTGGCAATGGCGGGAAGGCGGTGGTAAATGTACGGGCTATCGATATGCAGGCTGTAGATGTGCGGTCTGTAGAGATGCGGGATATAGCGGAGAGGGAACTGAAGACTTGCAAATTTGTATGTATTGCGCGTGCAAACCTGCGTTCATTCGGAAAGCAATGCATCGATACAGGTAAAACAAGCGTCTCACGACGCTTGTTCTAGGAGTCAAAAGCAAATCAACTGTACGTCCCCTATATATCAAAGCAGAAGTGGCTGAAGGGGATTGTGCAGCACGTAGAACTGCATACTATAGAGGTCTCCCAGTGTTTGGTGATCGGGGGCTAACCTTAACCCTGAGTTCACCCCATCAGAAATGGGTATAATGTCAGTGAATGGGTAACTATCAATTCTGTACCAGTGACTAGGTTACCCATTGACTGTACGATACCCGTTGGTGAATAGGATGTGCCATACCCGAAAGCCTACTCAGCGGGTAGCGTTTGCATTTGGGTCAGAACACGTAGCCCTCCAAGTTGTTGATGAAGCTATGCAGTCAGTGCCATACTCCATCGCCTATTCCTTGTTCTCTGACTATATCGGCTAGTTTTTCTCTGAACACATTAAAGAATGCCGATGTGAGATCCATTGCCACCAGTATGATCTTTTCACCTTTTCATTTCGCACTCGTGCCCAGTCAAATTCTTCTCCGAGATGTTCTTAAATAGTGAGTCGACTGATGGGCTAATGGATTGCACAAGATGTAAAAAAGGTTAAATGACAACGTATATATATGGAAACTATATTGTCGGTTAAGACTATGGGTGGACCACCTCGTGAACGTGAGTTATAATCGAGTTTTGGGCACAGGTAGGGTGTAAATGACTGTAGGTAGGAAGAAGAAACTATGCAAGGTAATTAAAGCAAGAAAAAGATGCTGTTCTAACGTAGGTTCTGGTATCGGTGGAAAATATCTGAGACCTGCCACGACTCTTAACCGCACGCACCCTAACCACCCCACCCCCGCAATATCACAATATCCCATATCACAAACCCCCCCCCCGAAAAAAAAAAAAGAGGAAACCCAAGAAAACCACAGAGATAACACCAAGAGATAAAAGAATAAAGAAAAGAAAGCACTCTCTACACCACCCCACACTCAATCAGTCCTCTAAAGTGGCTTATCCCAACCGCCGCCCCCCTCGCGCCCCCCAGCCACCCCACACCAAACACGGCCTCCGACCCACCCGTCCTCCCCTTCCACGAAAACGCCCACATCCCGTCCTCCCAGCACGATATCTCCTTCTCCGACCCCACTAGCGTAACAACAACATACCCATTCAGGCGACCTGAGCCGGGGTGGAATGCCCTGCTCTCCGCAATGAGGGTGTACTTGCCATCCGAGTGGTCCATCATCCATGTTGGGTTTCTATCCTCCGAGAAGCGCAGCGTTGCACCGCCGAAAAGCGTTATGCGGGTGTCCCCAGCGAGGGCCGAGGCGGTGACGCGGAGGCGGTACTGCACGATGCTGAAGGCGTTATTCAACGGAAAACGAGCAGTGTTCTTCATCCACATGGTACTGGGACAAACGTGTTAATATCATTCTCAGCTGTAAGGCGTGAAGGGTAAGAAGAGGTGTACATACGCTCCGACCCCCGTCTCCGGAACATTAAACTGCAACTCCGCATCTGTCAACTCCGGCCTGACTTCTGACGCGTCATCATCCACCGTCCACCCCGGCGCTTCCTCATTAAAGATAACCTCCACCGCCTCCATATCATTCCTCCACGACGGCTCATTATGGAACACTGTTGGCACCGTCACAACATTCCGGATCTCCATCGCCACATCCCCAGCCCTATCCAAGCACTGAGCCTGGAACGTGACTGCTTCGAACGGCGCTGCCCGGCGCAAGAGCCTCGTTGCGACGACTCCGTCCTCTAGCACAGTTACTGCCCCCTCCTCTTCGTAGTGGAACATGATCCTGCGCCATCTGCCGTCTACTGTGACCGAGGAGTTGCCTTGGTGCTGGAACCCTCCGTTCAGCTCAAATGTCACCCACGAGACGCTGCCATTATCATAGCGTAGGAGGAGCGACGTATCGTCGGCGAGCGGCGCGGGGGAGTGTAACTTGACTTCCGACGTCCCCGTGAGCCTCATCCAGCGGAGGTCGTAGACGATGGCGAAGCCGGGCGACGTAACTACTGCGGGGAGCTTGAGTACTGCATCTGCCCACTTGTTCCAAACATATTGCGATGGGGACTTTGTGAAGGTGAGCAGGTCAGAGGTGAGGTTTGCTTTGATCCCCTCCTGGCTCGAGACCGCCCATGCTATAGAGGCAGGAACGGGGACCGACGGGGGCAAGTGATGCGTGATGGCTTTGGATGCGTCACTGGAGTACACCGTCCAGCCGTCTGGGGGGGGTTCAATAGTGTTCTCGTCATACGTGAGACCGAGAGTGATGACGCCTGCATAATTTCGCACCAACAGTCAGCATCACTCGGACATGGGCAATGACTACCCGTGCATGAATCATAAGATATCACTCACCTCCGACCACAACCAAAACCTTGACAATAATCTTCTTATCATCATTCGCATCCATCTCAGTCATAAACCTTGGTGCAAGCTCGATTGGCATCTCTGGCTCTGTGTTGGCCGTTTCGATACTGAGCTTCCGTGGGTCAACCTCGTCGTGAGCGCCGGATGTCACCGCCACCGTGAAAGTACCTCCATCTATGCCGGTGCCAATATATAGTGGCAGGCCTTCCACCGTGAATGTTGTTGGTGGCGTAGGCTCCTCGACGGTGACAGAGAAGAACGGCACCTCAGGTACAGGTATGGCCGGGATGAACAGCTTGCACGTGTAGGTTCCCACTGCATCCAGTTAGCATACCACACATCAACTCCGGGCGACCGCACTGCAAAGACCCACCTCCCACATTGGTCGGAACAGTAAAATGTGCACTCCTCAACCCCGCATTATCTGTCCCCCTCACCTCCACATCCACAACCTCAACTATCTCCGTTTCCGTCATGATCACCATCTTGCCCATAAGAGCCCTCTCACCCATACCCATCCCATGAATCCGCAACTCCGCCACCTCTCCCTGTTTCGCCGTCGCCCCATCCTCCACCTTTGGCGTTGCTGGCGCCCTCGCAGGAACAAACTCAGTCAACCGAACTCCCTCGACTGTAACATGCAGGATCGTCTCTCCGTCATTCTCCGGGTCCGGATAGTGCTCGATCGCATATGTCCCGTCGCCGCGGTCGACAATGTCTACCACCGTGTCCGTCTCACTCGTGGCAAGCACCTTATCACCACCGGTAAACATGCGGTGGCCGGCAGTGTCAAACGCGACCAGGAGCGCCGTGGACAGCTCGCCGACCTTGTAGAGCTTAGTGGTGAGGACGCAATGCTGCGGATCGATCTTTGGCGCTGTTGCAGTGGTGGCAATCGTGGGGACGAGGAAGGGACTGCCAGATACATGCTGACCCTTGTAGAGCACCGCAATGACGTTGTCCGTCTCTGGCCGGTGGTATTCGGCATTGAGGACACCGTCTCTGACCGTCAGCTCCGCTGGCACGCCGTGCTGCATCAGAACTTGAAAGTCCTTCTTGTCGCTGTTAACAATTGGAAAGTTCTGTCCAGCTGGGTCGAGCCCGCGCACATTGAACAATGCTGCCCCATCCACCCCCGCTGAGAGGCCAGTTCCGTAGCAGCGGGCATTTGTAAGCGCCACCGGCGGGAAAACAAGAAACTCGTGGGTCTTAATCACGGTCATGTCCTCTCCCTTCTCCTCCTCCTCCTCCTCCCCGTGGGCGTCGGTGGGTACGCGACAGCTAACATTCCACCTTCCAGGTTCCTCAAACCTCAGAGGCACATCGTAACTCCCGTCGAGATGGTCCACTAACTGCACAGTTGTGGCCGCTTCGGAGGAGCCCAACTTCTGGATCGTTACCGCAAAGTCCGTCATACTGCCGACGCTCGCGCGGAAGCGCTCGCCAAACTGGTCGTGTGCCTCGATGGTGGCCGTGTATGTCGTTTTCGCGTGGTATGGGGGCAGCGGGAGGGTGAAGACACTCTTACCGACGGTTGAAACGGCGGCCTCGGTGGTGATCTTGAGACTGATGGGGGACATGTCCAGCGGGCGTTCGTTGACCAGGATGCGCAGGTTGTAGTCCATTTCCGGGCGAGTGTATTTGAACGTTACAACACCGGGGGTGGTGGCGTCGACAGTGACGGGCAACTTCAGGTCCTGGCCATCCTCGCCAGCACCCTCCAGGAAGGCCACACAGGTATCCTCTTCCACCTCCGGTAAGATGGCATTGAACTGGTCGTGCACAACGACCGAGAAACCGGTTTCCTGATCTGCCACACCGGAGCAGAGGCCCTCCCCGTAGGCGATGGAATATGTCGGATCGCCAGCAGAGTGTACCTCCACCGTCGCTGGGGACCCATGGATATCCACGCCGTCGAGCTTCACACTGAGCTGGTATGTGCCCGCAGTGCATGGCTCAAAGCTCAGCTTGATGGAGTCGTTTAGCCAGTTAACCGCGACAGCCACACCGTCAGGATGCAGCTTCTGCAGCTCGGGGTTAACATATCCCATCGAGATGGCGAACGAGGCACTGTCTTCCTTGTGGCCATAGCGTGCCCGTCCCTCAGTGTCCTTGGGGAAGATGTAAGCGTAGCCACGGCGGGAGATAACCGGCCCTAGTGCCTCCAGCGTCGACTGTGGCCCCAGCAGGCTTGCTGTCTCGGTGACGGCGCAGTCAAAGTCGTGTGAGTCCCCGGGCGTGCCGACGCGGATCTTGTAATCCCCCAGGGTAGATGGGCGGGTATACGTGCAGGACCAGCCATTCTCGATGCCCGTGAAAGTCTTGATGACGGGAGCGGCCTTGATGGCTTCCTCATCCCCCAGGATAGCATGCGGTATGATCTGGACCTGGAGCTCCCCCGGTCCCTCTGTCTTCTTGTAATCGACGGGGTAGATGTACAGCTCAACTGCCTCGGATCTGATGCCTGCGGTTCTGCCAGGCCCACCAAGAACCCATTTTGCGCCTTCCTTGTGGTCCGCGTCTCTGTGGTGCTCGTCTTTCTCCGAGTCGTCGCCTCCACCTCCGCCCCCGCCACCGCCACCGCCACCGCCGCTGCCAAAGACGGCGGCGAAGCTTGCCCAGACGATGCCCGCAGCGGCGCCGAGTGCAATAAGCTGTTCGGACAATGATTGACATTAGTGTCAGTGACCGACACCCAGTCGTACATAGATATGCCTCGAGACACGCAAATCAGGAGGAATCTGATACCGAAAGAAAAAACAGAAAAAAAAAGATGAAAAAAACAGGTGGGAACAAGAAGGTAACGTACCGCCGGGCCCACCATCTTCGCCACTGCAATTACAGTTCCCACCGTCCTCACAATCTTGAATATGGTCGTCACGACATCCTTGACCCTCCTGAATAACTTGTACAGCTTCTTCGCCAGCTCAATAGCTTTCTTGACGTTGATGCCCGCAATCAACAGCGGCCCCTTCGGGATGCCATAGCTCATACTCACCCGCCCACCCAGGAGGCCAAGGTACCCATCCAGACTTCCCGACAGCCGACCTCGCCGCACATAGCTCAGCGTCAGGGAGGGTTCCTTCATACCCGCGAGATCTGGGTACTCATCCGACAGGTTCCAGTCCAGGCATTTGCCCGTGAACGTCCCCGTCTTGTTCTTCCACACGAGATCGAGGTCGATCTTGATGATGCGCGGGCCAAGGTTGATATCGAGAGCTGCGCCCCCAGCAGTAATCATGTACAGAAGCTCCGTGATGTTGCAACCCCCCAGCGTCGCGACCTGCTCCTTCTCCTTTGTCTGCTTCGACCCATCTCTCATATCCAGTCCCAGGTGCATGTTCTCCTTGCTCGCCGTCAGATCCACCGACACCACCCCATCCTTCCTGGCGCTCTTCTTCACATACAGGTCTCCATGCACACGAAGCTGCAGCTTGGCCCCCCTGCCGATATTCTCCACGCTGACCGACGCATAAACCTTCTGCAGCACGAGCGTCGGTTTGATGATCACCCACTGGAAGCCTTCAGTGGTGCCCACCTGGAGCGCCACACTATCAACCCTGTATCCGCCACCGTTCTTGAGGAATGTCAGCACCGCCTTCGTCTTGCTGTCCTTGTAATCGTCGACGCCGGTATCGCTGGGGATCGCCGGCGCTGTTCTAACCAACTCCGCGGTCTCCGGGCTTGCGAGTGCCGCCGCGTCAACGGCCGTGACGCCCCGTACCTCGAGTGTCACCCTTTCCCCGCTGAGCGTGGCAGTCACCTTGACAGGCGTGCCTTTGATGGTTACTTCTCCAACGATGGAGACTTCCTTGTCCCAGCCGCCTGCGGCCTTTGTGAACTTTGCCTTCAGCGTGATTCCAGTGATTGTCGCATGTTCACCTAGTTTCCAAGCCGGCCTCACGTTGACATCGAGCTCCACGCGCTGCAGCCCCCACGAGGTCTCCCTCTTGGCAGCATCGACAGCCAGCTTAAAATGGTCTCCGGGTGTGTCCAGCACAGGCGGGAAACCATTGGGGACAATCTCTGACGAACCCCGCGTGACGAGTGTCGACATGAGATCGGCGGGAGTGCCGGTGGTGACCGTGAACGTCAGCTCCTTGGCCTCGGACGAGAACTGAAGCTTCGTGAGGACTGTCAGGGAGCTGCCGATTTTGAGGTGACCCAACGCAACGAACGTGAGGGCCCGCTTTTCATTGGCGGTCTTTTCGACTATTAATTCGAGGGCTGCGCGCTCTAGGGCGATGTAGGGGTCGCTGGAGATTATGGTCCATGTCTCTGAGGTGCAGAGCGCGAACGTCAGTGATTCGAGAGAGAACTTGCCGCCAGAGACCTTTTTTATGCGGGCTGTGACGGCAAGATCGGTGCTTGTTGTGTTGGTGAGTGAGTTGGGTTGGATTGGGTAGTTGTCTATTTCCCACCATTTGTATCAGTTTGCTGTCTGTGAATAAGCAGAGAGGGGGAGGTTGGGGTGGTGGTATGATGATCATGCATCTCTCCATCGACTCAGAGTGGCAATGATTGATATGACGACAAATCACCACATCAATGACCACAAAGAACAGAAAGGCGAACACTTACCTGGAACCGTTCCCTCTGTCTCGTTCCCCTCCGGGGCGACCTTCCCCAGCACCCCCGTCTCCGTGAGCGCCGTTGGCGACGGCACCACCGCCGTCTCATCTTCCCCAGCTGCAGACAGTTTCACCAGAGTCACCCCAACTGCCATCGTCGTCGCTTTCACATTATGCTCCACCAGGGCCAAAAACTCGACACGATACGTCCCCTTTGCCCTGACGGCGCCAAATAGCTCCGCGGTCCAGTCATACCCCCCTTGGTTACTCTTGCGTCGCTCCACGAGGACGTTCAGGTATGCATCCGTGAGCTGCAGCCCATCCCAGATCTGCCATGTGCCCGCGACGGCCACATTCACCTTGACCTGGCTAAGGCGTGTCTTGCGCTGCGCGTTGTCACCCTCCGCGTCCTTGGCGAACTTGACGAGCACTCTTGCCTTGGCGTTCTTTACGGCCTCATCCGGCTTTCCCGGGAAGCTTCCGACGTCCCACCCGGCGCTGTCCGGCTCCGTTGCACCCGCGCCGCAGAACTGCGGATCGCTGATGAGGTCTGTCGGCTTGACGCCGAGGGTGCCTTCGGGCTCGTAGTCGACCGAGAAGCCGAGCCAGAAGGCGGTGTCGGTCTTGTCCTTCATCCCGGCGGCAAACGCGAACAGCTTTATGTCTCGACCGACCGTGGCCGAGCCGTAAACATATCCGGAGATGTTACGCTTGGCCACGTCCCGCGGGTCCTTGACGTCAAACATGATGCCGCAGTCTGTGATTGTGAGATCGTCGGTGATCTTCCAGTCCATGTTGTGGTTGGCGGTGAAGCGGGCGCGAGTGAGCTCGGTCGATGTAAACTGCAGCAGCAGGCCGCGCTCCTTGCCTTCGTTGGGCGAGGTGACGGCAGAGAGCGAGAGCGGGCACTCGGTGGGGGCGGGGTGCTCGTTGGCAGAATCGGCGAGTGGGTCTGGCATATCCTGCTCTTGCCCTTCTACTTCCCCAGGCAGAGTCAGGATCGCGGGGTCAGCGGCGAGCGCAGTCAGCTGGCCGTAGCCACCGTCAGGCAGAGTTCCCTCGATCTTCACGAGATCTGTGTGTGAATCGTAGCTTATCGACACGGGGACGACAAACTGGCGTTCTCGCAGTCCCAGCGTCGCGCCCACCCAGCCCTTGAATCCCCATTTCTTGTCTCCTCCTGATCCCTCCCTGGCCGTGACCGCTCTGCTCTCCCCGCTCTCCCCGCTCTCCCCGCTCTCCCCGCCCTCTCTGGCCGCCCCGGCTTCTGTTGTTGTGGCGGGACCTCTCGTCACCAGCAGGGCAAAGGCTATATCCGTCACCTCCAGCCCATCCACAACCTCCCACACGAAGCCCGGCAGCTCCACCCTCACCGCCACACTCTTGATTCCCCACCCGCTCCCAGCACCCGCCGCACCCTTCTCGATCTTCACGACTGCCTCCGCCGCGGCCGACGTCTCGTCCAGACATTCCTCCAGATCTGGGAGCTCCGGCGGCACCCCCGCAACATCCCCGCCCGGCTCCTCGCCCAGTATCGCACTGATCAGACCCTTCGCACTCACGCCGCACCGCGCCCCGATGCGCACCGCCACCTCCGCGCTGCTCCCCCCCGCTCCACCGCCAACATCGAGCTTCGCAGCCACAGTGGCCACCGCCTGGCCAATCTCCATCTTGCCCGAGACCTTCGCCGCATACGACCAGTCGCTGTCCGCCGTGCTCCGCCACGCTCGCAGATCCACATCCGCATTTGTGACCTTTAGCCTCTCGACAGGCGCCCACTCGAACCTCGCCGCCACCGACACCCTCACCTCCTTGACGAAATAGTTTCCCTCCGCCGTGCGCAGCACCGTGACCTTTGCAAACAGCGCGCCCGCCGTCGCCGCTGGGTTCCGGAGCGCCCCCGCCACATCCTTGTCCAGCCCGCCAATCACAGGCCCAAGCTCCAACTCACTGTCGTCACCCACGAGCGCCTCCGCCACATCTTCCGGCGTTGCCAGGTCCTCCGCAGCCAGCACCGCGAGCGACAATGTAAACTCTGTTGGGCCGTCCTTCCGCAGGTCCGGGATCTCGCCCTTTACGCTGAGGAGGCAGCCCGCGACAGTTGCGTTTGCGGTGAGCGACGCAGACAGCGAGCGGTTGATGCTCACGCTGCCGTAGTAGGCGTCGACCGAGAGTTCGACAGAGTTGAGCGTGAAGCCTGGGACAATCTCCCAGTCGGTGGATAGCTGGGCGTTGAGGTGGCCGGAGACGTTGTACGTTAGTCTTTGGGAGGCGGCCATTGCCTCGTCTTTGTTTTCGTCTTTGTCTTCGTCATCGCTGTCGTCGTCGTCGTCGTCGTGGCTGTCGATGGGGAAGGATATTTGCTTTTGGGCCTTGTCGAGGAGGCCGCCCATTGCTGTCTTGATGGCGTCGTCGTCGGCGGGCGTGGCGGTGTCGGTGGTGGCAGGCATTGTGGTGGTGATGGGTTGAGGAGGGGGGGGAGGGGTAGAGGGTAGATGGAGGGAGGAGAGATTGGTTTATGGGGTAATGTTTCTTTGTGTGTTTGGAGAGAGATTCCTGTAAAACAGGAATATACGGATTAATCAAGTCAGTTCCCAATATCTCAGGTTACAGTACAAGGCCTGGAAACATCACAACATACCCAGCACCGGTAACAGATCGAGATGTAGACCTCAGCTCAACGGAGCAGTACCAACAGCACTACAATAAGCCCAATAACCACCCGTACGAGTACGACAACGATATATATATATAAGCCGTATCTAGCAGCAGAAAAAGAATGAAACGTGAATCGCAATAGCAGTCAAAGGAGTACCGTATTTCCAGCAGCAGCAACAAAAGGGTAGCCTAACACATGGAACGCGTGCCTGGCAGATATGTACCGCCCATTTCGCGGGCAGGCCATGGGAGTCTTAACCCCTCCCATCCATCCCCTTGCACAATCCTCGATCTCCGCCCCCCTCAGTCCGTCATTACAGGGTTAGGGTTCCCGCTTTCAAGCACATTACGACTCATCACGACTGAGACATCACACACGCACCACCCCTCCATACTCTACTCTGTGAATATACATACTCCCAACCATACATAACCGGGCACACGAGTCGCACACTAGCAGGTCACAGAAAAAGCAACCACCGAGTGCTTAGCGAGCACAACGCAGTCGAGTACAAATCTGGCAGCGGCTGCATTAGGTGGGCGCCGTGCGGTGCGGGTCGGTTCGGTGCGGTGTGGGGGTTGTGGTGGTGGTGGTCGGCGGGGAGGGGCGGGAAAGTGTGTGACGATGAGGGAATCGTCATACCGGGGTCTGGACAGCTGAAACCTTTCTTGGCTTACGTCGGGAAGTGCGTTGCGTTAAGGTTATCTATTTAATTGTCCGAGCCTGTTTGGGAAATACCTGCATGAGTGAGGTGGACAAGGATCACCCCCTTTTTCACGAGTGTCTAGCCTCTCCCCCTCCCCCCAAAGACCATTGGCCTACACCGGCTCTACCAGCTATGGAAATGAATCAATCAAGCCAGCTTTGGGATAATGAATCCAATGGATTAAACTGGTTCGTGTGTCACGAAGGACTGCATCTGTTTCACCGTTATCATTAAGTTCAAATCGCAAACCGCACCAACCATATGCACCAGAGTTTTGTACAGTTTGTACTACATATACCATCGTGCAAATGCTGAACTTATCAATGTACCGGGGGTGCACGTTAAATACCGAGACACCCTGAATTTTGTATAGGAATTTCCCCTAGCAACCAAAAAGCAGCCAATGAAATTTGGTCTTGGCGCTGAAATTTGTATGGGGGAAAAAAATTCACGAGACGTTTTATTTATGTTCGCTTAAAAATTGAAATATTTTCCTAAAAATGCAAAAAAATAACCAGTAAATAGCCCTTTCTCACATCTCCATCCAGGTATCACTTTAAGGCTATCAAAGAGGTTTTGGTGAAGTTCGAAAAGAACAGGAGGGGAAAAGAGGTTGAGGAGGTTGCTTTGCAAAAGCTGCGGTGCACATCACCCAAATACCTGCTTGGCTGCCAAGTGTCAAAATTATTTAAATCAGCCCAATCAGAGCCCTCACTTTTGAAAATTACCCAAAACGGGGTTTTTAGTACTTACCCTTAACGCCCGGTACCTACTTGATAGTCTCGCCAAATCACATGCAGATCTCCGGGCCCTTGCGTTGCCCCCACTGGATCCACAGTGTGCATTTATCAGCCGCAAAGGGAGGAGGTCTTAATTTCGAGTGATTCACAGTGACCAGGATCCCGCCAATTCCACGCCTTAACGGTAATACGGTTTGTGCCTACTGGTTTCAATAGATTCTCGTCCCAGTTCAACCATCCGGTAGAGAGGTCAAAACTGCACCACCTATACCATTATCATAGCGCTCAAACCGGTTGATACCATTAAACCTATGCACAGCTGGATTCGTTGCTTTGGGACGTGTAGTAGAACTGCATCGAGGGATTCATTCCCACCGCTAGAAATCCTTTTCTTTTTAATTCATTTCCAACGTTTCGTCACCTGTCCACTGCAAGTGCATGTCGTCATCCCAAGCTGCTTTTTCTAGTGCTTTTTTTGATGCTCTTTTGGCGGGCATCAGGAAGCACATTTTCGGCGATGCATTTCACACCAAAATATTTAATTTACGTATAAGATTTATTCATTAACTGATTCATTTCTATAGACTGTAGAGTGGGTCACTGAGCCCAGACCGTCGGTCAGTACCAACTGGACCAATAAAATTTAACCCCGCCGAAGGTGAAAGTATGATGGCTGTGCTGTCTCGAACACCTTGGATGTTTATCCCCTCATTGAGCTGGCCGTTGCAATCATTGCGTAAACACAAATTAATGTTGATTTTTTTGATTGCGCATCGGACGAACAGTGGAACTTGGTTTAACTGATAGATCAGGTATCTTTGTAACAGCTTTAGAGTGGCCCTATTACACAAACGTAGAGTAATTACTATATAGAACTTGGACTTTACCAAGGTGTTTTAACACCTGGAGCAGTGATTGTCAATGATGTATACGCTTTGGGCACTCGCATGCCCTGTTCTAGTGATCCTTGGTGTCGAGTGATAAAACATGGTTTCATATAGAGTGGAACATTTGCAATTGAACCCATATTGTAAGTTACCTAACTCACCTATAGCGGGGCAAACTATAGCATGGAGTACCGCCACATTAAGTTTACTTACCAACATATACAAAGTACGTGCCAAGCGTGGTCTAGGACGAGGAAAAGTCTTTTTTTGCCCATACAAGAAACATTGTCCCAGGTAAAGTATTTTATAACTAATCAATGAACAATGATTTCAAACATCTGAGCAGATGGAATGATAGAGCAGGTAAAACTGAATAGATCTATCTAATAAAATTTAAAATATGTGTGGTGGTCGATGAGCTATAGGCGGTCAAAGTTGTGGTGTCCAAACTACTCCGTGATCAGGCTTCCCCACCATACACTCCACGATATCCGGGTTCCCCAATGCGTGAAAGTCGGGGAAAAGAAAGGAAAGGAAAAAAACCAGAGAAAAGGCCCTTTTCGCGATCGATAGAGACATACACAAGGAGTAACTAATCCTCCTCCACTCACAGATAATGTTCTAGCAAGGCCTAGCTGCAATTACTACTCGTAATTTCATAGCGTTTCCGGACGCAACTGCTATTGCATACACAGAAAAAAATCGCCAAGGCTATTTTTTGTATGGCATGCAATAGTGGTCGCGTCCGGAAACGTCAAAAAACTACGAGTATTAGTTGCAACACACACAGTGTGAAGAATTTCTGAGACAGCGAGGCGCTCGCTTAATTAGACGGAGATAAGCTTTAAGATGCCTGCAGAGAATGCTGCATGTGCATGACCTTCTGCGGAGAAGAGGGGCATCCAAGCCCAGTTCTGATTGCAATTATTGGCCCTGTCTGTCAACCCTAGCTCAGTACATGATGATGATGATGATGATGGGCATGTAGACTGTAATCGCAGCCCGACGACCTTGCCGGCCTTATCGCCTTATCGGTCAGTCCGTGCAGCGTCCATCTTGCCCCGATTAGCCTCAAGCTTGTAAAGCTCCAGCTGATCAATCGGAAATCTACCACGTCCATGACGATGCCTATCCTATCCCGTACTTACTCTACATACTCTACTCTACAGAAAAAGAAAAAAAAAGAAGGAAAAACAGTTTTCCGAAGGTGACGCAGGGCTCCTCCCATAGTTCCTTCCTAGCGAGATCAACCAAATTTTATGGTCTTGGCGGTCATCTCCGGTGCTACATGTATGCATGTATCTCTGCCAACCCCGCTCACGCTAGCTAACCAGCCCGCACTGTGACCTGCCTACCATCTGCTGGACATGCACTTTTTTTTCGCGCGCTCGCCTGAAAGCTGAAGCTCAACACTTTTGACTCCATCTTGTGACGACACCCAAAGACGGGGATGCGAAACATCGGCAGAGGCCTCGCCCGTACGTACTTGCGCCGACACCTAGCCAGACACTAGGGCCAGGGGCCCTCACTTTCTACGCTATCGGATCGAGGGAGGGGAGGGGGCCCCGGGGGGTGGCAGAGGAAAAAGGGAGAATGGGTACGGAGGGGAAAGAAGGTTCTTCGAAATCCCTTCTTCTCACTCGAATAGAGTAAGTAGCTCTGGCCACCCCGCCCAGCTCCTCCGGCTGATATCAGGTTTCGACATCGCCCCCAAAGTGTCGTCCATCACCAAGAGCGATTGTTGAATAGCTTTCGGATATCCTCTCACTCTATATTTCCTGCTTGCCCCCTTCAATTATCTCCCCATATAACAAACCCTGTTCTCTTTCCCTCCCCTCCGGCCCCATACCAACCAACCATGTCCACCCAAGCCGTCCCCATCCATGAAACCTTCCTCAAGGATATCCAGCCCCTCGCGCAGATTATCATGCTCGACGCCGCCCACGGCGACAGCAACGTCATCGACATTTGCACCGCGGACCTCAAGAACGACGGCACCTACGCCAGTGATTCCTGGCGGCGCTTCCTGATCGACAGCGGGCCAGGCCACGATGCTGTCAGGAATAACCTCATCCGGGTGCTGAAGAACTACAAGCAGCCAAAGGTCGAAGGGGGGCATGCGCCGCTGGAGGATCCAAGGGTGGAGATGGTGCAGTTTACGCATACGGATGACGATCATTGCGGGGGAGGTTTGTGTCCACACACGTTTGCTTTTTTCCTTTCTTTCCACGCTCCCCGCCCCGGGGGGAGGGCATAGATATACAAGGCGATTGACGGATAGCTGATTCATGCATGTGTGAGCATCATACACGGTCATACAGGCAAGGAGCTCTTTGAGACGTTGGCAACAGATCAAGCCTTACAAGGATACTTTTCGAACACCCTCGTCGCGTTCCATCGCCCGCCGAAGCAGCACCCAAAAGTGCAACTGACGTTCGCCGCAGGTCAATCCCGCTCTGCCCTCCCACCCCCTTGCCAATAAAGACCCATTCATTGGAGATTTCTCTATACATGTATATATATACTGACGCATCCCTGGCCCTGGCTCTCGCTCTCGCCGTCGCCGCGTAGTAGACCTCACAAGCACAACCCGTATGCCCCCCTTCTCCCCCCCACCCCCTTATTGTCCCCCGATGTGCCCTGGCCAACACCCACCCCGCTCGAAAATACAGACCCCTACAAGGTGACATGCATGACGTCGGGCTGGGACGACAAGTGGCTCGACCTTGAAAAGTCCAACGTCTACCTCCGATACAACTTCACCATCAACAGCAAGGCCCCCCAAGAGTACGAGACCCCCGTAGTGCCCATCACAGCCCAGGAGCTCCTCGCCGGCAAGGATCTCATCGTCAAGTGCGATGTGTCCTTGTACAGGCGACATATCGGGCGCAACACGACCCACCTTGCCCCATTCAACATGCGCGCCGCCCACAAGGTTGTGTTCACCGCTACGAAGAGCTTCCCCATCGTCAAGTGCAGCAAAACTGGGAACCCGTTGCTTACGACGGGGCAGACAGTCCTCCCACCGAAGCTGGTGGATGTGACGAAGGACAAGGTCCCGCACGGGGAGAGAAGGAGGGCAGAACAGATGTACTATCGCGTCGAGGAGGGGCTGGAGAAGGTTCTCCAGCTGGACCGCACCCGTCGTAAGCGCCCCATCGGAGGGGCCATGGTGCCCAAGCGTAGTCCCTTTATAAAGGGGGGGGTTGTTTGGGTTCCAGAGCAGAGTTTGTGCCTCCCTCTCTTCCCCAGTGTTTTCACCTTTCCTCCCCCTCACTTTCCCTCCTTTCCTTTTGTTTCTGATGTATTGTCTTGTGCTTCCTAGCGGTGGCTAACCGCAGGGTGATATCGATGTATAGACCAAAAAGAAACGTACGGCCTCGCAACCATGACGATCGTCGGCCCGACACCCACGATCCACCACGAACTCATCGGCGACATGATGCGTGTCGAGTACGATCAAGGCGTGGTGAAGGCCGTCAAAAAGCCCAACAAGAAGGCAACGACCGGCAAGACCCCGAAGACGCCCAAGGGCACGAAGCCGCCCCCCTATCCCCCGCTCGCCGAGAAGAAGAACGGTGTCCTCCACAATATGGGTAGCATCGTCACCCTTTTCCGGCGCTGGGACAAAGCCACCGACGCGGTGACCCCCGGCACCACCCCGGCCCTCAGCATGCTCTTCACCGGCGACGCCCACGACAGGGAGTGTCAGGTCCGCGACACGATCATCGACTTTGCGGGCTCCATCCCTCCGCGCTTCGTCAACGTGCTCAAGATCCCGCACCATGGCTCCCTCTGCTCCACCTCCGTCGAATTCTACAACCGCATCACCGCGGACGTCTATCTCGTGTGTGCGCAGCAGAACAACAACGGACTGCCCAGCCTGCGGATCCTCGAGGCCATCGCCAGCGGCACCACCTCGCGGGGCAGCAGAGGCCCCGCGAGCATTTTCTTCTCCAACCCGGACAGCCTGTGGAACATCCGCAGCGACAAACACCGGGGGGGCCTGCCGTCGAACCTCAACATCCTGCTGTCGGGCAACAAGAGGCCCGGGGCCCTCGCCGGCTCGGTGGGCAAGTACGACTACACGTGCTACATCCTGAAGCATCCGGAAACGCCGTGGACCATGGATACCACCTCAGATGAGAAGAACGCGGGGATAATACTCCTTGGGAAGGACAAGGCCGGGAAGGTCGTGGTCACGGCGGACCCAAAGTGGTGGGACATATGGGACGAACAGAGAATTTCAAAGCCTAAACAAGGGAGAGATGATAATTTGGAGGAATATAGAAAGAAGACGAGGTAGTTGTGTGGTTGAATGTTCTCTGCGTGGTATGTTGTGATACCACGGTGGCGCACATTGTATTTAGTAAGCCATGGAACCGTGTGATTTTCTATGATGCATCGCCATATTTTTTTTTTTTGTTCAATTCATCAATTGTATATGCCCGTTCTTTACATATCAATGCCCGTGAATGGGCTCCGCCTGGCCCCATTTCTCAAGGTCTCTTTGTTGGTAATATCCGCGTGTCCGAGCTGCCATAATTCATCCGGGGGGTAAGACGACACAAGCAGGAATTCGATCCTTGATCCTATTACATGCAAAAGCTCCGGCCAAGTTGAAGCTTCTCAAGACGGCTCGATTGAGCAACATCCTCCCATCGGGCAGCCCATGTAAATCCGTCAACTACGCATAGAGAAGAGGCATTAGGTGCATCCTTAGGGCTAGAATTAGTCAGTGCCATGATGATTTTTTTATTATTCATTAATTGCATGTAACCTTACAGTAATGGCAATATCGTACTAATCTCCTGAACTTTCTATCTACTGCCTCCACAACTTCACGTAAGTTTAAATCAAGTGCCGTGAGCATTACCGTGAGTGCCGAGAGAGCCATCTCATGACGATGAGGACCAATCCTATCAATCCGACTCTTCTAGCACCCCATGGGCGGTAACATTTCATCTCATGCGTAACGATCGACCGCCTGATCCCCAGTACCAAGTAGTCTTCACCATCAGCATCATCACCCCCGTGACTCTTGCGACAAGCGCCGATAATAACACCTTTAGTATAAGGCCGTGACCCATGTCACAAGCGGAATGCACTCGGGACCCATGACCCAATTGCAAATGATCGCCGCTGTGAGGGGTACCGAGAGGATTTTGAACTGGGCCTCTGTGCTGTCTCAGACCAGCTGGCGATGGCCATGGCTCTGTGCTGTCTCAGACCAGCTGGCGATGGCCATGTCTCTGATGAGCAGAGCTGAAGAGTTTTGCGTTTTTCTTTTTGCTGTTGGAGGGAAGCGGGGTATTGAGGCACTTGAAAAAACTTGGCCTGGTTGGAGGTGAGTACAGTCGCCCGCAGTTGTAGCGAACGCTTGTATACCGAATATTTGCTGTACCGAACCACTTGGGCTGGCTTTTTCTTTTTTTTTCCCGGCAAAGAGTTTGGTCTGCTGTACCGAATAATCTGCTATACTGAGCGGAAGGTTGCTCAATATGCACGTTTGTTATAGCAACGGGCGACTTTACGGGTGCGGAGAAGAAATGGGAGGGGGGGGGGGGGGCTTGATTCTCTGACGTGTTGGGATGGGTTTTTCTGTTGGCTTTTTTTTTTGGGGGGGGGGGGGGGCAATTCGAATGTGATGTATATAAACCGTGGCGTATATGGCAATTGTAGGATCCCTAGTATTGTACAGTACACTCCGTACTGTCCTCCCGCCCCTCCCCAGCCTTTTGAAAATCAACATTGGCACTTGATTGAGAACCTCTCCGCCATGTCCAGATTAAGCTGTACGCCCTCCCCCCCCCCCTTCCCCTCAAACAAATGCATACTTACGCCCCCTCCCTCTAGATTCCCTTGTCCTCGGCGTCAACGTCCGCCGTCTCTACTTTACACGCTACACCTGGACTCCCGCCGAATCCCCCACCTCCGCTCCTCCACACCCGGAATGGGAAGGCGGATTCAACAACGAAACACGTATCCGCGAGGCGCTTGCCAACCCCGAGCGTCTCACGAAGGAACTCGTCGAGGGCTGGAAGCGCCTCGCGCGCCGTGACACGTTGAGACCCGGGCCCGGCGAAACCATCGTTGTGTTCTTGGAGACGGACGCCGAGGTCCGCCAGGACCCAGAGTTCCGCTTCTTGCCCGGCAGGATGAAGGCGATTGTGGACGCGGCGACGACAGAGAATGGGAGCAGTTTTCGGATGGTGTGGGTGGACCAGTCGTTTGATATCGGGGATGGGCATCGGGGCTCGGTCAGGCAGTATGTGAGGGTGCTGATGGCGAAGGAATGTATGTATATATCTCTAGATCTATTGGCCTTGTGCACAGGAGCTACCGATGTCTCCGTTTCTCCTCTGAATGTCTGACGGGGGTTACATATATAGGCTTCCGTGACATGGTCGTCTTGACGCCTGTGGACAATATCGATGGCGCGGGGAGGTGCAGGCTGAGCCACTACCAGTGGATGGAGACCGACCCCGACTCCCACCCTGAGGTCTATGAGCGCCCGATCCAAGGAGGAGGAGTGATGATCGATAAATGTATCTTATAGCTATCCCTCTCCTCTCCCCCTCTCCCTCTTGGATGATATTATTCCACAAAACATGACATGCAACACACATGGCACTGCAGTGAGTACTGACAATGCCACAAATCAAGCCGTTTTCGAGCTCACCTCCGCCGACCTCCAAAGCTCACTCTCCTTCCTCGACCCTGTGATCCCCGAGGTGAGACGCATCGCCACAGTCCCCCTTCTGCTGCACGCCGGCGCCGCAACCCGCAACCGCCCAGAGTTTGTGGGGCTGCGCGCGCGCCTCGCAAAGCAGCTCGGTGAGGTGCGGTTGAAGGGCCTTCCCCGAGAGGATCCATATGAGCAGCGGTACGGGGGCAGCACAAGGTTCACCATGGTACCCGACAGGTTCCAGCAGGACGGGCTCAACGATGCGCGGTCGCAGGTGGCGGCGTTCGCAGCCGAGAGGATGAGGTCGAAATGTAAGCATCTGCACATGTGCTTTGCAATCTCTGGTGGTGGCCTGGAAGGGTGGGGAATGTGGGCTGTGGCCGTTGCTGACTGGCGTATATAAATATAGTTGCGATGTTGCTGTATGCGGGGCGGGAGCGGACGGCGGCGTGGCTGTACCGCTGGGCGGCGGTGGACGGGATGGACGGGCCGCGGGGGCTCGATCTTGTCGGGACGGTCACTGTGGAGGGTTTGTATCTCGTTCTCTGATGTTTTCCTCTGTTATGCTCTATTCTTTTTCTATTCCATTCTCCTCTCTTTATATATATATATATATATATATATATATATATATATATATATACATTGAACTCTAACACCACAAACCACAGGAGCCATAACCACAACCATCGCAGACGACACCAAACTCAAGGCGTACCTCTCGCCGCTGACCCAGCTCACCCAGGAACGGCTCCCCACACACGCCGGGGATATCCCCTTGATCCTCCTCGACACTACCATCATACAAACCCTCCCCCGCCATGGCATCTCCGGCTCCTACCATACGTTCTGCGAAGCACTGCGGGCCTGCGCCGGCCACAATACCCAGGGCAGTCGATTTATCGTCGAGGCCTGCGCCTTGATCCCCGGCTACGGCGAATCGGAGGTCAGTAACGACTACTACCACACCAAAGTGCTGCGGTCCTTCTTTGTGCGGCGTGAGTGTCACCAGCCTACCCCACTTGCCCTTTCCTAAGCCTCGGGGATGGATCTGTGGTATATCACCGCTGACACACATGAGCATGATTATAACTCTGCAGCCGCCCTTGTGCTGGAAAATAATGACATCTCCGTCTACGGCCTCGAGCTCGTTGACTCCACCGCGCCCCTCGGGCATGTTAAGCTGTACAACAAGGACCGCCCCTCCGGCATCCGTCTGTTCCCTCAGCACTCTCCCCTTCCCCCCGCTCCAGAACGCTAATGTCACTGCTCCGGCTCAGGTATGCTCGACTTTGGCGCGAACGAGTACGAAACAGACATCACCGAGCTCACCCCCGACCAACTCACGGAATTGCACGAGTACCAACACGGGAAGGACGTCGAGGAGGTTCGGCAGGTGCTCACCGGCGCATTCAACCAAGTGCGCGCGTGGGTGTCCCCGCTGGCCGGTATGATCCCCGTCTTCTTTGTCGACACGCTGACGCCGCGGGAGACGGCGCAGCAGGCGCGGTACGACACCGCGGTCAGATTCGCCGAGGAGTATGCACGAAACTGGAAGTACAGCGGCCATCCCGTGTTGCCCGTGCGGTGGGAGTTCATTGTGGTGCCGCCGCTGGTGTACACGGGCGAGGCGGACCCCGAAAGGAATGTTGAAGATGACAATCGCGAGCTCATCACAAGGTATTATGATAGATGTGAGTTGTTCCCTCTTGCACCCCCCGCCAACGCCCGTCTGGCCGCTGACGGCCCCCTCCCCGCCGGTCATAGACGCCGTGGTGGTGGCCGACATGACAGCGATAGTCTACAACTGGCAGACCTGGGCCGTCGGCGACCGCGCCCTCCCGTCCCTCGCCGCCATCACCAAGTGGACAACCCCGACGCCCACCCCCGCCAATATCTCCACCATCCTCTCCCGCGCTCGCGACCTCCTCCCCACAACCCACGCCGCCCCCATCCCCGTCTTCATCTGGACCCGTCCCGGCGTCAACGCGCCCACCATGGACGATATCAGCGATATCCGCGCCGTTATCGACTCCCCCCCCGCCCCTGGCGGTGCCACCACCTTCATCCTCGCAGAGTATGCCCCCGTGAGCGACCATGACTTGTGGTTCGCTGCCGCTGTAGCCCACGAGTATGAGCTCACTAGGGCCGGAACCGCCGCCGCTACCCGCACACCAGTGGTCAGCGTGCCCAGACACGCGTGGTACTATTCCCGTGAGGAGGCGGCGTACATGGGTGGGCTTATGTATAGGGTCATGTGCGTGGGGCAACAGGCGGTGGAGGTGTTTGTGCAGCGGTGGCCGGCGGTGGCTGCGCCCGAGAACCTGGGCGGGCGGGCAGTGGAGCTGGTGGACGTGTTGGTGCCGGAGGGGCGGGGCGGGGGAAAGGCGGAGGGTGCGATGGTGGGGGCTGCGTTGTTTGGGGGTGCGGCGGAGCTGCTTGGTACGCGGAAAGTGAAATGTCATGCTGCCAGCGTGTATGCTGTGGATGGAGATATGGGGGGTGAGGGCTTGGAGCGCGCGGTGGGGAGACAGGCATTCGGGGAGGCGGTGGGGGCGCTGCGGGTGTTGAGTGAGGGGTTTGAGGTGATGGTGGGAGGGGAGGTGCTGGATCTCGGGGTGGATAAGTGGACAATGGGGAGGATGGCGTTGTGGGCGACAGGGACGGGCCGGCTGGGGGAGAAGGTGTGGTAGTCATTTCTGAGCTTTTGGGCTTGTGGCTTCTTGGACGCTTTGTTTAAATGTAACGAGATGCGCATCATTAATGAAACAATTTCTATATGTATATGGCGGAGGGTAGTGATATGGGAGGAGAGCGTAAGAGGTGGTGGAGGGACATTGCGGAATGCCAGATGCGAGTAGGATATGTGCAAGTGGGGAGCGCGCGGGCTTGAATACAATTGGTCCCACCTGACGCCATTGATTAGCTCTCATGCTACTCCGAGTGCTTTAAGCACCCGAAGCCATTGAAGCCGTGAGCTGAGAGATTGTTGTGGAAAAGGTGCAGCGAACGTGCTGGGTAATAGTAGAATGATGGAGAGAAAGGCAAGGTGCGGACAAAGGAGCAAATGTTGGCAAAAGATGCAGGTCCATGTGATGCCGTGAGCTCTCATATAAAAGACTGAGTACCTCGCGCATTCGTAAGAGTGAGATGGTCGATACAAGAAACTTACCTTCACCTTACAATCCCAATTCTAATAATGTTGAGTAAAGGTACAACCACCAAAGGTTGGACCAGGGATTCCAACGGTTGAAACCGGTTGTGACATCAGACAAAACCGTATCAACCGCTAAATCAACGGGCTCAAACTGTACCAACTGTACCAACTGTTCATCTTGAATGTTTGAACCAGTTCAACTGCTGAAACCGCGGTTTCATTCCTTGGCATACTCACCATGATAAGAGTCCTAAAAATAGCTATTTATGCTCTCGGACTGGCGTTCCAGCTTTGGAACGGACGTGTTCGAGCTCAGGAACCGGGGTGTTTGAACTCATAAACATGAGCTATATAAACTGTTTAAACCATCGGTATAACCGATTTTGCAGTTTCCTAAACCATTCAAACCAACTACTCGGGGCGAGAAAAACTGCACCAAGTGTTCACCTAAACGGTTCAGTTGGACCGGTAAACCACTGAAAACTCTGGGTTGGACCACCGTGCTAGTAGACCCTTCCCTTGAAGATTTGAATCGAGAGCTCGGGTTCTGGCAAACATCATGTTGTTGTGATTCGGGGGACAACCTTTGAGTTCCTGACAAGGGGAAGTATCGTTCAGGGCCGCTCATCATCCCAGGATTTTTGATGAACGTGTCCGGGCAGAAACGGACAGGACCAGTCCAGTTACAGAGAACCCTGGACTAGACCGTTCAGCCCAAGTAGCTCTAGACCAGGCTAGATTAGTAGTAAATGGACAGGCAGTTCAGGTTGATCACTTGACACTTGAGCCGTTCAATTTACGATGGGATATTGCTATTAGAATATTAAGTACAGAAATAGTAGCATGATCTATCCCATGACTTGACACACTGTGTTACTTGTAATTCAAGCGCCCGATCCACAAAGTTCCTCTTTTATCAAATTACACATCTCAACACCTCACCCCGCTCATCAGAAGATTTAAATTCTGTTCAACAGCAAACCACAACGAATGCAAGGTGGTCAGGTCCACGGGAGATATTATCTTGGGTCGCCGCTCGCAACACTATAGAGATATAAAGAAATACCCAAGTCCCTATATATTCGTACAATGTCGTTTGGTATCTCTACTCATGCATAACGTTTGCTACGGCGTTATACCCAGAGCTTGATTGACCGCAACCATAAAAGACTGGACTGATAATGTCACGTATTTGGTTATTTTTAAAGTAAAAATATGGGAACAAAGGTTTCAATTACCCGGGCTCGAGCTGTTACAGGAAACAGGGAACACGGTACTAAGTCAAGGAATAGTGAGAGAGGGGAATGAGAGGGGCAGTGAAAAACATGGAAAGCCTAGTAGGAAACGACTGGAGGAAAATAGAAAACTGGAAAGGTCTGTACAAAAAAGGGAAATAATTGGAATGGGAAGCAAGAGAAGAGATTGAAGTCAAAGTCAGGAAATATGACGAGATGGAGAAAAGAAGACAAGAAGAGAGAAGGGAAGAGAAAGATGAAATAATAATATACAGGGATGGTAGCAAGAAAGAGGAGGGAACGGCAATGGTACTCAGCAGAGTGGCAAACAATGAGATGGTGATATAGGGTTTAGAATACAGATTGGGAAGGAGGACGGAGATAATGGACACCAAAATAGTGGGTATCAAGAAGCTGATGTAACCGGGCCGCTATAAGGCCGTTACAAAAGTACCTGTTCTACTAGTTAAGCTAAAAGACTGGAGGGTAACCGCAGCTTGTTCTTCATCGACGGGTGAAAACAAGGGCAGGTGAGCCCCTAGCTCTATTGGTATGGAAGCTAGGGATTTTCACAAGTAAGAAATCTTACAAGTCAAACTATGCCACAGGACTAAAGTACTAGAACAGAAGGACAAGGATGCCAAATAGGGAGGGTAACTCCAAACCTATAGTTACACAACCATGACAGTCGATCTTGCAGTCGCAAACCGATGCCCAAAGAATATGCTTTAGTATGACGGAAGTGCTCCTGTCGGTGTTCCACCACACATGGAGAGTTCTTGTAACAGGGTCGCTATAAGGCTGTTCAAAAAATACATGTTCTATCAGTTAAGCTAAAAGACCCTAGGGTAACCGCAGCTTCTTCTTCATGGATGAGTGAAGGCAAGGGCTGAAGTTTGGTATGTGGAAGAAATGACACGAGTGCGAATTGAACACGTGACTTTGTGGTAGGTAGAGTTGTGAAAACAAGAAAATATACTATTGTGCCGCTGGAGTTCCAACGACAATGTGGGAATCCAGTTGGTCTATATATACAGATATTCTAATACCACGTGATCTCCTGATTACATAATCCCTGGCACTAAGCCTTGTCTGAAACCCTTGTTCCTTCTATGAGTCATCCCTTAACCGATATCGCAATGCCTAATTTCTACACTTCCCCTCACTTGCCACATCGTATCATCTCTGACAGTTTCTGGTGTGCTGGTTTCGGTAGACCTTTCGTCATTATGTCTGCAACATTGTCCTCGGTTGGGACATAGAGGAGTTCGAAGGTTCCGGCCTCGAGTTGTTCACGTGTGTAGTGGTAGTGAACGCCGATGCTTGGATCGGTCGGATGCGTGGTTCCGGCTGAGTCGATTGAACCTCAGATTGTCGGCGCAGATAAGTACTTGGTATTTCATTGGAGTTCAGATAGCGCGTATTAATCCATACCAGTTGTCGAGCGAGGGACAGGGCCATGTATTCGGCTTCTGTTGTTGAGACTGCTACTGATTTCTGCTTCCGGCTTCTCCAGCTGATTGCTGATTTCCCTAGTCTGAACACGTATCCGGAGAACGATTTTCTGTCATCTAGGTCTGAAGCGTAGGAACTGTCTGAGAAACCATCGAGTGTTCTGGTATTCCCGGTAGGGTAGAACAGGTTCCAGTCTTTGGTTCCATTGATGTACCGTGGGGTTCGCTTGGCTGCTCGTAGGTGGTCCTCAGTTGGGCAAGAGGAGTACTGAGATAGTGCTGTAACGGTATGGGTGATGTCTGGTCTTGTTGCTATGCTTGCGTACATGAGGGATCCTATTATGGACTGGTACTCAGTGGGGTTCTCGATCCGGTCTTCTGGTTCTCCTTTGTATAGGTTGAGGTTCGGCTCGAGTGGTGTCCCGACTGGTTTGCAGTTACTCATTCCAAATTTGCCTAGGATTTTGTTGATGTATACATGTTGTGATAGTGATATACCGTTCTTTGTTACTGTTATTTCTATTCCCAGTATGAATTTCGCATTACCGAGATCTGTACATTCGAAATCTGCCTTGAGTAGTTGTCTGATTTCGTTTCTGAATGGGATGTTGGGTCCGAATATCATGATGTCGTCAACATACACCGATATGTAGAATTGGTGTTTCTTATGTATGAAGACACATGGGTCGGTTGCGACAAATCCTTTCCGTTGAAGGGAGTCTGCTAGGCAAGCGTACCATTCACGGGGTCATTGTTTTAGTCCGTATATGCATTTCCGAAGTTTACAAACCTTGTTGGCTTGCCTGTAATCTTCAGGCAGTTCCATGTAGATTTCCTCTTTGAGTATACTGTATAGGAAGGCTGACTTGACGTCCATTTATTGTGGAGTCCAACCGTTGTGTGCAGCCAGTGCTAGTAGGAGTTGTAGGGAATCGTATCGGGCAACGGGGGCGAAGGTCTCATCGTAGTCTTGATACTGTACTTGGGTGATGCCTTTGGCGACGTACCTAGCTTTGTACCTTTCGATTGTTCCGTCCGAGTTGTGTTTTACCTTGAATACCCATTTTCCTTTGACTACTGCTCGGTTGGTTGGTCGGTCGACAATGTCCCAAGTGTGGGCTCTGTCGAGCGCGTCTTTCTCAGTCTGTATTGCCTTTTTCCATAGGTTTTGATCATCGCTTTGCATGGCTTGATTGAAGGTGGAAGGTTCTGTAACGAGGTGTATATGATAGTTAGGGGGAAGTTTGGATACGTCTTCGTATTCTTTATCCAACACATCCCTTATTCGCCTATGGTCTGCCTTGAATTGGTCGATCATCAGTTGTTCAGTGGCTTTGTCTCCTGGGCCATATTCTTTTACTGATTCGATATAATCCGTAAGGAATTTTTGTTGTTCGGCTATTTTCTCGTTATATTCATTCATTCTTGTTTCCATTTCAATCTTCTTGTCCACTTGTTGGCGTATGCGATCTGATCTTCTTGGGGGTTCTGGACGAGGAGCCTTAGGCGTAGTCGTAGCAGGCTGTTTTATTTTGAATGGTATACCGGATATTGTGGTGGTCGTCCATCCAATTCTTTTTGGTGTTGCCTGTTGTCCTATAGGTATGGCAGGTTGCTTTCCCTTGTTTGGAGTGATCGGTAACGGCTGTCTGCTCTGTTCCGGTGATTCCGGGAATGATCCTGATATTTCCTGATTAGCTCCTTCCTTGTTATATCTCATGAGGTGATGTCCAGGAGTGGGCGTCGTAAGCCCGGCCCCCAGTCTACTTGCGTCTTCTGTAAGGTCTTCTTCGGTTGCAATTGACTCAGATTTTGGGTCAGACCTATCTTCTGACTCGTATTCGTCGTCTGATGGTGCAATTGTCGCTTCTGGTTTCTGGATAGGGGTGTATTCGAGTTCCACTGAGACTTCCCCTGATTCAGGAGGGGGGAATGTGACGTCCCGACTTACTACTAACCTATTTTGTGATCCGATCCAGGTGCGATAGTGTTTGGTACTGTCTGTGTATCCGACAATGATTCCTTCATACGCGGGGTGCTAGTTTGCTTCCTGCTGGCCTAGAGTTTGCTGGGACGCGACATAAGACTTTTTTCCGAATGGTTGTAGGTGTTGGATACTAGGCTTTGAACCTTTAGGGCTTCAGAGGGGTCTTTCCCTTGAGCGCATTTATGAGGTAGCCTGTTTTTGAGGTAGACAGCTGTTGAGTATGCTTCTCCCCATAGCGATTTAGGATGGTCCATGATCATGCACCTGACCATTGTTGTTCCTGGCCCTATTGAATCGCTTTCCATCTGCTTTGATTCCGGAGTGTATGGTGGAGTTGGTTCATGGACTATTCCTTGTGAATTGAAGTAATCCATTATATCTTTGTTGATGTATTCACCGCCGCCATCTATTCTGAATCGCAGTATTGTTGTATCAAACTGTTTCTCGATCCTAGTAACATAGTCTTTTATGGCTTTCTTCGCATCGTCTTTGTGTTTCAGGAAGTATATTCAGGCATAGGGTAATCGCCGATGAACGACATGTAGTACTGAGACTTCCCTGCGATTGTATTCCTAATTTTCCAGAGAGGTCTGAATGGATTAATTCGAATGGTCGCTGGGATCTCATACCTATTGGCAGGTTTCTTGTGTGTACTTTTGACAGAAAGACACTAACTGCAGGTAGCTTTCTGGTTTGGGAGGTAGACGCTTGATGTCTTCATACAAGTTTTCTAGCGTCCGCAGGGTGGCTCAAATATGGTGCCATTCGTCAGAAGAGGTCAAACGAACTGTATTGCTAACTACTTGTACATTCCAAAGTCCCCTTTCCAATTTTGCCCAGATTATTCCCTTCTTCTCTTTCGTGACCAATTTGTTTCCTCCTCCTGACTCAGTTCTAAATCCCTTTTTGTCGAGCACGGTTTCGGAGACCAATCCTACATTTCCCAAAGTTGGGACCAGCAACACGTCGGCGAGGATAACGGAGGATCTATCTCCATTGTGAAGATAGCATTCGAAACTAGCGCTTCCCATTCCGGTGACAGCATGGTTGGTGCCATCAGCTGTTCGGACATTGCCGGTGTGTGGTCGGATGTTGATAAGTTGGTCTTTGAAGGGTGTGACATGAGAGGTAGCTCCAGAATCAAGGATCTAGGTAAGGGACAAGGAAGGTGAGGTATCGGTGCGTACCATGCAAATTGTGGTGGATGAGTCATGTACTACAACCGATGCCGAATTATCCCTGCCAGGTCTTCTCCTGTTTTCTTTCCTTTGTATGTTCTGTTCTTTGAGCTTTCTGCACTCCGTGTACTCGTGGCCCTGGTGCGGTTGGTTCCGTTTCTTGCACCAGGTGCATTCCTTGCCGTTCGGTGAGGGGGCACTCCTGGTATGGAGTACCCTGTTGTTGCCGGTGAGAGGGTTTTCCTCTTGTAGGTTCTGTAACCGTTGGCGAACATCTTCGTATGTGAAATCCCGTTTAGTCTGGATGTTGTCGACGACGTTGCTCATTGATTTCGGTAGGGAGGCAAGTAGGAATGCTGCCATCGCTTCGTTGGATTTGGTGAGGGGTTGGAGTGCCTGAGCGAGCTTATGGTCGGCGCTCTGGCATCTGGACTTGAGAGTGTTCCAGTTCGTGTTGAAGGTTTCGAGATGCTCGGTTAGGTTACCGTTGTCTTGCATCTTCGTGTCTAGAACACGGCTGAGAAGGGTAATCGTCGTGTTTGGTGATACGCGATCGTAGAGGTCTTGGAGCGCTTTCATGGATCGGTTGATGGAGTCGTTAGGTTACGCTGAGTTGGATTAGTCAGGAGGTTTCCATCACGTTCTATGGGTTTCTGTTCGGTTGCGCGGTGTGAGTCACTTTGGATTAGTCATCGTAGGATTTCCTTGGGTATATTAGAGGGCTCTCCCTCGCTTCGTTCCTGTTTTCCTTTCTCTTCTTCTTTCCTTACGCAACGTCTTCTGTATTCTCTCTACCATAACACTTGTCCGCACCTGGCATACCATACCAAGTCGGACCACTTCAATATATACGCTGTTACTTCTCTTCTTCACGAAGACCTTTGTACCTCGCTTGACCTCGCTTGACTAATTCGACAGCTTCTACTGTCGCACCTCGTACCCTGTGGAATACTTGCTATCGCCGCCCCTTGAGATTACGTTGCGTCATCATCCGCACCAGACGAATGTTTACCGCCGACCCACCTCCGTGGGTTCCTCCCAATAATGTGGAGGAATTCAAGCAACACCGAACAAGACCCGCCTCTTTCGCCCACTCGCCGAAAACTCCTACCAGACGCTTCAAACGAAGTTTCGCTAACAACTCGCCGCTAACGGTCATCGATAACCTGGAAGAGCAAATAAATCGCTCAACCTGACCTCAACGCGTTCGCGCCACCGCCGCCGCCGCTTCCCGCTTCCTCGCCGCCGCCCACAGTCTAACGCCGCTTCGCTTTCAGGTCCGAAAAGTTCTTGACCCTGAGAAATTCGATGGTACCCAAAGCTCCTGGCGTTTATTACCCAACTCCGGATGAAACTCGAGGTCAACGACGACAGGTTCAGAACGGCAGCAAAGGTCATCTATGCTGTTAGCGAATGGAAGGAAGGCCCTAGACCAGGTCCGTTCTCTTGTTAACGCCAATCCCGCCGCACTTTCTCTCCTCCGCCGCTTGCCGCCCACTTGGCATCGCTCGAGACCCGATCCACGAGGCACCGCCCGCCGCCAACTCGCCGCTTTCAGGCAAGGCAAAGGAGACTTTACACGCATTACTCCCAATTCCTCCGCATGGCCTACCTCGACTACAATGAGGAGCGAAAATCGATGCTCTGGCTGAAGGACTTTCCGAGACCTCAAGGATGCAATGAAATACAGGACGGACAGGCCCAACACCGTGGAAGTTCACGCGACCACCCTCATGACCATCGATAACCAGATCCGGCCGAAAAGGCTGAACAAAAGCGCCATCCGTAATACGACGCCAATTTACCGCCCCCCGCTGCACACACCTATCCCACACCGCTGGAGGCCTCGCCCCATGGACCTCTCCGCCTTCAGACCCGCTTTCTGCTTCCACGCCCCGCTGCCCAACAACGCTACACCTTTGTCAACGGCCAACGGAAAACCTCCGCCGCTGAGAAGCAATGGAGGCGGGACAATAACCTCTGCATGTACTGCACCAACTCCGGACACGTCTTTGCCAACTGCCCCTCTGACAAGCGCCTCAGAGTAATCAACCGGCTATGCGCGCCTCCTCGCACCTGTTCACCACCGATGACCCCCGCCTCCGCCGATCGCTAGCTCCGCCTCCAGTCGGGTTTTCAATAGTCCTGGTTGATCAATGGCCCCTGCCCGACCACCTAATGTTTTTCCTTTGTTCATGCTTCTCTATCTCTGGCTTCTCGGTATCGTCTGTGGAGGATAAGTTGGATGGCGATCATTTTGTTGCTTCTTGTAAAATTGTAAACAATAAAATTTCCATTCAAACCTATGCCTTGATTGATACTGGTTGTTCGGTTCAGATTCATTGATGAAACATTCGCCATAACAACTTCCTCTCCTTCCACTCAAATCACCCCAAGATCCTAGAAGTCATCGACGTCGACCCATATCTTCTGGCCAGATCACTCACCCATGTTATTTGCCAACGTCCATCGACGCTCACCACGAACGGTCCCCTTCGTCACCAAACTCGCTCCTACCCTCTTGTACTAGGAATTCCTGGCCCACCTGCACGACGCCACACTACGGTTTAAGGATAATAGATACAGTTCAATTCCGAGTACTGCAAGAACAAGTGCAACTCCTCCCGGAAGCCGCCCCTGTCAAGGAGTCACACCGCCACCCCGCTCAAGATTGTCACCTCCGCCGCCTCTGCCGCTCGAAGGAGAAACTTCAGATCCTTAAGACAACCATAAGAGATCGACCAGGCTATCAATAAGGCCCCGGCGACGACTGGCAGCCAAAGTACCGCCACGATACAAAAGGTTCTACTGCATGATGGACGACGAAGACCTCGCTAACGGAATGCCACCACGCCGACCATTATACGACCATAAAGATACCGCCAAGGAAGGCAAAGAACCACCATTCGGACCACTCTATGGCATGTCCCGCGACGAACTGATCGTTCTGAGGAAATACATACAGGATAACTTGGAGAAAGGCTTCATACGAGCTAGCTCTTCTCCCGCTGGTGCCCCTGTCCTATTCGTGAAGAAAGCCGACGGAACCCTCCGTCTCTGTGTTGACTACCGCGGCCTCAATGAGCTAACGATAAAGAATCGATACCCCTTACCACTCATCCGGGAAACACTCGACCGACTATCCAAAGCACAATGGTACACCAAGTTGGATCTCCGCCAGGGGTACAATCAAATTCGAATGGTCAAGGAGAAGAATGGAAGACAGCTTTCCGCACCCGACACGGTCACTTTCAATACACGGTAATGCCCTTCGCCTCACCAACGCCGCCACCTTCCAACACTTCGGCGCGATATTCTCGACATATTCTGCACAGCCTACCTCGACGATATCCTGATTTACAGCGACACACTCGAAGAACACCAAGCCCACGTCGAAAAAGTCCTCGAAGCCCTAAAGGCAAACGGAGTACTGCTGAAACCGGAGAAATGCGAGTTCCACACGCAAAGCACCACCTACCTCGGCCTCATCATCGAACCCAACGGCATTCGAATGGACCCCAAGAAAGTAGATACAGTGCAAAACTGGACGGTTCCCAAGACGGTTAAGGACGTACAAGCATTCCTTAGGTTTGCCAACTTCTATCGCCGGTTTATATACGGGTTCTCCAAGCTTGCTGCACCGCTGAGCGGACTGACGAAGAAGGATAAAACATGGGCATGGACAAGCGAAGCTCAAGCCGCATTCAATGCGCTCAAGGAAGCATTCACTACCGCCCATTCTCGCCAAGACTTCGACCCGAGAAGGAAATCATTGTGGAAACTGACGCTCAGACTATTCACCGCATACTCTCCCAATACGACGATACCCACACCCTTCGACCTGTCGCTTATTTTTCCAAGAAACACTCTGCTGAGCCAGTAACTACGAGATCTACGATAAGGAACTGTTGGCAATAATCCGGAAGATTCAAGAATGGCGCCGAACTCGAGGGCGAAGCACACCCAATCGCTGTCATATCGACCACAAGAACCTCGAAGATTTTATGAGTACAAAACAACTTAACCGAAGAAGCGCCAATAATACCTTTCACGATTCAACTTCGCTATCAACATCGACCAGGAAGCAAGGCGGAAGCGCGACTTACAAGCGAGATCAGGAGATCTCCTGAGAGGGGGATGAAAGACACTCGCACCAGAGCCAAGTCGTTTTGAAGAAGGAAAATGTGGAAACTAAGCTAAGTTTGTTGGCGGGCTCTTTATCAAACGAACCCGCTGAAAAGAACGCCTCACTGGATACACTATTTAATGAAGGATATAGAGCTGACCCATTCCCGGAAAAGATATTGGAAATGCGAAACAAAGGCAAACGACAATCGGCGAAATCTCACTGGCCGAATGCATCGAGAACGGCGACGACTGCTTTTACCGAGAACCTATACGCCCCTGACTACGACCCTGAAACTCCAAATCCTCAAGCTTTACCACGACGCCCCTTCTGCTGGACACCCCGGACGCGAAAAGACCTTCGAACTCATCAGCAGGGACTACTACTGGCCTCGTATGCGGAACTACATTGGCCGCTATGTCCGGAACTGCCACACCTGTCGGCGAAGTAAACCAAGCACCCACGGAAAACTCGGTGTACTCCGGCCCCTACCAATACCTGAACAACCCTGGCAGGAAGTGTCAATGGATTTCGTTACTGGACTACCGGAGAGTGAGGGTTATGATGCAATCATGGTAATCGTGGACCGACTAACAAAGATGCGGCACCTCCTACCCTGCAATACAACCGTTAACGCCGAAGACGTCGCTCAACTATACCTGCGAAACGTCTGGAAACTCCATGGTCTCCCTACACATATCACCTCGGACCGTGGCACACAGTTCACTGCCAAGTTCTGGAAGGAGTTGTGTAAACATCTCGGTATCGAAGCAAGAATGTCCACCGCCTTCCACCCGGAAACCGACGGCCAAACCGAAAGGCTCAACGCTGTAATGGAGCAATATCTACGAGGCTACGTGTCCTATCAACAGGATGATTGGGTCAAATGGCTCCCTATGGCCGAATTCTCTGCTAACAACCAGGTCTCTGCCTCCACAAAAGCCACACCCTTCTTCGCAAACTTCGGCTTCCACCCCCGGTTCACAGTGACACTCAAACCTTCCGACAAGACGCCACCCAGCCTCGATGCCAAAGACTTCGCCGGAAGGATGATGGAACTCCATGAATACCTACGCACCAACATCCGAACGGCACAAGACCAGCAAGAGCAAGCCACCAACGCAAAGCGAACCCCCGCGCTCTAATACAACGCCGGGCGACATGGTCTCAGATTAGCCAAAACATCCGCAATTCAAGAATTCGAGGAAGCTCGACTGGAAGAAGCTCGGACCGTTCCCCATCAAAGCAGTGGTCTCCCCTTACGCCTACCGAGTCGACCTTCCCCGAAGCATGAAGATACACCCTGTCTTCCATGTGTCGCTATTAGACCCCGCCGCACAGGACCCCGTACCAGGTCAAGTCCAACCGCCCCCGCCACCTATCATCGTCGAACAAGAGGAGGAATATGAGGTAGAAGAGATTCTAGACTCAAGGACAACCAGGAACAATGGCTCGCAATTGGCTAAGTGGACAGGGTACACCAACCCTACCTGAACCCGCCAAGATACCATAACGACACCGCCGCAGTCCGACATCTTCCATGCACAATAAACCGGGAAATAATCGAAACGGGTTAGGCTCAGTTTCGCAGGAGCTCGCTTGAAGGGGGGGCTACTTTCATGGATCGGTTGATGGAGTCAGGTTACGCTTGAGTTGGATTAGTCGTGAGGTTTCCATCACGCTCTATGGGTTTCTGTTCGGTTGCGGTGTGAGTCACTTTGGATTAGTCACAGAGGATTTCGATATTAGAGGCTCTCCTCGCTTCGCTCCTGTTTTCCTTCTCTTCTTCTTTCCTTACGCAACGCCTTCTGTATTCTCTCACCATAACACTTGTCCGCACCTAAGATACCATACCAAGTCGGACCACTTCAATATATACGCTGTTACTTTCTTCACGAAGACCTTTGTACCGCTGACCTCGCTGACTAATTCGACAGCTTTCTACTCGTCGCACTGACTTCTGTGGAATACTTGCTATCGCCGCCTTTGAGATTACAAGGCCATCATCCGCGACCGTGAATGTTTCATCACGACCCACTCCGTGGGTTCCTCCCAATAATGTGGAGGAATTCAAGCAACACCAACAAGACCGCCGCCTCTTTTCGCCCACTCAAACTCCTACCAGATCGCTTCAATAAACGAAGTTTCGCCAACAACTCGCCGCTTAACGGTTATCGATAACCTGGAAGAGCAAATAAATCGGCTCAACCTGACCTCAACGCGTTCGCGCCACCGCCGCCGCTTCGCCGCCCCGCCTTCGCCGCCGCCACAGTCTAACGCCGCTTCGCTTTCAGGTCCGAAAAGTTCCCGGACCCTGAGAAATTCGATGGTACCGCCCAAGCTCCCTGGGTTTATTACCCAACTCCGGATGAAACTCGAGGTCAACGACGACAGGTTCAGAACGAAGAAAGGTCATCTATGCTGTTAGCCGAATGGAAGGAAGGGCCCTAGACCAGGTCGCTCTTGTTAACGCTTAATCCCGCCGCACTTTTCTTCCGCTGCCGCTTTGCCGCCCACTTCAAGCATCGCTCGAGACCCGATCCACGGCGCACCGCCGCCAACTCGTCCGCTCAGGCAAGGCAAAGGAGACTTTACACGCATTACTTCCCAATTCCTCCGCATTGTGGCCTACCTCGACTACAATGAGGGAGCGAAAATCGATGCTCTGGCTGAAGGACTTTCCGAGGACCTCAAGGATGCAATGAGCTACAGGACGGACAGGCCCAACACCGTGGAAGCCTACGCGACCACCCTCATGACCATCGATAACCAGATCCGGGCCGAAAGGCTGAACAAAAGGCCATCCGTAATACGATGGGCCAATTTACCGCTCCCCCCGCCGCTGCACACCCATCCCACACCGCTGGAGGCCTCGCCCCCATGGACCTCTCCGCCCTTCAGACCCGCTCTGCTCCACGTCCCGCTGCCGAACAACGCTACACCTTTGTCAATGGCCAACGGAAAACCTCCGCCGCTGAGAAGCAATGGAGGCGGGACAACAATCTCTGCATGTACTGCGCCAACTCCGGACACGTCTTCGCCAACTGCCCCTCTGCCAAGCGCCCCCGTAGCAATCAACCGGCTATGCGGGGCGCCCTCCTCGCACCTGTTCGCACCACCGATGACCCCGCTCCCCCGCCGATCGCTAGCTCCGCCTCCTCCGAGTCGGGTTTTCAATAGTCCCGGGCTTGATCAATGGCCCCTGCCCGGGACCACCTAATGTTTTTCCTTTGTCTGCGTTCTCTATCTCTGGCTTCTCGGTATCGTCTGTGGAGGATAAGTTGGATGGCGATCATTTTGTTGCTTCTTGTAAAATTGTAAACAATAAAATTTCCATTCAAACCTATGCCTTGATTGATACTGGTTGCTCCGGGTTCGCATTCATTGATGAAACATTCGCGCGCCATAACAACTTCCCTCTCCTTCCACTCAAATCACCCCGCATCCTAGAAGTCATCGACGGCCGACCCATATCTTCTGGCCAGATCACTCACCTATGTTACTTGCCAATGTCCATCGATGCCCACCACGAAACGGTCCCCTTCTTCGTCACCAAACTCGGCTCCTACCCTCTTGTACTAGGAATTCCCTGGCTCCAGCTGCACGACGCCACACTACGGTTTAAGGATAATAGCATACAGTTCAATTCCGACTACTGCAAGAACAAGTGCAACTCCTCCCGGGAAGCCGTCCCTGTCAAGGGAGTCACACCGCCACCCCGCTTCCGCATTGTCACCTCCGCCGCCCTCTGCCGCTTCGCCCGAAGGGAGAAACTTCAGATCCTTAGCACAACCATGGAAGAGATCGACCAGGCTATCAATAAGGCCCCGAAGGACGACTGGCGAGCCAAAGTACCGTCACGATACAAAAGGTTCTACTGCATGATGGACGAAGACCTCGCTAACGGAATGCCACCACGCCGACCATATGACCATAAGATACCGCTCAAGGAAGGCAAAGAACCACCATTCGGACCACTCTACCACAAGATGTCCTCATGCGATTTAACCGATCGCTCGAGGAAATACATACAGGATAATTTGGAGAAAGGCTTCATACGCTAGTTTCTTCACGCTGGTGCTCTGTCCTATTCGCGAAGAAAGCCGACGGAACCCTCCGTCTCTGTGTTGACTACCGCGGCCTCAATGAGCTAACGATAAAGAATCGATACCCCTTACCACTCATCCGGGAAACACTCGACCGACTATCCAAAGCACAATGGTACACCGTTGGATCTCCGCCAGGGTACAATCAAATTCGAATGGGTCAAGGAGAAGAATGGAAGACAGCTTTCCGCACCCGATACGGTCACTTTGAATACACGGTAATGCCCTTCGGCCTCACCAACGCGCCGGCCACCTTCCAACACTTCATCAACGACTGCGTCCGCGAATACCTCGACATATTCTGCACAGCCTACCTCGACGATATCCTGATTTACAGCGACACACTCGAAGAACACCAAGCCCACGTCGAAAAAGTCCTCGAAGCCCTAAAGGCAAACGGAGTACTGCTGAAACCGGAGAAATGCGAGTTCCACACGCAGCACCACCTACTCGCCTCATCATCGAACCCAACGGCATTCGAATGGACCCCAAGAACGTAGATACAGTGCAAAAACCTGGACGGTTCCTAAGACGGTTATGACGACAAGCATTCCTTAGGTTTGCCAACTTCTATCGCCGGTTTATATACGGGTTCTCCGTTTGCTGCATCACGAGCGGACTGACGAAGAAGGATAAAACATGGGCATGGACATGTTAAGCTCGCCGCATTCAACGCGCCACAAGATTCACTATTGCCCCCATTCTCGCCAAGACTTCGACCTCGGTAAGGAAATCATTGGAAACTGACGCTTCAGACTACGCTCCGCCGCATACTTCTCCAATACGACGATACCCACACCCTTCGACCTGTCGCCATTTCTCCAAGAAACACTTCGCTGAGCCAGAATTCACGAGATCTACGATAAGCGAACTGTTGGTAATAATCCGAAAGATTCAAGAATGGCGCTCGAACTCGAGGGCGCACACCCAATCGCTGTCATATCGACCACAAGAACCTCGAAAGATTTTATGAAAGTACAAAACAACTTAACCGGGCAAGCGCGTAATACCTTTCACGATTCAACTTCGCTATCAACATCGACCAGGAAGCAAGGCGTAAGCCGGACGACTTACAAGCGAGATCAGGAGATCTCCTGAGAGGGGATGAAAGACACTCGCACCAGAGCCAAGTCGCTTTTGAAGAAGGAAAATGTGGAAACTAAGTTTGTTTGTTACGGCTTCTTTTATCAAACGAACCCGCTGAAAAGAACGCCACCTGATACACTATTTAACGGCGATATAGAGCTGACCCATTCCCGAAAAGATATTGAAATGCGAAACAAAGGCAAACGACAATCGAAGGAAATCTCACTGGCCGAATGCACTGAGAACGGCGACGACTGCTTTACCGGAGAACCTATACGCCCTCGACTACGACCCCTGAAACCCAAATCCTCGTTTTACCACGACGCCCCTTCTGCTGGACACCCCGGACGCGAAAAGACCTTCGAACTCATCAGCAGGGACTACTACTGGCCTCGTATGCGGAACTACATTGGCCGCTATGTCCGGAACTGCCACACCTGTCGGCGAAGTAAACCAAGCACCCACGGAAAACTCGCATCTGCCCCTACCAATACCTGAACAACCCCGCAGGAAGTGCCAATGGATTTCACATTTGACTACCGGAGAGTGAGGGTTATGATGCAATCATGGTAATCGTGGACCGACTAACAAAGATGCGCACCTCCTACCCTGCAATACAACCGTTAACGCCAAGACGCCGCTCAACTATACTCAAAACGCCTGAAACCCATGGTCTCCCTACACATATCACTCGACCGCACACAGTTCACTGCCAAGTTCTGGAAGGAGTTGTGTAAACATCTCGGTATCGAAGCAAGAATGTCCACCGCCTTCCACCCGGAAACCGACGGCCAAACCGAAAGGCTCAACGCTGTAATGGAAAGAATATCTACGAGGCTACGGTCCTACCAACAGGATGATTGGGTCAAATGGCTCTATGGCCGAATTCTCTGCTAACAACCAGGTCTCTGCCTCCACAAAGCCACACCTTCTTCGCAAACTTCGCTTCCAGCTCACAAATGACACTCAAACCTTCCGACAAGACTCCACCCAGCCTCGATGCCAAAGACTTCGCCGAAAAAATGACGGAGCTCCATGAATACCTACGCACGAAAATCCGAACGGCACAAGACCAAAGAAGAAGCCACCAACGCAGTTTAACCCCGCGCCTAATACAACGCCGGCGACATGGTTCAGATCAGCCAAAAACATCCGCACCCGCAACTCGAGGAAGCTCGACCAAGAAGCTTGGACCGTTCCCCATCAAGGCAGTTATCTCCCCATATGCCTATCGAATCGACCTACCCCGGAGCATGAAGATACACCCTGTCTTCCATGTGTCGCTATTGGACTCGCCAGCAGACCCGTGCAGGTCAAGTACAACCGCCCTCCACCTATCATCGCCGAACAAGAGGAGGAATACGAGGTCGAAGAGATCCTGACTCGCGGACAACCAGGAACAATGGCCTGCAATACTTCCAAGTGGACAGACACCAACCCTACCCGAACCCGCCGCATACCATAACGACACCGCCGCAGTCGACATCTTCCATGCACAATACCCTGGGAAACCGGGGCCAATCGAAACGAAGGTTAGGGCTCAGGCTCGCAGGAGCTCGCGCTTGAAGGGGGGGGCTACTTTCATGGATCGGTTGATGGAGTCGTTAGGTTACGCTGAGTTGGATTAGTCAGGAGGTTTCCATCACGTTCTATGGGTTTCTGTTCGGTTGCGCGGTGTGAGTCACTTTGGATTAGTCAGAGGATTTTAGATATTAGAGGCTCTCGCCGCTCCTGTTTTTCCTTTCTTCTTCTTTCCTTACGCAACGTCTTCTGTATTCTCTCTACCATAACACTTGCCCGCACCTGGCATACCATACCAAGTCGGACCACTTCAATATATACGCTGTTACTTCTCTTCTTCACGAAGACCTTTGTACCTCGCTTGACCTCGCTTGACTAATTCGACAGCTTCTACTGTCGCACCTCGTACCCTGCGGAATACTTGCTATCGCCGCCCCTTGAGAAGCGCCTTCCAAGCGTGGTATGCGCTTTCGGCGGAGACGACTGTCGGTTGTATATCTTCTGCTACGGCTCCGATGAGAAGGCTGTGACTTTGTTTTTGGGCCTTCCGTATTTCGGTCGTTGAGAGGTCGGTGTCATTCTCGGTAGGGGATTCGATGTTCAACACTTCCCACCAGCCTGCAGCATCGAAGGTGATCATCCAGGCACCCGCGCAAGTTTGATAGTTGGATTGTCCCTTGAGTTTAGGGAGTCCATCAAACTTGATGCGCATGTTACTGGAACCAGTGCTGTCCGAAGTTTTACCTTCCACTGATTTGGATGTCTCTCCTTGTTTTGATGCTACGGTAGTCATGATGGTTGTTTGAAGTGTGTTGAGTTAAACGAGGTGGCGATGGTGTTGTACGGATTTTATTTGGCAAAACTCGGGCTCATAACCTGAAGTTTGGTATGTGGAAGAAATGACACGAGTGCGAATTGAACACGTGACCTTGTGGTAGGTAGAGTTGTGAAAACAAGAAAATATACTATTGTGCCGCTGGAGTTCCAACGATAATGTGGGAATCCAGTTGGTCTATATATACAGATATTCTAATACCACGTGATCTCCTGATTACATAATCCCTGGCACTAAGCCTTGTCTGAAACCCTTGTTCCTTCTATGACTCATCCCTTAACCGATGTCGCAATGCCTAATTTCTACAAGGGCAGGTGAGACCCTACCTCTATTCGCATGGAAGGTAGGGACTTTAGCGAGTAAGGAATCTTACAAGTCAAAACTAAGCAACTGAATAAGAAGTAGAACAGATCGACAAGGACGGCAAATAGGAAGTGTGACTCCGAACCTGTAGTTACACTACTTTGGCAGTCAACTCTACAGGCAAGCTGGGGCCTGGAGGATATGCTCTAGCATGACGGAAGTAATCCGGTTGGTATTTCGATCCGTTTGAGGGGCTTTTGCGGAGTTGTGGAAACGCTGCAAAAAAAATACGTTTTGGACTCCAAAAATAACCCCCGGAGCGTCAAACCGCCGGAACGGTTTCTATTTGACCCCAGTGCACCTTTGGAGAGTGAGAGGGAGACCCAAGCTACTAAAGCAAAACTTCGCTTCATAAAGACCCAAATCAATTGAATAAGCAATTGCTGTCTGGTCGGCTGCTTCCGCTAGTTCTTCAGATCCCGACCAGCTCTTGTTAGAGATTGCGTGATTTGACTCAGATAGCAGATACGCCGAGGTGTGGTAGCAACACCCCTTACTCCGCCCTGTAGGAAATAGTCACTGTGCCCCCGACTATTGACAGGCAGATTGCCCGTCAGAACAAAGAACCTGAATAAGGGTACCGGATTTCTATAAAAAACCCGGTGCAGCCTCAAGTTGGGCTCTCATCATCAGCCCATCTTTACTAAGGAGAAGACGCTTCAAAGTTATTGCGTTCTTAGACTTGAAAGCGATCGAACAAGAAACAAACTCTACTCTACTTCCGAACGAGTCCTTTCATAACTCGTTCGTTCGTATTTTTTTATCCTTCCGCCTGATCAAAGTCACGGTCGTGCCCCATTATAGCACCCCCATTACAGTTCTTGCGAAGTTGCGGAAACACTGCAAAAAAAAGTACATTTTCCACCGCTAAATTAACCCCCGGAGCGTCGAACTGCCAGAACCCTCCTGTTTGAGCCCGGTTTATCTTTGGGGAGTGAGAGTGCGGCCCAATTTATAAAGCAAAATTTAGCTTTATAAATACCCAAATCAATTCTAAACCATCTGAATAAACAATTGCTGTCTGGTCGGCTGTTTCTACTAGTGCTTAGAAACCCGACCAGGTTTTGGCAAAGAGTGCATGATTTGACTCGTATAAGAGTTACTCAGAAGTATGGTAGCAACGCCTCTCACTCCGCCCCATAGGTAATAGATGCTATGCCGCTGACTATTGACATGCAGATTGCCCGTCAGAACAAAGAAGCTGAAATAGGACCTCGGATTTCTATAAAGAACTCTGCGTCGCCCCAGGTTGGCCTCTCATTATCAGCGGATCTTTACTAGCGAGAAGACCCCTTAAAGTTATTGCGTTTCTAGACTTGAAAGTGATCAAAACAAACAGACTCTGTCCTTCTTCTGAACGAGTCCTTTCATTACTCGTTTGTTTCTTTTTTATCTTTCTGCCTGATCGAAGTCACGGTCGTGCTCAATTATAGTACGTTACAGCTAATTGAAATTGGAATGAAGAAGACAATTAGAGAGAGGATGTAAAAAGTGACGGTGAGATATGGTCATGAGGAGACGATTCTAAAAGTCAAGTATAGGCGACCACGTCTTACAAGATGGTGTCATATAAGATCAGATGGCTATAAAGTGGAACTATAGAAGAGAGACTATGAAACCAAGGAAAACAAACGAGGCGGAGAACGTAGTAAAATAGAGTTGGTGGCTATTGACTATAGAGATAGTTCTACTTAATTGAAGGACCAAACAGTGCCTCTTGATGTAACGTGAGATAATAATATTATTCGTGGAATAATAGATAGAGGTTGTGTAAAAAAAGAATGGAAGAGAAAGAGCATAGACGAGAACATGAGACTACGGTGCTTTATATATCCAAGATCACCAGTACAGTGATGACACATACTGCTATGTAATGGAAACTGAAATAACAAAGTAGAAACCCTCATTACCAATTATGACCTCGTTGATAGTACTTTCCTTTTGTGGCTTAGTCTATCGCCTAGTCAAAACATATATCTGCTATTACAATGGCTGTATCACGAGTCAGAAGAAAACAACGTTCAAATCAGGCTGAAATAGGTAAAATGAGATGATGAAACTAAGGAGAACTATGAGGTGGACAAAGCAGTGAAAGTGGCAATAAATCAAGACACAAAGAATTAATCATTGATTTTATATTCTTCGCATACATAGAACAGTATTTCAGGAGACAATCACTGGAGGCTGTCAGAAGAAATAGATGGGAAGGACCAACAAGGAATATGCACATCGGAAATCAACAGAAAGACATTAGGTTAGATTTAAACTGTCACATCGAGAAAACTAGGTAACGTTTAGCAAACTCTGTACTAGACATATAAATTTCAACAAGTAACTGTATTTGTTCAAACAATAAGATAACCCAGAGTGCGAGAATAAGGAAAATGAGTAGAGCGTAAAGTGAATCCTGATGGAATATAGTATCACTGCAGAAATCACTGGCAAAGAAAGTAACCTACACAATGAGACGATCCCAAAGAAACAAATAAAAAGGAATAGTGAGAAAATTGAGGGATGAGTTGTTATGCGAGGACATTGGGTAATGGAAAGATAAGCATAAAAAGGTGTCAGTTGGTGTAGAGTACGTAGTACAATGATACTAGTATTATGCTATGGTGAGAATATCCTTACTATTTGGTATTGTACCTGAAACAGGATAGAAGCTAGGTTTACGGCTGCAGGCAATTCTAATTAGGAAAGTAGCTCTGTGACACTAATATGATACAGTTCGGTTACTGACATTTGCAGAGTTCATAGTTACATATCAGAATTAGAATTGAGGAACGGAACCATGCGGGGGCACTTTTCTATTGGGATGATCTTTGGATGGATTGTCTTATTCCATTATCATCATCTCATGAGTATTAGAAAGTGGGCCTTGAGATAGGTTCCAATATATATAAATACGGTAGGCTTCTGCCTTGGCTTGGTGGCATCATCAGTCACTCAGTGAACGGAATCTGGTTTACAATATTAAAAGTTTAAAGCTACAGAACTATCGCTTAGCATTGGCATTTCCTTAAACACGACCTCGCTCGGATTGTGGAGACAAAGGCTCGAGCTTTTTGGATATGGGTTGGAGCCGGCTCGGGCTCGCCACCAAGTGAGCACGACCTGTTGGAGCCTAAAGCTCAAGCTCAAAGCTCGAGCCAGCTCGGCTCGTGCCCATCACTCCCGGGCTGCAGTGAGTGTCCTGTTTACTTTAGTGTGCGAATGTGCAAGAGGGTGCACTCGCTGACTTATGCGTGGAGTCTTACCTTATGATTCGGGCGCTATTTGGACACTATCCGATATAATAGTTTCCTGGCTGCTAGGGCCCCCAATTCGTATGTTTTGTTGGATAGGACGACTTACGGATTGGACAGAACACTCCATGGCAACGCCAACCTACTTGGTTGAAAAGACCCATCACGTTGAAATAATAAAACTAGTGTATTCAAAAAAAAAAAAGCCTACATAACATCACACCCGGTATGAACAAAGAAATAAATAAAAAGCAAAAATACTCTCATGCTACAATAGCACATAAAAAACCTAAACCCATCAGCACAACCCACAAAACACCAGTCTCCCAACAACAACAAAAACGCAAAAAAAGGAATAGCATTTACCTAAGCCCCCGTATGTATAAACGGCGCCCACCTCAGAACTAAATCGGGTCTTATCGCCCTCAATGTTACCACCGCCCTATGCAGCGCCTTCCCTGACCCCAGACCTTCCACAAACACGCCCCTATAATACTCACTGGCGACCTTCTTACACGCCTCGTCGTTACCCTCCCATAAGGTGGCCACCACGTTCCTGAAACCGGCCAACATAAAAGCCCCCGCGAGGTGGATCGTCTCCTCCGCCAACTCCTGGATGGTATTCCGCGCCGTCTCGCAGGCACTTAGGTATGCTATCTCGGCGGCCTCCATCCAGATGTCAGCAATCATGTGCACATTTAGTCGGCTCAGCGAGCCATCCTCTTTGCCCAGCAGAAGGGCGCCGTTGGACGGGTTGATCTTGTCGGTGATGCCGTGGCAGGCAAAGTGGACGGCCCGGTGCGACGAGATCTGGCCGAGGACTTCAGAGGCGGTCGGGTAGGGGAGTATTTTGCAAGTGTGTGTACTGCCAACGACGGATTTGATGTGGTTGGCTTCGGCGTTGACGCCGCCGAGGTCACCGTAGCCGGGGGTGGTGGGCATCGTGATGATCAGGATGGAGGGCGGGGAGGTGGAGGCGGAGGTGGAGGCGGAGGGGCGCTTCTGGCGGGCGTAGGTGAGGGCCTTGATGGACGGGATATACGAGGAGATGACACGGCTGATGGTGTTTTGTTTCGAGCCGGGCGTGTGGATCCCCGCGGCGTGGAACGGTACAAAATTCAGCGGTCCGCTGCCCACCCACCAGATCTCCGGCAACACCCCCCCGTCGCCCCCAGTGGCCTGGGTGATGCCCAGCTCAGTGAGCACCGGATTGACCACGACATTCCACAGCCACTTCATCGTCACCTTCACCTTCTTATTCCGCTCGTGATACATCCGTACGCTCCCGCGGATATGCTCGTTCGTATGGTTCCAAATACGCTTCTCCGCCTCCTCTCTCTGCCATCTCGACAGCTTTATGCTCCTGATGCTCCCCGTCGTGACGAGTATGGCCTGGCAGTGCTCCTTCCAGCAATTAAAGACGACGATTGGGCCCTCCGCCGCCATCCGCCTCAGCTCCTCCCCCGTAGGCGGGAGTAAAAAGTTCTCGTAGCCCTCTAGGCTCCGGATCTTGGCCAGGTACTCTTCAAACTGCTCCAGGGCCTCCTTTCGTCGCGCGAGGCGGCCCTCCTCGCCGAGATAGGCAGGTTGCTCGGCCAGCTCTTCTCGTCCCTGCGGTGCCCGGACGGCATTGTCGAGTTCGCGGCGGAGAAGGTTGAATTTTTGGTAAAGCTCTGGGTGTGCGGTTCCGAGGTCCGACATGTCGCTGCGGCAGTCCATGGTAAACCCCCTGATTATCCCGCGTCCGAGCTCGAGGAGCCGGAGTGCTCGCTCGGCCCCGCGGCCGGCCTCGAGGGCGGCGTTGGCCGCGACGAGGGGTACCTCGGAGAGCATCTTTATGAGTGCCTCCTGGTCCGCACGGGTAAGGGACGGCGGTGTGACTCGCGGCATCAGCTTGACGCACTCCTCCAGGATTTCTGCGGCCTCGTCCCACCGCTTCGACCTGATCAGGGCATCACCGACCTGGGCCGCTGCGCGGATCCGGATGAGCGGCGGTGCCGTAGCGCTCTCCCAGGCGTCGCGGAAGGTGACGAAAGAGCGCTCGCCGTCAGGGCCGGTGTTTCCGAGTGCCTGGTAGCGTATGAGGTAGCATTGGGCGAGGGTGTTGAGGATCTCTGCGCGGTTCGGGTGCTCGTCGTTAATCTCGATGGCGGCCCCCTCAAGGAAGTGGATCGCCCCGTGAATGGCGAGCATCTCACGGTCACGGCGGTACATTGTATACATCAGGCGGCCAAGCAGATGGGCAATCTCGGGCTTGGTGATGTCCAGCTGTTTGTCGCTTTGGAAGAGGGTCCAGGCATCGTGGGCGAGTGATAATGCACGATCGAGGTCACGCCAAAAGAGGGTGAAGTCGCAGTGGCGCTGATAGAAAGCCTCGGCCACAATGTAGTGTTGGCGGCAGAGTTTCTCTCCTTTCTTTGAGGTCATCTTGAGACAGAGTTCCCCCAACGCGATGGCACTGAATATATCATCTTGCTTGCCGCACGTCTTGTACCGTTCAAGATACCGCTCGCAGAGCTCAATTACGCGCTGCGGCCGATACCGGTGCCCGAGCGGCGTGCAGTCGAGGGCCTCCCTGGCTGTCGTGACCGACAGCTCGAGGTCCCCCATCGCCCCGAGCCGGCGATGCCTTAACCCCAGCAGCTCGCTCAGTACACTGATATAGAAGCCCTTCATAGCCGTCAAGTCCTCCGCGCTGGCCACGGAGGCATAGCCATTCTTCACTGCCCGCTCCAGGTCTGTGAGGTTGCCCATGCGCTCGTAGCGCTCTCGGTATACCATTGCCAGGCTGGACAGCACCCTCGCGCGATCCGGATGACCAACCGTGGTCGCCGCCGCGGCCTGTTCCGTCACCGCCACAGCAGCATTGAGACCCTCTACATTCCCCCTCCCGTAGAGGCGATTGATGCGCATGGCCAGCGCCATCATTGTGGCGGGGATGATTCTGTGACCCTTTGGGATCTTCATGAGGGCTGAGCGGGTGAGGTAGAATGATCTTTCGAGGTCTCCTTCCTCGCTCCGGTTGTCGAGGATCGTCGCGAGGTTGAGCACCCGCTCTAGATGGAGCTGCGTACCGCGGGGGGTCATCTTCATTGACATTTCGGCGTACTTGGCGGCCTCGGTGAGGTCGGAGGGCTGCTGCCTGAACTTGTCGTCCCGCTCCAGCAGCTGCATCGCAAGGTTTCCCATGAGGCCCGGTACATCGATCCTGCTGTCTTCATTCTTGCTGGCCTTCAGTGCCCGGTGGAGCGTCGATATGCCAGTATCAATGTCCGCCTTTATACTGTAGACCCTGAAACGGCCCATGTAGGTGTTTCCCAGGTTGAGCAGTCGCCCCGCATACTCCGAATGGTCCTCCCTAGTCGCGTCCGACGCTGCCTTTGCAAGCTTCAGGGCCCGGTCGACGTCTGCCGCGTTGGACCCGTGCTTGTGGCGTATATATAGCGCATAGCTCATGGTTGTCTGGACCTCGAGCAGCTGCTCGCCCTCGGCCACGTCGAGCGCCTTCTCCCAGGTCTCGATACACCGATCGATGTCCGGGCGGTCTCCGTGCATCTCGTATCGGATCCTCAGGGCCTCTGCCAGAAACATACACCGCCTCACATACGCCTTCTCTGTGCACTCCGTCCCCGCCAGGGCAATCACGGCGGGTTCGAAAAAGTCATCTAGGTCCTTTGCATCCCCCCGCTGCAGGAACCGCGCAAGCAGTCCCTCTGAGAGGTCCGCGAGAGCTCCCACACCCCCACCACCACTGCTATCAACCACCGCCCGCAGCCTCTCAACCTCATCCATACCGGCAAGCATACTTATCCTCCACCGGAAATACACAATCTTTGGATGCGACTCTGGCAGCGCCTGGATCCCTTTCCGCATCGCCGCAAGGATTCCCGCGTGGTCGTTGGGATTCCGCAGCCACATTACCTTGACCAACCCCTCGAGGGCCTCCGCCTGCAAGTCGCTGTCCTCCCCGCTGAGTGCCATGGCGAGCTGAAACTGCTCAATCGACCTATCAATGCTCCCCCGGTGGTACAGCCGTTTGCCCAGCTCAAGGTGCTTGGTTGGCATCTCCATGTTGCGCTTTTCCGGCTTCTGCTGTGCGTATGCCCTGAGAGTTGCTGCTGGCTGTATGGCCGCCATCTCCTGTGGCAGAAAGATATAACCCTCTAGATCCACTGGTTTCCGCAGTGCGTTGTACCGCTGCGAGTACATATCAGAGAGAAACCTCGTGATTGGTATTCGCTCCGGATCGGTCATCGCCATCACGTCGAGCGTGCGCTCGAGGAGTTCCACCGCCGCAGAGATGTCAGAGAGCCTCCTGGTGTGCAGCCAGCTCAGGTTATGAATCTCGGCGAGGTTCCTGATGGCCATGCTTCGGATGATGCGTGGTGGGGCAAGCAGTGAAACTGCGACGCGGGCGTGCCAGAAGGCGTCCGTGAGTGCGCGTGTATCCGAGGTGCGGCAAAAGTCCTCCCGAAAGGCAATGGAGAGTAAGTAGTGCGCTGCGGGGTAGTGAGGAGATGTGGGCGGTGTGGAGAGGAGAAAGGAGTTGTCTTCGGAGGTTGAGAGCTTAGGATAGGTGGTGACAAGCATGGGGCCGCGGCTGTCTTCCATGTTGAGGAGGGCGGCTTCATTGGCGGGGATCGGGGCTGGCCAGAGGTCTGGGATAGGAGAGTCGTCCGGCGGGTGTTGCACTATCTTTCCGGGTTCATTGCTGATGCCAGCGGATGAGGAGGACTCGCGGTGTTGACTGTTGTCCTGTGTGAGAGAGGTGGAAATCTCGCGGGTGAGGGCGGCGTCCTCTTCCTCATCGTCGTCCTTGGCCTCTGCCTCTACCTCTGGCAGTGAGGACCCGCTGGGCTCGGCCACTGCTTTGCCTTTGCCTTCGTCCCCACCCGCATCCGTATATGGATGTGCATCTATATCTGTATCCGTATTCATATCTGTATCTACATTCCCATCTCCATTCGCATCTTCCGTCCGCCCATGGCCCTGCACTTGCGCTGCTGCGTGTTCTCTGCCTTGCATATGGAAGCTGATGCCCAGTTTCGCCAGTTGTGCGAGGGCCTTTTCTATGGCTGCATCTGGGGAACTGATATCCATGGTCGATGTTGTCTGCAGGTAAAGATCACAGTGTATGTTAGTTTTATTTCTTGTAGTTTATGTATATTGAGAATCTCGATCACAGATCCCAGTAGTTCCACCGGTGTGTGCATTCATAGCGGAGCACACGGGAGGTAAGAGTGACAGCCCCATGATGATATCAGAGCTCCGGTGACTGACTAGCTAGCCAGCTTTCACACATGCAGATCTTTGGATGCTTTAGAGACTTTGCGCAAATAGAGAAACATAGAGAGAAGAAGAGAGGGAGGGGGGATAGGGGACAGAGAGGGTTAGTTCGCTCTATATTTTGTCCATCTGAGATTTTGACAGAATCAACCAAAGATGAGACCAGCACAAACTACCTAGGCTACCTACCGCAGAGGTACTGCTGGATCCATCCATTTGTGCAAAGGCTCTCTGCATGCGTATAGAATATAATATGATATAGACATCACACAAACACACACACATACACACACACACACATACTCACATCCTGCGCCGGGGCCCTCTCCCATTCCAGTTCTATCTTTTCTATCCTTCCCTCATACTTCTTATTATCATTACCACCTACCCAAAGGGCCAACATGTACGGTCCCACGCCCTCGAGTGGTATATAGTGCTCCTTATCCCGGCGGGCCTTCAGCTCAGGTATGTCGGGGCTACACGGGCCGTTCAGGTGTATTAGCTCAAAGAGCTGGGACAAGATGGCCTCGCTCAGGCGATCCAGGGGCGGGGGCAGGGGCCAGGTGGCGCCGTCGGGCGCCTGCAAGGGGAGGTGTTCTGAGCATTGTGTGGGGAGGGGGGACGAGGAGCTGGAGGAGGGGGAGGGGAGCGTGAGGGAGGTGAGGGCGCCGCGGGGTGTGCCGGGGGGGGACTCGGGAGTGTTGGAGGGCGAGGGCGCCATTGGTGCTTGTGTGTGGATAGATGGTAAAGCTAGAATCGTGGGTTGATGGTATTAGTAGGAAGCTTGGAGTAGTGGAGTAGTAGGTATGAGCTGTTATATGTGTATCTCTGCGAGTAAGTAAGTATCTCTGCGGCGAAGGCTCCGGTGTCTGATATCAACGTATAACACACCCTTCCTTTTATGGGTCTGGAGCTGCCTTACGCATACATGGGCTGGAGAGGATTGATTGGGGGATGCTGGGATGCTGACGGGGTGATCGGCGTCAGCCGCATATATGTACTCAAACAGTCCGATATCACTGTCCTGCAAGGCGCTTGTCTGTTTGAGCCATGGCAGTGAGACATGCCGGTTGCTCTAGATTCTCTTTGTTACATAGACAATCTGAACATCCACGCACGGTACATGTCGCCATCCACTCAGCATCACTCGCAGAATCCCGTCTCATGACGGCAAGTCGGCCAAGAGTTGTGAGTCTGGCAATAGATACCCAACGCTGGCTCAGTGAAGGAAAGACTAATATTGAGTGCCTACGTACTCTAATCATCCATCTAGTTTGGCCTGAGCTGCCCGGCTCTGATCATCAAGACGGTACTCGGCGAGTGATTACAGATAGCTACAGGTAGGTGTGTAAACACTCGGGGGAAAGACCTACCTGCCATGCAGTGTAGAGTATTGAGTGATCGGTGTGGTTCGCTATCTCGCTGATAAGGCTAACCGCCATACGCTTTGATGTGCTTTGTGTTTCTTGCTGATTGGCTGGGTGGTGGATAGTTGCCTGGTGTAGTCGGCGTGCTAGTTGGTAGATATATAAATTAATAGATATAACTAATTAATTTATTATTCCAAGTAGCTGATGATGGCTCCCACCCACCAATTGCCGTCTCCGCCCCGTTATTATAGCTAAGCCTATTATTTCTTGTGATGCAGCCTCGGCCCGCCTGACGTCATACGTTTATGGCTCTGCTATATAGACTGTCAGAGAGTGGTGGGTGTAACGAGTGTGAATGTTGTGGTGAATATGTGCATTTTGCCCTATCAGATTCTGATCACATTACGCCACACCCAAGTGCTGTAGCCAGCTACATAAGCACTTACGCAGATCGAGGATCTATTACCATTGTGTGGATGTGGAGTTCTGCAACTCTCCATGCTGGAAGCGAGAATCTTGGCTCGGGTGCTGACTGTCATGTTGTGTGTCGGGTACATGTGTGGGGTACATGTGTGGGGTATTTAGGTACCTGTATGGCTTTATATGGCTACACTTCGTACAAAGAATGCCTTGCGGTGCTGTGGTTGGTAACTGTATATACGTACCAGCTGAAAACAATCCAACCAACCAACCCTCTATGTCTGTAACATCTCGTATCCATTCTGCCCACTCTGCCATACACCATTTTCTTTAGCCTTTTCATTTAGTCTTTTCTCTGCCCTTTCCTTCAGCCTTTTATTTCCTTTTTTTCAGGCTTCTCAGCCTTTTCTTTGGCCCTTTCTCCGCCCTTTGCTTCAAGGATTGCAATGGGCCATGCTTTATGATGGGCAGCCCGGGCTTATTTTCGGCAGGCCAGGCCAGGCCAGTTTCTGGATGGTGGGCCAGGCCGGGCGGCGGCATGATTTTAGCACGGGCCAAAGGTTTCAGCCCGGGCTAATGTTTCCTTGATGCAGTTCTCAAAGATATAGGCAAAGGACGCATGCGCCGGTTCAAAGGCCATCAGGGGTACCTGATATACAGTCGTGAAGGACAGTTTTTAATATAAGTCACCTAGAATAATATTTCCAGAAATCATTGTGCCGACGAACACCAGTTCTGACCGGCGAACCCCTTGCGATAACTCTTCCTCTGCCTGGTGTGTAGACCGGGCCACGCCCGGGCTATTCTTTCTGGGCCGGGCCACAGACTCACCACCACGGGCCGGGCCAGGCCGAGCCTATATTTCAGCCCGGGCGAGCCCATTACTATCCTTGCCTTTCTTCAGCCTTTTCCTTCAGCCCGTTCTGCAGCCTTGTTCTCCGCACGATGCACGATATGGATAGAATCCGGGAATGGGCGTACACACCCCAGACACAGACGGGCAGTTATTAGGGCTGTTTGGACAATACTTCATGCAAGTTGCAACCAAGAAGACGTGCAGGGATGTCTGCCTAAATGCTCGCCCGGGTTTCTGTCCACATTGCGCCCTTTGCGCGGAGCCTTTTTCCTGGTAACCTCATTGCTGCCTATCCTCGCAAAAACCAATCACATGGGTAGAAAAAGACTCCGGAGTCTTTTTGCGCAAAGGGCCTACCGCAAAAATATGAAGAAAATTGGCCTATTACCGCCATGTACTATTCCCTGGATGATTGGGGGAAGGTTGTAGATCAGGTCTGCTAGTAGTAGTTCTGATCCCATGCGCAGCTAATCTTTCGAGTTATGGCGGTATTGTGTGTGTTATTTTCAAGATGGGATAGTTACACAAGTGATTAATCTAATCTGTCGTTGCACGCAGGAAGGACAGGGTGCTGGGGGCGGGGTGGGGTGACCGGCATATATATGCCCCTCCCTTCACCCCTACCCGCTAGTTTGCTACTTACCTACCCATCTTACTGCGTTAGATACATTTCCATAGAAACAAGTTCAGAACCTCTAAAAGCAAAACCACCCACTACGGCCATGCCCATCACCTCCGTCTTCCAACCCTCTCTCCTCCCCCTCTCCGCCGTCTCCCTCGGCCGTCTCATCAGAAACACCAAATCGCCACACCAAGACTACGTCGACCCCACCCTCCCGACTCTCCCGGAAACGGACAGGAACCCACAAGACAATTACCGCGAGCTGCTCACATCCACCAGGACCATCAAGCTCCGCGGGCGACTGATGCAGCTCCTTGGCGCGTCCCGCGGGTCCCACAAACACTCCGAGCTGGACCTCAACGCCACAAGCGCCTACACCTACTCCCTCCACAACAGCACCCCCTTCTTTAAGGCCGCCTGCGGCACGCAGGCCGTCCGCGCGTGGCTCCAGGACACCATCGAGAACGGCTACGACGCCTATCTAGTCGTGGGGTACCACACTGTTGTCGATGCTCAGGTTGGGGGAGGGCAGGGGCAGGTCACGGTGGATACGCAGGGGGCGTCGATTGGGATCGCGGAGATGACGGGGTTTCCGGAGGTAAAGGGGTTGGATGTCGGGGTGACGGTGGATTGCGGCGTGGCAAGGGTCTCGACGAGGAGTTTCGTGGCGCCGGGGGAGCAGGTGTACGCTGTGCAGTATAGGAAGGTGGCGTTCAAGTGGTACAGTTGGAGCAAGAAGGTGGAGAGTGGGATGTTGACGGATGAAATGTGGAGGGTTTATGCGGGGAGGGGGGAAGCGGAGGATACAGCAGAGGACGATACGATGGAAGCGCTGTTGGTCGGGGATGAGGGGGTGGAGGAGGCAGGGGAAGAGGCAGACGGAGACGAATACAAAGACAAAGACAAAGACGAAGACAAAGACGAAGACGAAGACGAAGAAGAAGACGAAGAGGAAGAAGAGGAAAGGTGGGTCAGTAAGGGTGGGGAGGAAGTGTGGGTGTTGTAGATGTAGAATGCGTGTGGTTTATGTATATCACTCTTGATTAGATATTAGCAATTAAACATCATCCCAAGCAGTCATACCATAATTAACATAGACCCATAAAGCAATGCAGTCCAAGCGGTCAATGATACCCTGAGCAGCGTTTCCCTCTCGGAAAATAACAAAGCGGAAGCCACTTATGTTCGCAGCGGTACTAGTCGATCCTAGTGTTCCGCCCCCCAACCCTCCAATCCATTGATTGTATGCAGATCGTAGTCTATGACAACATCACACTACCCAGAATCTCCCGATCCCCTCCACCACCACTTACTAAATCTGAGAAAGGAAAGAAAGTAGTAGTTTCTGATCCCCCCGTCCCTGTTCTGTCCCAGTGAGATAGCCGTACTATCAAAGAACTATCCGATATAATAGTTTCCTGGCCGATAGGGTGCCCTATTCGTATGTTCTGCTGGATAGGACGACTTACGGATCGAACAAAACACTTCCCTGCTATGATAAGAGCTGAAAGATCGATTAAATCATTGTGAAATGAAAGATGTACGGCGCAATGTAATATAGCCCCAGTCGCTCAGCTTGTCAATTTCACTTCTCAACAGCATACATACATATCAGCCGTTAGGCTAGAACGCTTACCGCACCCCTCGGTATCGCCCTATGTTGAGGCTTACCCTCCAAGACCATCTTTGCACATGAATTATAAATAGCACTCTAGCGCCTTTCCTCCAACCAAAACCTGGCACCACAAAACAATCGAAACAATATTTCTCGCGCTGCTCTATTTCAAACAATACGTCCTACCTTCACCACGCCATCGATTTCACCCACTACCCATTCAAATGATATTGTAGCTGCAGAGTATTGTGATTGTTGTAATGAGATGAGGTTCGTAATCGCTCAGCCACCTCACCCTACCCTTCCCTGTCAGATTCACCAGTCTGTTTCCGTCTCTATCCTGCTTCCTGCACTCAACCCCACCATCAAGGAGAAAACTGACGATCCCTATCGGCCCGTGCTTGGCGCGCTAGATGCAGTGCAGTTTGGCCAAGGCTGTAAAAAGTCTCCAGGCTCGACCCTGCGGCTACAGCCCTCCGCGCGTTATCGAGATTGGCGCTTAAAGCCGCCAGGTGGAGCGCGGTTTGTTGAGATGGATCTCTCGCTATGAACCCCGCGCCACTCTCAGAAAGAATTTTTACTACTGAGAGATGCCCCCTAAGCGCTGCGGAATGGAGTGGGGTCAGGCCGCTCCTCTCCATAGCGTGGATATCCGCTCCCCTGGAAAGTAGAAGATTGACCATTGCCTCATTTCCCACCCATGATGCATGATGGAGGGGCGTGTCCATGTCAACTCCCCTTCCGTTGACATCCGCTCCTCGATCCAGTAGAAACGTGAGCATTTCAACTCCACTTGAGACTGCAAAGATTAAGGGGGTGCGCCTGGCGTCCGGCCTAGTGGAGATTGTACGGGTATCGGAACCCTTGTCCAGAAGATACCCTGCCATAACACGGTCACCGACCAAGGCAGCGTTATGGAGCGCAGTCATCCCGTTATTGAGCGCGTCAATGTTGGCGCCATGGTCCAGTAAAAGCTCGACCATTGGGTAATCATGTGACTGAAGAGCGATATGAAGCGGTGTCTCTCCACTTTTGTTGACGACCTCGGTGTTTGCACCCTTCAGCATGAGCAGCTCAGCGGATGCTCTGTCGCTGTTGGCCACTGCTAGGTGCAATAGGGTTATTCCCCCTTCGTGCATTTCGTTGATGTTGAAATTCCCTTGCTTTAGAGCTCGGCTCAAGTCTGTGGTGTTGCGGGCTTTGGTGGCTTTGTAGGCAGAGACTGGACCATCTGTTCAGGTAGGGGTTGTTAGCATCGAGATTGTGGTACCGACGTGTATGAGGGGATTATACTTGTTGCGATATACTCCTCAAGGTAGCTGACAACTGTTTTGTATGTTGGGTCTCCTTTGACCTTGAACTTGACCATGGTCGAATGATCACCATCTACCGGCACTGTTTTCTCAATACTTCTCGGGAGCTGCAAAACAGATGATAGTTCTTCAACAGCGGTGAAGAAGTCACCGGATCGAGACCAGACTCCATTAGCGTCCTTGACAAGCCAGTTAATTGGAAGTTACGTACAATCCCCAAGGCCGAGCACATGAACATACCTGCTTGAGCTTCCTGCTTCTGTCTTTCTCCTTGAAGTTGACAATCTTGAGATCTGTAGAGACCGAGTAGTTGATGAACCTCTCCAACTCACGCCTGAGCTCCTCCGATCCGGTGGTGAGCGACTCCACAAGCTTCAAACGCTGTGATCGATCGCCTATCATGTTGAGGATGTCGTCCACCAGCATGCCCCGATGTGGTGTTCCAAAAAATAAGGTAGCTCTGGTCTGTTGGAACAGCGCTTCCCCCATCTCTTCATCTTCCTTTGCTTTGACGAGGGCCTTTATAGGTCAGCGCCAGACAGACTATATCTGGTAGCATTGCAGTTTTATACCCCACCTGGACAATGATGGTTCCACCGAAACTATGCCCGATAAATATTATCGGCCGTTGTTGTTCCTATGCACCGCACGCGTTAGTTTATCGGCCCGCGACATGGACAGCATCAAATGCACATTGCCTCAATACCTCGGGTGATTTCCTAGCCTTCTTTAGCTCCTCCAAAAATCTTTCGGTATAATCCGGAATAGTATGCGACGCCTGGTTATCGGGTCTGAGACTCGAGTCATATCCGTATATCATTGTCCTACAGTCCGGTAAATCCTCCGCAAGAAAGTGATGAAGCCACATTCTTCGTTGTCCGTTGCTATCCTTCTTGCCCGCCCACGATCCGTAGGCATGGCCGTTGAGACCACAGACTGCAACGATGCTACACATGGATATCAGACAGCTGATCCCCCCCCCACACCCCTGGCCCAACAAGGACTTTAATGTACTCACTCAGCCTTGATCAAGCCAGACGTTTGATACATCTGCGTCAAACCGTGAAAGTCTTTATCGATGCCGACCCTCCGCCCTCCCACAAATAACTCGTCAAACACATCCCTATGCTTCAGATTAATCAACTGCCTCGGCGCACCGGGCTGGAACTGTACGATTGCAGTCTGCGAACGTTGATCCGGAGAAGGGCACAGCGTCGTTTGGGTGTCGTCTAGGGTGATTTGCTCCCCCGCAAACGCAAGGGAAATTGCGTCGCTGAGGTCTTTGGCTGTGGCAGTTATGGGGATCTCGGTTATGCGGAAAACGTCCCGCGTGAGGAGTGGCGAAGGAGCATCGGGAGCTGGAGTCGGGGCGAGCTCTGTTTCGGTTCTGGCCCCATCGTGGACGGGAGGTGGTCCCCGGACGCCAAAGAGGTTGAGCAAAGTTAGACGTCGTAGTGGTAGCATTGTGGAAAGATATCTGGTATCTTTGTTGACGGAGGAGGCAAGACTATGGAAGGAGGGACGACGCGTGCGAGATATGGTATCAGCCGTGGAGAATGGCTGAGAGCTACCCCGCACTTGTCTTTCTCTGTATTGCCCGAGAGAGATTTCATCACGTGCCAGAAACACAGATCTGCAGCGCTTTACAGAGTAATGATCTGAACCGTTATCGACTGCGCCATAGAAAGCAACGTTACACTGCTAGGCTGCCATGGTTGTATGCAGCCAAGATGTCGGGTGCCTGGGTGTGCAGGCTTCCCAGACCCGTATCGCCAAGAGGCGGGCATGCTGCATACTACTATGTATGTGCAGGGTACAAAGACGTCGGCTCGGGCCGATCCGTGGGGTTGCTACAGCCGGCACTTCGCGATGCCGGATAGCCGATTCGCTAAACTCTGTACGCGATCGCAAATATTCCCAAGAAATCTGGGACAGCAAATTGATTTTGCGGTACATGGAAAAAGAGAATGTCATACGGGATAGCAGGGCATATTGACTTCGGTCACAGCGAGGTCCAACTGTAGGCACGTGCATAGCCGAACAACAGGGGAGGGGTGATGCTCTTCTGGGTCGGCCGCACCGCCACCCTCATACTCTACAGTCAATTGGCCCTTTGCGCAGAGGGATCCGAAGTCTTTTTTGGCAGGCTTAGCATTAATTAGCCAAGGAATTATAGATCCACCCTTGCATTCGACTCCCAGAGAGAGCTTAGGCCCTTTGCGCAGGAGGCTTCGCAGAACCGTATTGCCAAGAGACAGGGGTGTGAGGTCCGGAGTCTCTATTCCCTTTGCGCACTCGTCCTGCCTGTCCCACTGATGTCACGATTAGGAAAGAAATCCACAACTATTTGTGCAGAGTATCAACAACTGTTAGGAGGAACGTCATCAACTACTACAAAGAATCCATCACCAATAAGTTGTTGAATCAGCTTCTATTAACAAAAGTTAATCAGTTACAAGAGTAGGCTATTATCCCCATCCAGTACTACTAGGACAGCGAAAAAAGCCACGAAACGAAACGAAAGAACGGCGGAACGAAACAGAGAGAATATTAATAGATTTATCACTTATTCTAAATTGTTATATCACTGCTAATTGCTAGCAGGTGGGGAAACATACCCAGAACGAAACGTTGCGGGGAATGGAATGCAACGGCAACGGGACAAAATGCGGGAACGCCGGACTTCTTGAAGTATGTAATTGGGGTTTGAGTTACTTGAGTAGGAGTTGATAGGATATTTTTGGTGCAAGCGGCTACATGACTGTGGAGTTTCAAACCATATTGAATGATAGAAATTCCTCTGAATAAGTATCAGCTTCATCCAGTAGAGCCAAAACCTAAGGCGTATTATGGGAAGCATAGTAGGATAGAGCTTTGGTGAAGCAAGTTCTTGCTGATTATACAATTCTCAATGACAGTGGTACTAGAGTGTACAGATTGGGGACGTATTTGACCACTAGAAACAGGTAGGAATGGATAGTTCATGGTAATCCTGTAGAAACCGGGTTGATAAGCTTGTAGAATGGCATAAGGTAAGGAGGAGTTGACGTGACTTGATAATCTTATAAGTACTAATAGTGAATAGAAGGAAGAGACTCGATCCAAACAGAAGACTGGAGCAGTAGAGTTGTTTGATGAACATGTTTGTAACATGACTGAAGTTGCCTTACTATACGATTCGGTATCTACCAATAATAAGGTAAAGGAGAATGCTAGGAATGAAATAGCAGCGAAAAAGTTAAAAGCAGCTCAAGTCCGTGAGTGTAACGGCAACATCATATCTCGGCTAAGGCGATAGATTGGGTCGTGAAGAGAAGGTATTGCGCAGTTGGACTAGGATTTGGAATGGGGTTTCTGTTATGTTCTTTCGGTTTCTGTTATGCAGGGCATTAGTCATCAACGGACTACGAGTTGGATATATAAGGGGGCGTTGTCTCGTGCCTTTTCATGTTTTCCTTCCTTTCCTTTTCTCTTCACGCAACCTCTGTATTTACTCCACGAATACTACTTGTTCTACGCTACGTCATAGGGTTCAACCTGGTCTATCATACCAGGTAGAGCCGCCCCATAGTCCATAGTCTCGTCCATAATCTATAGTCTCGAACACCTTCTACTACGTCCTCGCCTCGGTTGTATTCCTTGGCACTATAGTCCTTCGCCCATAGACCCCCGTTACACTAGGTTGCGTCCTCTATCGCCAACCAATACAACACTATAGCCTACAATGTCGGAACACGCCCCTCTCGATTATCAGAAACTAAGCGAGGCCCTTCAAGCCTTTTTCCAAGAACACCCACAGGTTGACAATGCTGTCGGAGTAGAAGCCTATGCACTTCTCCAACGGTGTCAACGTGGTCTTACGCAGTATGCGGCGGATTTACAAGAGGTGGAAGCGGAGGCTGGAAGAGCAAGAGAAATATTTATGCAAGACCTTGCTGCCGTCAGAGCTCAACAGGCTGCTGTGGAGGTCGTTGCCCCTGATGAAGCACCCATCGGAGATGAGGACCCACTTGCGCCTCCAGTACCACCCGTTGCAGCCACTTCTCATCGGTCGGAGAAGCTTCCAGACCCCGAAGTATTCCGAGGAGACAGCGATCGAGAAAGACTACACCTTTTCAAACAACAAATGAGAATTAAGCTATTGGGTAATGCCGATCGCTACCCAATGCTACAATCGAAGTTATCTTATTCGTTCAGCAGACTGGAAGGCGTAGCTGTCAACCAGTTCCTACAGTATGTTGGCGAAGAAGGAATTGCTTTGCCCTCTATGTTACGGTTTTATGAGATCCTAGATACTACTTTTGGGGACCCCGATCGGATGCGCACTGCTAGGAGGAACCTTAGGAACATCCACCAACAAAATCGGACGTTTGCCGATTATTTTGCAGAGTTTCAACGGTATGCTGCTGAGTCGGGAATGGACGAAGTCTCTAGGATTGAGGCTTTGATGGACGGAATCAATGCAGAACTAGACGAATCAATGATACACCACGAGACCCCTGCGACGGTGGATGCATGCGCGACACTTTTGCAACGGTTGGATAATCGCCGTCGAGCGGCAGAAGCTAAACGAGGAAGTAAAAAACCTTGGACTGCTACTGCTACTCCGGCCCCTCGTCCCCCACCAGCGAATCCTGCCCCTGCTCCTCGTGCTGCTGCCCCAGCTGCTAATGCATCTGCTACTGAGAATCATCCCTCGTTCCGCCCGGGAGGTGATGTGCCAATGGATCTGTCTGGAGGACGTCGTCGCCCTACCCCTGCCGAAAGGAACGCCCGCTTAGCTGAGGGCCGATGTTTCTATTGCGGAGGTGTTGTACATATGGTCAGGGATTGCCCCCAAGCGGGGGCAACTGGAAATCAACCAAGAAGGCCAGTGATGAGGGGAGCAGCACTAAGGGTGGAGGAAAATGATGGAAGTGACAACGAGTCGGCAAAAGATTTGTCCCTGCACTAAGTGGCTTAGCCCAGGGACCATTTAAGGATTTTTCTAGGATGCGTATTTCTGGTTTTTCGGTATCAGAGGAGGAAATGGATGTGGACCAACTTGTAGTAACTTGTTCAATTTCACAGAATAAAAATACTTTCGTACCCACCTACGCCCTTATTGATACCGGAGCATCAGGATATTCTTTCATTGATGAATCTTTTGCACGCCACAACAATCTCACCATGACTCCCCTCAAAATACCCCGCCACGTAGACGTTATAGACGGCAGGCCTATCAAGTCAGGAAAAATTACCCACATTGTCGACGTCGCGCTAGAGATTCATGGCCATCGAGAAACTGCGCCATGTTTTGTTACAAAGTTAGGACACTATCCGATTGTGATGGGAATACCTTGGATGCGACGACATGATGTTACAATTCGACCAAAAGAAAATCTACTAATCTTTGACTCTCGGAGCTGTTGTCAACACTGTTCGCTCAGTGGAACTGCAGTGACTGTTCATGGCATATCGATTCCACTACCGGAACACCATACAGTTATTGTTTCATCAACTGAGAAATCCACTATCGACATTGAAAAATTAATACCAAAAGAATTCCATCGTTATATCCATATGTTCGAAGAATACGATGCATCTATTCTCCCCCCACACCGACCGTCACATGACATGAAAATAGTATTAGAAGAAGGCAAGCAACCACCGTGGGGACCGATATATGCCCTATCACAAATCGAATTAAAAGCGCTCTGGGATTATCTTCAAGAAAATCTGCCCAAGGGAATTATCCGCCAGAGTGAATCGCCAGCAGGAGCGCCCATACTATTCGTCAAGAAAGCCGATGGGACACTTCGTTTATGTGTCGATTATCGAGGCCTTAATGCAATTACGATTAAGAATCGTTATCCATTGCCGTTGTTGAAGGAAACCTTAGCCAAACTGTCGAGAGCGAAGTACTACACCAAGTTGGATTTACGATGGGGATATAATCAGATCAGGATAGCGGAAGGAGATGAGTGGAAGACAGCGTTCAGGACCAGATATGGACATTTTGAATATACTGTAATGCCATTCGGACTAGCCAATGCTCCTGCTACGTTTCAACATTGGATCGACGATATCCTGCGCCCCTATCTCGATCAATTCGTAACGGCATATTTAGACGATATTCTCATCTATTCCGAGTCCCTCGCAGAGCACAAAAATCACATTCAAAAGGTTCTAAAGGTACTTGATGAGAATCATGTTCACCTCAAACCCGAAATATGTGAATTTATGGTTCAGGAGACAAAGTATCTTGGTTTGATTCTTACTCCGAGTGGAAATAGAGTGGACCCGAAAAAAGTTGTCGATGTTTTGGAATGGTCTACACCGATGAATCTCCATGATGTTCAGGTATTTTTGGGATTTGCGAATTTTTATCGACGGTTTATTTTAGGATATTCAAAAATTGTTGCTCCGCTCACGGCATTGACGAAGAAGAATGTTAAATTTGAATGGACTGAGGAAAGGGAGGAGGCATTTCAAACTTTGAAAAAAATGGTTACGACGGCACCAATACTAGTTCACTTCGATCCGGATCGGAAGATTGTGGTAGAAACCGATGCATTTGATTATGTTTCAGCAGGAATCCTATCTCAGCGCGATGATGAGGGAATGCTACATCCGGTCGCATTCTTTTCAAAGAAACATTCTCCTGCAGAATTTAACTACGAAATCTATGATAAGGAACTTTTAGCAATCGTACGATGTTTCGAAGAATGGCGTCATCATCTAGAAGGAGCACAATTCCCTATCGAAGTTTTCAGCGATAATCGAAATCTCAAATCTTTTATGACAACTAAATTGTTAAACCGTCGACAAGCCCGTTGGTCTGAATTTCTTTCACGATTTGATTTCGTTATACAATTTCGACCAGGAAAACAAAGAGCAAAACCAGATGCATTGACTAGGAGGTCAGGTGACCTACTTAAAGAGGGGGATGAACGGTTAACGCATCAGAGCCAAGTGGTCCTGAAGCGAAAAAATTTAGATTCAAAGCTAAGTTTGTTCGCGGGTTCTTTATCAAATGAATCGGCTGAAGGAGCGTCCACTGTTGAGGAGTTATTTTCAAAAGCTTACCAAGTTGACAGTTTCCCAAATGAGTTCCTCGCTATTCTTCGAAGCGGCATACATCACTCGAATAAAATTTCGCTTGCCGAATGCACGGAAGATAACGACGGTCGGTTATGTTATCGAGGTGCTCTATATGTACCAGACGACAATAACCTTCGGCTAAGACTTTTATAAGAACACCATGACAAACTATCCGCAGGACATCTGGGTAGAGCAAAGACTTTGGAACTCCTGAGCCGAGAATATTATTGGCCACAAATGAGGAAATATACCGATCAATATGTCAAGAATTGCAATGTGTGTGTCCGTAGCAAGGCACCACGCAATGCACCATATGGAGTACTTCGCCCAATGCCAATACCCGATGGACCGTGGACAGATATCTCGATGGATTTTGTTACCGACCTTCCTGAGAGCGATGGGTATAATGCAATTCTGGTTGTGGTAGACAGGCTAACAAAGATGAGGCACTTTATGCCGACTACCAAGGAGGTAGACTCGAAAGAATTGGCAAGGTTCTATGTTGACAATGTCTGGAAGCTCCATGGCCTCCCTAAGACTATTGTATCCGATCGAGGAACACAGTTTGTTGCGGAGTTTTGGAAATCACTTTGCAAATGCATGGAAATCTCCCCACGATTCTCTACTGCATTTCATCCTCAGACAGATGGACAGACTGAAAGGATCAATGCCACAATGGAGCAGTATCTTTGAAGCTACGTGTCTTATCAACAGGACGATTGGGTACGATTCTTATCGATGGCCGAGTTTGCAACAAACAATCATGCTTCGGAAACAACCAAGGTCTCTCCTTTCTACGCTAACTCGCGAAGAAATCCAAGGATGTCATTTGGTCCTTTAGAACATGGTAGGACAACAGCGGAGGATCAAGCCAGGAGTATTACAAAGGAAATGAAAGATATAGTGGACTTTTTGAAGGAAGAAATGTTTCGGGCACAAAGGATACAAGAAGAGTCGGCCAATAGAAGTCGAACCCCCGCCCCTCGTTACAACATAGAAGATAAAGTTTTCCTATCGACGCGCCATATTCTGACAAAGCGATCCTCCAAGAAATTCGATTGGAAACGTATTGGACCCTATAGCATTAAGCGAATCATCAATCCCTATGCTTATGAGTTAGAACTTCCCCGTTCTATGAAGGTCCATCCAGTATTCCATGTTTCGCTATTGTCACCTGAAGCAGGTAATCCACTACCTGGACAGCAGCAGTCACCACCGCCTCCTGTTGAGATTGAAGGGGAGAAAGAATGAGGAGTCGAGGATATTTTGGATTGCAGGAAACGAAGGGGAGTATTTGAATATCTAGTACGATATACGAGATATGACGAACCCTCTTGGCAACCATTATCAGACCTTGAACATTCGCCTGATATTGTTAAACGATTCCACGAGCATTATCCACGGAAGCCTAAGCCTACCAGGAGGTAGGCTTTAGAGGGGGGCGTAATCTGTAACGGCAACATAATGTCTCGGCTAAGGCGATAGATTGGGTCGTGAAGAGAAGGTATTGCGCAGTTGGACTAGGATTTGGAATTGGGTTTCTGTTATGTTCTTTCGGTTTCTGTTATGCAGGGCATTAGTCATCAACGGACTAGGAGTTGGATATATAAGGGGGCGTTGTCTCGTGCCTTTTCATGTTTTCCTTCCTTTCCTTTTCTCTTCACGCAACCTCTGTATTTACTCCACGAATACTACTTGTTCTACGCTACGTCATAGGGTTCAACCTGGTCTATCATACCAGGTAGAGCCACCCCATAGTCCATAGTCTCGTCCATAGTCTATAGTCTCGAACACCTTCTACTACGTCCTCGCCTCGGTTGTATTCCTTGGCACTATAGTCCTTCGCCCATTGACCCCCGTTACAGTGAGGCTTCAAAGATTAGACAAGTAAGAAAGCGGGACTTGATGGAGGTAGGTATCGATAAAGAGGAGGGGAATAACTCTCCTAGGAAAAACATAACTCACGCACCCAAGAACCAGTTTGCGAAGGAAGTTGAAAACATACTTGGGGGTTTAAAGGACAAAGCAGAAGAATTTAGGGCCACCATCTATAAAAAAAGCCGAGAGGAGTCGTATCAACAGCCAACAACAAAGTGACTTCAACAGAAAAGTAGACACTCCTATCGATATCACTTAAGATACCAAGACAACAATAGAGAAACTTATAGATAAGAGTATTCAGAGTAGGTTAAGACAAAAAATAACAAATTGTTTAATGAAAGTATTCTTTCAAAGTTGGTCGCTCGATCAACTCAGATATTTTATCCTCTGATATTTCAATATTGTTTTCTTCGGCAAGCTGTTGTGAAAAGTGCTGAGTTATTTGAAGAGAGTGAAGACAGACATTTGCATTATAAAGTAAAATATGAGCAGGGTATTGGATTCCTACAGGGGAAAGGAGTGCTTGCTGCGAGCGTGAAAAATCAAGAAAGGGCAATAATTGTAATACATTTTTGAAACACCATTCAACTACAATTCTGACTTTTGATATGGAATTGTTCCATAATCTCTCGTCTCTTGTGACTCATCGAAAGGGAGTAATAAGATGTCCTCCAATACAATAAGCTGCATCAACATATATGTGAAAGTCTCTTCCAACTAGTGCATGTGTGTACTGCTCCAGTGTATCTACCATGTTACTCTCATTTCATACTGCCATATCATGTTTTGTACTCTCAACCGGCCCATATAAATATATGATAATCCCATCTAGAGTAACATTTGCTTGATACTTCAAGCAATCGTACCACTTACAGCTATTGTAGACCGACTCTTGACCATGTTCAGGATGAGCAAATTTCGGTAGTGTACCGTCAATGAAATCAAAGCAAGTATCTAGTAGTGCACCTCGTCATTGAATAGCTACGGTAAGTGTTACCAATTTCTCAGCAGTGAGTCGTGCAGCGTCAAAGTGAAGGAGATCTTTCTAAGTATCGTATATAAATTTCAAAGTCGTAGTAACAATACCTGAAATTGTTTCAAGCTTCCAGCCAAACTTGAGGTGCAAGTCAGCCAATCTATAAGACCATAAAAGCCTTGCCAGTAGCACGCAAAGAGCGGTAACATGATCTTCCTGGATGCAATTATCACATTTCACAAACTGAGGAATCCGTAGTAATTCCCATAAGTGGTGAATCTCTTCCTCAGAAAACCTCGAAGAAATAGATCAGAACAAAATTCAAATGAAAGTCTTGTTACACTTATTAGAACTACCTAAAATAACTTTTACATCCCTCGGCCTGCAGTATCTCTAAATCAATCGGCCCAACTTCCCTTTGTTGCCTCCACCATCTAGTATTACTTCCCTCAATTTCCACCGTATTGTGAAGAACCTCAAGCTCAGTTAGGCCAATAAGGAACTCCAAATATAGATCTTCAGGGTCTGCCGTTTGTAAGTAATCAAAAACTATGGTAATCGGGCAAAAACTCGTGAAGTTATTGTAGAAGGCGAGTTGGGGACTAAATAACACTGATAGACCCCCGCGCTGAAGTCAATCTCACAACTGGAGGCTTCGGGTCTTGGCAATATGCCGCCAAGCCTGCCAAAAAAGACTCCTCTTCTCTCACCAAAAACTGCGTAACGTCGATCAGTGGCAAGCAATATCTGGCTCCATTCCTGACAACAAAAATCCCTATAATGCCAAGCTACAGGGAATCTGGAAGCCTCCTGCGCAAAGGGCCTAATGCTCTCGATTATGGTGGGTTTAGACAGGGACTATTTTGAGCCTGACAAGAAGATCCCGAGTGACAACCTGTGACGCCGTCCAGGGACAAGGTCCGCCAGTCTGGAACGTTGCAATCCAGCCACTCCAACTAGGAACAGCCTCTGCTCTCTGCCCTTCTTTTTTTGGCCAACAAAGACGTACATTTATATTATTCATGTCCTGACACGGTTTCATCTTTTTATCTTTTCAGGGCCATGTGGATGATAAACACCACCCGCTCGACATCCACCTCCCTCTTGTTCAGCATCATGCAATACCGCCTCCTCATGAGTGCCCGACCGGGGACACCCGCATTATGCTCTTCAGCGACGTATGCATCCGCTTTTCCGATGACCGGAACCCCGCATGGGTGGTGCGCGGCGCCTCGTCCGGCGGGCACACGCTCATCACCGACAGCAAGGCGTTCGTTGCCGGCGGGGGAGATAGGGGTGTCGTTGTCACGCTAGCGAGTCCCGACGGCCAGATCGGGTGCTGGGAGGACGGGCAGTGGCTGTCTTTGTGGGATGAGGGGACAGGCGGGAAGGAGGCGGTGTTGGTTGTGCGGTGGTTGGCGTCGGGGAATGGTGCGGTGATTCTTGGTTAACCTCGGCGGTGATCAGGTGTTTGGATATTAGATGAGGCTGATGTTGCAGAGATTGCGGGGAGCGCTGCTATGTTGGTTCAGTGAGATTGGTTTTTTGGTGTTGGTTTGGGTATTGGTGGATAATATGAGAAAGCTAGGGAAGTGACTCAACCTCTTCCGAGTACGTCTTGACTCCCGCGATAGTCACTTGGACAGACAATTGTGTTCTGCTAAGCGCAGACGACCTTTCGCGGGGGTATATCGCGCCTGTCGACTCGCGCTGACCTTTAAATATACTCAAATAATAGTGCACCCTCAATCTTCTACCATGGTCTCAAGCACTTCTAGTGCTCTCATCGAGTCTTCCACCGAGACTTTCTCTCGACAACATCGCTACTATCGCTCTGCCAATTACACTCGGCAACCCTAACCCTGTCACCTTGACATCCAGACCGGAGATAGTTGTAGATCGACTCGTGGAACGGCCCTTTGGCAGAGGCAAAGTGGAAGAACTCGGTTTGGTGGTGTAGGTGATCTTTCGTAGTTGGTAGTGGGGGCTCGAGATGGAGGTGGAGGTGGTAGCATCTTGAGTCTAACCGTGTGAGACACCATGACGCACTCGCCCTCTCAAGCTTTCGGACTCTTTTTTTTTTTTTTTTTTTAATTCATTAATTCTGCTTTCAGAGTCAGTGTGGAGGCCGGGTCGAGATAGAGGGATATCCGTGGTGACAAGTGGCTAGTTGATAATTTCTAGTGAGATTGTTCTGGGTCCGAGTCTTCTACTCGGCAACACTATTATATACGTTTTCCATTCTGTTTACAGGGTGCTCTCGGTTCAATAACGAAGCAGAACACCCCCGAACACGGAATCTGCCGCGGGCTCGAGATCTTTGTCAATGCCCTAGCTGACCAAACAGCTGGTAAACTCACAGGACAAAGCAGTATATGTTTCGCTCTAACACTCTTCAGAACATATCAATACCTTGCTCCTCAACATGGAGAGATCTACGTCATCGTCTCAACGTAAATATTTGCAAAGCTATAATTCTCACCAAAATAGGGCGGGGTAAACGACTATTTGGGGGAGAAACACCTGACATGGGTATACATATTTGCAGAGCTGCCTTGTACCTGGCTAAACCTGTTAGAAATAATGCTGTGCCCAGTCCTTACCCAACTAGTGCACGTGTATGGAACGGGTCGGGTATAACCCACCGAAACATTGGGTCATATTTTCTATCCGCTTTAACATTCCCCCTTCTCTCAAATTAACTGAATTCAGCTTTGAATTTGATAGCGTCGAGATTCTTATGTTATCTGCCAAAATCAGCGTCCCATATAGGAACGGTGTATAACATAGATTCGGCCTCGCCCAGCCCACGCTATCAAATTGAAGACCTGGTCAAGGGTAAATAGCCCGGTCCTGTATAACTAGGGATCCACGTCCACATGACTTCGGTGTGCGTTCGAGCAAACCAAGGCCCTAAGATCTTGACCGTGCCTATTTGGACAGCTTATAATGTAACCCTCGTCCCACTAGCCCACCCAAGAGGAGTACACACCATGGCCCGGCCCGTCTTAGACTGCGGCCCATTGGCGCCCCTGGGACCACCAAGCTAGGTAAATTATGCAATGGAGGTAGGAGAGCCTACTGTATGGCCGCCTGATCACTGGAGAACGTGTTTCATCAATTGGTTTAATCTGAGAGAAATAGACACTTTGAGGTGGGGGGTGACATCAAGGGTTAGATCGAGCGTGTAGGTAGAGGGCCACAGCCTCCCAGAGATATAATCCAGTCCTAGAACCCTCGGCGATGGATATCCGTTATCATAGTGTGCTTGCAGTCTTTAGATTCGCAGCAATTCAACTTATGATACAACACAAAATGTATGTATTTAACAACGTACGTATGTTCATATGCTGGAGCCTTTGGATCGCGCGATCTTTGATATTCAAAGTTCAAAGCAAACTGGTGCAGGTAAATTGTTTCTAGCTTTATAGTTGACGTTCCACCTTCTCATATCTGCTGAGTTCTTAGTTTTGCATAATGCAGTGCTCTCACCCCATGATACCCTTTCATTAAAGATCGCTATGCACCTATGACATACTTTCAGCTGCACGAGTTCCCCCTCCCTTCGAGCGATCGAAAATAAGGAGCGGTCAGCTGAGTGCTTCTACTTTAGTAGTGAGCATAAACAACAAAAATTATCTCCCCGACGTGCTTTGATACTTTGCAGCTTAATCTCAACTGGTAGTGTAGACAAAGCTGATTTTTGCCGAAACCTGAAGAATCACTCGATTCAATTCCGAGGTATCATCTTGTGATGTTGCGGGTTTGAATGATCTTTTAATCCGAGCACAATTAGAGTAGACGTGGATAGTGGCCTATATCTATACGGAAATCCCTGCCAAAGCATGATCACATCCTGATTCACATGTAGTTGGACGACAATATTTCTGTCATAATATGAACCTTCCAGTCCATTTCTTATTACGACAGCTCATAGATATATTTGAAAGCTTCCTCCTGTAATAAAGATTTCCTATTAATATAAGCTGAATATCGGGGCTGTTCCTAGCACGTTCCATGAATAGGTTGACCAACTGAGCGTCATGAGCGCGGTGCCGGCTACCACCCACCCCAATAGGCAGCGTCCCCGGTGGGAAACACAGCCTAGACCGATATGACGAAAAGTCTCAGGTGTCGGCACCGGCTGGAAGCATCTACCCCACAGCGGGCTGCCACGCACAGACCATGCTTCTATGAAACCCGAGACATGAGACATCTCGGCAGGTAATACGTTACATCTAGCTATCGGGTGATACAACAGAAGCTCAGCACATATATAGGTCGTACAATACCCCTCCAAATTAATCGTCCTAGTTTGTCTAGTCTAGCTATAGAGGATACAAAGAGCAAAGGAAAAACTGAGAGCACAGCCATGCCAGTTCTGCGACAACTATAAAGTTCTTTCAACGGATACCTCAAAAAATCGCTGATATAAATATACTTTAGAGTTATATCCGTAGTATTTATCTTGTAGTTCATTCACGAAAAACATAAGCTGATTTATGCATCATACTTGCCCTACCAGCCCAACCTATGCGTAGACATATAGTTGCTAAAGCCAGTATTACATTTGGAAGGAATCGGGTCGTCAATGCATATATAGGACTTCCACATGACCATCTAAGGAAATAATGAGCTGATATATGCATTCTCTTTACTTCAATTTCCAAATCTAATTCCGCATGACGACCTAAGAAAATAATGAGCAGTTATATGCATCCGCTTTACTTTAATTTGCAAACCCCTTGCATGAAAGAGGTTTGCGATGGTTTTTGTAACATCGGCGAATGCAGAATTGGAGATTACCAGTTTGTTTCGTCAGCTAGGAAAGAAAGTGTTACATATATACCAACTATAAAGAGCAATGCCTTCGTCACGAAATTTCTTAAGCAGAGCATCAGCTGCGACGACAATCAAAAGCACATCAATCTCAATTACAACTCAACGCACCATATTCAAAAATGTCTTCATGGGCGCCTCCCTTTACCGCAACGCTTACTATTCGGAACTCGACGGGGCAACATATGTTCCTGCAGTTAGCTGAGGCTTTCAAGGGCAGATGGCAAGTCGAACCGCAAGTTACAATCAATCCCGCAGCGACCTCCGCAAACACTGTTGTTGAAGATCACAATGGTAATTCAACAGGCCGAAGTTACATTGGACATGTCATGGTATAAGAACTGACGAAATAATGAATGCCGTTAGGTACCACTGGAGCCTATGGAAGGGTTATCTATCGAATCGACGAACGCGGCACGCCCTATAGGTTTACCATTACGGTCCACGCTGCTTTGCGTGGAGATAACGAGGTTACATGGTCGATTAACCCCCCAACCAATTTATTCCGTATCGACTTCGTGCGCCGCCCAAACCAGGGGCACCATATCGTAGGTTAGTGGTTAATTAAACTCACATGATCTCTCAAGATGAGTTATTAACAAGATTAGTGCCTATTGTCATTTCACGCAGCGCAAGGGCCTTTGCGTCCTTCAATGAAGACCACATGGATGCTTTGCCTTTTATCATGTACTACAAGGAACAAGAAAACGCCGCTGAGGAGGAAGAGTGCTAAAGACGTGTTTTCGAACACCATATCATGTATCACGGAGGGGTTCAATATGGGACTCTCTATTTCATATGTACCACGTATCTTCAGGGCCCTGGGGATCAAGCTTCAAACTGGATTTGAAGAATTGAAAACATTATATCGATAACGTGTGAACCTCTTTGACGTGAAAATATGTTTTGAAACGCGGGTTGGAGGTTGGTGTACAGCCCTTCCTCCATCCACGCTCACGCACCGGAGCCTAATCTTTTAGCCCAAATTCTTAAGATATTGCCTAAGCCCAGAAATGGGCTAATACCTGGTCCTGGGTTCAGTATCGGGTCATTGATCGATGGGTGAGTTTGAGGAGGAAACGATATCGCTGTCCTACTAAGATTACTATCACTATTACCGCTACTTATTGTTACTGTTCAACTTCAACTTCAACTTTAACTTCAAGAGATTAAAATGGTCCGTACGTTATAAGGTCTGGATCGGTCTACTAAATGGTCGGTCCAGGCCATGCCTAAAAATGAACCAGTCCACCTGGTAAACCCAGAAAGCCCTTTCTCACCGACAATATCAAGCTGGTTTGGCAGAAACAAAGTCAGTTTAAGAAACATTGGACTAGAATTAACAGGCTTTAAAACATAAATAAATTGTTTTCGTTACCAAATTTTGGCCGCCGTCGGGTTGTGCGGCCTTGGCCGGAGCAATGTCATGATTTAGTCTAGTCCGGTCAGATTTGCGGTTTTTTAAAATGCTCTAGTCTAGTCCAAAGCCATTTTCAAGACTAGTCCCAACCATTTCAACCTCATTTTAATTTCTGATGCCCGTGAAGATTGGAGTGTGGGAGAAAATGACTTGAGTGTGGTTTGAACACGTGACCTTGTGAAGGAATATGTTTATAGTGCAAAGAAGATACTATTGCGCTGCTGAGGTTCCAGCGACAGCTGTAGGAGTTTGTCACTCCTTATATAGAGTATTGTACGTCGTGGCAAATTCATGTCACCCTTGCAACTTACTTGAACAGGATAAACTTGGCGCGTACCTTGGCATCTGAATTTTTTTCTTAACATACAATACAAAATAAGGAATTGGGATGTTAACACTATGTTGACTCGATGTAGAACGCATAGAGAATAAAGCCCGGCCTGGGGGGTGAGGACGGCGGGCGAGTGGGCGCTAGACAATACATCCCGAGTGATAGATTATGATTGGTCGAAAGTTTTTTCTAATTACGTTGTTGCTGGCTATTGATCATACCAATCCTACCAGCAGCATTGTGAGACTAAAGAGATTGGATTGCGGAAGCGCAGTCTCTGCAAAAGAAAAAAAATCAAACATGGCTTGGGAGTGACTCGAGTGCTTTCCTATGATTGGTGTTCTTCATGCGCTTTGTGTTCTGTGTTATGCGCCATTACACTTCCGACCGACAACACGGCACGGCGTAACATCAGGCCGTCTCCTCATGCCTCTGGGCATCTGTATCATGGGCTCGAAAGACTTCAATCATCCGTCAGCACGGCACTGGGAAACAGTTGTTCATGCGCCTTATGATCTGTGTTATACGTTATTACACTTTCGACGGACAAAGCGGCACACTGTAACATCAGGCTGTCTCTTCATGAGCATAGGCAACTGTGTCATGCGCTCGAAAGGGATCAATCGTCGGTCAGCACGGCGGGTGAGTGGGCGCTATACGATACATCCCGAGTGATAGATTATGATTGGTCGAAAGTTTTCTAATTACTTTGTTCCTGGCTATTGATCATACCGATCCTACCAGCAGCATTGTGATACTAAAGAGATTGGATTGCGGAAGTCTAGTCTCTGCAAAAGAAAAAAAAATGAAACGTAGCGTAAGAGCGAATCGAGTGCTTTCCTATGATTGGTGTTCTTCATGCACCTTGTGTTCTGTGTTATGCGCCATTACACTTTTGACGGACAAAACGGCACGGAGTAACATCAGGCCGTCTCTTCATTCGCATGAGCATCTGTATCGTCTTATTTCGAAAGATTCAATCTTCCGTCGGTGGCGGAAAGCGGTTGTTCATCGCGCTTGTATTACGTGTTATCGTAATTCTGTTTCGACGGACAATCTGATCTTGTTTGGGGAAATGCCAATGCTAAGCGATAGTTCTGTAGCTTTTAAACTTGTAATATTGTAAACCAGTTCATTTCATTTGGTGTTGATGATCTTTAAGGCGAGGCAGAACCCTACCCTGTTATCGTGTTGGAGCACATATGTCATTTCTAATACTAATGAGATAACGATAATAGAATAAGACAATCGACCAAGATAACGATAAAAACGCATAGTTCCGTTCCTCCATTCTAATTCCGACACGTAACCAGGAACCCTGCAATTGCCAGTAACCGAACTGTATCATACAATTGTCCTATAGCTACTTCCCTAAATAGAATGGCCTGCAGCCATAAGCCCCGCTTCTGTTCCGTTCTGGGTGAGATACCCAATAGTAAGTGTGCCCTCACAATAGCCAAATACTAGTGTGGTTGCATCCGGTGCCCCCACTCGGTACCTTCTATCTTGTTCACTTATTCTTGAGCCGTCTTCATCGCATCATGCTTGTCATCGTATTATCCCTGTTCCGTGACTTAGGAGCAGTGTTCATGTTTCCTGTAACAGGTACAGCGTCACATCAGGCCATCTCTTCATGCACTTGGGCAACTGTATCATGCCCTCGAAAGGGATCAATCGTCCGTTAGCACGGTACGAGGAAACAGTTCTTCATCAGCCCTACGTCTTGTATCATGCATCATGCACCTGGCTGTTGGTGATATTAGAGACTCTACATGAGAGACCTAGTGAGCATGAGTATGCTGAGGCTTCAATGTGTTGTGATTTGAATATCGTGATGTCATATAAGCTTTTACAAAGAACCCATTATCCAGCTTTTTGGCAACAACATTCGCCTTCCAATTTATTCATATTACTAACCTTTACACATATACATTTATATTGCACTGATGTCTTTCCCCACCAGCATGTTCAGCCAACCTGAACCCAAAACTTATATCGGTGTTGAAGAAATGATTCACCTTCTCAACGAATACTTGGGACCTCAGCTCAGGAAGTATAAGGAGACTTCGGAAGAAGTATTCAAGCAAAATGTTGACTTGTATGTATGTCTTATCAGCTTACAGCGAAGGCGGCATTAACCGGTGATGGAGCGGAGTTTTTCACTGAATACAAGCAGACATTTCTTGATGAACACAAGGGGAGTGCCTGTGCTGACACACTCTGGGACCAAAACTATAAACAAGACACTCTTTCTGCTCGTATAAACACTGAAAAAATTCTCTCTTGTCTTCAGGAATACGCTGTCTCCCTGAACCAACAAAGGCCGGACTGGTATGTTTTTTGCTCTTTCTCACGCAATAATAATCTGGGACCCATTGCTAGTAGACAAAATGTTTTAGCCATCATAACTACCTATCAGACGCCGACGAAATGGATGTCCCACATAACTTGGAATACAGGTCAGTTTTAGCAAACACTGAAACCATATTCAAACTTCTTCAGTCTGTCTCTGCCGATGTCAATGCTTTGCTTTCAAAATTCAAAGCAAGAAATAACGCCCTCAAGGGGAACACAGTCGTCCTCGGCGACATCCTCGAGCGTACTAGGGATTTGAAGTCTGACCTCAAAGACCACGATGTAACCCTTCATAAAATATCGGTATTCCTTCTTTACTAGTAATTTTCTTATAAACATATGGTTAATTAACTAACATACCTGCCAGCTTCGATGAAGCAAAGTTGAGTCGGATTATTGCGGCAGAATGTCTTGAGCGTGTTAAAGAACCAGTTCCCTGTCAAATGTTTGAGTATCGTGTTGCGCCACCAGTAGAAACACACAGAGGAATTGTGCGAGTTACTGCAGTTTTGACCGCCGCTCTTGAACGATTCTCTCTTCGCATTGATGCCCTGTAAGTCACATTCTCCATCAAACTGTGGATTTAAATACTCGATCTATAGCTAATACTATATCTTCATGTAACAGTACTACGGCCTTTGAAGCCCAACAATGAAAGCCTCAAGCTCAGCCAATTGCCAAAATCAGCAAAAAATCTTTTTGCTCCGTGGGCTCCATGGAAGCGACGGAGCCCACAGAGCACACGGAGGAATTTTGTCTCCATTGAGCGACCCTATTTGTTTCTCCTCCGCGAGACAAATATGTAATAAATACTGCTCCGTGAGCAAATGTGAAATATATCAGGTCACATTCGTGACCTCGCCGCTACTAGTTCTTTATATGCCGTGAATCGTCGTTTATTACTATATATACTATCTACGCTAATTACATCAACCACCTGTCTCTCTGGCGCTTGCCTCGCTCTCCCTCTCTATTTACCTCTTTCTACCTGCCTGCGCTTACCTTTACCTCTCTGTTCAACTGCTGCCGACTACCTGCCCAGCCGACTACCTGCCTACCTGATCGATTTAGTCGTCGATATGAGCGTCGACGATTACCGCCAATTACCAATTAGACGTCAATTCATTTGGGCATCCGTCAATTGGCGTTGAATGCGTCGATTCAGACGCGTCAATCAGGTGTCGATATGGGTGTCGATTGAGTGTCAATTGAGCATCGATTTGCTGCTATTTAGCAGTCTGTAGTGGTGTCAGTACAGGCGTCAAAATACAGGTAGGTGAATACGTATCCAGGCATCGCCGCAGGTAGAAGGTAAGCATCCCTGCAGGTAGGAGGTAAGCATCGCTGCAGGTAGGAGGTGAGGTAGGAGGTGAGGTAGGAGGTGAGGTAGGACGTGAGGTAGGATGTGAGGTAGGAGGTGAGGTAGGACGTGAGGTAGGAGGTGAGGTAGGAATTTAGGTAGGAGGTAGTAGGCGAGGTAGGTAGGTGAGGTAGAAGGTGGGGATCCTCAAGACATGATGCGTCAAATTTGACGTCATTTGCCACTGCCTTACCTAATCGGGACTGGGTACCGCAGATGCCATATCTCGGACGACCCGGATTAGCAAAAAATGACTGATCATTTCAGAGATTAGCAAAACACGTCTAGTGGAAGCGACACTGAGCATAGGGAGCCCGGAGTAGTGAAATTAGCAGCCGCTTGATAGCTAATTACATATGAGTCTTTGATTTTTTGCTGATGTAGGTGAAACTCCCCCGTATTTCCTATTGATATACATTAACAATTTCAGGTTATATTTCTATCAATATTTATTACAAAAAGTACCCCCCAAGAGAGAGAAACGATAGTCCTGCGAGGCGGAATTCAGTGTGAGTGTACTGGAAAGACGCTGACTTTTCCAGCCTTTGATGCAGGAAGTGACGAACTGGGTTGGCGATATCATTATCAAAGGTACGTTAAGCGGCCCATAACTCGAATCTACCCTTGATAGAGGATATTAACTCCCCGCAAGTGTACACAAAGAACGCTACAAAACGGGATATCAGAAGGTGCATCGGAGCAGATTTGGGGGCGGTGTGGTCCTCAAGGAATAAGGAACCCCACTCATTTCTTTCTCTCTCTCTCTCCTGGGAATTCTGCTGGCTGGCTGCTGTATGCGCCGTTTCCAAGCTACGGCAGAGGTTATCCCTGATCAGAGATACTCAATTTATCGAGTTTTGAAATATTTAATGTCCGACTGCTTATCTATAGCTACATGTAATTAGCATGATTCTCAATATCATTTTTTTTCTTCTATTGGTGGTACCTCCCTCGATTTGAGACTTCGCTGTTAAATATATGACAGATTACAATACCATCTATATCCTAGTCACGCGAAACAGTTGGTCCGTACATTAGCGTCAAAACATTATTCCGGATGCTTCTGCTCTAAACGCAGTCACGTTGACAAAGTATCATATGTCACATGGAGCGAGCTCCATATTTTGGTAACTTGATTGGTGGCGATCCCAAAGCCTGCTGATAATCAGATATAATTGAAATATAGAGCTCCAACATTCAAACCCCCTAGAGATTGGGGCGTGCCGAAGACGCATGACACATGTCGTACGGTGGGAACTTTTGAGACGTCCCAACTTTCACCACTTATCCCCTGTATATATGAGACAGTGGGAAAATCTCTCTCATGCATTAGCATTGCCTATCGAAGTAATGATTTACTGAAGTAAGGCAGCGAACTGCGAACTTTATGGCGCCGTTAAGTATTCCCAAGACCGACAAAGGTAGCAAGATGTTTTCTCACCTGAATTCACGGTCACATGACGTTCATACATGAGCGAGATTTTCGCACTGTCTCATAAATCCAGGGGATAGCCCATCAACAACCACACCTATATTTCTAAGTCTACTCAGTTTCAACTAGTTTGTCTTTGGATGTCTTTGTATATGGGTAGAATTTTAAAACTTCTAGTTGAGTAAATCGTTCAGGTGGTAGAAAAAGTCCCTATGGCCAATTCAGGCATGTCTTGGAACCCATTTTTATGGCAGGATGAATTTCGACAAATTGCAGTATGGATGAGTGGACAATGTTAGGCCGACATATCTATAGTCAGATACATGTAGATAACGTATGCCTATTCCAGTTCCAAGCGCGTTAAGAGACGGCCTGGGTGAAGTTGCATGATACAGGCGTAGCGGAGGGTTGTTGCGGTCTCATTTAAGGCACATTGCAGGTGTCATCGGCCACGTCACATAAAGTATGGCGCACGAAGATACTGCATGATATTCCGACGGTTAATCTCCCAAGCATACGGCATATGGAGATTGTTACCAATTATGCGCACGACATGAACAGAGCATGATTATTGATCCGTCAAAACCGGCGGCGACGTTAGCCGCCAGAACACCGCCCATCTCTTCTGGCGGAACAATTTCGAACCACAGTTATCTGCCCGTACAGCTGGCTGTTGTAACGGCAACATTGTTCCTCGGCTATGGTAATGAATTGGGACGTGAAGAGGAAGTATTGTGCAGTAGGATTTGGATTTGTAATGGTGTTTCTGTTATGTTCTTTCGGTTTCTGTTACGCGGGGCATTAGTCATCAACGGACTAGGAGTTGGATATATAAGGGGGCGTTGTCTCGTGCCTTTTCATGTTTTCCTTCCTTTCCTTTCCTCTTCACGCAACCTCCTGTAATTACTCCACGAATACTATCTTCGTTCTACACTACGTCATAGGGTTCAACTGGTCTGTCATACCAGGTAGAGCCGCCCCATAGTTCATAGTCCATAGTCAACGAACACTCCTACATCCACGTCCTTGCCTCGGTTGTATTCCTTGGCATCATAGTCCCAAGTCCATAGACCTCCGCTACACTAGGTTGCGTCCACCTATTGCCAACCAATACAACACCATAGTCCACCATGTCGGAACACGCCCCTATTGATTACCAGCAACTCAGCAATACCCTCCAAACCTTTTTTAAGCGCGCAAGTCGATAATGCGGTCGGTGTAGAAGCCTATGCCCTTTCTCCAACAATGTCAGCGGATGCCGCTCAATATCAGCGGATTTACAGGAGTTGGCGGGGGAGAAAGCGAAGAAATGTTTCAGCAAGACCTCGCTGCTGCCAGAGTTCAACAGGCCGCTGCTGAAATTGTTGCCCCTGATGAACCGCCTATCGGAGATGAGCCCCCAGTCGCGCCCCCAGTATCACCGGTTGCAGCCACTACCCATCGGTCGGAGAAGCTTCCAGACCCCGAGGTATTCCGAGGAGATCGCCATCGGGAAAGATTGCACCTATTTAAACAACAAATGAGAATCAAGCTATTGGGTAATGCCGATCGCTACCCAACACTACAGTCCAAGCTATCCTATGCGTTCAGCCGAGCGTGCTATACCAGTTTCTTGAGAAGAAGCGTGTGCCTTATACCTGAAATTTGGATACTGCTTTTGGGGCAGACAGGATCGTCTTGCGAGGAGAATCGAGAAACATCCGTCAGCGAAATCGGACGTTTGGATTATTTTGCCGAGTTTCAGCGGTATCTTTCTTTGAGTCGGGGAATGGATGAGGTCTCTCGGATTGAGCGCTTGATGGAAGGAATTAATCTTTGAGCTTCGATGAAGCCATGATCCACCATGAGACTCCGGCGGCGGTAGATGCGTGCGATCTTTCTTTAGCGATTGGACAATCGCCGTCGAGCGGCAGAAGCTAAACGAGGAAGTAAAAAGCCTTGGACCGCTACTACTACTCCGGCTGCCCGTCCCCCACCAGCAAATCCTGTTCTTGCCCCTCGTGCTGCCGCCCCGGCTGCTAATGCACCTGTTCTTGGCCATCCTCGTTCGCCGGTGATGTCTGCAATGGGCTATCTGGAGGGCGTCGTCGCCCAACCCTGCGAAAAAGCAGCGCTTGGCGAGGGCGATGTTTCTATTCGGAGGTGTGGGGACACATGGTTAGAGATTGCCCTGGCGAGGGCAACTGGAAATCAAGCAAGGAGGCAGGTGATGAGGGAGGCGGCGTTGAGGTGGAGAAAATGATGGAAGTGACAGCGAGTCGACAAAGATTTGTCCTGTTAAGTGGGCAGGGACCATTTAAGGATTTTTCTAGGATCGTATTTCTGGTTTTTGTCGAGAGGAGGAAATGGATGTGGACCAACTTGTAGTAACTTGTTGATTTCACAGAATAAAAATACTTTTGTCTTGCTATCTTATTGATACCGGAAGCGTCGGGATATGCTTTTATCGATGAATCTTTTGCCGCCACAACAATCTCACAATGGCCTCTTAAAATACCTCGGCATGTAGGCGTTATAGGCGGCAGACCTATCAAGTCAGGAAAAAATCACCCATATTGTTGATATCTCATTAGGACATTCATGGCCATCGAGACAATGTGTGTTTTTATGTATTTAGGGCGTTATCCGATTGTGATGGGAATACCGTGGATCTTGACGTCATGGTGTTACGATTCGCCCGAAAGAAAACCTATTGATTTTTGATTCCCGAAGCTGTTGTCAACACTGTTCGCTCAGTGGAACTGCAGTTATCGTTCATGGCATTTCGATTCCGTTACCGGAACATCATACAGTTATCGTCTCAGCAGTTGAGAAATCAACCATCGACATCGAACAATTGATACCAAAAGAATTCCATCGTTATATTCATATGTTCGAAGAATACGATGCTTCACTTCTTCCACCACATCGACCGTTCCACGATATGAAGATAGTGTTGGAAGAAAGGCAAACTCTTTAATGGGGACGATATATCTATCTCAAGTCGAATTGAAAGCGCCTGGGATTATCTTCAGGAAAAACTTGCCAAAGGAATCATTCGCCATTGTGAATCACCGGAGAAGCCTATATTATTTGTCAAGAAGGCTGATGGAACTCTTCGGTTATGTAATTATCGGGGCTCAATGCAATTACGATTAAAAATCGTTATCCATTGCCATTATTGAAGGAAAGCACTGGCCGTATCGAGGGCAAAATACTATACCAAGTTAGTTCACGATGGGGATATAACCAAATCAGGATAGCGAAGGGAGATGAATGGAAAACGGCATTCCGGACTCGATATGGGCATTTCGAATATACAGTAATGCCATTCGGATTAGCCAATGCTCCTGCGACCTTTCAACATTGGATCAATGATATTTTGCGTCCTTATCTCGATCAATTCGTAACGTCCTATTTAGATGATATTCTCATCTATTCCGAAACCCTAATAGAGCACAAAGATCACATTCAAAAGGTTCTAAAAGTACTTGATGAGAATCATGTCCACCTTAAACCTGAGAAATGTGAATTTATGGTTCAAGAAACGAAATACCTTGGGTTGATCCTCACTCCGGATGGAAATAGAATGGATCCGAAGAAGGTTATTGATGTCCTAGAATGGTCTACACCGACAAATCTCCGCGATGTTCAAGTGTTTTTAGGATTTGCGAATTTCTATCAACGGTTTATTTTAGGATATTCACGAATTGTTGCTCCGCTCACGGAATTAACAAAGAAAAATGTTAAATTCGAATGGACGAATGAAAGAGAAGAAGCGTTTCAAATGTTAAAAAGAATGTTTACGACGGCACCCATACTAGTCCATTTCGATCCGGATCGGAAAATTGTGGTAGAAACTGATGCTTCCGACTATGTCTCAGCAGGAATTCTATCGCAACGTGATGATGAAGGGATCCTACATCCGGTTGCATTCTTCTCCAAAAAACATTCCCCTGCGGAATGTATGAAATCTACGACAAGGAACTCTAGTGATCGTCGATGTTTTGAAGAATGGCGACACCATTTGGAAGGAATAATTCTGTCGAAGTCTTTAGCGATCGTGAAACCTTGAATATTTCATGGCGACAAAATTGTTAAATCGTCGACAAGGTTAGTCCGAATTTCTTTCACGCGTTTTGATTTCGTTATACAATTTAATTGAAACAAGGGGCAAAACCGGATCGTTGACTAGAAGGTCAGGTGACCTACCTAAGGAGGGATGAGCGGTTGACGATCGAGTAAGTGGTCTGAAGCGAAAAAATTTAGATTAAGCTAAGTTTGTTTTCGGGTTCTTTGTCAAATGAAGCCGAAGGCGTCATTGTTGAGGAGTTATTTGCAAAAGCTACCAAGTCGATAGTTTCCCAAGCGAGGTCCTCGCTATGCTTCAGAACGATGTCGCCACCGAACAAAATTTCACTTGCGAATCGCGGAAGATAACAACGGTTTACTTTATCGAAGCCTATCTATCGTCTTAGACGACAATGACCTCGGCTAAATTCTACAAGAACACATGACAAACCATCCGCAGGACATCCAGGTAGAAACAAAGACATTGGAACTCCTGAGCGAAAATATTATTGGCCACAAATGTGAAAATCGTCGATCGGTATGTCAGAACTATGATATGTGTGTCGTGTAAAGTGCAATGCACCGTCTGAATGCCACGCCAATACCTAATGAATGTGGATGGATGTCTCGATGGATTTTTGTTACGGATCTCGAGTGGTGGATATAATGCGATTCTAGTTGTTGTAGATAGACTAAAAATCTGACGACATTTCATACCAACGACTAAAGAGGTGGATTCGAAGGATGTAGCGAGGCTATATATCGATAATGTTTGGAAGTTACATGGACTACCCGATACTGTTGTATCCGATCGAGGAACACAGTTTGTCGCGGAATTTTGGAAATCGCTTTGCAAACGTTTGGAAATTTCCCCACGGTTCTCTACCGCCTTCCACCCTCAGACGGATGGGCAGACAGAAAGGATTAATGGCGTGATGGAGCAATACCTTCGGAGTTATATCTCCTATCAACAGGATGATTGGGTTCAATGGTTATCAATGGCCGAGTTTGCGACAAACAACCATGCTTCGGAAACAACAAAGATATCTCCTTTTTACGCCAACTCGGGAAGAAATCCAAGGATGACTTTTGGTATTTTGGGACATGGTAGAACGACGATGGAAGACCAGGCCAATAGTGTTGCAAAAGAAATGAAGGACATAGTGGACCTCCTGAAAGAGGAGATGTTTGACAGAAAATACAAGAAGAATCGGCCAACATGAGTCGGTCTCCCGCCCCTCGCTATAATATAGGAGATAAGGTTTTCCTATCAACGCGTCATATTCTCACAAAGCGACCCTACAAGAAATTTGACTGGAAACGCATTGGACCTTATGGCATTAAGCGAATCATTAATCCCTATGCTTATGAGTGAGAACTTCCCCGTTCCATGAAAGTTCACCCAGTATTCCATGTTTCACTATTGTCTCCTGAAGCAGGTAATCCATTACCTGGACAGCAGCAGTCACCACCACCTCCAGTTGAGATCGAAGGGGAAGAAGAATGGGAAGTCGAGGACATCTTGGATTCCAGGAAACGAAGGGGAAGATTTGAGTATCTAGTATGATATACGGGATATGATGAAGCCTCTTGGCAACCACTATCAGACCTTGAGCATTCGCCTGATATTGTTCAACGATTCCATAAGTGTTATCCACAGAAGCCTAAGCCTACCAGGAGGTAGGCCTTAGAGGGGGGCGTAGTCTGTAACAGCAACATTGTTCCTCGGCTATGGTGATGAATTGGGACGTGAAGAGGAAGTATTGTGCAGTAGGATTTGGATTTGTAATGGTGTTTCTGTTATGTTCTTTCGGTTTCTGTTACGCGGGGCATTAGTCATCAACGGACTAGGAGTTGGATATATAAGGGGGCGTTGTCTCGTGCCTTTTCATGTTTTCCTTCCTTTCCTTTCCTCTTCACGCAACCTCCTGTAATTACTCCACGAATACTATCTTCGTTCTACACTACGTCATAGGGTTCAAGTGATCATCATCTGAGGTAGAACCCCATAGTTCATAGTCCATAGTCAACGAACACTCCTACATCCACGTCCTTGCCTCGGTTGTATTCCTTGGCATCATAGTCCCAAGTCCATAGACCTCCGCTACAGCTGTACTTCCGTATCGGTAATTATTTCTGCAGTTACAGTCAACTATAGAGCTTTTGGTTCGTTTCAATACTTTCTGGACAGGTAGCGAACACCGTTCTCATAGACTTATCGCAAAGTCTTCATCGAAGGTAGAGTACGGATAGTTCCAATACCATATGATTCCCTAATTCCATAATCCTTGGCACTAAGCCTTATCTGAAACCCTTGTTCCTACTATCAGTCATCTCTTATATGAGTAATTAGCATACATATGCCCTATTTCTATAGCCCGTCTCCACACCACTCCTCACACTCTCACTCCCATACTCACCATGGCCGTATTTGGTTAAGCTAACGTAGAATGTCTAAATCGTCAGCTTTTTTGAGCAGCAAACACAGATATACTTTAGAAAAATGTATGTAGTGAAGTGAAGTAATTGAGCGTGTTAATTATACTAGCTAATAGGGGAATGCGCCATATTTGTACTTAATGAAAGGTAGTACAGAAAGGCAAAGAAAGTCATAGATATATGAGTAATAGAATAACTAATGGGAAAGGAGTAATAATCGGATGAGTTAGATCCCGTGCCTCAAGAAGACAAATGAGAATCCTCCAATACTATGAAACCTGCCGAGTTTACTATTTCAAAATACATCACTCCTATGCAATCTTTCTAGCCCTGACCACCGGCAGGCGGACATTGCTGTATGCGATCGCGAGCGTTAGTAAGTGGGAATCAGGTGGGAGGATGGCTATGCGGGTGTGATAGGAGGTAGAGAATGTAGATATAGTAGGGGTGCTGCTGAATTCTGAAAGTAAACTCGTCTTCTTGATTTGTGCCCGAAAAGGACCTCTATATAATAATAATACATGCCAAGGAGACTGTAACGTGGGTCTATGGACGAGAGACTATAGTGCCAAGGAATACAACCGAGGTGAGGACGTAGTAGACAGTGCTCGAGACTATGGGCCATGGACTTTGGGGGCGGCTCTACCTGGTATGACAAACCAGTTGAACCCTATGACGTAGCGTAGAGACAAAGTAGTATTCCTGAAGTAAATACAGGATTGGATTGGATTTTTATATTGCATAGAAGCCTCGGGCTTATCGCGCTCCAACTACCGCCGACAAAAACCAGAACTACAGGATTAAAACAAAGGAAAAGGTAACGAACGACTAAGTACAAAGTCAAGAATGATGAGAATACAAAAGAACGCGTGCAAAAGTGGTACAGGTAAGCAGAATCTAAGTGACAGTAAAGAAACCTTCCGGTGATCGATAGAATCCTAAAACTTCTCCTAATAACAACCTTGTCCGAACTTGACGTCGCGAAGCGACTTGGTACTCTTGCATGGTACACGGAACCTGCTCCCTGTTCTCAATTATGCTAATACCTGTGAATGAATCTTAACAGTACCGATGAGTCAGTGCACCGCTAGGTTGATCCGATTGCGTTCAGTATATATCCGTAGTCGTAATCTTGTTGACTGGCAGGCAGGCCGATAGAAGAACGAGGTTCGAAAGCGTTGGAGGTGGGGTAAGCGGGGTACATAGAAGTCTACTTGTCAGGCAACAGGTGGTTGAGCTGGGGGAAGTCAATATGGTGGTCGCATTCGAGGGTGCCGACAGTGTTTGAAGTGGTAGCTCCGGTTGTAGGCCGGGCCGATTGAGGAGTGGTGAGCTGAGAAGGCCGACTCGGTTAAAATGGGTTGCCTGGCTCGGGCCGAAAAGAGGGGTAAGGCCAACGGGGGACCTCACATAGGGAGTTGGGCGACTGCTTTGCGACCGTAGGATCGCTAACAATGCGGGCTTTTTGTAGGCTTTGGCAATGGACATGCGCTAACCTCCAGGCTATTGACAGTTTGCCGATACGAAATGTAGATGGGGTTGCCCACAGAGGACCGGTTGATGGGGTGTCGCGATCGTAGGCGCCGACGTATTGAGGAGGGGTTTTTGAGAGAAGGACGCATCCTCGTGAGAGGCTTCAACTCAATAAGATGGAAATTCTACCGGTCGGGGTAAACGGGGGGGATCCCAACTTCCAGTCACGGAATAAGTACAGGATTGATTGATTGATTGATATTATATTGCCTAGAAGCCTCGGGCTTATCGCAACTACCGCCAACAAAAACCAGAACTACAAAGTTTAAGCAGGAAAGCAGCGAAAGGAAAAGGTAGCGAGCGATTACGTCTGAAGGCGAGAGCGTGGAATGGTGCGAAAACAAAAGAGCGTGCAAAAAGTGGTACAGGTAAGCAGAATCTAAGTGACAGCAAAGAAACCTTCCGTGGTTGATAGAATCCTGCGCTTCTCCTAATAACAACCTTGTCCGAACCTGGCGTCGCGAAGCGCTAGTACTCTGCGTGGTACCGCGGAACCTGCTCCCTGTTCTCAATTATGGTAATACCTGTGAACGAATCTTAACAGTACCCATCAGTCAGTTCACCACTAGGTTGATCCGATTGCGTTGAGTATATATCCGTAGTCGTAATCTTGTTGACTGGCAGGCAGGCCGACAGAAGAACGAGGTTCGAAAGCGTTGGAGGTGGGTTTAAGCGGGGTACCTGGGAGTCTGCTTGTCAGGCAGCAGGTGGTTGAGCGGGGGGGAGTCAATATGGTTGTCGCATTCGAGGGTGCCGACAGTGTTGAAGTGGTAGCTCCGGTTGTAGGCGGGCGATTAGAGTGGTGGCGAAGCCGGCTTCGGTTAAAATGGGTTCTTTTGGCTCGGGCGAAAAGAGGGTAAAAGCCAGCAGGGGGCGCCAGCGTGAGAGTGGGGCGGCTAACTGCGGACCGTAAGATCGCTAACAGCAGCGTGCTTTTAAAGAACTTTGGCGATGGCTCTTATTAACTCTGAGCTATTGATGTGCCCGTCTGAAGGTAGAATGGGTTGGCCACAGGGGACCAGTTGATGGGGTGTATCGTGATTAGTAGGCGCCCGGCGTATTGAGGAGGGTTTTGAGTGAAGGGCGCGTCACCGTGAGAGGCTTCAAGCTCAACAAGATGGAAATCCTGGGTCGGGGTGGCGGGGATCTCAACTTCCAGTCGCGGATCGGGCGAAAGGGCACGAAGAAACTCCTGCGTGGCCTTAGCGGTAGGAGTAATCTGAGGGGTTGCGTGAGGAAAGAAGGAAAGAGAGAAAACAGGTGAAAGCACGAGACAACGCCCCTTATATATCCATCCCTGGTCCAATGATGACTAATACCCTGCGTAACAGAAACCGAAAGAACATAATAGAAATTCCCATTACAAATCCTAATACCACTGCGCAATATCCTTCCTTCACGCTCCAACCTATCACCTAGCCGAAATCTATCGCTGCCGTTACAGAGACTAAAAAAGCAAAATATTGAAAAAAACCAGTATTGTTGGCTGTCAAAGTTAACAAGTAATTCTGCTAGTGCAATAGCACTGCTGTGGCGTTTGGGGCAGCGAGGGGTTTGGTGTCAGTGTAGAGAGGAGGCTTGAAAATATAACTACATGTACAGTTGCATGCATCAAGTTCTCGCAGTTTGTCAACGCTGAGTGATAGCAACCATCGACGCATTCTCATACTCGAAACCCCTCCTATCCGCCACAATCTTATAATGATTTCTTCAGAACCTTCGAGATATGACAAGAGGAAGGCTGTTATTGCGCTCCACAATATGAATCGATATACTGCCCAAATCCATAGAGATACTGGCTATACAATGAGAACAGTTCTTGATACCATCATCAATCAAGTCAAGCGAGGTCACACCTATGAAGTAACCCGCACTGGGCGACCACCTGCCCTCAGTAAATGGGAGAAAAAAAGAATAGTGAAGGTTGTAGAAAATGAGCCGAGCTCTCCTTTAGTTCAAATAAAAGAGTTAGCAGGACTCAATCGCTGTTGTAACACGATCAGGAAGTTCCTAAAAGCAGAAAAATCAATACTCCACACCAAACGATACAAGCTATGGATGAGACCATGTCACCTAATGCAGAGAATGCAATGGTGTAGTAGGAGGCAGAATTGGCTTGTAGGTGAATGGAGAAAAAGAGCATAGACAGATGAGTGTAAGGTTGAATATCATCCTAACCCAACTGATCAAAAAGTTCGATATCGTCCTGGGGAGAAACTCAATGAAAAACACCCAAAACCAACGTTTAAGAGCGGTCACACTACAATTCAAGTCTGGGGTGCATTACAGTATAGCTCTAGATGCAATCTAGTACTGGTTCGAAAACGCAATGCCCCAGAACGAACTACACATTCAGACAAATTGGGCATGAATACGAAACAGTTCTGTGATGAGGTTATTGAGAGTAGTTTGGCACCTTATTGGCAGTCATTAGAAGATCCAGAAAGCTCTTATCTTATTGAAGAAAATCTGAAGGTTCATCAGAATAAGCTATCAAAAGAGTATAGGGCAGCAGATGGGATTAAGAAGGATGATTGGCCTGCTGGATCACCAGATCTCAACCCAATTGAAAATGTATGGAGAATGTTGCAAAGTGCCCTCAAAAAGCGGTGGAGTTATAGAGAGAGAAGACCCTACAGTGCACATGGACTTTTTATCGCTGCACAAGAGGAGTGGGAGGCATTGTCTCAATCAAAGCTAGATAAATTAGTAGATTCCTTGCCATCAAGGGTTAAGGCCTGTCTCAAAGCCAATGGGGGACACACTAAATGATAATCTCAAAATCATTTTCTATATATTCTACTTGACTCTAATTTGTATTCTCTATTAAATATCTTCACTTGTGGTTAAATTACAAGGGGATCGTGATTGTTGTTGCGCTCGTGAACGGCGAGAACTTGTTACACGCGACTATATATACAATATTAATCACCGCGTTATACAGAGGCCAAAAATCGGGAGTGAGCGGGCACCACAAGCAATATCAACAAACCACAAACACACCCCAGAGCTTCATTTAACCAGGTATATCATCCGTCCAACGACCATGTCCGAACCCTGTCCGCTATTGTCAGTTCCGCCGGAGATCATCTACCTCATTTCCCACTTCTTAACCGTCCGCCGAATCGCATTCTTTGCCCGCACCTGCCACGCTATCTACGCTGTGCTTGCCTCTAAACTTGATCGAATGTTCCTCTCCAAGTGGTACGAGCGCCCCCTCTGGGCAGTGCGGAAAAACCGGCCCTACACGCTCGAACGTGTCCTCCTTTACCGCGACGCTCACCCTAAAGAATCCCCCAAAGACTGGAGTAATGTTGATGCCTTCTTTCTCAATGAGGCAATCTGCAATACTTCCCCCGACGCGGTCCGCCTGCTCCTGGCGCGCGGCGTTGACCCCAACGGGACCGGGGAGATGAGAGTGCAAGGAAATCCTCCGCTTACGGTCGCAGTCAGGCAGCAGCACGTACCGATTGTCACAATGTTGTTGGAGGCCGGCGCGAACGCTAGGTACGAGCCCTGGCACTACACAATGAGATCAGCGATTGTACAGGCGTACCTGAACGCCAATTTGGAGATTGTAGAGCTTCTGGTGAAGTATGGGGCGGAGATTCCCTTGTTCTCGGAATCTTCCGAGTATGATTCAGAATCTTCCGAATCTGGTTCAGAATCTTGCACGTCTGGAGGAGATGATGAGTCTGATTCTGCTCCGGCAGAAGATGGTCAGAATTAGCAGTTCGAGAGAAACCACCAAGTTGCTAGGAATTGCTACATATTAGACTTGAAAGGAATTGCAGTTCAAGTTGCCAAGCATTATGAAGTTGGCATAAAATGGTCCCGTCGTCTATCTGTTGGTGCCGCTGTGATTCTGATTCACGACTTTGAGATGCTGTCAAACTTCCCTATTGGACGGTTTCTGTTCCAAGTATGCCATGCGAGGTGTGTAGTAGTTTGAGTAGTTCTGATCAAGCCTCCAATTAAGCCGTAGATTGACAGGCAACTGCCAACAACATTTCATCCCAGTCAAGTTCAGGTACTGTATGTATGAATATTTGTATGCACGGTGCTGATAAATCTTATAAAGTTTACTCAGATCCATTTTTATATCGTTTTTATCCTCATGCTAGATTCTGATTTTTAAGTGTTTATCGAATTGCAGGTCCTACTAGAGGTCCTCGCAGTATATGCGTACACTAAAAAAGTAAACGTACAGGGAAAAGGTAAAGGTAGTAAATGATTAATAATAAAGGAAAGCGGAAAAAGTAACAAGTAATTCTGCTACCGCAATACCTAGCACTGTTGCGGCCTTTGGGGTGGTGAGGAGTGTACTGTCGCTGTGTGTAGTCCAGATACTAGGAAAGAAAGATGATAGGTCGATGTAAATGTTGATAACGCAGAGTGTATTGTCTATGTCTAGGAGTTGTGCGTTACACAGTGACTACATGTAACGTGTTTCACCGAGAACGCAATTGTCACCGGGAAAGCAATGAAGCATGACATGAACGGGATCGCGAATTGCTGTGAAAGTTCAAGATCACCCAGAATTACAGAACTAAATACACTAAAGTCATTTTGAGATATCTTTCGAATATTTCTGATGATCGTTACTAATAGGTAGCGAGTACATAGCTGTGGGAGGGTCATCAGGCCTTGATTGCCCTCCCACAGCTATACTCGCTATGAACTTAAGAAATAGTCAAAAACACCAAAAGAACCCTGCTATACATGTATGGCCTCACAGGTATTGCTCTGGTGCTCATGATGCTCTTCTGTGACGTTCGGTTGCTTTCCCGGCAATGATCGCTTTCCCGGCGAAACACGTTATTTAGTAGGGCCCCGTCACAAACTTGGGAGTTTTGAACTGAGTGTATGACAGACAATTTTAAACTGGTTAAAAACTGGCTCTCGAAAACCTGGGTGTCATGGTCATAAACTCAACAGCCATTTTGGAAGTGGGCTAGGGTGGTTTTAGAGCAAAAATTGAAATTTAGGGGTGGGTTAGGGTAATTTGGGTGGTTAAAGTCAGAAAATTGAGTCCGAGTTTATGACAGTTTTCAGTTAAAAACAGCAGTTTATAACAGCCCGAGTTTCTAACGCAGTTTATAACTCCAGCTCTGAGTTTATCACGGGGCCCTAGTATTTAGCAATGTGATGACCCGCTTGTTACACTTTGTCCTCTCGAGGTTACGTGACCACATGAAACTACCCTTGATGTACTTTACATTGATACTTTTAGTCATCGTGTTACATCTATGTAGCTGCACAGAGATTGAAGAGCGGCAGGGATGAGGAGTGAGGGGCCGCCGCACGAATCCAAACCAAAAACAAACCTCAGAGCTTCATTTAATCAGATATATCATCCGTCCAACGACCATGTCATCCTCACCACCCTGACCACTATTGCCACTACCCCCTGAGCTCATCTACATCATTGCCAACTCCTCAACTACGCGCAGAGCGGCATTCTTTGCCCGCACCTACCACGTCATTCACGCTCTGCTCGTCCCTAAGCTCGATCGAGAGTTCAAGTCCAACTTGTACATGTTCCTCCTTTGGCCAGCGCAGAACAATCGGCCCAACACGCTCGAATATTGCCTCCTCCTCCGCCCCGCTAGCTCCAGAGATTGGAGTAGTCTTGATGCCATCCTTCTCAACCAGGCAATCCGCAAGACTTCTTCCGAAATGGTCCGCCTTCTCCTGGCGCACGGCGTTGACCCCAACAGGGCGGTCGATGGGATTGTAGAATGGCCCCCGCTTACGGCCGCAGTCATGCAGCGGGATGTAGTGATTGTCACAATGTTGCTGGAGGCTGGTGCGGACACTAGATACGAGCCCCCGGTCTGGACACGTTGTGCAGCAATTGGGCTGGCGTATTGGGAGAGCAATTGGGAGATGACAGAGCGTTTGGAAAAGCATAGGGTGGAGACTTCCTCGGATTTGGGGTATTGCACGCCTTGTCAAGATGATGACTCTCATTCGGAATCTTGCACATCTGGAAAAGATGATGACTCTGATTCGGACTCTTGCAAATCTGGAGAAGATGATGAGTCTGTTACTACTGCGTCAGAAGATGGTCCGAATCAGCGGTTCTAGATAAATCATCAAGCTGCCCTGAATTACTATTATAGTTGCCAAGAATTGCAATAGTTGCCAAGAATTTTAATCAAGGAAGCCAATGTGAGCACTGGCACGGGTAAGATCCGAGCGGGACGGCCCGAGTATGTACAGAGGGTGGTAAAATTATTGCGAAAACAGGGGTTGGCGAGCGTGCTAAAAACGCCTAGCGAGTATCACAAAACCTCCCACTTCAGAGATTTTGGTCCGATGTTGAAGCCGTGAACCGCTGAAGCCCGCCTAAAGCCCGCCTGAGGTTCCTCCTCACCCAATCACAGCACTCGCCCACCTGTGCGGGCCCACAGCACTCGCCTACCCCTGTTTTCGCAATAATTTTACCACCCTCTGTATATACCTACATAAGTGCCATATGCCAAGACTACCTCTTGTGCATCTTGTCCACAATCCATCACGATAGGAACTTTGTATCCGTTCTAAACCGCTCTACCAAGTTGATATAAATCTGCTATAATGTATCCAGAGAGACTATCGATTTCCATTGTCCCGGGTTTCATGGTTGCTATCAACATGCAGGGGTGTGGGTTGACCCTCATGTACAAGGCTCGGCTATTATTCGCGAACCAGCCGATGTCGCCCATAATCCACACTCCCCAGCCCGAGCTCAAAGCCACCACCAGCCTCAACCCCCACCTGCCGGTGCTGCATGACAACACCTCGAATGATGACACTACGGTCAGGAGGAACTTTGTGACATATCTCTATGCGTACAGGAAATATGGAAAGTGCTGGCAAGGGTTTGCGCTGGAGACGCTGGGGAAGCTGGGGAGGTATAGGGGCCATTTACGGGACCCGCGCTTGGAGAAAAGAAATAGATAATCGAACCAGGCATCCAGTCCAAAGATCGGATAATGATAAGAGATACTCGCACCTCAAGTCCTGAGAAATTTTGTGAGGGCCTTGCTACCAAGAATTCTCAGGACTTGGTTAATAGGCGAGTAAACCGAACCCGTCTACACTATCTCGTCAACTACATACATACTCCAAGCTATTCTCCAACCTCCCACCACCACCACCCCCCCAAATCCCAATCCCATCCACCCCGCAATAGCAAGCAAAATCTCAAGGCCCTTCGAGCATGTCTGGGTTGGTTCGTGTTAGCGTTGTGAACCCTTCCCTACCCGCCGACGCCACCGACGCCGCCCTCCGCTCTAGAATTGACAGTCTCGAAGCCGAGCTTAAAGCCTTAACCAGCTTCAACCACCACCTCATCGCCTCCCTCGCCCGTCTTCAAGCCGAGCAGGCAACCCCCACCCCTGCCACCACACCCACCGCCGTGCCTACCGCCACTAGCACCACCACCGCCCCCCTCCCATGCCCGCACCCAAACCACCCATGCAGAATCGCCTCCGGGAGTGGTGCCGCCTCGCCCGAGGTCTTCCAGGAAATCATCAAGACCAACTGGCATGGCCGTCTCGGCCGCACCCATATGGTGGACGTTGATGCCCTACCTGCCACAGCACTAAGCGAGCTTGATTGCCTCTTGCGGCGGAAGCTGCACGCATGTTACCCCCGCTTCCGCGATGAATCGGCGCCTGACGTGGACGCGATCTTTGCGAGTCTTGCGACGCTAGGTCTACGACTGGAGGATAGAGGTGCGTATGCGGATCTGCCTGTGATAGGTGATACTGTTACGTTGCGTAATACCCCCACAATCAAGAGGGGGATGAATAGCGTAGCGTTGTTCGCTACCTATGAGGATTCTGCGCTGTACTGGAAGGGGGTGGTGTTGGAGACGCTGGTGGAGCTAGCGAGGTATCGGGGGCTGTTTGACGACGAGGGATATTTGAAGGAGTAGTGGGGCCTGACAGTGGGAAAGGGTGTAGTTTGGGGGGATAGAGAGTGGGGGGGCGGGGCCGAAGTATTATCTGTCCTCTGTATTGTATTCAATCAAGCCAATTTAGGTAATCAGATCTCCGGCGCTCTAATTCTTCTCAATTCCTTATTCGAAAACCTGTATCCAGTCGCCCGGGGATTTATCCTTTCGACTACGTGATTGGGGTGAAATTATATTACCACCGGAATATATTATCCTCAGTCATGGCAAAGTATCTCGCTCCAAACAGCCCTTCTCCCTCGACACTATTAGAACCTTTAGTCACCGGCAAGCGTATCAATAGTTATGTTGAAATACTCCGGCTCGGATCGCAGGGTATATAAGCGAGTACCTGGACTCGGACCATACCAACATTCGGAATAACTTGAATAATAACTGCTACATTATGCATCGATTGAGTTAAAGACAGTCTTAATTTTAATAATAGGAATCACTAGAAACCTCGGTTCACCAACTACAAAATCAATTGTTCAGAAGATGTTTGTCGATTTGTTACGCATTTCCCTAATATTCGTCACTTGGCTATTTTATTCAAATACCTCCAATCAGGATTACCTGTGTTTTGGCCACGGTCTTAATTTACCTTTTGCATTTCCAAACAGTTCAATATCCTCCTGGAATAATGATTGAACCTGATAATTATATTTATTTCCACTTGTGAATATGCACTGGCGTGATACAAAGAAGGAAAACCTTCCGTTAGAGATAAATACAATTACAAAATTCAACTGTTGGAAGGGACCTGATGACTGTGGCAGTTAGTCTGTTGAAGCGGAATATAACCCTCGGAAGTCTGTATGCGAGGTTAGCCACCCCACGCGGCCACACACCGGTGAAGTATTATCATAATATGTCAATAAGCTCGGTAAGCCTTGTGCCCTGAGATGATCAACTCGTATACTCGCAGTTCAAATAGTTCCCCAAGGTCCACCAATTAGGTCCGCTCAGGGTTAGTTATTTTATACAGGGTTAGGGTTCGTGCAATGACCCCAACAGGATGCAATGTAAGGTTCACGATCTAAATTTTTGAGGTGTGTGCAGACGACAGAATGTTTCGACTCGGTTATAATTACAAGTGGGAGGTTAGATTCTCATCGCTGAGCTTGGCGCGATTTTGAGAGGCAGCGGACTCTTGAGTGGCTGAACCGGTACAGGTCCCGCAGGCAGGACATCTCAGTTATTGGTTCATTGATCTCACGCCCAAATTACGGCACTCTATCAGCTTTGCTTAAGCCTTAGGGATGAAAGCTCCGTTTTGGAACTCGTGACATGCGGGTCTCAGCAAAATCCGAGATGCATAATAGTTTCCTCATCTCCTGCTAGCTCTGAGAGTACATACAGGGTTTGAGCCATCTCCATTTAGGTCTCTGGTAACCAGATTGGGGCGGCGATCTCATCAGCTCATTAGAATACAGAGCTAGCTCCATTTGCACAAATCCTGTCCCGAGTCTACACTTGCACATCCATCTAAGAGTTCTTGGTAATTATCATTCGTCCAAGCTTTCTGTAGGTTCAATTACTAGTATTTCTCTAGCGTTTTTGAACTGGGCCATTATTGCATGCACCCAAAATCATGAGCTTGGCGTATTTTTGTATGCATGCAATATCAGTCGCGTCCACAAACGTCAGAAAATACGAGTACCGCCATAACTCGAAAAATTGGCTAGATCAAAATTTCTTGTATGGGAAATTTCTAAAGCAGATCGATGCCATTCAACCAATCACCCAAGCGGTAATCCCTAGACGGAGATAGCCAATTTTTCGAGTTTTGGCGGCAGTGTTTGTGCGTCACCATCCCTGCAAACCATGGACGGCCCGCTCCGCACGTGCATCTGCATACCTGACAGGTACTCGCGTCAGGGAAAAAGAACCAGAACATGCAAGTTAGAAAACAGGGATTATTTGTATGGAGTGGCGCTGATCTGCCATACAAACTAGGCATTTGCATTTTCTGGTTCTTTATCCTAGACGCGGGTACACGCTTACCAGCAAAAGAACCAGAAAATGCAGTTGCTCAGGGCAAGGATTATTTGTATGGAGTGGCGGCGATCCCTCATACAAATAATCCTTGTTTACACCACTTGCATTTTCTGTGTACATCGCCAAGGAGAGTAAAGTAAACTAGCCAAGCCCTTCTCATTAGCTCCCATCTCATCACTTCGGTTAGGTGTGTCACGTAGAGTCACACAGTGATGAGTAGTAACAATTTCAGATGGTTCTACATGGCCTAAATAAAAAGCCACCAAAACCAAAAACGTTAAAATTTTGATCTGTGGGTTGTCCAAAATTTGCCTTGCAACCAAAATTGTATGGAAACGGAACTTGAACGTTGGTTGCCTCAACCATGAGAGCAATGAGACAAGAGATTTGAGTTATATGCTCCTTTATAGTTTTAATGTGTAGGATTTTAAAGGTGGTATTGTTCTGTCCCATTGAGATACACTGACCAGATAATGTTTGGATAGTAGATACTAGTTATATCCTATTGGGATATTATTCACCAAAACGGATATCTCTATCAACGAGGATATTATTATGTCAAAAAAAAAGGAGGTTTTGCAAACACGCCCGCCGAAACGTCTCTGACCTCGTTAATTAAGGCGGTAATATGATATTCCTCAAAAAAGGACACTATATGCCCAAATAACGCTGGTGGGAATGTCAGCAATCTGAATAAAATATTCTATGCAGACTAGTTCGGAATAGAGGAAGCTATTCGTATGGTATGTACTATCTGGGTATTATCTGGATAGAGGAGCTATCTCGCTCGGACAGAACATATGCTTGACCTGGTCCAGCTACGCTACCGCCTAACACTTTGCACGACAACGTCGGTAACCTTCAAGTCAAGCTTCTGGCTTCAGCGCAGCAACGGCAGTCATATCGCTCGCTACTCCTTCCACTACTCCTTGCCGCAAAAGAAAGTCTTAATAGAACCTGATAAATGCGCAATTATGAGCAAAACTCACGATTATATCAGAAACAGGCCAAATCTGAGCTTATCTGAGACTTTGCCTCCTGGTCAACATCTATGGTTGGCCGAAGACTCGTTATTCGCCATTGACTAAGTTAGCGACCAAACTAGGTTTGTTTTCATCAAGCGCTCAGGTGAACTTGATCCCGGTTGTGAAGGGCCTACGACGCATGAGGTCGCTTTGCACACATTTAGAGGGCATCCAGCGTGGGTTGCCTTAAACTATCGTCATAGACGCTGCTGCTGGGCCTCAGGCCCGCCATATAATCACTTCTTAACAAGAAGACCATATGCCGAACAACACCCCCGTAAACTCATGTCGGTATAATACCTATCTAGTATACCCGCACCGACGCGGTAAAGATAAGATGATAAGAGGTGAGGACCACCCGCTGAACAGACTTCATCCCCCAAAGGTAGTTACAATGACCCAAACTCGCCGATTAACCACTACTAAGGTCCGTGCGCAACCATCAGGAAGTTCGTTTGACGGGACGCCAGGCCCCACAAGTCTCGATACTGCTGTAATAACCCGTATTAACGTTAGTTTCGGAACTCACATCACGGCTTTAGAGGTAAACACTCTCAATATATCCTTTGCTTCCCTAGAAGGATAGCACTAACATGCCATAGGTCCATTATGACAAGGGCAGCGTAGACCAGATTACGCATGGAACACATAGCGGCGATAGGCAAGAGATCATCTTACAAACCTACGAACTCATTACTGCTATTGAAGGGAGCTGGGGAGGATCATTGATCAACCATCTTACCTTCACTACCAACAGGCGTAGGTGATGTTTTCATCCGCATCTAACGGAATCACTGACAATTATACCCAGGAACGTTTGGCCCTTTTGGGCACAGAAAGGGAGAATTCTTTCAATGGAATGCTGGTGCAAAGGTACCGCCCGACGTTGCCCCTCGGATGGGGCTGCTGGCATTTCGTGGAACCTAGTGAGTGCCACACCGTGGGTTCATCGTGGTGCACGCACCAGCGCTAAGATAAAGCATGTAGCTCAGGTCACATCACCTCACTCCAAGCTACCTTCGCCGAATTTGACCAACCCCACAGTACGGTCAAGTATGAACGACTACCGACTATTGCTAATGCGAAGTCCCCATCCGGTGCATCGTGTCTCCCAAGCTTCACAGTGTACGTGATTCCATAGCATGCGGTTTCGCCTATATGGGCTCTACTAACAAGTGCTTTCATTGTACAGGCATCTCATGAGCCCAGCCATTACTCTCTTGGCGGGCCCAGAGCCTATACAACTGCATGTACATGAGGCTATCCTTTGCCGTCTTCCCTTCTTTCGAGCAGCTCTCAAAGGGGAATTCAAGGAGGCTTCCGAGAAGGCGGTGAAAATGCCCGAAGACGACGCAACGTCCGTTGCCGCTTTGATTGAATTCTTATCCTCAGGCAGCTACACGTATGCCTATAACCCAGATAATACCAGGTTCCGCGATGGAAAATCTCTCGTCCCCATTGCGGACTTGGCACAAGGGCTATTCCACGTGAGCGTATACGCAACCGCCTCGAAGTACGACTGTCCAAAGCTCGTCGATGAAGCTATCAATAATTTCCGGGTGGTAGTCGTAGATCTTGAGGGGATCGATAATCTTCGATTGTGGCAAGCAGCATATGGAGTAGGGTTAACGATGTGGGCCTGGGGAACAGATGAGGGCCCAACAAAGTTCAATGATGGGCTAATGAAATGGGGTGCAACGCTCTCAGAGAAGCATCGGGAGGAGATGGAAAGGATTATGGGTGACTGTCCTGCTTTGGCTTGTGATATGCTTGGATTTTCAAACAACGGTGATAAGGAGTGAGTCTTATGAACAGTTAGGGTCTTTAGAGGCCTTCCTCCAAAATGTATCTAGGGAGCAGCTGACAATTATGCACGGATCAAACCAAGTCTCTACAGCGTAAGTAAATGAATCAGTAAATGAATCATTTCGCCACGTTAGGATTTTAGTGAGAAATGAATCATCTAGATTGGGTGGTTAATGACATCGGGAAATGTCGCGTTTTTACTATGTGTTAACGAATCAGTAAATGAATCCCTTAGTTCAATATGCCCCTTTATTTAACACATTAAATAACAAAAACACTGCTGGCAGTGGGGATCGAACTCTAGCAATTAAGGAACACTTGCTACATTATACCACTTACACCACATAATACAGTATAATTAGAGGTTCATGCATAAATAACCGGAACAGTGGAAATGTTCAAAGAAAATACTACTTTAATGCATTCTGAAAAGTCACTCTGTAAATGCATCACTTGGGGTTGTAAATGAATCCCTTGTGTCATTTACCAACGACGTCCCCGGTAAACGAATCAATTGATTCATTTACCCTATTCGCCTTGGTGGGTAATGCATCAATTGATTCATTTACATTGCTAGTAGAGAGTCCATCAAGTTGGGTGGACGGTAAGGGGGGTTTGAAAAGTGACTACGCACGTGAGATCCATTTCTGAGCGCACATAATAAATTATGTCAGCCTACGACCGTCCGGCGGGATATGTGGTTAATAGAAAACCACTCGCGGGTAGGGATCTTCCAGAAAATTTGGTCGTGTCAGGGTTAGGGTTCCGCCGCACTTTTTGTCCTTCTCTGTAGTTAGTAGTGTACCTCGCCACCCTCAGATGTCAACGATACCTTTCTGAGAGTGGCAACCATGACCTTTTCAAATTGTGATTAGTGATTTGGTACCTAAATGCCCCAAGAACTTGGTGGGGCACGCCTTGCGCTTCGAAGTTGAAACATGTGTGTTTATTCAGACACTGTCTGATAGCTAAATCGAAACAGTCCATATTTCTTAAATCTGAACCGTTCAATGCTGGAAATGGTAGTGCTCGAGTGTGAAAGGAGTTTTTACCGACCCCGTCGTCGTGTCCCCACATCACACCAAAGGTGATCAGGGTTAGGGTCTCCTCTAAAGAGGGTGTGTTACTTTGTGTGAGCAGTTCTAGCTGTATACGGAACCGGTTCTACCCAAGCCAAAACTGAACTGAAACAAATAGTGAGAAGCGCAAGCCAAATAGTGAGCTGAGAAAGTTGAACTGAACTGTTTTTTTAAACGGGTGTGGGGGGCCGGTTTGAACTGATAAACCGAAGAACCGTTGGAAACACTGTGCAGCCGCGAGACTTTCCTAAGTCTCGTCTCGTCTTGTCTCGTCTCGTCGCATCCCGAGACAATAGCCCGAGACATCCTATCTAATAGCCATCACTTTACCGCAGCTTCTTCATTACCCTTTAAATTTTAACCTCACGCAGATCACACCCAGGACTGGCTGAGCCCATCAAAGGACCTTAAGGAGGTGACATTCTCGCCAGATGTATCAGTTGGGTTCATTGGGGATTATAAAGGTATCACAGCGAGCAGGTATAGGCTCTTGTATTCATCCTTTTACAATTGTAGACGAAACCCTACCACTGAGTTAAACAAAAAGAAAATTCGAAACCTACCCTAACCCTAACCTACAAAAAGATACCGCCCAAATACATTTTCGGACTTCTGAATTTCAAAAACAGATAAACTCATTTACCCCACCGTGGGTAATGATTTTCAAATCCCCACTCCTCCCTACGACAAACCTTCCAAATCTGGTCCGACATATCATGCCTTCCTTTTCTCCATTTTCTCCACCACTGGCACGTAATACGCACTCTACTACGAGTCGAAATGCATCAATTAGCACATTTCACACACAAAAGTTTGGGAAAAAGGACATGGAAATGTGCTCACAGGGGTACGTCTGCTGGAAATGTGCACTTTCTTCCTTTACATCCCCTTTACTGTGGCATTCCCTGCGTCATTTCCCATTGTAGACCCCGGGATCCAATTTATGTCCTTTTGTGTCCATTTACCACCCATTTACCGTCCATATACCGTCCATATACTGTTCTTTTCCAAAAGTCGATCTCCTGGGTCCCATTTATATCCCTTGCTTATCCATTTACTGTCCCTTTTAGATCCATTTGCTGTTCATTTCCCCTAGATCCCTTTTTTCTCCCTTTATTTTCCGTTTTCGATCCCTTTTTAGTCTCTTTATCCTCACTTTTCGGTCCCTTTAATATTTTTGGAAAATATTATCACCTATATTCCTAGGCCTATAGGCGTTCCAAAACGGGCATCTACATCAATTCACCTAGTATAGTTGATATAGCCCTAGTTATATCAGGCTAAGGTAAGTGGTCCAATCCTTATCTAAGTAATGATTTAGATTGACATTCATATATTTTTTCAGTTTTTTCTTTCGACAAAACCCGACCGAGGAAATAGCATAATTAATGGATGTAAATTGAATATAAAAGCGTGCCATTACACCTAAAACCATTTTTCCATCCGTTTCATCCGGTGGACAAGGACCCATATTTAATCACTTCACCATAAAGCTATTAATTATTTCCACCACACGATTTAATTATTTCTACCACGCACAATATAATACATATCTCGATGCAAGTCCCCGCCAGGAATTTGATGGATTTCCACTCGTAGTAGAGGCCCTCATCAGCTCTACAATCTCCTTCTAATTCTCCCCGACACAGCTCTCCATATCCCACTTCTCGGCTTTAGCCCCCTTCTCCAATCGGACCCCCACCACCTCCGTCCGCCTGGAGCACGGATTTCTTCTCCAGCAGCGCGTCTATCACCTCCGCCTGTCCCTCCTTCGCGGCCCGGAATAGAAGTTGATCGCAGTCGTCGCCTAGTTTCAAGACCCCCGACTGCCCATAGCGACGCACTGTTGGAGTAGGGCGCGTCTGTCAAAGCGATTTGGGCGTGGTGCAGCAGGTAGGCATCGAGGAACGGTGAGAGGAAGGTATGGAGTGTGCGGCATGTTTGGGAGAGAGCAGAGAACGTGGCGATGTCGGTCTCGAGGTAGTCTGAGATTTGGAGGAGGAGTTCGAGGGGGAGCTTGCAGGAGGGTGGGTTGGAAGACATGTGGAGCAGCGTAGCGGCGTTGTCACGGTTATTTTATTGTGTTCACTCTCTCTCTGGTTATTTCGTATTTGGCTTCTCGACGATCCAAACGACAAAATGAATAAAATCTTATTTTATAGACAGAGAGAAGAAAACTTCGTTGACGACGACGACAATGATGATGATGATGGAGAAGAAAGAGGTAGTCCCACTGCGGACACCTTTGCAAAAGGGTGGTACACGTCGTCACGTGGCCAGCTGACTAATCCATGACAACAAATGTGCCCAACAACGAGAGGGAGGCCGCTGGTGGTGTGATGTTGGTGAAGCGGATGATTAATCGCGCATAATATATGGTTGCTTCCCAGGTATCCCATCCCAGTGACAACGTATCTCCGCATAGGTCCAGGTGGAGGTCGATAATGTTAGGTTAGTGAATTCACAATCTCAGAACATATTAAATTCTGATATAATCTCAGATAAAATAAGATGGCTAATAAAATAAGATACCTACTACGGTGCGATTGAGGAAGAATAACTGAGCTACTAGCGCCCGAGTCGGCATACTCTTTCGCTCCGTTGGATGTCTCTTTTGAATATCATGTAAGCTAAAATCTTGCAAACTAGCCCCTCCCGAAGCATTCCCAGCTGCAGGCCATAATATGGACTGACCGGTTCCAAGTTGACTAGGATACATGAGCGAGGTAAGCAGCTAAGGCAGGGTGTTCGAAGTGCGTGAGACAATGGACAAGGCTTTAGGGTCAAGATTTTGAGGATACTGATTTTGAATACTTGTTGGTTGATGAGGAGGCGAGTATAGAGTATAGCACGCTGGAAAAAATAGTCAACGGGACCCCCGATAGACACCAAGCGATTCTACCAGAGTTCTGTAGGTCGGTTAACCTCTGTATTTAATTATTAAGATTCGAATTCAGCGAAAGATAATTGATAAGAAGTACCAGATATAGATATACTAAGAGACCCAGTAAAGTAGTTTTCTATGCCCTTCCTCTAAATAATGTCGAATAATACATTGTAAGACCTTCCAAGACAAGTAACCACCGCATAGGTAGCATAGGTAGGCGTGATAGAGTACCATGGGAATCGAGATAGCTCTTGATGTACATATAATGAGATACGAGCCATGTTACGATTTGAGTAGGTGAGAGATGATTACTTTGATTTTATTGATGATGAGAAGGAAGCGAGGATAACCCTCGCTTCCTTCCTTCCTAATATCCTGATGTCCTACTGACAACTGGTCCTCTGACCCTAATGACAAGTATGGCGTAGTCCTATGCTACAACTTTGCTACAACTAACCTTCTCTATGTGTAACTAAACGGTACTGATCGGCAATCCCCCACATCTATCAATACCCGTTCGGGCATAAGTTATGCTTCTTGAGCAGTCCTTTCATCACATCATCCCGGGCAAGACATGAGGGAAAATTTTCCACTGCTCCCTTCCTCAACAGCCACGCCGCCACCCCCAACAAGTTATTTGCCACTGCATTAGTGGTGTTCTGTATTCGGAATCCATACAATTCGGATATGCCCCAGCATCCAGCAAACACTTCATAAGCTCAAAGTACCCCGCTTTGCGACATAACCGAGCAGGTCCCCAACTTCACAACCATCGAGTTTGACGCCCTTCCTCGGGCAGCGATAAATGATTTGCGGGCGGTTAGAGACTGCAGCGCGGAGGAAGATGCGCTCTTTGTTTTCGAAGCGATAGGCCGGGAGTAAAGGATTACAAATGGAGTTGTACAGAGTGCGGTAACATTATTGCGAAAACAGGGGTTTAGCGAGTGCTGTGGGGCCGGAGTGTGGCGAGTGATTTGATTGGTTGGCATTGAACCTCAATCCGTGAATGATTGAGGTTCACGGAGTGAGGGTTCTCGGAGTACGAGTGAAAAAAAGAAATTTTCTTTTAGATATAGACTAGTAGTCCATGTATTTAACCAGTTCTTCCAACAATTCAAGTCCGACAACGATCCATTCTTCAAGTTTCAGCATTCAAGTTATGGCCTCCCCCGAACCGGATCAAGTTCCAACTCGTACAGAGGACATCAGTTACAGAAAAAGATGTTATGTTCAAGCCCTTAGGTATGCAGGCTGGACATTTCAACAGATAGCTGATGATCAAGCGTTAGCAGTCTCGACTGTGTATGGAATTTGCAATTCACCTGCTACACCACAGAGAGAAGGGAGATGTGGCCGTCCTTTGATACTGGATACACCTACCCGCCGTCAGTTGGTTTTTGCAGCTACCGCCACTGCTGAATCTAGAAGGAAGCCATGGTCAGATGTTGCAGAAGAAATTGGTATAAGAGTTTCTGCCAAAACACTACGTGCAGCATTTGCTAAAGAAGGTTATCATCGCCGTGTAGCAAGAAAGAAACCTTTCCTCAACGAGAGTCAAAGAAACAGACGTCTCACATTTGCTCTTGCACATCGTAACTGGACGGAGCGGCAGTAGAGAGGGGTAGTTTGGACCGATGAGTGCTATATTTGGCTTGGAGGTTCCTTCGGAAGGCTATACGTTACCAGGAATGGAGAGGAGGAGTGGATTGATGATTGTATTGTGCCTAAATTCGCAAAACAGGATTCAATTATGATATGGGGTGCTATTTTGGGGGATGGTGGTAAGAAGATCATTGTGATATGGGAGAAAGATAACTGGGGATCTATCACCGCCAGAACGTACATCAATGATATTTTAATCCCTCGATTGCAACCCTTCTGGCTTCAGGAGAGTCAAAGAACCCAACAGAATCTCTGGTTGATGGAGGACGGTGCACCTGCTCATATAGCAAGATCAACTCAAGTAAGGAAACTCTTTCCCTCGTCGTTCATTTCTAATTATATACAGAATGTCAGAGATCAATTTGGAATTCCATCTCTTAATTGGCCTGCCTCGTCTCCTGATCTCAATCCAATTGAGAATATCTGGAGTATCCTTAAAAGGCGCCTGCATGATAGGAGACCGAGACCTAGAGGAAAAGCAGCAATCACAGAAGCAGTACTCGAGGAATGGGATCTAATTACTGAAGAGGACATTGACAAGTGTATCAGAAATATGTCAGAGCGGATAGAGGCAGTCATTGCTGCCAATGGGGGTCATACCAGATGGTAGGGGTGTTCGTCGATGCTGGAACAGGTGTTCGTCGATGCTGGAACGGGTGTTCGTCGATGCTGGAACGGGTGTTCGTCAACTTGGAAGGGTGTTCGTCGATTTTTGAACGGGTGTTCGAACGGGTGTTCGTCGATTTTCGAACGGGTGTTGGAACGGGTGTTCGAAGGGGTGTTCGAACGGGTCTTGGAACGGGTGTTCGAAGGGGTGTTCGAACGGGTGTTGGAACGGGTGTTCGAAGGGGTGTTCGAACGGGTGTTCGTCGATTTTCGAACGGGTGTTCGTCAAGGTATTCGTCAAGGTGTTCGTCGATGCTGGAACTCTTATTAGTTACTGTACTGTAGAAAATTGACACAAGTTGGCACTCATAATCTGATACTTGCTAGCCAGTGAATCAACTTGAATGCTGGAACGTGATCTTTGCTGAGGGCAGATGGTGAACACTCGCCACCCAAAATTTGATATTCGCTAGGCTTTTTTTAGCGCGCTCGCCTACCCCTGTTTTCGCAATAATGTTACCACACTCTGTAGTAGCGGCATGTCCGGCACATGGCAGCGAGGGCAGGCCCCAGGAGGTATTCCGCAACTGCTATGAGCAGCTCGGTAGGTAACGATGCTATCGGGGATGGTGAAGGCATAGTAATGACAATTTGCAAGGGTTGGGCTGGTGAGAGGCGGGGAACGTCTGAGGAGGGGGTTATTTATCACTGCGCACAGATCAGTCCCCCCAATCATTTTACTCCGCGTCGCTCCCGCATAGGAGCAGAGTGGGCGACTGCCGCAGGTCACATGGTTGTCCTCGAGATAAGGGTATTGTAATTTATGTCATCCCAAGCCTATTATCCCGAGCCTATTCTGCATGAAAACGAGCTTAAATAAAAGCATTTCGTTGAATTTACCAATGAAAATGAAAACTACCACTCCCAAGAATACGGACTTGGAGCTACCATATAGTTTTGGCGCACTCGAATGATCCACAGATAAGAGAATTCAAATCCGCGTACCAACTTTGACCACTCGCTCGATTGATCTATATATGTAGTTATCCATCATCACTTTCGTAGTTCAGCCCTATGATGTCCATCTAAAGTTCACCAACAGCTCCTCCATCTCCCCATGTCCGGCCCGCTTAGCAATCCCTGCCAACTCCCACATATCATCCTTCGGCCGGCCCAGCGCGGCCGCCGCGCCTAGCAACACCCTCACAGCCTCCACGTTCCCACATGCCACGGCCCTCTCCACCGGTCTATACCCTAAATAATCAACCTCGTGCAGCGAGGCCCCGTAATCTAACGCGAGCTGCACCGCTTCACCAGACGCCCCAGGCGCCAGCAGGTGGAGGAAGCCCCTCGGTGTAGAGCGTCTGAGGTCGAGACAGCGGCGCATGGTCGCAACACAGTTTCTACCGGCGGCCCTGTAAAGGATGTGGGGGTGATTGGAGGCAAAGTAGGCGTCGATTGCAGCGGTGAGAGCAGCAGTGAGGAATATGTTGTTGTGGAGCGAGCGGCATGTGCGGGACAGGGAGTAGAGGGAGGAGAGGGGAAGGTCTTGAATGATGAGGGGTAGGAGCTCTAAGGGGAGGAGATTGAAGGCCATGATGTTAATATATTGCGATGCCTAGCTTGGTTGCCGTAGCTAGGTGTGCCAGGCGACGATATTGAGCCCGAGCCGAGAAAACCACAACCAAAATGTAGACTATATTCGAACCTAATATTTTTGCATACCGCTACTCTTTCACCAACATGAGATTATAAGAAATTATAGAGTAGTGGTGGTAAAAATACCAGTTAAATATCTAGCGAGGTTGATGGTCCTATCGTAACCGGTCAGGAGTGCGCACTCGGTTTTCAAGTGATGTCACGTCGAACAGTCATGGATGGTCGAATGGGTATATACGTGTGACATTACGGAGACATCTGTCTAAAGACAGCTGTCCCACCCGTGACTATAAACTGAATGAGCTGTTTGAGATAAATCAACCTGGGACATTCATGGATCGTTGGCTCCATTGTTAATCGAGGGAGATACATGTATCGCTTTACCCTCTGGTACCCACACTGGACTGATAATTCTATACTATAAATCGAGAGCCTATACCTTCGACAGAGATAGTAGCGACCACAACCCTTCGTTCATTACCGCAAAACCAAAAACGGATGGGTCCTCAATGGCGCAGTGATATCCAGGAAATCTAGGGGCCTATACACTATTGATATACTCCGTCCTATTCGAAAAAAACGTTTCCCACGGTAGAAACTATGGTAATAAGCACAATACAACACAAGACGATACTTGAGGATGTTTGGTCTTTTCTCGGAATTGACAATACTTGGGCTATATATTGTGCAAACTCTCGAGACTTAGAGTTAGGGGTTAGGATAATCAGGTTCATACATGATAAGATCTTTTTACACAACCGGATTTTCCCAAAATGCATTTTTTTTTTACAGGATGGTATCATTTCAGGAGGAAAAAGCAAAAGCAGCCTTGACATCAAGATCACAGAAAATCACTCGTATATTACGAAGAGTTTCGAGTCTAGACTTTTTGTGGTTTTTGTTTTGTCTTCTCTAATTTTCGCAATGTTTTTTTTATCTCTCGAGACTTTTTGTCCTTTGCCCTTCGCTAAGAAACTGGCGCTGATATAAGATAAAACTATACCAACCACTAAATTGGGGAGTACCAACTGTACCAACTGTTTATGTTTACAGTTTGAACTGTTTAACACCATGGTATATAACAGCTAGTCCTAAGAATATGTATTTATATTCTCGAATCGGGTGTCCGTTAATGGGAACTAGCGTATTCAAGCTGCGGAGCTCACGAACATGAGCTGTATAAACCGGCTAAACTGTTGAAGCCATGTATTGAAGACAATAAGAACTGCACCACTAAGCTCAAAGGGTCCCGTTGAACCGGTTTGAACCATATAAGCTATAAACGACCGGAATACTGTTCGCAAATAAAACTTTTCCCTCGGCCATATCGCATGGTACAAAGCAATGGGCAGTAATTTCAGTGAGTATACATAGTTAAACAACTGAGCAAGCACGGTATGGACATACAGTGAGTCAAGTGTACAATTTTCATTTTTGAAAGGCTCTTATCATTTTCTTTCTATAACATTTAATTCCTGAGCATGCTTGGATTTTCCTCTGTCACGTTTTACCCTTTGTGAGTGCTTCATAGATTATAAATGACCGGCATCAGTCATTGTCAGCTCACATACAAGTGCGGGTAGGATGAGATTACTCTAATGTTTGCTATTTCCTACTAATATGGTTGGTGAGCAAGCTCAAGGCGAGTAGGAAGAAAAGGTTGACTTGACTTGTGATGGGAGCTGCTTGACTTGTCTCGACTTGTAAAGGATCAAGTGGCTCGAGCTGAACTTGGACTTTTCAGTGGCCCTAGATAGGAGTTCTAGAAGTGATTCTAGCTCACTGTGTGCAAACATGTGTTGTTAGGGTTAGGGTTGAGAACTTCTCGAGCTTCGGCTCCAGTCGAGGACCCGAGTTAACTGGTCTCGTCAACCTACATTTGGCTTGTGGAAGTAGCATGCAGTTATTGAACTACAAGATTGTGTTCATGTTAGTCGAGGGAATTAATCTGTTCGTTACATATTTACTACTTCTACCGAATGTTTCCCTATAGGTTCTTACACTCGACCAAACATATTGGCACCTAGTTTTCCCGCCTCCCTAGACATCATTCTACGACATAACAACACCTGTTTCATGCCAAACCCAATTACTAATGGGGTCGTTTAATTAAATTGGCGACAACAAAGCCTTTGTTGGGCACTTCGTTACACCTGACCACAGGCTCCTCGGCGGTAAGGCTCGATAAATCATCTGGTGGTACAATGTCATTGTGAGATGACTGCCCGATACACATCCTGGTAGGGTCTTGGCAAGCGGATCAAGCTTTTTCGGGTACACTTTCCGCGCGCAACATGGGACATCACTCGTTTCCACTATGATACATCACAGTTGGTGGAATAAGGAGTCTGCAAATGTGAAAGATGCCCAATTCTGTTTTAGCTGTGGTTGAGGTAAGGGCAGTATGATTATCAAACTACAATCTCCAGCCCCGAGGCTCCAATTGCCTGGGCAGATTCAAAAGTCTAATGATGTATGTGAGCTTCGATTAGCCGGATGACTGATCGCTCTACCGAAGTCCCGATCGCGATTCATGCAAGTATAGAGTTTGAATCGCGGTAATTGGGCTAGTCTTCAGCTGCACGCACTGCTGCACAAAAGATCTAAAACAGATATGAGCCTGAACGCTCTACTTGTGGTTTTCTTCAGTGTTTTCGCGTACTACCAAAGTATGGTTGTTTTGGATATGGGGTTCGCGGCAGGGTCATGATTGGAGGAGTGCGAGAGAGTATATAAAAAATATAAAAATTATTGTTTTCAGATGATTTACGACACGTTTCTAAAGAAAGTGTATCCTCCCTTTCGCTTCAATTACAAGAAGAATGCTGCTCTAAGACGCTATCAACAAATTCTAAGATTTTCCCGCGATACCACTCGCTCCATCCGTCAAGTATTGCTGCTCTTGCCCCAACACCACTCAGCATGGCGCTTCTAGAATTAAAGATATGACGAGGTCATATCAGAGAGAAGATCTGGTGCAAATCTCGCCGTTTTTGGCTTCGCCTCAGAAAATGCACCATCCTCCATCACAACAATTCTAACTCCTACTGCTCGGTTTTCCCAGTACCAGAAGGGCCATAGAACTAGACTAAAAATATTGTGGATATAGGTGTTTGCTGTGATTGTCACCCAATTCTGATTGTCCCAGAGACTATTTGGTATTTTTTTACCGCCTAGAACTCTCCCACATACCATAACAGAGTTTTGTTTTTTGAACTTATTCGCGATACAATCTTCTGTACACATACCTTCTCACCATCTGATGATCGAAATATTGGCACAGGCACCACCTAGCTAAATATCTCATTCGTATATCCAAATGACGCGTTTTTAGTTGTGTATTGTCTAGTATCGATGGCTCAAGGCAAACTTGAGGCATTTTTCCTTGTTTTTAGCCTTCAGACTCGGAAAGACCTTCTTTCACGCAATTCTTCATCCATATCCTTCAATGGTAAAGGCTTTGCAAAGAGTACTCTCATAAGCATTAATTCTGCAGATGTTGGCAATATTAGTGAAGGATTTCCGACGATTTTCAGTGTTTAATGTAGCTGTATAAATCAACTGACAATGAATAAGTGTATCAATAGAAAAAGTTGTGCCTTTTTTCCTCTAGGGAAGTCTAGGTTTATGACAGATATCGAACACTGTAGATATAGAAAGATTCTGATTTACCGCAATTTCGGCATAAATCTATTCAGATTCAAACCGGAGACATTTATCGCAGCATCGCTTCTTCTAGGTGGTTTCCGTAGAAGTTATGGCAACCATAGCTTACGGTATTCAAGAGAGATTTCAAAAAGTTGTGAGGACAGTTGACGGTGTTGTCAAATACTTGACAGCATTGTGAGGACAGTTCATTGAGTTGACGAATACTTCATCACTTTGACAAACACGAAACAAGAATAACAATTGTACTTTTCGGAATGGTTGTAATTCCCTCCAATTATGACCCCAACGCAAATCCTAGATTCAAGACACTGATAAGACTTGAATTTTTGAGTTCCTCTTGCTGGCCGCGGGTAGAGGGGTTTAGCTACATAATTTGTATAGAAACTCGAGAATTTAGACAGAGGCTCATGAACATTTCAAGCAATAGGAAGTGTAGGAGCTTCTTGTCAAATGCGTAGCCCAAATCCACCAGTGCGCACCGTACAGCACCTTTGCATTAGACTGTTTTGGTCCTCCATCATCGATAGTCCGGCGCCGAGTGCAGTACCGAATCCTCATCAGCAAAAAATAACATGTTATTTTAGGGCATCCAGACGCCCTATATGTCCCAGACGTCCCAGATGCACAAGACTTTTGCTTACCTGTAGACCGACGCCAGAGCATACCAACACGGGGCCAGTTCGCCTCTTTGCCAAAGGACATTGTTGCGACAGGTTCAGACGCAAATTCGTCTTTTGGCACCTAACGCCATCTCAACACTAGTATCTTTAGCCCAGTTAACGGGTTTCACTAGCAGTATTTGCTGACAGTATGAGATCACTCCGCAAAAGGTACATTGACTAGTACATGGTTTCTGTGCCAGTCATATATATTCGTCTATCTGTCTACTTAATTCTATGTACATAATTCCTACATTACACGCATTCTCTGCTACCTCCTGCCTACCCTGCACATCACTGCCACTGCCACTTACCTCACACGCCTCCCTGCTCCCCTCAAGACTTTGCAGACTTTCCTACCTATTAGTAGCTTAATTGTCGTTGATTTCGTGCACTGTTACACGTCGATTGGAGGGTATATTTGAGCGTAGATTTGATGCTGATTTAGGTGTCGACTTGGTGCAATTAGTCGACGTTTTGGTGTCGGTTTGGGCATCAATTGGGCGTCAATTTGGGCGTCAATTTGGGCATCAATTTGCTGCTATTTAGCCGTCTATTGCGGTGTCAGTACAGGCGTCACAATACAGGTAGGTGAATACTTATCCAGGCATCGCTGCAGGTAGGAAGTAAGCATCACTGCAGGTAGGAGGTAAGCATCGCTGCAGGTGGAAGATAAGCGTTACTACAGGTAGGAGGTAGGCATCGAGGTAGGAGGTGAGGTCGCAGGTGAGGTAGCATGTGAAGTAGGTGTCAAAAGGAAGATAGGTACGAAGGCAGCAGACAGGCAGCTGGGCAGGTAGGCAAGCAGGTGGGGATCCTCGAGATGTCAAACCTGACGTCATTTGCTAACGAGCTCACGGCTAGTGCCAGAACTTAGGTAGATTCGCAACTGTGGGGTGTCAAGAGGCGAGGTGTTATATTTGGGACGCCTACCAGGCGTTAGAAGATGAGAGTTCATATTTTGGACGTCTACTCTGCATTAAAAGAGATATATCACCTTTTTGTACGCTTACTAGACGACAAAAGACGACAAGTCACATTTTCTATGATTACTAGGCACCAAAAGATTACGTGTCATATTTTGGTGGTAACGGGATGAGATTTTGTGAGCAATAGACGAGGTTTTGGGCGCAGAATATGAATTTTGACATCTAGGCGCGTGGATTCGTCCTAGCGAAATCCATTTTTTGCTGATTCTGTAAGAGGGAAAAATAAACCAACAGCAAGCTCAAGCTGATGGAGGTCATTCAATATTTTGTATCTTTACAGGACTTGACGTGTGTTTCAGCTCTATGAGTCTGAATTATGGCTAATACGGGAGGACTAAAACACCACGAAGATATAAGGTTTACTCAGGTAGTTTGGAGCAACCAACTACGTGAACAGAACAGATTCATTAAGAACATTGTGAAAAATATAGCAATGTAGACCATTGTGAAGGACTCTATTTTATTGTAAAGGTATCTATGCATTTTGAATAAAAGTTATTCTATGGTATGAAGAGGAAGTACTATGCAACGAGGTAAAGATTTGTAAAAATTTTTTTCTACTATTTTCTTTCAGTTTCTGCAACGCAGAAATATTAGTTATCATCAGACTAGAATTGTTGTATATATAAGGGGTATTGTCTCGTTTTCTCGTCTGTTCTCTCTCTTTCCGTCTTTCTTCACGTAACCCTTGTATAAGATTCTACGAATATTACTCCTGTCTCACACTATATCGAAAGGTTCAGTTTTATTCTCAGATGAAGTAGAAGCACTTCATAGTCTATAGTGTTGAACATCTTATTACCACCTTTTTGATTTGCTTGTATTCCTTGCTACAATAGTCCCTCATGTAATATGGGTTTATGGACGAGGGACTATAGTGCCAAGGAATACAATCGAGTCGAATGTGTAGTAGAAGATGTTCAAGACTATGGGCTATATACGGCTCTATTGATATGACAATCAAACTGAACCCTATGACGTAGCTTGTAACAAGGATAATATTTGTGGAGTAAAATACAGAGATTGAGTGAAGAAAGAAGGAAAGAGAGGAAACAGGTGAAAGCATGAGACGACGCCCCCTTATATACCCAACTCTAGTCCGATAATGACTAATACTTCCCCATAACAGAAACTGAGAGAACATAACAGACATCCACATTACAAATCCTAATCCGACTGCGCAATATCTCCCCTTCACATTCTAATTTCAAGTTCATCAGCAAGATTTGCTCTGTCTCCGGAGTCTCAGGAGAATCAAAATCCGTTTTTGAGTGTCAGGAGATTCTCAGGAGACTCAGGAGACTGTTGGGAGACCTATGATAAATATGCTATCTTACTGATGTTATCATATAGCTGAAATGTATAGCTGTCGTTACATCTTGTCTACAGACTTTCATTATAGCTATTATCAATCAGTACAATAAAAATTAGGATTGGCAAGAAGCCAATTGTGGTACACAACATGCCTAATATCTTTGGCACTAGAAATATCAGGTGGTTGGAGTTCGGAATACTCCTTAATATTGTAAGTTGTAGACTACAGAATCTAGTTTCCAATTTCAACTTAGTAAATCATTTCAAAACCTTGCTGAAGTAGACAAATATGGAAGTGTAATTTTTATCAAGAGCAAGATAAAAGGCAACGGGAACTGCAGGAACTTCAACTTGCTTATAAGCAAAAGCAGCCTTATTAATATCCCCCAAAATCTTGTTAACAAACGTGCCAACTTTATTCAAAGGTTGAGAGTTATCAACATCAATGAATACTTCAATAATACTCCTAGTTTTCCCTTTAAAAATCTTACAAGAGGTGGCCTCATTGGCGTTGGTCTCTTCACATATAGACTTCATACCCTCAGAGAGATACATCTACTTGTTGATATCCCTTCTAAATACCCGCTAACTCTGTACTTTCTTGGATTTAGCAGATTTACCGGCAACTTGACCGGCAGCTTCCCTGACAAGGAATGGTGTGAACTGTTTAGCGATGATATCAGTCAGGCGGTAGTTTTTGACTTAGTCGGCCTTCTTTTGCCTTCAAAGGTAGGAGGAACGTTGAAGGTGCCGGCTTCGGTGTGTACTAGGGTGGGATTGGTGAAGTTAGGTAATACTGTAGTCAAATTAACATTGGCAGCAGTCTTGCCTATTAGAGGTTAAGTGAAGCAATGCAATAAAAACTTATCTACTATAGGTAAGGCTAAGTGGTGGGGAACAAGTGCTGGTGGCAACGGACTTCCTCACCACAGGTTAAGTGAAGCCTGCGTGCAATAAACTTCCCTATCAGAGATTAGGTGAAGTGGTTGGAGTTGTGTACGGGAATTGGTGGAAGGGCGTAGTGTTGGTGGAAGTGCGGAGTGCTGGGAGAGCAGCGGGGTGTCAACAGCGGACTTCCTTACCAGAGGTAAAGTGAAGCCGTGCAATAAACTTCCCTACCAGAAATTAGGTGATGTTGGCGGTGGTGTTCGTGGACGGTGGTGTTCGTGGTTAGTTGGGGGTTGATGATCATTTGTGGATTGTTGCGCTGGTTACCAAAACCCCGAATTCGCTAATTGCACTTTGGTAGTTACGAGCCGCCGCAAACCACAAAACGGTTGTTACAGTCGATGGGATAGCGTCCGACTTTATCTAGGTATCGAGCAATTGATTTTCATATTATCCTTAAGGATTCGCACACGATCTAAGCATAGATGCATAATATTGTGATCTCAGAGGTAAAGAAATTTATTCAGCTCAGCTCGTGTGAGATACAAAGGTACCAAGGTAATGATATCACCTTTTCAAAGATCTTGTCAATAATCTAACATACATACTCGGCCGTTCATTAAATGGTCGGATATCGTTGCAATCAAATCCATACTAAGAATTCCGACCATTTAATGAACGCATTAGTATATTTACGCGGAAAGTAAAGAGCATTGCTCTCTGTGCGTTACAAGTAGAGAACACTGTCCTGAAATTTCAAACGTTTTGGTGATCGCGAAAAAGATATCCTTTACCTACCCTGGTCATGTTTTTGTTGTAGTATTCGTTCAAGGTCTAGTGCGACAGTCCAAGCGTTGGGCATAAAACCTCCAGTGCTGCATACTGACGTTCAGCGTATGGGTCGGGGCGCAGGATAGAAACTTCGGCCTTAGACACGTGGGGTTTCACAGACACACATTCTACGTAGCGGCTCAATTTAAGACAAATATGATAAAGAAATTAAGCGAGTCGGATGGGATCCCTGCTCGGCGGGATTCTCGTGCGAATGTTTCTTGGCTGCAGGCTCTGTAGCTAATTTTGACGTGGTCAATATGCAGGATCTCGCTGATCGAGCAAGGGAACGGAGTACCGGGTGTTGAGGGTAGGTGGTCGGGATGTGATAAGTGAATGCTGCGGTGAATACGTGTATTTGTCTTATCACTTTTCGCTACACCCTAGTACTCAGGCCCGGGTATCCAACTCGCGAGCCAACTATTGCTCCTTCCCTTATACTTATCAAGCCCTCAAGATGTGAAGTTTTCACCCCCCTCCCCCAACGTACCCGGCTTTCCCCACTGGGGAGGTTTGGCGGGGTTGGCTGGTTGCAGTATTGAGCCCGCTCGGCGTGTATTGGTGGATGAGTAGGTGGCGTAGTCATTAATGAGCATTGGAACTAGCCCTTAGCTCGGCTAAAGGGATTATACAGTGGCCACAATTTTGTAGTATAAGAGATAGGCAGAGTTCCGCCTATTCTTTAGAATAATCATCAATGAGACAAGTCTCTTTCTATACACTCACTAGTCATTACACTTTGGATGAAAACTGTAAAGAGGACAGGTGCTGGGATTTGATTTTGATCACAGAAGCTCATAGGCCAATACAACTACTCGAGAAGCTAAGATAAAGATCCCAACAGCTTCGTTATCGTATAGCTACAGTACCGGAAAGGGGTAGAAATTCACTACCGTATTCCTATCAATACGCTAGTAATGCTGTAAGAATAGTATTGATACGGTATCGATATCGCATTCTAGTTACAATGCTGGTTTAAACAAGTATTCTCGACTCAATACCGTAGCCCCACGGTGGCAATTTTACCCTTATTTCCGAGACATGTAGTACTGCTACGTGCATATGTATGAATATGCACCTACAGAATCTGTTTATCCTGACCGTAAAGACATCTTTGTCTTGTCCTGGCCTATCAATGAAGTGGTTCCAATGGAGTATGCTCCGTGGCAAATATAAATTTAATAGGTTGCGGGGTTGCGGCCTAGCTCACCGCAGGGCTGAGCGACCTGATGTCTCATATTACGTTAATCACGCAGAGAAATTATGCATAAAGCAAGATCGAGAAACAAGGGTGAATTAGGGACTTCCTAGTGATATTTGGTCCCGATACCAAGATAATTAGAGCAATTTAGCCAGAAACACATTCCCAGACTTCGGGCTTAAATGTTGAGCTCCTAGCGGGCCATTCGCATCAGGAACTTGTCGCTAGCTATTTAGACTCAGAGAATGTTGGCCAAATCGTATTGGGCTTCTAGAGTAGAGTAGGGCTAGGGTTCGTAGTCAGAGATGGGGTGGTTGCCTCGCTCCAGATTAGATGCACTGCGCAGGTCTAACGAGCTAGAGTAGATAGGAAGGACTGACCGCCGATGCTACGAAAGGGATATCGATTTGTTTTAGTGACAGTTGGCCTCCATTTGACTCTCATTCATCAGAGCTACATATGAGATCAGTTAGGTAGGTAATTGAGACTTTGCGCTGGATGTCTACGGTCGGTTGCCACAGACTGACAGCAACATAAACAAGCCTTCCAACAACAGTCATTTTCTCAGTCATGCTTTAAGGTTTTAAATGTGCGTTGTGAAGCCTAGATATTCTGAAAGAAGCTGACGTTCTAAATAAGAATTATCAGTTTAGGAGTAATATTGGTGGAGCCATGAGCATTTGAAGTAGCAGAGCTCCAATTCGAGGATTCGAACTACGAGCTGGATGCTGGACGCAACGACAGGATCCAAGACCCACCGAGCCACTAAAAAATGACTCTGGATGTGTTTGAGCAAAGTCTCAGAATCCGCTTATGCGTATGGACTTATCACGCGCAGGCTCCATGTCGCCCACCGATTGGACATCAGAGGAAATGCCTTGCAGATTACTATGTACTCTACGCAATTTTATGCGGAATTCGCCTGTTGAGCGGGTGGTAAAAAAGCAGCCTAAATCACTATTTATGGTAGAAGGATCAATCAATTAGATGAAGAAGGCTGAATCGTGCGGCGCCATGTTGAATATGATCCAGTGGAGAAGGCCCAGATATTATTGGCGGATCATGAGGGCTTCCCATATATAAGTGATCAAGGCCCATTTGACGCTAGGATCCTCCCCATACTTTTACTGCGCGTGGTAACCCAACGGCCAGAGCTAGCATCGATTTTGTGTTAGAAGTTGGCATCGCCGCCCTATCCACAACCATTGAGTAACGCGTCGCCTGTCTCCATGGACATCAAGTACAGAAATACCTGTGACGAATCTGTAGGCAGAAGAGGTAATGTAGATTTGGTTTTGCGCATAGTTCGGGGTCTAACTTGAAACTAGAACAGAAGGATTTAGATATTCCTGGCCCAGCGATGTCCGACGACTGTAAATATGGCAACAACTTGCGGTTGTTGAAAAAGAACGAAGGCATCTCCGTTATCCAGCATCCGATGAAAACCGTACAATTATCAGGTGTGAGAGGCGATACGCTTTATGACAACGAAATAAGCTCGGAGGTGGTGTGTATGGATAGAGCAAAAGTTGGAGGTATATTTGAATCCCTTTATAACATTAATTGAATTTATGTATTGACGAGTAACGTTCGATAGATGAGCGGTATCAGCATCCACCCACAGAACATTGCAGATACGATGGCGGAAGCCATAAACACCTACAGTACTCACTCTTGATGATCCTCCTCCTTCTACCTGCACCAACCCGTGCTGCTCTATGCACTACCCCCGACTGTGCCCCGGCGGAAGGATGGGACAACTTTGCCAATAACCTCGGGAGTGATATGGCACCATTGCTGGCGTTATTTGGAGAACAAGTAACGAAGCAATATTTAGGAGAATCCTTTCACTGGGAAGACAACCTGCTGTTTGCCCTTGCACCGTTGGGAATTATCACTGCTATGGTCGCTGCTATCAGAGTGTCAGGAAATCCAATACTGAAATCACTGATAGGAAGGGCTAAGGAAACTCGTGGATATGTGGAAGCAGACCTAATGTCATCCACTTCTAGCGACGTATGTGAGCTGTGGAGCGGTGACGGTGTCGTCCGAGTCATTGGAACTCCAGACCTTCTTCAGATTGTTTGGGTACCTAAGGAGCGTCGTGATACAGATTGGTCTCATGAGACAAAGGGGTCTTGCGGTCTATACAACTTCCGTGAAAAAGAGACTAGAGATCTCCACTATTCCCGGCTTGACAATGGGTCCAATAATCCGTTAAAGAGAGGACAATCGGCTAGGGGGCAAGCAGACGAACAGTTACGCAAAGAAGACGGTCTCCTGCGCCGAAACCCACCGAATCTTTCAATAAACTTAAGCGTCAGGCCAGTAAGGCGCCTGGGTGTCCTATTTTTATTTATTTTTATCGGGTTTTTGCTTCAATCGGGTGTCTTGGCATTTGCTGCGGTGACACAGTATACGCTGGGTCTATTGAAGAACAACACCCCTGTTCCCAACTATGCTTTTCCTGTGCTTCTGGTGGGAACGATTGCACTAGCAACCGGTGTCTTCCTCTGTGCCCAGGCCGTAGAGACCAGCACCAAAGAAATTCTGTGGCGCCCAAAGATTACCGAAGACACCCATGTTCTCTGGCTCCAAAAGGGTGGGCAGAAAGTAGGCGACCAGCAATTTGAGGCTTTCGCTCGACGGACCCAGGGAGACATCGTAACATCTCACCGTGATGTTGTGAAAGGGCGAGAGGCATTAGTTACAGTAGCTGTCTTAATTTCTTTCTTTGGCTTTGTTGCACAGTTCTTCGCTTTGAGAGCAGCTCATTCTTCGGTCACGGTAGTCCAGTTATTCGCTATTCTGCTAGTGACTATCATGCGATCCTTGGCCCATCTGCAACGCAATGACGAGAATGAAATCCCGAATCCACAGCAAGTAGAAGGGTTTGAGCTTGATTGGCTGGCAAAGTATCTTGGAAACCTTGATAGTTGGGAGGTGGTGACAGGCATTAGCACTGGCCCATCAGTATCGTCAAAGCGTGCAATACCAATTATCGTCACACCAGCTGCTTTGCCAGGGCCGTCTAAGCAGAAACCGTCCATGCCAGCAACCGCGTCCACGATTGCCGTGCATCAGCTGACTCTTTTATCACCAACGCCAACTCGCTCTTCACCATTGCCCTCTCCACAGGTGGCGTCATTCTCGGCTCACCGACCTATGACTCCGATAGAGGAACAACCGAGAGTAGTGCCACCCTCCCAACCATCTCCAACCACGATGACAAAACAATTCTCAATCAGCAAGGAACCCCAGGTGTCTATTTATGGGACGGACCCGATTATAGGCAATATCTCAACGGATGAAATCAGGAATTACGATCCGTATGAAGTGATGAAGGCACGTGCACGATTGGCAATTCTATCATCTGACTGGGACTTGAATGTCAGAAAGAATGTCCTAATACTACAGAATATCCTCGAAAAAACTATGAACGATATCTTTTCTAAGATGAGCCTCAAGCCAGAATTCATTGGCGATCCGGACTTTACCACCTTTATTTGGACTGTCCCAGTGAGGGTCAGCGGCGGGAAGCAGAGCGTCGATGGTTATAGGGTTGACCTGACCATGACCAGATCTCCCGATGAGGTCTCTGGTTGGTCTTCTTGGAAGGCAGATGAAACTGAGCTGGAGGCAGTTCTTTGTCTCTGGGCGTCTTCATTGGGAGAGCAAGATCGTAAGAGGCAAGAGGATGGTCTCACGGAACTGCAAAACCTTTGGCTTATCGGACCCTCGACAGATGAGGTCAGGAGCGAGCATCATGTCTGGATCTATCGTTCTACACCGCACAAAAGCATTCGCATTTCACCCGAGGGGCGATACTTCGGATGGACTGGAAGCGGTGATGAGGCTCATATTACACAAGTTGAATTCCTTGCGGTTGAAAATACTCGTGAATTGGAGAAGATCTGTACTCAACATCTCTATTACATCTTTCTCCGAAACCTGGCCTCAATGGTAGGCTCAGTAGGCGGGGAAACTATGATACGCCCGCCAAACAACCCTAGATCAGGAGATATCGCACACTTACCAGCTCCGGCAAAATCATCCGGAGTCGGTGTTTGGACAGGTCTTGCTCTTATGAATACAAATCTAGCGTCACTGGCTTCTATCTTCGATGACTGCCATCTCGGAACAATCGAGGAAGCGTATTGCTGCATCATCCCAGCTTTTGAAAAGATCCATAAACCTCAGGAAACCCGGACTACTGTTGTGGCTGCTCAAGAAGCGTTGCTGGGGCTGGAAAGAGCGGGGAATTGGCAAGGATCGGCTGATGTTAACATATACCTCATGGCCTACATGCAGAGCGCTGATTCGCCCCCAGGCGAAACCCGTAAGGTTATGGAAACCGTGTACGGTAGTCTCCATAGACTAACAATGGCAATGATATCCGAGCTCGAGTTCGCTATAACTCCTGAACGGCGGGGTACGATTGAAATTATGTGGAATACTCTTTATGCGACATGCAAGAAGATGTCTATTCAACGTCAGTCACCAGATCTGGGCCTTGAGCTCATAATCCTTTGCCTGACCTGGAGCAAAGTGAAGCGAGATAGTGGTCCTGATTCTCAAGGAATCCGACGATTAATGAAGATGACTATGCGAGCATTATATCAGGCGGAGCAGCAAGATGTACTTGATTCTAAAGTCGACAACGCAACACCAGATACGTTTTGGGATCCGGAGGCCCTAACCCGCTTTCTTTGGGCCGATATAGCCCAACCCTGGGACAAGATTGAGAATTTTGATTACAGCCTGCCATCGAAAAAGTTTATTGAGGCACGCAAGTTGACCGGTCATATGTTTTCTTCCGAGAGATTCAAAGCCTACATTTTAGAGCCAGATGCGGTTCAGGACATGAGGGACACGACAGTATTCAAAGGACTCACGAAATCCGATATTGATAATAGCTCTACTCCGATAGATCTTCTGCTGATCAGAGGATACAGAACTCCTCTCCAGATGGCAGTTGAGATCAACAATCAGAATCTTATAGAGCGTCTTCTCCCTTGGCTTAGCTTTCCTCATGCGCTTGACCTCCCAGCTCCGTGCGGTGGACGAACAGCACTACAAGCAGCGGCAGGAGCGGGATTATTGAACGTTGTAACAAGCCTATTAAACATGGGCGCCAGAATAGATGCTTCCGCGGCGGCAACCTCGGGGAGAACTGCGCTCCAAGCTGCAGCAGAGAATGGTCACGAGGATATAGTAGAATACCTTCTCACCAAGGAGGCAGATATCAACGAAGAGGTGGCTCCAGAGAAGGGAATATCAGTACTTCAGGCAGCTGCTCAGAGTGGAAACCTGAATCTAGTCTTGAAACGTATCAAGGCAGGAGCCAAGGTAAATCCCGAACGACTGTCCGCCTACGGACGAACACCTCTCCAAGCCGCAGCGGAATATGGGCATCTAAAAGTTGTCGAAGAGTTGATAAAGCATGGCGCCCGTATTGACGCTTTACCAGCCGCAATCGCTGGACGTACCGCACTGCAGGGCGCCGCAGAAAAAGGCCATCTCGACGTTGTGAAATATCTTATAAGGCACTCAGCCGAAATTCATTGCCCACCAGCGCCGACCAAAGGGCGGACCGCTCTTCAGGCAGCCTCGGGCGCTGGAAAGAATGAGGTGGTTCAGTACCTCTTAAAACGCAGTGTCAACACAAACGAAGATCAGGCCAAGAAAGAGGGACGGACAGCACTGCATGCAGCGATAGAAGGCGGTTATACAGATATTGCTCGGCTACTTCTAAAGTACGGAGCTCCAGTCATCGTGGATAAAGAGCCAAATACTTTAAAGGCTACGCTAGACTATGAAAGCCCGGAGATGGTGGAACTGATTCTATCAACTGACTTCGACCTCCATGCAGCGCTTCATTATGCCATCGAAAATAACAGAGAGGCGATCTACAATCAACTACTCAAACATAAAAGCCTTGACATCAACCGGAAAGAAAAGGGGACATGCGCCCTTATAAAGGCCGCTAAATACAACCACTACAAGGTGGTTCAATGGTTAGCTAGCTTGAAGAACATGGAGGTTAATTCTCAGGAGCAAGATGGTTCCACTGCTTTAGGAACTGCCGCTGCAGGGGGCTATAATGATATTGTGGTATTATTACTCGACTGCGAGGGAATCCAAGTAAACCTTCGTGACAATAAAGGCCGGACTCCATTGATAATCGCGGCCGCCAAGGGTCACGAGAACGTTTTGACAACGTTGCTAAGTGATTTCAGGGTCGATTCCAAAATATACACGAAGGAGGGCAACTCTTACCTTCTAGAGGCCATAAGAGGTGGACATGAAAGACTGGTTACGGTCATCTTGAATCAGCCGGAGTCGGAAGACTTTTTGAATCTTGCAAATGACGAAGGAATTACTCCGCTCATTTTGGCAGCACAAACGAACTCAGAGAGAATCACACTGCAATTTCTTAACAGGGTGGGGGTGAACAGAAGTCATAAAGATAAGAAGGGTCGCACGGCCTTTTTCGTCGCGTCAGAGTACGGAAGTTATGCAGTTTTGAAGGTACTGAAGGAGAATCTGGAAGCAGAAATAATGACAGAGTTGGACTCTGACAATAGATCGTCGCTCCTTGTGGCGTTGGAAGGCGACTTCCGTGCTCGTGCTATAGTTTCGACTCTATTAGAGATTCCTGGGATTTGCGATCAGATCAATCACGCGGATTCCAGGGGCGTCACCCCTATTTTCGCTGCTATACGAAGTGGGGATCAGCTTGTCATCAAGGAGCTCCTTGCGACGAACAAAGTCAACGTCAATGCTGCAGATCGACGAGGAAGAACCCCGCTCATGATTGCAACTGAGGATGGAAAGCCTGAAATTGTACGTGAGCTTCTACGAGTAGCATCCATCAAAACAGACGTCACCGATAACGACGGCAGTACGGCATTGTCACTCGCGAAATTCAGAGATATCAAAGCTCTTCTCATAGCTCACTCTGCGAAAAATGTTCCAGGCAGAAGTGCCGATTCAGGAACGGTGGGGGGCACGGAATCAGAGGACGAAGACCGAGCGCATCCTGAAGATCTGGGGCAGACCGAAAATCTGGCGCAGGCTGAAGATCCGGCTGAGACTGAAGCCCTGGCGCAGGCTGAAGTCCTGGTCCAGACAGAAGATCCGGTGCGAAGTAGAGATCCAGAACTGAGTGCAAATACGGGGCCAAGCGCCGAGCCACGATCCAATACGGTCTCTTTATCCAGTACAGACCCACCACTGACCAGGGACGCAGAACTGGGTTTAAACCAAGGTTCTAGTTCAAACAGTCTGCAGCGCGCAGATACTTCTCCAATACCGACTTCAAGTGCCCCCCGTCGGGACAAGGTATATCCCCTCACCTGCTTTCTCAAACACATTGCCCTAACATTAAGCTAGGGCAAAGGCATTGCTACATGGTGAGAGACTATAAACCGCTTATAGGAAGGGGTAGAAAACACTAGCAGTGGAAGGTAGCAAACAATCTTTACTGGATCGAAATTGAGAAATGATGGTATCTGGTCTCACCGGACTCATTCATTTCATTTTTCATTTCAATTTCAATTTTTTATTCTTCTTTCTTTCTTTCTTTCTTTTTGAATTGAATTAAGGTATACGACTCCTGTTTAATCTAAATTAGACATTTTTTTTTCTTTATGTTGTTATATCTCTGCACAGTGGACTCAGTTATCTATGCTAACTAGACTGAAATACTGAATAAACATGACGGTAATTATAACTGAACGGATCAAATACCAAGAGATTTATACTGCAGAACTCTTCTAAGATCTAGGCACTAGTCTAGTAGGAGCTCTGCGCCAAATATGTTTAGGGTTAGGGTTACCTCTAAGTGGGAATTCGTTTTTTTTGTTTTCTTGTTAAATTTATTTATTACATGCAATCTTACAGTTATTGAAGTTTGGTATGTGGGAAGAATGACTCGAGTGTGGTTTGAACACGTGACCTTTGTAAGAGGTTGAGTTATGAAAGCAAGAACATATACTATTGTGCCGCTGGAGTTCCAACGACAATGTGGGAATCCACTTGCTCCATATATATACAGATATTCTAATACCACGTGATCCTCTGATCCCATAATCCTTAGCACTAAGCGTTGTACATGAGTAATTATTATACATAACCGATGTCGCAATGCCTAATTTCTACAGTTATGGCAATCAGTGGGTATTTGTACTTTGCAGGGAGAGTTCCAACAGAAGACGAGATTTGCTTGTCCAAAGATTGACGTATATTGCATTGTTAAATGGTACCAGAACACCGGTTTGAAATGATAAAACAAATAATCATTAGAAACGCCGGCCGAAACTATGCCTAGTCATCAACTAAGTGTTTTCTCCTGTTATTCTATTCCACTCCCGGGCATCCTTCGGCTCTCAGGTGATCTCTATGTATCAACACAACGTGTATCTTTGGTCCGTCAGGTGTCGGAGTACGAACTAGGGGAAATATAGGAGACGATATTCGATATGGACGGATCCTTCCCATGCACCCAAGCTAGGGATATGGGATCCCGGCAAAGCACAGCGTTCGAAAAAGCGGGATGAAAAGTGCAACGCGCAATGCCCAAGTAGCCCTTTCGAGCACTAATGCCTCTGGGTTGTTCTTGGTGTTTGCAATGAGACATTGGTTTGGCCGTACAAACCGGTACAAAACTAAATAATAGTGAGACATTTAGTACAGTTTCAGCTTCAGGCGATGGTGGCTGCAACCCACTAAACCGATACAACTAACTAAATGGTACGGAATATTGTTTTTCCGCCGCCTTTGGTAGAACCTTTGCCCCTAGCTCCGGAGCTCTGAAACACATGTCAAGAGCCCTAACCCACTACCATCTAGATGAATGGTATTACCGGTTTAACCGAGAGGTGGTTAAATAGTTGGTACAATTTTGAGCTCCTGGTGGTACAGTTTGTATAATACGGGGACGCTTTATACTGGTTTGTACCATTGCAATTAGCACTAATTGTTCTCAGGTAACTTGCGTATAGAGACTCTCGTATGTCTGGGTGATTTCTCTAAACGGCCTTTACAGTATTAGAATTCGTATCTGCTGAACATCAAGTTCACAAGACAACCAAAACCCATGGCCTCTTCCTCTAAGGGTTGTGCAATTATCAGTGGAACCCAACAGAGTTTATTGCCTAAACTAAACTAAACTCGAAAACAATATCGTTCAAACTCCAGGTCCGTCAGACCCCCGTCCACACACGCGCCCCCGCATCTATCAGAACATCCCTTGCCTTCGAATTGCACGCCAACATTGCCTCCGCCAGCGGCGTAGGACCCCGGCCGCCGTTGGTACCGTTAGCATTAACATCTCTCCGCTGTAGGAGTTTCCGCATGAGCTCTATCTCATCTGCCCGCATGAGGTCGCTCAGGAGGCCCCTCTGGTCGGCTCGCGAGATGATGTAGCGGCTAGGGGCGTATGGTAGCGCGGCTTTGAGGAGGTCATATCTGCGGGTGCGCGCTGCGCAGCGGAGGACGCGGGAGGCCCGGCCAGCGACGTAGAAGGCGAGTTGGGGGGCGAGGAGATGATGGAGGGAGCGGCAGGTGCGGGAGAGGGAGAGAAGGCACGGGAGGGCGAGGTGATCTACGATGGGGATGAGGAGCTCGATTGGAAGGGTGTCCATGGGGTGGTTTGTGATATCAGTAAGAGTAACGTACTGGGGGAAATATATGGCGGGGGTAATATATACTCGTATTGGTCTGAGGCGATAAGGCGCTGTTGTGTGGCGTATGCGGGGCGGTGGCATTACCGGGTTTGTACTACCTACATGTATGTCACCTCGCCTGCACCACAGGGGTTAACGTACGACTAAAAAAACTTCCCATTACAGAACAACCATCACCCAAAATCTCTGTGAACTCCCCGTCCCCAAGGCTCTCCGCATAATCTCGTGCACTCCTTCCCTCCTCAATAAGAGACTAAATATCCGCTCTCCTTTCTCCCATTAACGCCACAAGAGTCCCACTTTCGCCCCCAATGGCACAAAACGGCAAATCCTGAAGTCAATAGTGCTCCGGCGTAGTCTTCGGTAATGGAAAAAGTGTCTGGAGGGTTGAAGACTCTTCGGGCGCTCATCTGGGAGGCTACCCAGCCTATGCAATTGGGGGATTCCAATTCCTCGTTGCCAGTTTAAGGCACGTTTGCCGTTCAGCAATCATCACTGAGAAATTAAGCAGTCACTCAATTGCGTCTCCCAGTGGTCGGTGATTGGATTTATTCTATCCCTATCGCGGATGCTGCCCTATCACCGGAGTTACTCTGGTCGATATTCAGAAGTCGCCGGTCCAGGGGGATAACTCAATAGACTAGTCCATTAGGGAATCTCACCCAGCGGACTAGTACGCTTACCAGGGTTGTGACTTGCCAGTTAGACTAATAATTCAGCGAGATTACATATGTACTATTTCGCAAAGTGGGGGCGCGAATTAGGCCCGAACTAGATCCAAAAAGAGAGCAAGGCCCATGTTTCCTTCTGCCAAAGGCTTATATATATAAGCAACTGAAGTTTTGATATCTCAGTAGTTGCTCAGTAAATAAGCACTTTCAGAGGTCTGCAACAAAGAAAGACATAGGGAAAAAACTCTCCGAAATGTCGGATCCCTCTAAACCGTCAGTCAACTGTGGAAGCCACAATTCGTCTGAATTGTCATGTCAGGTTGGCGAGATCTCTCGGTGGACTAGCTCCCCGGATAAGCGATGTCTCTATTTGGCCCAGCGAATGGGTATCTCATCTAAATGAAACTTTGGATATTTTCAATGTCTGCTGAATCAGTAGCCTCCTCGTAGGATATTTTGGAGGATAACAGAACTCGTACACCTTACAGGTATGAGGGCCAGCACTCCGAGACTTGGGGCTCGTTCGGCAACAGGCCGAAATGACGTTTATGGCGCAAGAACCCCGCCCCAACGAGCTTTTTATTAGGCATTTTCCCTTGAGAATTCGGTTTTGTTGTCGAACGGGCCCTTAATTGTTAGTGATCGGGCGTGCCAACTTATGTAGGCTCTGTCCAGTTTGGAAACCTCAGGAATTAAAGACTATAATCTGGAATACCCTCCTTACCATGATCAATACATCACAGCAAAGCTTACCACAGCTATACCCCCGCAGGTGCCGAATCTTCTGGAATTATCAGAGGGATGTGAGAGGCCATATATGTTAACAAACCACAGATTTTGACAGCCGTCTTGCCAACCACCGTGAGAGGCGTTAACACTAAATGGAAATAATGAAGATCGCGCTGCATGGATTATGGGGCCCTTGGCCTGTATGGTACGAGGTTACTTGTAACCAATTGTTCCGAGTCTTGATATTCAATATTCTAAAGGACGTATATTTAAGCACGGCATTCAAAACGTCATATATGATACTCATATATCATGCATATATATACCAATGTCTTGGATGTTTATATTTAGTGCTAACACCCCTCGTTGGCAAAAGGACTCTGATATTGATAGAGCTTTGGGTCTAACCAAGATGTCCCAAGACCGTGGTGTACGTATATATCATAAATATATTATGTGGGCCAAAGAGAGGAATAATCCCTGGGGTATCAAAATATATGAGGCCTTAATGGCTCTTAAATAATTACTATGCGGCCAAGCACTCTCAACACGTGCAACTAGTGCTCCCCAGGACTCTCTGCTATGGTCTTGTGTACATAATAGATTCCATAAAATTTTCGGACTGGGCTGGGTCTGCACATGGGGCCAATTTCCGCTTGACAACCAGATTATGGTGGTATCGAGACCTAGCACTGTTTGGAAACGTTTAGAAATAAAGGGTTAATTACAAATAGGAATTTCGTACAGTGATATGTACGGCTGTGTGCATAAGGGGCCTTCTGGAATGATCGCCCTATCCATGACTTGCCCGCGCACTTTGCCAAATCAACGTCTTAGTCAACATATCAGAACAGGGTTAGGGCTCCTTTTACAAAGGTTGTCGAGGAGTTCGAACTGCATACAAAATCGGTTTCGCCCAAGCCACGAACTGAACTGGATCACTTGAAAACAGTGAGAGAACGAAGCTGAACTGAATTGTTTTGTTAGACTGTTCCAGAAAACCGGTTTGATCTGATGAACCTAAGAACCGTTAAACACAACTCACTTTCCACCCTAACCAATGAATGTTTTCTCTTTCGGGTTCAAACTCTAATTAAAGAGCCACATCTCCCAACACATCCTTGCAGACCACACCCCTACCATGCTGGGGTAGGTAGGTGGTCCGTGAGGTGGGGTAATTGGAGAACTCCACAGCCCCACCTGCGTATGCATATGCAAGCATGGTCCGCCCATGGAGCACACGGGGTGCATGAACGCGGGGTTTCAGGGAATGCAACGTACTCGCGACCAGCAACAAGAACCCGAAAATGCACGTCCTAATCTGCAATTTCCATTGGAGTAGAAGTCAAAAATACACCAAAGACTTGCAGCTGCATATTCGGGTTCTTGTTGCTGGTCGCGAGTAAGTGGCTGCTGCATCTCTTGGCGCTAGCTTGGCGCGATATCACGTTAGATACCCGAGGAAGATCTTCAGGCTCGAGGATCCACGATTCTTCCGTCGAGGAGACCGGCCTTTTGGGCAGCTTCGGCTTTCTCGAAAGACTGGGCTGCTTTTATGAAATGAGTGGGTGGACGATGTGAGTGACATCGCATGATCACACTCGTCCAAAGGGTGCTATCTTGTAAGCTTTTGTGCTGTCGGTCCGGTGGTGCTAGGCGCAGACGGTATACAATCAATGACCTTCAATCCCTCAATCAATCAATAGGTGTAGACAGTTATATGTGGGGCGAGTGATTATTCATGATCGGATGATTGAACAGATCGCATCACTCAGTTCCGCGCTGAACTACCTATTTTCCCTGTCAACCGAGAGGCAACCCACTCACTGATACCGAACTCAAGCCCCCGACGAACAGAACAGACTTCAACCCCCGGTAGCCGCAACCTCTCTATCTTTGCCGCGAAACATGCTTCTCTTCGTCGCAAGACCTCAGCCATAATCATGAAATATCACTCGGGTGTAGAGAGGTTGGAGGTAGAGCTGAGGACGGTATGGATTTCGCTCGGTGTGATCGCCGTTACGTCTCGAAACTGGATGGAGGGTGGTGGGTTGGCTTCTGCCCTTGAGGGGAAAATTAAAAAGACGTCAATGATATTTATATTGTGAAGGGTGGGTTTGGGGGAGTTCGGGAGGGATGGGACTCTGTCTTCATTCCTCGATGCCATCTTCTTGAATCTCCAGAGGTCCTGGGATGAGGCATTGGAGACAAATGAGTTCCAGTGGTCTTGCTTTGCTCTTTTGATGGCGTTAAAGTAGGCGTTTTTAGCCGCTCTCATTTCAAATGGGTGGGCTCGTCCTTTCCTGTAGACTTTGTATACGAAGTGGAAGATTGTTCTGAGTTGAGAGAGGTTGGGGGTCCACCAAAGCTTGGACCCTAATTCAGAGGTCATATCAAGCCCATATTTATACAAGAATATTGTGCCTAGAACAGTCTATATATGACTACATATTGACATATATAGTGACACTCATATGAATATTAGGGCTTTGCTCATAGGCTCGGAACACAATTCCAACAGGGCTGACCTCCGCCGACAGAGCTCGAACTCGCTCTCAGATAGGGCGCCCTCTTTCCGTCATCTCTGAGCCACACTGCGCAATCTCTCCGTCAATCGACCCGGTGGTAATTGTGTATTATATGAGAGACGAAGCACAGCGCTGGTGAAGGTATACAGCCCACTCCCGCTTTAAGGGTATTATTTACAACGGTAAACTCTCTATAAGGGTATGGATTTATGGCCTAAAGCATCAGTGCGTAAGGGTAGGGGTAAATGGCTAAATATTTGCTATATATAAGAATATCTTTATAAGTTTAAAGTTTTTTTTTCTTCTTTTTTTCTTTTCGGTGCATACCGTTATAGAAATCGAAAGAGTAGGGTTAGGGCTAAACCCCCCAATTCCATCCACTGTTGGGCCGGAAATCAACTGGAATAACACTAACCTCGATTCCCCAGTAGAGTAACCTCTCTATAAGGGTAAGTTCCGATCAGACTGTTGGGAATTTTCGTACCCTTCTGGCGAGAGTCGACTGTAGTTGAGAAGGGTGTGCTATTGCGCTACTAGAATTAGTTAAGATTTCTTTCCGTTTTCCGTTATTATGAATCATATACAACCTTTCCCTGTCCTTTTATTTTTGAGTCTACTTTTTATGCTTTGTATATAGGGCATATATGCATATGCATTTGAGGCACAAGTTAAACGGACGAGCTGGCTTAATTCAGGATTAAAACAGCAGGTTGATGTTGGTATTATCAAGTTGGTCTTGGAATTATGCCAAATAGAGAGTTGTATCATATATGCGCGTGTCATATTGACGAGGTTAAGAGACTGGGAGGCCTTATTAATATAATGAAGATAGTAGTCAACTTATAAGGTACTGTTCTAGTTTAACCTCGAACTGAGTTCAATCAGGGAACGCGCTACCAGCGAACTGTTTATTCAAGAACCATTTCACTATACCGGATGTTTTCATTCAACCGCAGTCCATTAGAGAACATTTCCTTTCAGTTAAGAACATTGCCGCTCGCCTCCTAAAGTATATGGACGTCAATAAAGTACATAAAAGCCTAGTCAGTAGCTACTACTTCACAAGCACAGGTTTTAAACATCTAGTTACTCCTTCCTTATCGGCCAGGAAGTCTAAACTGAATTACCTTGACCCCCTTTACATTTTACCATACCGATGATCCTAGTGTTTGGAGCTCTGCCGACATCTGGTCCGTAATAACGAATAGTATTTTGGTGAACCGTGTTCGTTACCAACTAGCTTAGAACGGTGGTACTGCCTACAGAACCTCCCGTCCTCACCGTTGTGAACCAATGCATCGCCGAGTAGTGAAGCCTCTGTAATTGTTACTTGCTCTAAGCAACTAAAACTTCTTCCCTCGCTTAGCACCTCTCTTGATTCTTAGTTTCACACGGAACTCTTACCCAGCCATGCACTCTGTCATTACAGCCCAGGCCTAGACACATACTGAACTCAGGATACCGCACTGCTGTGTGGCGAATGGGGGCGGTGGCATTGCCGATAAAAGATACAGTACCCAACGGTGACGTTTATTAAAGTATCAAAAATATTCAAGAGGGTCAAAGAAGATATTTTAATAACAATAATCGACATCTCAATGGATTAGAGAGCGATATAAATGTAGCATCATCTAGAGTATTACTGGTAGAGGGAACGTTTGAGGGCAACTTAGATTACTTGAACCTTCCACGCCACCTGTACGACCGAGTACATACTGTTAATTGGGAGGAGGGCGCAGGAGCAGGATTGCTGGATAGAGTTTGATAGGATTCTAAATGGATAATGATCTAACTAAGCCGTGAGCTCTCTTATACCTGTCTTCCACTTCCGTTCATTCTTTGTCCCACATCCTTCGTCAAGCACGCAGGGCGCCTTTATTCTAACACATACAACCAATGTCCTGACCGCCCATTCCCTGTTTCAACAAGTATTCTGAGTGAAGTATCTAGATAAATAAGCTGATTAGTTCTTCTGTTGAAAAGGATGTGAGGCATGCGGGGTTAAAACAAGCTTGGGTCATTCCAGAAATATTGAACTTACCCTGAGTCAATGAAATAATCGACATGGTCCTCCAGTACATCATTTTATCGCCTCATGTGACAGTAGTAGTTCAGCAATCTTTTTGTGACCTCTCTCTTGAGCAAGCTCTCGGGCAGTTGAACCACGCCAACCAAAAAATGAAGAGCTAGAGTCCACTGCGTTAACATCCGCGTTGTGTTCGAATAGTCGTTTCACTACCGCTAGATGGCCGCCTTTCGCCGCTGCTTGTAATGCATTTTAACCCGGGCCCGGTGGGAGCTGCATTGACATCGGCATTTTTCTCCAGTAGTCGGTCCACAACTGCAAGATAGCCACCGCCCGCAGCAGCTTGCAAAACTGTCTTCCCTCTGTCAAAGGCCTTTGCATTGACAACTGCACGGTTCTCCAGCAATCGGTCTACCACCGCCAGATAGCCGCCTTCTGCAGCCGCTTGCAATGCTGTAAGACCACCCTCTCTGACAGGCTCAGCATTGACGTCTGCTTTGTGCTCGAGTAGTCGGTTAACAACCGCTAGGTAGCCGCCCTCGGCAGCCGCTTGTAATGCGGTTCGTCCCTGGTCCTCAGCAGGAGGTGCATTGACATCCGCCTTATGCTCTAGCAACAGGTCCACCACTGTGCTATTACCTGTTTGTGCAGCTATTTGCAACGCCGTTCGTCCCCCAAAGCCATATGCTGGCTCGTTAACCTTAGCACCCGCCCCAATCAATTCTTTCATCATTTAACATCCCCTCCGCCTACTACTACCTGCAGCGCCGAACGCCAACTATTCCCAGTGGGTTCTGTGTTCACGGGAGCGCCTGCCTGTATTAAATAGTTTAAAGTAGCGGAATTGTTCTTTGCTGCTGCTGCTTCTAGTGCTGTTTGGATGGAACGTGCATCAGGTGATATATTGGGATTCTCTCTGTAGAATAGGTAGTCAGTAGGGTTTTTATAAGATTCGAAGGCGGTCCATCTGCCCTGTTTTCCCACATTGACACTACGGAAACCCTTCCACTTCCCTCTTTCTGACTCTCAATACATCTCAAACTCAGTGTCCCCGGTTAACTCACCAAGTAGCCATGCCTGGATATAACTCCCTCGCGCACATCCTTGCAGTCTATGTCCGGAATCCACCACTGCCGTTACTATAGGATTAGGCTGATTTGCCACCTCATGCCATGCGCCGTGAATCAATAGTGCTTCTAGGTATTCATCTCTGGACTCAACCATAGTATGCTTCAGTAGTTCACTGATAACGGCTCCACCCATCCTTTTTCCAACCGCGTTCAATAGCAGGCCCGGCTGTTGCATGATTTGGAACTGGCGGTACTCAGCTGGAAAAAACCAAAAAAGCTGGGTTAAGAGGTGACGAATAACGTGGCCATGTTTTAGATCTATCATCACTAGCCAGTATTTTTCCGGGGGCGGGAGGTCTAAGCGAAGGTCGGCCAAAGCCTCAAGCACTGATACATAGCTGTATTTCACCGCTTGCTGAACGATCTTCACTACCGCCCCCTGATCTTGAACATCCACAAGTCTTGTCAGGACTCTCAACTCTCCTGCTGACCCCCCCCCCCCCCCGGATCCCCAGACTTTCAACCTTCTCAAACCAAAGTTCTTCTTGAAGGACTTAAATTTCTCCAGCAAAATTCTAACGTTCTGGGAGTCTTTAGGATCCAGGAGTCGAGAAGCTTTCCCAATCAGCTCACTAAGCTCCGTAGGGCCCACAATCTCGCTCCGCTCAGCCTCTATCTCACGAGAAGGAGAGGGGAGTGACATTAGGATATCAACATCAATATCACTCAGCCATTGTAGGAACAGTGCTTGTGTATGACTGGGTCGTTCATGGTGGCCTTCTCCTTCTTCCACTAGCTCGAGAAATGATGCCAATCTTGTGATAAATCGCTGTGCCATGCACATAACGTCAATGTCGCCCGCGACCGGATTCGATGTAAAGTTATAGCGCTTCGGAAGCATGTCTCGGTAGCGCATAGGTGCCCAGCTTCTTTCTTTTTTTTTTGTTTAATTTATTAAGCATAGGTGCCCAGTAGTCACTAAGAAGATTTAAGATATATGAAGTAGTAAAATCCCACTGATTATTAAGACAATACTTTCTAAGGGTACGTTCAATACGAAAATGCGCCACGCGGGCTCTCTGATTATCGTCGGTTGGCGGTAGAAGTTTATGATCCCTAAAATGACTAACGAAAACTGTACCAAGATAATTAGATAGTACCCTGAATATTCGGTATCAACGCTATAGGGCAAAAAGATGCCCCTCAAAGGGGAGGGGCCTGGGATTACGCAATAAGGTAATGAATAAAACCTACGCATCTGCATTTCTTGACGGGTTCCAAGACCGGTCTCGCTTACTATATCCACCAGCGGTGATATTCTACTATGCCTCAATCTCTGTAGCCTGCCCCTATATATAATTCTCTCTGCAGGGCCGTTGATTTCGGTGATCAAATTTAACATTTTGGAAAGAAACGTCGAAAAGATTTGCTGGGCGAATAATTTCTTCACTGATGTACTTGGATGTATGGCAACATGTGAGTCCTTCCCAGTGCTGGGTGTATACATGAAGCGATGTGCTGGAAGGGATGCCGCTGCATCCCTAGAAATATCGTGAGGGTCTTTATTTACAATTTCTATATAGTGACTGCCCATCCACAGCCCGAATAGTCTTCGATGTAATGAATGGCTCGGCCAAGGAAGGACTTGCGCCATTCTATGGACATCATCCAAATCCTGTCCCTCGGGGAGAATATTCTTTATTATAGTAGCTTTCCTCTACGACAAAATGCAGCTTCCACAATGAGAGAGCGGTGGAAACTCCTTGTCTCATATGGTCGCCCACCCTCCACTGGCCAAAGCTGTCCGGCCTTGTCAGCTTAAATGGCAATTAACCATAGTGGTGGGACGGGGGGGAAGATGAATCATGAGTGATAGCAAGAGGAGGGCAGGGGCCCGAAGGTGAAGCGCTTGGGAGATGTGTTTTCTTTAATGTGAGCGCCGCTAATGTGAATCGAAACTCCACAGATTGCCTGGCACTATTGGGGAGTTGAAAGTCCTTCAATTGATAGATGTAGTTCAGAGCTTTCTCCATTCACATGCAAACAGCATTTGAAACGTTCTGTACGTCTGCCGACCATCCCGAGAGATGCCCCAGGCGCTTCCGATTCAACATCACGCTATGGGGAAACGTATCACGCTCTTTTGCCGGAATACTGTGTGGGATTTCGATTTCGGAAATAATTTTCCAACCAAGGCAATCTTTCAATTTCCGGGCCATACAGTCCAGCTCGTAGCCCTTCACAGCTCTTGAGGCAGTAGGCTCCTTTGACATGCGCCAGCGGGCAACAGACCTTAAGGCAGTCACAAAGGCAGTTGCTGCTAGTTGCGCAATGGTAGCTGACCAATGCATCCTTCTTAAGCCAAAAAGTTGGGTAACAAAACCGACTAGGCTGGTAGACGTGGTTATCAAAACCCAGAACCGTAACTTAAGTTGACCTCTAGAATGACAACGATGCGAGGTTCTGATCTTCTGCTGGCCTTGATGTCCAAATATCAAGTAAGGTGCAAACTCTTGATCGTTTAGAGTCCCTCCACTTTGTACCCATGCCACCTTACAGTTGGATGACTTGTCCTTGAGAACCCAGGTTTCTTCCACGGAGGCGCAGTCGACGACGTAGGAACAGACAACCATCTACAGACTGAGACATACAGTTCCGAATATCGTACATATAAAGGCCTGCGAAGATGGATTTGCACTGTCTTTAAAAAACCGAGGCTTTAAGCTCGGATGGTAGGAAATAAGATAGTCCAAAATAAGTACGACGAGCTGAGCTATAATTCCAACACCTGCTATCGACCACTTCTCGAAATCGCCAATGAGCTTCCTCCGTCCATTCAGGGAGATATTTGGTGGGTTGGACTCGTTGTTTGCTTCCTGTGCGTTGCCCGGGTCCGCGGCACGAATGAGTGGGTGTGTTCTGTCCCATTCACGGACGCTGCCTATCGGGTGGTAATCCGTTAATGGGATGTCCCATCTGTAGATAGGATAGGTGCAACCGTTGAGATGCCCATTCAGATGTCACTTATATGGGACGCAGCGGGTATGTGAAGTAATAGTTTTCATTCCTTTGATAATGACAATGATCGCTGCTAGTCTCCCAACTCTCTTTAAACTACACGTGCTCTTTTCCTAGTACTCCTTCTGATAATCTCTTCATTCTCTACCCAACTGCCATATTCCATGGCATCACTGTCCTCGAGAACAAGCAATGCACCAGTGCAGTTAAAAGAAAGATCCTCTTGGATCATGCAGATTATAATCTCAACAGACATGACTTCAACAAGCAGATGGCTAAAAAACATAGAGGATGTCCCCACTTGCAAAATTTTCGTTTTTAAGTCTTTAGTATGACTAGCTCCAATGTCTTCGATTGCTGTGATACCAATATTCGGGTGACCTGTAAACCGTTAATACATTTACTTGGAGCTCATAGGGAGATATATAATACGAGTAGTACCCTTTAGGTACTGTGCCCATCTGTACAAGTGTCTCACGGCGGATCAGATGCCGGCCTGGCTTGATTGTCTTCCTTCTGCTCAAGAAGCTTTCGTAGTAGGGAGATTTGTCATATTTTTGAATAATGTCCTTGATACACTTGCAGTACTCTGTTTGCTCTAGTCTTTTTCTCAAGCTCTTATCATCAGTGCTCTGCCACAACCATTGAAGCGTAGACTAGTCATTTGCTTTCGCCTTCAGACGAATATGCTCTTAGTCTTGAGCAGTATCAGTGGGAGACTCTGTATGATGAATTGAGTCATATCAATCCGCATTAGTGTAGCTCGGACTTTGAACTATAATACCTGAGTGTATCTAACCTTGAGCTATGACGTATGAGTTTCGAACTTCAATAACGTCAAGGACTGAATCCCAACCTGTCCATCATTAGCATTATACAGTAAAAATTTAAAATCCTCTTAATTTCGTACTTGCTGACACTGAGCCAGCAGTCTCTCCTGACTCTGTATCTGTCTCTGATACTGCAATATTGCTGCATTGTTTTTCCTTCCCTTTTCCAGTGCTGCGGCAAGTTTCGCCGCAGGATACCTTCCTTCTAATACACAGACAACGTTGGGAGTTACATGATCCCTTACAACTACACGGTAAAACACTCTAGTGATACCAGTGATAAAATTTCTAGTTATGAGACTGAAATGGCTATATACTTTGCCTGTTTTTCGCTCCTGAGTTAATTTGGCAGCCATTGGAGTAGTAATCTTTTCATGAAATCGTGTTTCGTCAGGCATAAAAGCAACAGTAGAAGGTACTAGCTGCGATTCCCGCCTGCTACAATGGCATGAAATAATTCCGAATTCACTCCGAAGGATAAACGTGTCCTTGTCTGCCGTATCAATGATTTTGCATATCAATCTTTTGCTAAATATAGTGAGACGGTTTGCTACCGGCACCTTCAACGTAACTAGAGAACCTATTTTGAATACAGGAAGGTTAATTTTCGATGCCTCTCGGTCTATCATCGCTTGATGCGACTTGGCTGTTTCCATTTGAACTCTTTGATCAATGTCGTTCCTGATGCTTCCTTCAGGTAAACCTTGGAATAGTGATTGAGGGTTGTCATAATTGGATGACAACAAAAGTTGTTCAGGATCAATCAGGACTGAGTAATCACTGAGGGTATCACCATTTGAGTACCCGGCATGACCTATACAACAGTTCATTAAATATAACCATTCCGCATAATATTCCAATTGGTAACTTACTTATTGGTGGCTGTTCATCATCAATGATAGATATATTTGTACAGTCATAAATTAAAACAGGAGCAGATCGCATTTGTTGGCCAAACACAATTTTTTAGGGCGCACGTTTTGTGACAGAGTGCTTTTGACTGTTCATTGCCAATACGATTTCCGGAATAGCGGTTTGCCAATTGATCGATTGATTGTCTTGCATCCATACTGCGAGCTTATCCTTCAATACACCATTGGCTTGCTCGATCAAGCCCTGACTTTGTGCATTACGGGCACATCCATTAATAATCTGATATTGTATTAGCCGTTCAATCAATTAGCAGTATAGGAGAGACACGAGAGTTGCTTGCCTGTATCCCGTGTACATGCAGCAGTAGTAAAGGAGCACCATTAAACTCTGAACCATTATCAAATTGTAGGATACGAGGAGTACCCAAATGTGATACCCAAAGTGTTGCTACGTCAGCAACATTTTGACTGTATTTCGATGTCAAAGCATAAGCCTGTGAGTATTTGCTGAAATGATCATATCCATTTATAGTCACCATCGGGGTAGAAGACATATCAATCAAATCGATTTGGACTCTTTCAAATAGACTGCTAACGACAATCAGTTTCATTGGAGCTGTTTTTATTTGGGATCTCTTGACAGTGCAGGTTGAGCAATGCTTTAGTAACCATTCCACCTCTTGACGTGATATACCATAGTAATCCTGCTCCAATTCTTCATATGTCCTCCGGGCCCCAGCATGAGCAAGAGAGATATGAGCTTTGATAATAACATCAAAGACCTCAAGATTAGTAACTAATATATCCTACAGGGCATGTCCTTACGCTTGACATAAACTTTATCTTCAACCAACTCATACTTGGACTTGACATCGTATCTGAGCCGGCGTTCTTGATCACCAATCGGAGCAGTTGAGACTATACCAAGTAAGACTTGATGGATAAAGAGTCCACGTTCAGGTGAAGGCCGAGATTGATTTGTATTTTCAGGAGTACAAGATGAGCCCACCAGGCCTGACGAGCCTGTTGTGAAAAGGGAGACTCAGGTAATTGAAATGAAGTCATGGCCAACGTAATTGATTAATATCGTTAGATCCCTGTACCTACTGGAGGTACCACAGCTCCGTTTTAAGAGGATTAAGCAACCCAAACCTCTGACATTCAACCATATATTCCTAAAGGTGGGTACCGATACATTGAGCAAACCCAGTACATTCAAGCATTCCCTATTGCGATCTCTGGCATTCAAAACATCTCTATGTGTGAACGTCATATATGACGTAGTTCTAATTGTACTGGTATATTGTACTCCAACTCCCAATCTCTGTTGGAGCGAGTATGTTGGATGTTATATTACTGTTGGACCCGTAAGTATCAAATATTGAGTACAATTGCTTTTGTTTATACATGCGCTGGCGATTGTAGAACGTGGTATGTCAGAATTATGTCATATATTAAAAGTAATATGTACTCAATGGTTGGGGTTGCTATTTTCGGGAGCGCTATAGTAAGCTGATTAAGTTGATTCAGAGCCCGTGGTGGTATGCCAGCACTGTGTTAGCTTGTTGGGGTTTACCAGAGTTCCTGGTGACGTACCAGTACTAATGGAATCCACTGAAGCTGACTCAAAGCTTCTGCAAGCATGCTAGAATTATAGTGAGGTCCTGTTGGCGTACCACAACTATGGTAACCTAGTGGGGTGGGCTCAGGGCTCCAGGTGACGTACCAAAGCTATGGCAATATACTGGGGTCGACCCAGAGCGTCTGTTAGCTTGATAGAGCTCTGGTGACGTGCTGGGGTCGATTCAAACCTCCATGTGACGTGGGAGAGCAAATGGGATCTGCTGGGATCGGCTCTGAGCTTCTGCAAGCATGCTGGGGCTCTGGTGATGTGCTAGTGAAGTGCTAGAGCTAAGGCAGTATACTGGGTCGACCCAGGGGTTTTCCTAGCTTTCTAGACCTTTGGTGACGTTCTGGTGACGTGTTAGAGCTATAGCAACATACTGAGGTCGACCCAGAGCTTCTGCTGACATGCTATAGCTCTGGTAACCTGCCGGGGTCCAGTCAGAGCTACAGGTGACATACGAGAGCTACGGTACAATAATGTGCTCAATACTGAGAGACTGGGGGCATACTAGAAGTGCTGCATCTTGGCTAGAGTTCTACGGGCATATAGGAGCTGTTGGATCTCATTGGGGTGAATCCCCAACTACTAGGGAACACCATACCTACGAGGCTGTATAGGGTATTCGGCGGATGCTGTATTGGAACGAAAAAAGACGGTGTGCAAATCTATCTCTTTTGGACTGTAAATGTGGTGGCGCCTCACCCTTACTATCTCAATACTCAGTATACAATAGCGTGAGATAAACAACCAGGTCCTTACACTCTTACCTTCCAGTAGGATAACTAGATCCTGTGGGTACAGCAAGCGGACTGACCACTTCCCGATTAAGCAGGCGATGGCAAGACAGTAGGCCCGCACCCGCTGGGGTTATCAATAATATAATCAAACAAAAACACCGAGTCTCACGGTTATTTCAGGCGGCACCTAGGATCGAACCCTAGTACCATTATACATCAGATGTTTACCACTACATTAAGTAGCGATAATTGCATGGAATTAGTATACAAAAGCGGCTTACATACCACTAGTGCAAACCTTGTTTGGGTTGTTATCGTGATCGGGTACCCTACTCATCAGTCTCGTCCCATCCATGGATGGGATTACCCCAACACGTTATGTCCATTGCTTGGGACGTCCTGTTGACGGAACACCACCGGATAGGCAGCGTCGGGTGTATCGGATGGAACAGGTGCATCTCGATATCGCTGTTGTCTTGCAATTCGTGACCTTCATCACTGAGCCTTTCATCAGATCTCTTTGCTCCTCGTCGCTCGAAGAACGCATCATGGCCGCTCAGGACATCTATTTTTGTGACAAAATCTGATTGAGCGGTGCTCATTCCTGGAGAAACCGCCACAGCTGGAGAAACTGAGGCAACCAACCCCTGTCGTGCGGCGTAAGATACCTGTGAGTCTGAAGAATCAGCTGGATGCTGTTGTGGCTGTGCTTGTGTGTTGTTCTGTGGACTAGTGGTGGGGGACACAGTAGTGGCTGCGGCAGCTACTGTATCCGGTGTGTATACGAATTGAAAAATCGATGGTTTACCCAGAACCCGAACGATGGCCTGGCCGTTCCACATCTCGCCAACATCCGGAGAATTTGATGACATCAATTCTAGCTCCGCTTGAGCGAGGCCTTCCTTTCCGCGTCCGACTAGTGCCTTTAGCCATGGATGCCCTGCTACCCTGATCGTGCTCACAATTGCCGTGATAACGCCCAGTGGTGCCATCGCTAAAAGAATGCTATCCGCCCAGCCTGATGACTCGCTCATGAACGGCTTTGTGACCTGTTCTCCCAAGAGGGTAAGAATCGGGGCGAGGTCACTAAACAGGTTGTTTGTAAAGTCCTCGCCATCTGCGGCTTCAACAACGGGTATGAGCAAAATAAACACGATATAGATCGTGGTAAGTATGGATCCTGTAGAGAGACGTTGTAGCCGCCGAGATATGAGGTACATAGACCCCAGGTCATCTGTAAAGGCTGGGTGATACACTTGATATACGTTAGAATGAGAACAAACGCTTGCCACCCCACAACTTTGGGTATACACAAATCTAACGTACCCACGATATTCTCGCTGTTGCGGAGACATTCATTGTCGCTAACCCTCCCAGGGGGAGGCTCAGTATATGTTCCCCCCTCGCCCTTGCTGAGTACGTAGCCTTCTCCAATAACCTTCCTTTGACAATTTTGTGGTATGTTATTTGCGTCTCGAGAGCTCTCTGGGTAACTTTGATCATCATAAATGAAGTAGGTCAGCCACTCCTATTCCAAAGCTACGTAAATATAGCGGCCACCAATTGCAACCTGGCGAACCTGAGGATACGGTCCAGCCTATGGCAGGGGGATAAATGAAGAGGGAACAAACCTCGAAGAACATCAAAGCCGTGGAATATATCCTTAATAAATATCCCGTATTGTCCCATAATCTGCAAGTTAGGATCATCCAGATCCTGATATTCTGCTGAGTGTAAATAACTGCTAAGGATATCACATAAAACATGAGTAACACAAACCCCCCATTGTTGATTCAGATATTGTTCCTCCTTTTCTCCGCTTAAGATTCATGAAATCTGCCGAACCTCAGCCGGTAGCTATTGCTATTGCTTTTAAGAGTTTTCTGAGTAGCTCGCAAGAATGAGTAAAATGTTGAAATATTTGTGATTGCAATCTGTTTCCTACGGTCCCGTATAGCGATCTTGGGCTACTTAAATATATCTTTGTGGTGCTAGTCCCATATGCAGCCATGAGCATGAATGACGAGCCGAGCGACTCAAGGTGCACTATTGGTATCCGTCGCCTCTTGAGCCACTCCTCTGGGGCCACTAATGTGTTCTGTGGCAAAGCCGCAGATGCCAGGTTCTGCTCAGCCACAGGGTAATGGCGGAGGGAATAGGAAAGGCTCAGACCCAAAGAAAAGAGCCTAGAACTCAACTAAATATTCCCATTGACATTCTCTCATATGCAACCAATGCTTTTACGGCTGCGGCTAGAGTCGAAACAGGTTTTTCAATGATAATGCTGTATGGTGATATCTATCGTTCGAATTCTCGATATGGTATCCTATCTGTATCGATAATATCATGATAGAGTTTTGACACAAGTCTATACGCCTTTTCTTTCTTTTTCTAAGCTGGATATATCCTTCTGATATACTTTGTGCAACATGAAACATCACTCGTTTCCACTATGATATGCCACAGTTGGTACTAAGAAAATGTATGTGGAGAGGTGAAGTAAACTGAGTGTGTTATTTTCCTAGCTAAGGGGGAATGTCCCGTATTTATAGTAATGAAAGGTAGTACAGAAACTTGGAGGAAGTCAGACGTATAAGTAATAGAATTACTAATAAGAAATGAGTAATGAGAGAATGAGTCAGATCTCGTGACTCAAGATGACAAATGAGAATCCTCCAATACTATGAAACGTGCCGAGCGTACTATTTCAAGAGGTACAATAAGAGGTCTGTGGAATATCAGTTCGATAATAAGCTTAAGATATCTTAGTTGATGCGATATAGCCCGAAAATAACACCAATGCGTATCATTGAGAACGCTGGGTCGTAACACCCGGACCTGATATATTGGGCACTCCCCTCTTCCCCCACCCCTAGGCACTCTCTAATTCGCCAATTGTGTTAATACTATGCAGCGGCACTGTAACAAGCGTTTTTTAAGCTGTTTGGAATAAGAGGTGTATCCCTTAAGCCGTCAGGACCGATTTCAATGTTATTACTTAAGCCCAATATGGAGGTCGTGATGGAAACATCGCAGAGAAGTGTCCATGATGAGGTGATCTGTCACGGCTTTCGCGATAAGAATCGGTACTATTTTGCACCTCGAGTAGACAGGTTTGCATCATACAACACAGGTATACCAATTACGGGGTCTCCCGAAGAACCCGGATATCATAGATCTCCCTCAGGTTCAATTCATGCGTATAAGTAACATGCAGAAACTAGCTATGTGTCATGATACAAAACAAGACACCGCACTATTCAAAGTACAGGTAATCTAGAAGGGGGTTTGAGAATGTCTTGCGGAGATCATCAAGTCCCCATCCTTGCCCAGTTCCAATTGTTGTCAGGACTTCCTTGAACTGCGGGATTTGAGTGTCATAAGCTACCTCCTTTAGGTACTGCTTCATTTGCATACCACCGATCGTAGTTTCCTCCCTGCGATGAGATTCCGTATAAGTAACTGTGTCCATTCTCCTCCGGCACAAATACATGATGGAGCAAGGAAGGAAGTGAAGCTACTTACCATTCTTTGGCCCAATGTGGTCTAACATTAAGCGGTTTTCCATCGGGTGTTTTGTACGCAGTCCAAGCATCAGCGAGCTTTTGGATAAAGGGCTCCCAACTGCTGTCGTTCCCTGATGCAAGATTACTAATAACTTCGATGCATGCCGTCCACTTATTTCCGCCCTGAGGGGCCATGATAATCTCGCTGGAGCGCATGATACGCAGCTCGAGGACGATACGTAGCGCGCCGGTTTTCAGCTTGTCGTCCTGTGTAACGGTCAATGCATCCCACCAGGCGCGCTGGACAATGCTCCAGTCAGGCTCCTCGGGATCGGTCGAGGATGGGGGGATTGGGATGCTCAGTTCGAAACATCGTACGTGGAAGTTTTGGATCTAGGAAAGAAATGTTAGTACGTATAATGTCTGAGAATATCCATTGTTAAGGTACCATACCCCGCGTCTAAAGTGAAGGCCATTGATGAGAGCCGTTTTACGCGTCTTGGGGCCGAAGAGACCGAAGGGTGGTGGCATGAGGGCCATGGCGCTTCCACCTATTCAAGGACAGTCAGTACCTACTTCTGTAATTGATCTCCAGCGTAATCGCTCGTATGAACTTATGAGGAATTACACAACTTACCATTGAATACTCCTTGCTTCCATCCGGGCTGGCTCGTGAACCATTTCTCCTTGTTAATACAATCCGCAGCCGAGCTCTCCAACCACTGCAGCATGGTAGCAGCCGCACTCGGGTATTCCACCGAATCCTTCTCATCCGGAGTATTGTTCCTTCAAGACAAGTTATTCCAGCTCAAACAAGATTCAATTACAAGGTGGATCTAATTAATCGGCGATGACATACCAGCAATTGACCCAGACACGGGAGTTGTACGGATACCAGAACCACTCAGAATAGAAGGACTTGGCCTTCTCGATAAAAGTAGACTCGGCAGTCTGTCTTTGATCTTCGGAGAGATTATAGCTGATGCCCTCCGGAATCTTGTAACCCGCCGGAGGAGGGATGGCAGATGCAACCGCCGTCTTCTCGGGTGCAAGATTTGCGTAAGTCATTTTGTCAAGCTCGAGGGTGATGTGAGTAACAATTCCTTGCTCTTAATGTTAGTTCAACTGTGGGGGAATAATTCGGGGTGGCTACTCTAAAAGGAAGAGGTAAATACCTAGAAGACCAAACGCGCCAGCTGCAGCCTTAAGCTGCTCTGGATCAGAAATAGCTTGAATTTCTCCATTGGCGTCCACGTATTCAATCTGCCGAACAAGGTCGCTGAGTGTATCGTGTGTAATTCCGGCACCGTGACAGATGGGGGCATTGGCGCCACCGGCCGTAATTCTGTTCAATCTCGGGTCAGCCAACTATACCCTTCGACTGGTGTAGTGATGTTTGGTATAATTCTCATACGTACTCTACCATGATGACATTGATGGGTAGTGACCATCCACTTTTCAATGACCACCTCCGGAACGCTTCATTACTGACAGCGGCGCCAACGCGCACCAGCATCTTATCGCTATCTGATGCTGCTGTAAATGTCTTAGGCATCTCAATCTGGTTGAAGTCGGTCGGCGTTCCATCGACCGCGTCCGCAGTGATCTCGGCAGATGAACCCGTGGCAATTTCGAGGCTAAGCAAGGAAACGAGTATGTCGCCATTATCAGTGTACATGTTCGACCAGGTGTGTCGAAACCCGGCAGCTCGGACACGCTTGCACTTCTGCTTGGCCATCTTGACGATTTGCTGCACCTCGGTGACTTTGGTGGGGATGCAGGTGAGGGAGGGAGTGCTGCTGACAGTGTCGCCCCAGTTTTCGAAATCCACATCGTTAAGAATCTAGATTTTTAGTTAGAAATTGTCTGCATACGATGTGGGTCGACTTGAAGTTAAGCATACTGTCATCTTTTCCCCTCCATCCTCGACTCCTATCACCGTCATGGATCCCGATTTCTGGGTACGCGCTTCCATATTAGCAAAGCTCACAAATCATAGAAGGGCACTAACCTGGGCTTCCCTCAGCACTTCCGGAGAGAACAATGGACGCGTAGCTCCCAAAGGCGGGATAAAGTCATCCCCCGCTACCTCCTCGGCGGACTTCCCAGCCATGAAGTCCTCCACCTTCTTGCGCAGTGTGTGGTTCAGACCCCCAAGGAAGTCAAGAAACTCAGGAGTATCCTTGATCGAGAGCAGCATGTTGCGGACATATTCTTCGCCCTCGATCTGCGACCGCTCGAGGCACTCTAGCGAGTCGAGAAGACCAGGGAAGTGACTGTCCCAGGGATCCGCACCGACAAAATTCTTCCCGCCCCGGAGAAGCTCTCCTGTGGTAGGAAACTCCGCATCCTGGTTATGTTCACCAGAGATGTTGGAAGAAGACATGATATGAGATGCGCAGTGTATTACTGTTATTGATATGGAGGGTAATGTTGATTGAAGCGAATAGGTTTGTGGGAGCACCTTTGAGTAAGGATTCCTACGGGCTATCAGTTCATTTTAACCACATATTAGCACACAGCTGCTTCTCGCCGAAGAATGGCTGCGGGGAACCCACCTCGTCATCCATATGATTGATTTCAGCTTTGCATCCTACTTCAGCTCTTCAGCTCTTCAGCTCTTCAGCTCTTGAAGATCCATAGTTCAGCATTCATCGAGATGCAGGAGGCCAGGCGATAAGCATTGCTGCACTGAGATTACTCTATGGGGTACCCCGGACTCGCGTATTGCGGGGTAAAGTGCATTAGGCGATATGCATGCTGCGGCTGAGTCCCTGCAATTCAGAACACGACCAGGACTACATATGCAAATGCGGGGATCCATCCCAGCTTCGGAAGGATAGATGTTCTAGATTCGCGGTCTCCTAGATCGATCTGTGACACGTCTGAACTAAGGCCAGTCTTTCCAGTCCAGTTCCAATGTTTCTTATTCCTATCGCAGCTTTGCGGCATATTATCTCCTGGGTGTATATATGAAACATTTGCGAAGTCTCTCTCATGCATTAGCGTGATCAATTCACGACGTAATTGACTGGAGTAAGGTTTGCCCGGTGAGGTTTTGGGCACCCGCGCATACGTACCCCAAGTACTTAAAAAGGCGGCGAACAGCTTACCCTCACCTAAACTTCGAGATCACATGCATTTTTATGCACGAAAGAGACTTTGTAAACTTCTCATACACCCAGGAGATACATAGGTATAAATTGTCTATCGTTTATATAGCTCAGTGCGTTAACCTTAACTGAAGTACTACTACCTATTTTATCTTTTAATTGACGATTCAAAACACAGCAGTCCCTTCCACCCCCCACTTTTGTTCCCACTATGCAGCAACCATAAGCTGGTCATGTCGTTAAGCTTTTCACTCTACATATGCGGTTTCCCCCATATACAGCTAGGTACGCACTCATGCACAGATGCCGAGTTGCCCCCGTAGAATTCAAGGGTCAACCGGTCACGCACATGTATATGTATCAGAACATACTACTAGTCCAAGAATGCGGTATGTGAGCCCCATGATGCACTCAGCAATGCCGTTTCTTTCACATTAATCTACGATATATACGATATATATCAATATACGCTTATCTATCTACATAATATAATTCCACTCGTAACACGTCTTTCCCCCGATGCCACCAAAAAAGCCCAGGCCAGACCCTGCACGAGACACGTGCATGTCTCGGCGGTAGGTACTATACTGTAGAGCAGCCCCATGTAGAAACGTTCTCCGCATACCTTAGAGAGGGGCTGGAGACGAAGACGAGGAAACTAGAGAAATGAAAATGGGATAGGGCAGGCTGATAGACAGCCCGGATGATTAGAAGAGCAGAAGCAAAGTGTTTGAAGGAAACATTCTGCGCTTTCCACAATTTAACACTTTAAGCTACCACTTATTTATTTTCTTTGTTACTGCCGTGTGAGAGGCGGAGGAAGTGATTGGGAAGTTCTGCAGCTGATATAGTTCGATATTGTCATAGCCTACGGCCTGCGTGCAACTGGTGAATTAAACAAAAAAAAAAAAAAAAGACGTTCCCTGCATGAAGTCGCACTCGGTACCGTACAGACAACCCTAACCCTGGCTTGTCAACACTCCATCGCAACGAACGGATCAACTCCTATTAGTCCTCTGGCGATGTTTAGTTTCCTAACTCAATAGTTATCAACAATTTCCGCCTCCCAGGAGCAAGCTTCTGTCAAAGTTCAGCTACTAATGTGCGCACCACGAGCACTACACTACATGATGATGATGATGTACCTACCCGACCGAACAAGAACCGCACTAGAGTTGTCTCGTACCCAGCCAAACTCCCTGGCGCCAAGGTTCGTACCTCACGCAGCTTCTTCGTAGTTAATCTGGCACTAAACTACTCCCATATGACAATGCCAACAGTAAATTATATGCCAACTGTAAATTATTCAACTCCTCTCCGGCCTATATCTTGAAAAAAATAGCAATTTCGGTGATTAGACTAAGGGTATCAAAATATCTTTCTGGAATACTATGCTTTTTGTGAGTTTTCATGGCAGAGATAAAATTGCCTGCCCGAGTGCCTTTTCTGGGGTTCAGATCTCAATTCCAAGTTTACCAAAAACACAAAATAATTTTCGGGAAAAGATTGAAAACTCGGCTCAAATACTGTCTTATTGGTATTTATAACCCGAAAAATCTCATCTCATTGTACACTATAGTGTTTTTAAATCGGGGTTCTTAAAGAACCCCCCGAATTACATTTATGTATTCACGGGTTGATGCAGCGGAACAGCAAAAAGGTCCCCGCACACCCAAACCTCACCCACACGATTAAGAACAGACTTTCTATGAGAAAGTACACACTCGATTATTGACCAATCAGAATCATAAGAAGTCTGGGCACGAGACAGGCATCCCACCGCCACCTCCTTTTTCGGTCCATAGCCAGTCCATAATGCCCGAAGAGCATAACTAAGATGTTTCCCGAGCGCTCAAACCATCTCCGAGAAACTATATGTACTTACATATCCACCTATAACATGCCACGCACCGTACATACTGTACCACGGCCAGTGTTTGCAATGGTAGAAATCAGTATCAAAACGCCACCGTGTTGTACTACATGTACCACAAGGGACTCAAAATCGTACGAATTATTTAACCACCTCTTCCAAATGGTTAACCATTTATCTAAATGGTATGTGGGTTAGGGTTCTTGGCGGTTGTTTCAAGGCCAAAGGTTCTACCGAAGGCGGCGGAAAAACAATATTCCGTACCATTTAGTTGGTTTGTATCGGTTTTGGGTGCATCATGTCTCAGCATAACCACTATGGATCCCTGAAGCTCAAACTGTACTAACTGTCTCACTATTATTCAATTTTGTACCGGTTTGTACCACTAAACCGACGTCCTATTGCAAACGCTGAGGTCCACGGCAGAACTAAATTGTGTAACTGTTCCAGTCGTGGAGGGAACATGGGCGAGAAAGGAACGTTCCCAATGAGACCGGGCAGGAAGGGAACAAGCCAAGAAATGCTTGATATATCGTATGCTCCCTCTTGGACTGAGCGGAGAGGGAACAGTCCTGCATCGGCATAGTCAATTAAATGATTGATTCTAATCTCGAAAAAAGTATAACCAGCTGTATCATACAGCCAGAGGACAAGGACGGTTTTCGCTAGATATAAATACATTCCGAGCCCATTGAAACAGTTTGTATAATAAACAAAACTACCACACGCGCAGTCCAGTATAGAATGAACTTTGTTATCCGCAATGCAAAACAGTTCCCTTCCTGCCTGGGCACAGTGGGAACGTTCCCTATCGCCCGTGTTCCCTTCTCGCCTGGAACAGTAACCAAGTAACCTACTCATACAGTTGTGAAATATTGGCATCGACGATATATCCCCCACACCCACACCCGCACCGATTACACTCAGTGAGAACACCGCATCATCCGAAATAGTATCACTATATAATGTGTCACCCGATCAAAGCGACGAGACTGAGCTTGGAATATGTATATACTATTAATCATCACAATCTCAGGCATTCTCGTCTTACTACTTTCGAAATAGTAGCCGGAAGATCTCGAATGACTCCAGAGCGGACAATCTCTACCTATCTACATTCTCGCTCAACCCTGTACTAAACTCAAGAGTTCCCGCCACCACGAAGTTGGTATCTTCAACGGTAGGGCCAATACGGGGAAGGTTGGGAGCCATATGGTTGACGGTATCCATAAAGTAGAGTTTGAGCCACGCTCGCAGCTTGTGCTTGCATTATCTGTGCTTGCTGCATTGATGTTTGGACTCGCTGGGCCCTGACATTTTGAAGTAACTGCACTACTCTGTCATGCCTCGCTGCTGTTGCATAAAATAATGCCGATTGGTTGTAGATATCAACGCGGTCGATATATGCTCCTTTGGCTAATAGAGCCTTTACCACCTCATAATGTCCATTTTTAGCAGCCCAGGCCAATGATGCCATTCCTTGCTCATCCGCCACATTTACATCCGCACCTCGTGCCAAAAGGACCAATACCACCCCCTTTTGACCATAACCGGATGCAAGAGTCAATGAAGTATTTCCGTTTTGGCACCTCTTTTTAACACCCGCGCCATTCTGAATAAGAGCTTCGGCGATGGGTTCATAGCCATAGCGGGCAGCCCAGTGGAGTGGTGGCTGTCCACTGTTATCTCTGATATCAACGGATATGCGCAATCTTGTGTGCTCCTGGATAAGGACTGCAACAGCATCCTGCTTACCGGCCATTACAGCCCAGTGCAGTGCACTCCGGCCATGACTTTCTTTTGCCTGGATGTTTGCTCCATATTGCAGGAGTAACTTCACCACCGGGACATGTCCCCCCCTGGCTGCAGCAATTAATGCCGTGACGCCGATCTCAATACGTGACGTTCCTTCAAGGCCGATTCCCGATCCCAAGAGAGCCTCAACCGTTCCTAAATGCCCAGCTGATGAGGCATTTATCAATGAGGATACCTTTTCCTGGGTGTTCGCTGTCCCCAGCCGCCCCAAAAGCACCTTTACTATCCCTGAAAGACCTTTGACGGCTGCCGCATTTAGCGCGGTGAGATTATCCTTATTTTTTGCGGCCAAGTTGACGGGATAATCCAATAGAACGAGTACCATGGACTCATCCCTTTGATCGATGGCAATGTGAAGGAGTGTGGTCGTGTTCTCCCACTGCCGTTCATTGACAACCCCCGGTGTCTCGTTTAGGATGCGCCTCAAGGCAGGTATATCTTTAGAGAGGATTGCGCCGAGTGCCTTCCCCGGGCTTGATTCAGGTACTACTTCCATTGTTAACACAAGCACCCGAGAGCACATTTATGAATCAGATCAGCGTTGACAAACCTGGGGTACGCGTCTCCTGCCAGCGATCCCGCGTAGGCAGTGGCGTTGAAAATGGCGTTAAAAGTGGTTTTCCAGATAGCGGAGTAGGCGCCTGGCTCTCCACATTCTGACTGAAGCTGAAGTTCCTGAAATGATCAAGAAAGCTCTGATATGATCGCTCTTTGTTATGCTTGAACTTGACCATATCAGAGTGGTCTCCATCGGCTACATGAACCTGCTCAGTCCTGCTCGGGAGCCGTAGAATGGCGGATCCACGGCCGACTCTTAGGAAGCGATCGCCAGTAGCTGAAGAAATGCCGTCTGCCGCCTAACCAATGGTCAGCACAAGCTACTACATATATATATATGGGCGGGATACGACTTGGAGTATATTACTCCACATACCGTTACTACTTTCCTAGTTTGTATGGCCTCGTAGAATGTAATAATTTTAATATCATCGCAGCAGTTGACGAATCTATCCAGTTCCGCCTCGAGCTGTGAGTTTCCCGATTGAAGAGATTGAACGAGCTGTGTTCTCGGGGATCCCTTTCTGAGCATGCCAAGTAGATCATCTACTGAAAGGCCTTGGTGTGGCGTTCCGAAAAATGCGATCGCATGAGTGCTCTTGAAAATAGTGCCGTGTATTCTATCGTTCTCTTTTGCTTTGACAATGGCCTATCAAGTCTTAGTTTTGCTTGATGATGAGAACGAGCGAAGCTATAACTACCTGAGCAATAATGACTCCTCCGAAACTATGTCCGATAAACACGATGGGTCTTGCTTTCTCCTGAAGCGTTCCAACAAGTTTTATGTGTTAGCTTGAGGTATCTGGATAGGGTCAACGAGCCCCACCACAGTCTGCTCACCTCTGGTGTCCTCCTGGCTTTTCTCAACTCATCCAACAGCGTCAGAGCATAGTCCGAGATTGTATGCGTACCATGATCGGTCAATTTCGTATTGCATCCAAAGATCATAGTCCTGCAGGATGGGAGGTCATCGCATAGAAAGTCCCGAAGCCACATGCTCTGAACACTTCCGCGGCCACCTTTGCTTCGCCACGAACCATATGCGTGGCCATTCAACCCGGAAACTGCCACGATGCTAGATAAAAGAACTGTGTTAGCATTCCGATAGACCGCTTGGCGAAAGGGGGGTGGGATGACGTACTCTGCAGTAATAGGCAATTCCTCAGGCTTGTAGAGCTGGGTCAACTCATAGAACTCTTTATCAACGATTATGTTAACCTTTTTCGGTCTAAATCTATACGTCAGGACAATGGAGCCGTTATGGCCTAGATTTGCCAAGCTTTCCGGAGGATAGTTAAAGAACTGGATAAAGGCCGTCTGAGTATTGTCGTAAGGCGATGGGGCAATGCTGGACTCGTCGGGGTCGATATGGTTGTTTTGAAACTTTTCCCGGAGTATGGATAAAACCTCACTTATATCGGCATCCGGGGGAATATTTCTCACGCGAAATACTTGACTTGACATCGTGACCGTGTTTCGCGAGTAACACCGTATTATCAATCGGCGTTTGAGAGAGCGGCTGTTTCTCTGTGGAGTAGGCCAAGCCAAGGTCAACCAGGGAGCTGGGGCTTACACGCCAGTCTATTATTCCCTAGAAGAAAGAACGAGACTGAATTCCGACCAAAGGTCAACGAGCAGAGGGGGATGAATTCTAGAACTAATGCCGTGGGAACCGGGTTAATATATGTAGAAGACCCTATCTCAGAGGTAGTATAGGTAATAGGCTGCATGACAAATTGACCGAGCTTCAAATTCGAGGCGAGCTCAGCCCCATCTTTCCCCCATGTACCTAGGTAAATACGTATCCAGGCATCGCTGCAGGTAGGAGGTAAGCATCGCTGCAGGTAGGAGGTGCAAGCGTCGCTGCAGGTAGGAGGTAAGCGTCGCTGCAGGTAGGAGGTAGGTATCGAGGTAGGAGGTGAGGTAGGTATCGAGGTAGGAGGTGAGGTAGGAGGTGAGGTAGGAGGCGAGGTAGGAGGCGAGGTAGAAGGTGGGGATCCTCAAGCTGTGATGTGTCAAATTTGACGTTATTTGCCACTGCCTTACCTAATCGGGACTAGGTACCGCATATGTCATATTTTGGACGACCCGAATTAGCAAAAAATGACTGGTTATTTTAGAGATGAGCAAAACACGGCTAGTGGAAGCGAGACGGAGCATAGGGAGCCCGGATTAGTGAAATTAGCAGCCGGTTGATAGCTAATTACATATCAGCGCTTGATTTTTTGCTGATGCGGGACCACGATTGAGGCCCAAATTGGCTCTAAATTGGCTCTAAATAAATACAGTTTATTCTTTGTTAATTCTAGCCCTTATAAAGGGGTATAAAATTTAATCCTGAACCCTTTTTGAAGGTATCCTCTTCCTACATGATCTTCTACTGCTAGTATCCTCAACTATCACCTTTGACCACTCTGAATCTTCCACCTCCTCAACATCTAGACTAGTATCTATAGAGTGTACAGAAATATTTTCGCTTATAGTAACTCTTTTGCCCAATGACATCTTTTTGACTTCCCTAGTCAAAGCCTGTGCTGTTTTTTTACTGTCTGCAGCATTTCTAGCCTTTTTAAGCCTCTCTACATCCTCAGTAGTAATTACTCTTGTTTTACTGAGTTGTTTCCTATCTTTAGTAGAGGTTTGGCTCGCTTTTTTGGCTACTGATTTTCTGAACTGAGCATGTATATGATCACCTATTTCCTTCTCTGTTAATTTCATTGACGACGATCGATGCTACGCACGCTGAGTTGGATTAGTCGTATGCTTTATCGCGCTTCCAGTGCTTATCTATTGCTTTGTTTATTAGGATTAGTCATCGAGATTTCGTGATAATTGCGCCTCGCCTCGCTCCTCGCTTTTCTTCTTCTTCTTTCCTTACGCAACGTCTTCTGTATTCATATACTACACACTTGTTCGTACCTGGCATACCATACCAGGTAGAACCACTTCTATATTCACGCTATACCAATAACACGCCATATTTCTCTCCACGAAGCATCACAGACTCGCTGACTCGCCGACTAACTCGACAATTTTCATCGCCGCAGACATCGCACTCGCGAATACTCGCCATCGCCGCTTCAGACATTGCCATATTATCATCCGCGACCAGACGCCATCGTTTTACCGCTTTTAAGGCCGAACCCACACAACCACGCCAGAATTGGTTCAAGACACCTTTAATACGTTTCAACTTGAGGCCAACACCGCCGCCGCCGTCCTCCTCCCACAGCGACCATACCCAGACATCGACACCGCCAAACCCTACTTTACCACTCCGCTCCCTACAAGACCATCCGCTGCTTCCACCGCAAACGCAGATTATTGCTATCTGCCCTGCTTAAACGCTTCCGCAGTAGAGAATAACCTCCTGCCCCGACCTACGGCACAGATATCAATCTCGCTTCGCCACTCCGCAAAGACGACTCAACCACGGTTGTTGCCGCCACAACGACCACCGGATATGAACTTTGCCACATCGCCGCCGCTTTCGCGCCAACCCAAGACGTAGATAATCGCCGACCGATGACGCTTACGGCGCCACCACCACCACCTCGCCGCCCGCCCAGACATTTCTAAATCTACGCCCACTTTAAGACGGAGATTACAAGATGAACTCACCGAGCCACGACTCTCACCGCCGCTTATCCTCCTCACCACCGCCCCCAACCCACGCCTCAACCCACTGCCCCTCGCTGGCGTGCCGGCGCCTCCGACAAAGATGCTGAGACGCCTAACTCGACGCTGACGCCACACTGCTGAGGACTATGTTCTCCTCGCGCCATCAGCAGAGCTCGAGGACGACAAGTCGAGGATGTGATCGTTTCTGAACTACAACACGCCCGCCCCGACCTCAAGACCGCCTAAACCCAGATGCCGCTTCACTCAAGCGCTTACTCAGAATAACTGAGATTCTCCGCGCTTCGCACCTCGCCGCCCCCACACCCGCTGTCCGCCACCTACCCGCTGCCGCTTCTAACTCAGAATCCCATGAAGTTTCAGTTCTTTGGTAAAATCAAGAAACCAGCGCAGAAGCTCACCACCCACCATTCCTTCCCTGTCATGCTCACGATCTCCGCCCTCGTTATCGCTCGCGAGGATAAATTGGATTACGACCATTTTGTTGCTTTCAGAAAATCAGAACAACAAAATTCTATTCGCATCTAATGCTGATCGACACTTTGCTGTTCGGTCAAGATTCATCGATTTAAACATTCGCGCCATAACCACTCTCTACTCCCCCTCAAATCACCCCTGCATTCGTTTCATAGACGGTCGACCCATATCCTCTGGCCAGATCACCCACCCATGCATTCGCCGATGCCTATCAACACTCACCACGAAAACGCCCCTTCGTCACCAAACTCGCCCTACCCTCGCATTTCAGGATCCCCTGGCCCAATCAGATGACGCCACTCTACTTGCTCACGACAACAAAGATACGCTTTGACTCCGCCATCGTAGCGACAGTTAAGAACGCCCGGTATACCGTCAGCGAATCACCGCCACGCCGCTTCCAATTGTCACCATCATTGCTACCGGCGACAAACTTCAGATCTTCACTACCATTAAGAAGAAATCGACCAGGCTATCAACAAAACCCCGGGACGACGGATACCAAGATACCCATCCGCTACAAAGGTTTCTACCAGATGTTGACGAGAACTCGCTAATGGGATGCCACCACGCCGTCAGATGACCACAAAATACCGCTTCAAAGCATGAAAAGAACCAATTGCCGACCACTCTACTAAGACGTCTCATGATTTAATTGATTGTCCTCAAGAAATACATATGATAACCCAGTATAGCGATTCATACGAAATTTCTTCGCCGCGCCGTCTCTATTCAAGAAGTTCGACGGAACTTCCGCCTGCTGACTATCGCGCTTAAACGAACTAACGATAAAGAATTCCAGACTTCTACCACTTATCCTAAACACTGACCGACCGTCTCCGCCAAATTAAGACACCGTTGACCTTCGCCAAGGTACATAACCAGATTCGAATTCACCGAAGAACGGAAAACAGTTCAAGACTCGACATGGCCACTTCAATACATTTGAATGCCTTCTTCGACTCACCAACGCTACCGCAACATTCCAACATTTCTCTGGCACAGCATTCCGCGAAGACACGCTCGCATTTACCTCGACGACATCCTCGATGAGCAATGACATCTCGAAGTTAACACCAAGTCCACGCTAAAATCCTCGCCTCGAAGTTTAACGGGATCCTGGCCAGAACCGGAGAAATGCGAAGTTCCACACCCAAAGACCACCTACTTCGCCTCATTATCGAACCCAACGATCCGAATTCGACCCCAAGAAAGGATACGGTTCAGAACCTGACACCCCCAAGACGGTCAAGGACGACATAAGATTCCTCGATTCGCCAACTTCTACCGCCGATTCATATATGGGTTCTCCAAACTTGCTGCCCTCACTGAAATGGACCGACGAAGATGATAGAACACGGACGACAAGTTTACGCCGTTCAAGATTCAACGCCTTACGAAGATTCACCACCGCCCCATCCTCGCCCACTTTGACCCCGGTATGAAGGAAATCATCAGGAAACCGACGCCAGACTACGCTCCGCCGCAAGATACTCTCCCAATACGACGATAACCATACCCTTCGACCATTACATTTCCAGTTAAACACTTCGCCGAACAGAATTCACGAGATTTACGATAGCGAATCATATAATAATCCGAAGATTCGGCGAATGGCGCTCGAACTCGAGGAGCTGCACACCCAATCGCCATATCGCATCACAAGAACCTCGAAAGATTTTATGAAGACAAAATTTTAATCGGGCGCAAGAAGCACGCCTACCGAATATCTTTTCGCGATTCAACTTCGTATCAACATACCTGCGAAGAGGGCGGATGACTAACAAGCGAGATCGTGAGATCTCCCTGAGAGGGATGAAAGATTTGCACCGCAGCCTGCGCCTTTTAAAGAAAGAGAATCTAAACTGTTTGTTACGGCTTTTTATCAAACGAACTCACTGAAAAGCGACGCCTCACGGACACATTATTTAACGGCGATATAAAGCGACCCATTCCCGAAAAAAGATATTAAAATGCGAAACAAAGAAACAACAATAAGGAAATATCACTTAACGCAATGGTAACGGCGACGACTACTTTATCGCAGAACTCTACGCGCTCAACACGCACTTCGAACTCCAAATCCTCGTTACATTACCACGATGCTCTCACGGACACCGGATGCGAAAAGACATTCGAACTCATCACAGGATTACTACCGATGACGATGAAATATATCGCCGCTACGTCCGAATCGTCATACTTGTCGACGAAGAAACCAAGACCCACGGAAAACTCGATTCGACCCCTACCAATCCTCGAACAACCCCTAAGAAGTTTAATGGATTTCAACCTGACACGGAAGCGGGCGATATGATGCAATTACAGAATCGCGATAGCCGACGAAGATGCGACACTCATCGCTCGCAACACAACTGTTAACGCCAAGACGCCGCCTAACTATACTGCGAAATGTTTAAACTCCACGGCCTTTACGACGTCACCTCCGACCTTTCGCTGACGGTTGATGAGTCGTTAAGATTACGCTGATGGATTAGTCGAGGTTTCCATCACGTTCTACGGGTGCTGATTATGCACGAGTCACTTTGGATTAGTCATCGAGGATTTCTATATTAGAGGCTTCCTCGCTTCGCTCCTGTTTTCCTTTCTTCTTCTTCCCTTACGCAACGCCTTCAGATTCTCTTTATATCAGAACGCTTGTCCGCATTCTAAGATACCATACCGCAGAGACCACTTCTATATCTACGCTTGCTCAATACATACATCATTTCTTCTTTAAGACCTTCAGACTCGCCTCGACTCGCTGACTAACTCGACAGCTTTCATCGTCAGATATCGCACTTCATGGAATACTTCGCTATCGAGACGCATCATGACACAATTCACTGCCAAATTCTAAGGAACTATGCAAACACCTCGGTATCGAAGAAGAATCGCCCACCGCTTTCCACCTGTAAACCGACGGTTAAACCGAAGGCTCAACGCCAGAATTAACAATACCTACGGCGCTACGATCCTACCAGCAGGATGACAATGGCCCCTACGGTCAATTCTTCCGCCAACAACCAGGTTTCCGCCCCACTAAAGCCAATTCTTCTTCAGAACTTCGGTTTCCACCCTGCTCACAAGAACGATTGCCATCCGACAAGACACCGCCACCTCGATGCCAAAAGACTTACGGAAAGATGATGAACTACACGAATACCTACGCACCAACATCCGAACGGCACAGACCAAAGGAAAGAGGCCACCAACGCTGTCAACCCCGACCCCAATAATATAACGCCATGATATGGTCTTTGTCTCGCCAAGAATATCCGCGACCACCAGTAATTCCCTAAGTTTCGACTGAAGAAACTTGACCGCTTCAATCAAAGCGTCATCTCCCCATACGCCTACCGAAATGACCTCTCAAGGTATACACCCGCTTCCATGTATCGTCATAATTGACCACAGAGACCGCATCATTAAATACAACCACCCCCGCCACCCATCATCGCCTAATGCGAGGAAGAATACGAGGAGGAGATTCTTGACTCATGGAAACAAGAAATAATGGCTCGCAATATCACAGTTGACAGATATTAATTTTTTAACCCGCCAATTACCATAACGATATTAGCCGACGTTTTCCACGACAATACCGAAACCGCCGCCGAGATGAAGTAGAGACTCAGTTCGCAGGAGCCATTAGCATTTCATGACGGCTGATGGGATCGCATGCTGACGGAGTTGATTAGTCAGAGTGCTTTATCGCGCTTGCGCTTATCTATTGCATACAAGGAAATATTAGGATTAGTCATCGAGGATTTTAGATAATAGTGCCTCGCTTCCTCGCTTTCCTTTCTTCTTCTTCTTTCCTTACGCAACGCCTTCAGATTCATATACTACACACTTGCTCGCATTCTAAGATACCATACCGCGTAGAACCACTTCTATATTCACGCTTACCAATAAATACGCCGTATTTCTCTTCTCCATCAAGACCGCCGACCTCGCCGACTAACTCGACAATTTCATCGTCGCACATCGCATTCGGAATACTCGCCACTGCCGCCCCTTGAGAGTTAAAGATATTTGCAGGCCTTTGTCCAGTTGCTTTACTAGAGTGCGCAATTTCTCGGCGCTTTTTCAGACTCCTCTTATTAGTGCTAATGCTTGACTTGCAGTTGACCTCGCCATTCTGGTGTTTTTGGGTATGGTGGGTCCTGAGACTACTAGTATGGATTCACTCAATGCAAGTATTGCAAAACCGCGTGATTATAACAGATATTCCTGTTTTACCACGCTGCTGCGATATTACGAGGTATAGGTTCTCCTTCAAGCTTCAAATAAATAAATTTAAAACACGTTACCAATTCTCGGCGATACGGGCTGTGGTTCAGAAAGGGCCACAGAGGCCATAACCTTTTTATAAGCCTTTATTGATGCCGTATCACCCCCAGACTGTTCTATAGCCTCATCTAAAACATTAGAATAATGTTTTTGTAATGGTCCAAACAATCCCACATCAAGTGGCGGTAACAAGTGGGTGGAATTTGGGGGTAGACAGAAAGGAATGATTTTATTGTTGAGGCAATAATCAAAGAACTCCCAAGTGGTATGTGATGCATGGCCATCTAGTATTAGGAGACGCTATCTATCCTGTGCCCTATAATTCAATTAGTACTATCCAACTAATAATACTGCTAGAAGTGCAGCGCTGCTTGTCGCTCGCTATTGTTTCGCTGCTCGCTCGCTATTGCTCGGCGCTATGGCCCTTATCACTCAATATTAATAAGAGGACTTACACTTCAGCAGATTTGTAACGGATGTCTATCGACGCGACTACGATGCCACGAATACAACCGGCATGCGACTTGGACGGAATGTTTCGCTGACTATGGCTTATGGATTACGGGCGGTTCTACCCAGATGACATGCATCATTGAACCCCATGACGAACAGAAACAAAGATAAGATTCGCGAAAGAAATATAAGAGGTTATAAGAGAAAAGGAAAGGAAGGAAAACATGAAAAGGCACGAGGCAACGCCCCCTTATATATCCAACTCCCAGTCCGTTGATGACTAATGCTCCACGTAACAGAAACCGAAAGAACATGACAGAAACCCCATTACAAATCCCAATCCAACTGCGCAATACCTTCCCTTCACGATCTAATTTATCACCTCGTCTCGGTATACAACGTTGTCAAGCAGACCACGCCTTCTAAGCGCCTACCTCCCAGAGCTTAGCTCCGCGATAACGCTCATAATCGCTGAACGACATCGCGTAACGCCAAGGTCCGATAGTGGTTGCCAAGAAGTTTTCATCATATCCTCGTATATCGCATCAAATACTCGAATCTTCCCCTTCGCTTCCTGGAATCCAAAATATCCTCGACTTCCATTCTTCCTCTCCTTCGATGGTATTGTTGCTGTCCAGGTACCGCATTTACTTTACGACAATAGGGAGACATGAAATACAGGGTGGATCTTCATGGAACGAGGAAGTTCTACCATATACAGAAGGATTAACAATCCGCTTCACAAAGATAGGGTCCAATACGCCTAATCGAGCCTTCTTCGAGGTCGTTTGGCGAGGATACGACGCGTTGATAGGAAAACTTTATCTCCTATATTGTAGGCGAAGGAGTTCGATTCAGATACTGATTCTTCTTGTATCCTTTGTTTCAAAACATTTCATCCTTCAAGAAATCTACCACGTTTTTCATCTCCTTCGAACACCATTGGCTTCGATCCTCCGCCGTTGTCTTACCACGCTCCAGAGACCAAAAGTCATCCTTGATTTCTCCTAATTTAAGATAAACGGAGATAATTTGTCGCTTCAGAAACGCCATTGTTTGTTGCAAATTCGCTTTGAACATCCGAACCCAATCATCTTGTTGATAGAGAGATATAGCTTCAAGATACATCGCTCCATTACAAAGCATTGATTCTTTCTTTGTCATTCATCGGTTTTGAACGCTGGAAAATCGCGAAATATTTCCAAATACATAAAGTGACTTCCAAAATTCAAGAATCTAACTGTTCTCGATCGGATACAATAGTATTCGGAAGGCCATGGAGTTTCCAACCATTGTGAATATATAGCCTCGTCACTTCCCTCGAGTCTGCCTCCTTGTTGCAGATACAAAGCGCCTCATTTTTGTTAAATTTCATCTACTACAACCAAGATTGCATTGATCAGATCCATCGCTTCCGGAAGGTCCATAACAAAATCCATCGATACATCCGTCCCACTACCCATCGAATTGCAGACGGTCAAGATCTATATACAGATTGCGCGCTCATACGACACATACATCAGAAGTTTCGACATACCCACGACGATTTCGTGATTTGGCCAATAGTATTCCCGACTTCAGAGCATCAAGAACTGCTATTCCTCGTACGTTTACGCCGGCTGCCAGAGATGCCAGCCGTCGCCACAAAGAGGCTGCGCCAGGCCGCCACAGCAAGTGTCAAGGCCAAAGGCGTTGCCACAAAGAGGTTGCCAGTTAACCTCCGCGCCAGACGCCCCCAGAAAGATGTTTTCTGTCGGAAAGACCAAGATATCGTTTATACACTCCGCCAGAAATAAGAAAGTGCCAATCATCTAACGACGCCAGAGAAGAGAGTTTTTCACGATCGCAACTCGAAAGATTTCGCTTCCAAATAGAAAGACTCGATCCAAGCAGAAAGACTTTTGGCCCAAGCAGTCCGCTGTCAGAAAGAAAGATATTCAAGCACTTTAACGAGCTTTCAGACTCGCTAACGCCATCGTCTACAGAAAGTACTCGAAATGATATCACCTACATCCATAGAAAGACTCAAAGAATGCCTTTCTCCGCAATCTTCTGTGCTGCTGCAAGACTTTCACATGCACCTCTGCGCGATATGGTGCTCGTTTGAGAAAGACCCGGCGATGCTTTCTCCGCCACGACACGCCCAGATGCCTCCTGCTCGAGAACGATCAACTAACGAAGCTTCCGCCCAGGACTCAAGAACGAATCACGGACCGGGCCCGCCAGGAGATAATAGCGCCCTGACAAAGACTTCGCCAAGAATATTCGCGCCAGGAGATCAAATCACAACGAAATTGCTTTCGCCAAAGGCCGCCAGAGAATATCGCCACGCCAGAGAAAGACTTCGCCAAGATTATTCGCGCCAGGAGAAGATTCTCAACGAAATGCTCGCCAGGCACCGCCAGAGCATATCGCCCACGCCAAGACACTTTTTCGTCAACGAAGCTTTTTCCAAGACTGCCAAGAGATATTGCTCACGTCCGAGAAGACCACTTAATGCTTCCATAAGATCGACTAACGCCGTAGAACAAGGCGGAAACATCTTTAATAATACTATTCGCGACACTTCGCCAGATCTATACGAATCGACACGCTTTCAGCGCAGCGAGATCGCTACCCTCAAACGATATCTCACGCAGATTCATCACGCCGAACGGTCCGTCATGAATATCGATAAAGATCGTCAGCAGATACTGAGATGCTACTAAACCTTTCGACGATACGCTTCAAAGCGCAGCGAGGACCGCCGTCCTCAAACGATATCTCACGCGATTCTTCACGCCGCTGAACGGTCAGCGGAAAGATCGATACGAAGACTGTCACAGATACTGAGATGGCTACCAAACTCGATTTAACGCAGATGATCTGTCGATTCGCGAAAGCGATAAGCTCGTTGGCGCCACAGACGGCTCGCCTGAAAAGTTCTCAATGTCCACGCCTAAGTTGTTTGGAAGACCAACGCCTGCCATCAAGATCCTCCCATGAAGCTTGCAGGATAGCCAGACTCAGACATACTGAGCCGTCAAACTTACCTCCTCTTCCAATCCGACGATAAGCAGAATCCACACCTATTTGAATTAGACGGTCCTATTGCTCGACATTCCGCCAGTAGAAGACTCGCCATCGCCTCGAAAGATTCAATGAATAAAGACCCCAGATTCCTCTCTCATATCACCTGATAAAGACTCAGATTCCTCTCATATCACCTGATAAAGACTCGTAATCCTCTCACATCACTAGATAAAGACTCTAATCCTCTCATATCATCAAGATAAGACTTTAATGCTTTTACAAAGATTCAACTGAATTCATTCCACGACGCAAATCTATCCTAAGATTTACCAGCCAATTGCCAAAGATCCACCTCAACAAATGGGCCATTCCAAATATAATTCAATATTCACGACCCACATTCTTCCTCCTCCTCCCACAGACCTTCAGCAGCCCACGCGAGCTATCAGCGATACCACGATCCTTCGCCTCAAGCAGCTCAACTACACATAGTCTACATACCGCGCTATCCTCAAGACCTTGAACAGAGCCTCCACACGCCCCTTGTAAGCGCCCCTCAAACACTCCCCCACTGCTCTGAGGAACCTACCGATACCCATGCCCAATCCTTTCTTATTTTCCCTTCCTAAAAGATGCTGTTCTCAGACACCTGATGTTGTAACCTCAGATATGTCAGGCCTTTTAAGATTGGTATCGAACCTGCAAGCATGTGAAAACCTCCACCGGCTGCCCAACACGCTCTCGTTTTCCGCAAGCTGAGAAAGCATCCCGCATCCTCGGCATACTCCTTTATCGCGCGATATACGCGTGATATGGCCATTTGTCCGTCTGCCACGCTTGAAAAAGTTTTTCCGATTTCGGAGGGTTGCAAAAGACGCTTCGCAGTCCGCTTACTATTGAGCTCATTTGGCGTTTTCTTGCGGTCTTCGATCTTGAAAATGTCGAAGAACTCCTCGGCGTTATCCCGATGGCTTCCAGAGGATGTCGTCGATTTCGTAACCTCCGACGATGTCTTTCAGATTCAGAATTAATCTCTAACGCCAATCGCCTCCTCCATACCCAGATTCGCGCCGCAAAGATCAACCTCATGGACGCTCAGAAGTTCTTTTTACCCGCCGCATACGCAGCTACCTGACGTCCGCGAGTATTGAGGAATGCTACCAAAGCGCTCAACGCGTTCCCAGAGTGCATTAAGACATGCACTTGATGAAGTTGAAGCGATCTTTCCCGAATCTCCCGGATCTCCTCCAAGTTCGCCAAGGTTTCACTAATTGCTTGCTCGATCTCTCAGATCCTTTAACGCCTTCACGACGCCTGAATTCTAAAAAGATATCCTGTGTTTATGGAAATCCTCGAGATAGCTCTCCATATAGTCCAGGTGTCTTTCAGATGACTATATCATATTGCGCCATTAAGTGGAAGTCTATTAGGCTTGAACGCATTTCAAAGCTTTTCAGTCGCCCCGACAGCCACTCTTTCTCAGAGCATGAAGCTTCCTAGAACCAATCGCCCCAGATTCCGTGATCTCTTTCCTTGCCATTGGGTGGTAGAACGATATGCTTGTTTAGATCGCTAGTCTGCAGAAGGCGAATCGGCCCAAGCTTTGTCGAATTCCTCCAATCGATGATGCTTCTTCAAGAAACCCTGAATCCACTCCATCACGTGCTTCAACATCCCTGCAGAATATTGAAGATGTCCCATTGAGATCAGACGGATTAACCTCGATACCCCAGAAAGATTGAAGAGTGTTTTGACGGATCTCGCAACAAGGTATTCTACCGGTTCTAGATGTCTGCTTCGCCTAAATAGCTGTACCCTCTCCTGTAGTCCTCGTGATTACAAGATAGAGCTTCGACGAGTGCTTCTCAAGATTGTGAAACTCCACCTCAAGATCTCGCAAGCACTAGTGCTAATGTTTCAAGTTTGAATGCCGGGTTGATCGGCGATCCAGCCCGAGAAGACCGAAAGCATAGTCGTCAGAGTCAGCGGCGCATTTGATTAGTTCGCCTCCTGAGAGCACTCGCGAATGCTTTGAAAGATTCCCCTGCGGCACGATGCAGTGCCATTTATTTGACTCGACGCCTTAAAACGGAGTTAACGAGTGTTGTATTCTTTCCGGCAGCAGACTGGTAGCAGCCCTAGGAGAATGAATGAACGCCTGTGGGCTTGTTTAAGACCGACGACTTGATGTTCCCGATGGTAAGATAGATTGCGCTTTCTTGTCTCACGAAATTTGTCGATGTGCCATCCGACGCGCAGATAATTGCAGACGACAGTGGACCCTCCGTAACGTATTCTGTCGAAAGACATTAGCGACTGCTCCTCAGAAGATCATCGACCGCTCATAGAGCACCCTCGTTGACAGGGTGAAGTTTACGGACCTGTATCTCCCACCAACAATCTCCTCAGATGATTTCGCACATTCGCCGCCGAATTCATTACGCTCCACCACGAATACACCAACGACTCGGAAGGCACGCGTTCTAGAAGATATCGGATGACTACCATTGGATCCCGGTAGTAGTAAGAGATCTTCTCCCCAATATCCACCTCCGAACGATTCCACCGCTTTCCCAAGATATCGCTCATTTCCTCCAACCTTCGATAAAACCCCGCCCAGTTGTAGGAAAGACTCGCCACTACTCGGCGGAGCGTAGAAAGAAGCTGTCGATGTTTCCTGCGAGGCTTTGGACAGGAATAAATAGGCCATTCTGAACTCAGATGCTGACCGGAACGGTACATGATTGGAGAAGGCTCATGAAGACTCGTCAGTAGTCCTCCGAGCCGTAAAGTGACTTCAAAGACCCTCAGAACTGTCGTAGATGCCCCATTACGCCCATTTGAATCGCCATCCGCCTCTTCCATCACGTAAATACGATTCGATTCAAGGTCCGAATTGTTACCCAATCTTTAAAACGTCCGACTCGAATCGTAATGCGTCCTGAATAGTAATCGAATGCTCTTCATTGTCAGTGTTGTCGGGGTCTCTGCAGGCTTGATCGCGCTTCCAAGAATGAATATTGATTTCACCATTCATCTGCTTCCAAAGCGATGGATCGCTCAAGATGTCTGTCAAAATTCGCGGAGGAGCTGTACTCTTGCTGCAAAAAAAAGACGATTTCATTGACTCGAGAATTTGCAGTCTGCCAAGCGGAGGCTCTTCTGACGCGCGCAGAGGCTTTACGAACAATTTGTCATCCAACGAGTTTCGCCGCCAAGCGGCAGTAAGTGCTTACAGAAGATTTGCCGCAGAAAGCACTCGCCAAGTGATTGTGAGCCTTACGACCTCCACCATACGAGGCTGATTTTGACGCCATACATCTCCAACGGAATAATGCAAACACAAACACAAGCATACAACGAAGAAACAACAATCACCACAATCACGCCTCTAACGATGCTCCGTTTCTACCCTCTCAAGATTCGCCTTCTCTCGAAGATCATGGATGCTATTCAGATCATGGAGAGACCATTCTCACCGCCAAATTCGATACTAATATCGGATATGGCCAGAGGATACACACTTCCGACTCACCTTCATAAAGACACAGAGCCCCGATAATCGACAAGAACACAAACACCAACCCAACATAGGAATCCAATCGACACCACTGTGAGATACTACCGCCAGAGCATTCCCGAAGACGTCTAGAAAGATTCATCTACGCTATTCAATTGAATCAAACCTCCAGAGTAGAGAAAGATTGATTCACGCCATGTATTGGAGCAAACATTCAGCACGGCTTGGAAGACCATACGCAAAGACTGGTGAGCGCCTGGCCAGACAAAGACCCGAGATGTTCGGACAACACCGGTGATGCTTCTCGAAGCACGATGAGCCCTGGAATAGCTGATTGTATTCGGTATAAGAAGACTCGCTACTCCTTCCAGATCGTGAGAGCTTCCTAACCATCTTCCAGCGCTACCTATAACTTCAAGCCCCTTCCTGCTATCTAAGCTTTCAAGATACCTCTTGAAAGCAAGATTCAGCTCACGCTTTCAAGTTTAGGCTTCAACTTGCAAGTTTCAAGTTCAAGCTGCTTTCAAGTTCGCACACCCAATGATCATATATATAAGATGGTATATCCTCCTTAATCCTATTGCTTTCAGAACCATACTCATCACATATTCACTACAGCCTATTCATCGCCATAAGACACTTTCCGGCGCTCTAGAAGAAGAAGCGAGATCGCCGATCCGGGCAATAATCAGATAACCCAAAAAAGGCGAAGGAAAGGAAGGAAGGGAAGGCTATGAGAAGAAGAAGGAGAAGAAGGAGAAGAAGAAGGAGAGAAGAAGAACGAGAAGTCCTCCCCTTCCTCGTCCTCAAGAAAGAGCAGAAAAGCCTCCAGCCTTATCCCAGAAGAGATAGAAGAGACACCCGCAAAGAGTTGTCGCCTTCACGGAAGATCCCCAGTGGTTTCAAGCTCCCGACAGCACTCGCCACTGCCTCCTCAAGACTGCCACCGCCCACTCTAAGACTCGAGACTCTTCCTCCAAGAAGAAAGACAAAGAAGAGGCCCAAAGAGCCCAAAGAACACACTCAAGAAAGCCAAGAAGACAAGACAAAGAAGAAGGCCCAAAGAGGCCCAGCAACACACCTCAAGCAGCGACCAAAGAAGAGGACAAAGAAGCAGGCCCAAAGAAGAGGCCCAAAACCCCAAAGAGGACGAAAGACTTCAACGAAGCCCCTCAAAGATTTCTCAGACCCAAGAGCCGCCACAACTGCTGCCCCTGTCAGAACTGCATTCCCAGCCTCGCTTCCAGAAGCCGCCAGCTCACAGAGCTCAATCCCGACGCCGCTGCCGCTACCAATACCTGGGCCTCCACCGCAGAGAGAGAAAGAAGCCGCAGAGATCGCGCCCAGAAACTCCTCGCGCCCCAGAAACTCCTCAAGGCCAGGTAAGATCCGTCACCCTCCAGAAGATACCCCAGCCGCTTCTAGAAGATCATCCCCTAATCTCTCAAGCCCGATACATCGCAAAACGACTCACCAAACAAAGAAAGATGGCTTTAGGTTTGATCAACCTCCCTAAATCACACACTAACATCCGCAACAGCCTCAAAGCGAGATGGGTCAACAAAACCATTTCCGGAAACAGCAGCGTTCAATGCCTCTTTACGTGTTGAACATACGCCTCTCGAGCTTTCCTGCCTATGTGAACGGAGGCGATTCCGAACCCGCAGAGCACTCATGACGCTGAAGTGGCTCATCGCGATGTTAGAAGAGAAGGAAAAGCTATCGAGGCAGGGAAATCGCGAAGTATAAAGAAGTTGCTGACGATAGCGATGATGATGAGGGCGGTCTGCCTAACGCCTAAGAAGCGTAGACGGACCCAGTGTCCGCAGATCTCGATAGACCTTCCATAATGGTTACGGTGGTAGACCCGGATGCTTCTAGCACCATTCTCCAACGCTGTTCTCGCCTCTATCTATGACTGGAACGATCGATTTAAATCAGAATTCGCTCATTGGAGTTCTGACCAAGATAACGCTTTCCAGAGCTCTGCAATTTGATCCTGAAGCATACCCCACCCGACAGAGCAATCAGGTGACTCGATAATGTTCCACCGCATCCAATCCTCCTGTTCGCCGATGGAGGTGCAGATCACTGATTCGGAAGAGGTCGAGGTTGGTTGAAGAATAGCGCAGGCCTCGGAGGATACTGGCGGTACTCCATGTATGGTGCTAATTTGGGTGGTGCTGAAACACCGCCGCTGACACGAAAGCATTCCTCATATCGAGGACGATTACACCAAGTTCGAAATTCCAGCAGAAGACACTGATTATGAGGAGGAAGGCATCGCATAAACGCAAAAGCGAGAGGTATATCTGCCTAGAACTGATGCTAGTAATCAAAGGCTAATTCAGACTTCTTGTTAGACGTCCGCGATAGACAGCAGGATGCTATCGACGATTTAGACCCCAAATACCGAGGAAGTATCCTCTGGGTGTAGGTTGCTGACGCAAACTTTGCACAGGGAGTAATCTGGACGCCTGCCGGGATAGCAGCCAAGAGAGCTGCTGACGCACTCGCAGCTGCTGCTGGAGGCGGTGGTGGTGGTGGTGGTGGTGGTGGCAATCCTCCTCCGGGCGGTGGTGGTGGTGGTGGTGGTGGTAATCCTCCTCCGGGCGGTGGTGGTGGTGGTGGTGGTAATCCTCCTCCCATGGACCTCCTCCTCCTCCTCCTCCTCCTCCTCCTCCTCCTCCTCCTCCTCCTCCTCCTCCTCCTCCACCTACTCCTCCTCCTCCTCCTCCTCACTGTGGTGGTGGTGGTGGTGGTGGACCTTCTGAGGCGGTGGTGGTGGTGGTGGTGGTGGTGGTGGAGGTGATGGCGGCATCATTAGTTTTCTTTGGTATAATCTCGCTTCACTTTCTGCCGAATCCATCGCTACCCCCGAATAGCGGTATGTCTTGTTTTCTGAAAGACTTGAAATACACTTGGCATCATTAGTTTTCTTTGAGATAATCTCTCGCTTTCTTCTGTCGATCGCTACTTTTGAATAGCGTTATGTCTTGTTTTCTGAGCGGCCAGTCTCCTGTGGGTTTGCTATTTGATGTTTAGATTTCCTTTATATGAATAGATAGGTTTCATCGCTTTTAGATTTTCTTATATTAGATTAGATTAGATTAGATTAGATTAGATTACATTACATTATATTACGCTTCTTCCATTTCTTCTTAATTAATTGTAGTGAGTCAAACTCCTACATTGCTTTCTCGAAAGACTCGTTATCGCTTCAGAAAGTGCAGTAAAACGAGTGATTAGGAATGACTCGGATGCGGGTGGAGCGGACCGGGATGCGGCTGGATCGTTCTTAATAGAAGGTTAGCGGTGAAAATTCTTCTGATTTAAAACTCTGTCACCAAGCGTTGATTTCTAATCAAAGATACGAAAAGAACGCTCCTAGAAAGACATTGGATACTCCTGCCAGAAGCAGAACGCCTCAACAAGCGATCCGCAGTGACCACGACTCCCAAGACTAATTCAAGAAAGATGATGATTCACAGATCGACGGGTCTGAAATATCATCTGCGTTGACCGCAGACTGTCAACCAGCACTCGGAGTAGTCAATCGACCAAAGACTTTCGGAGTAGTCAGTCGACAACCGCCTAATAGCGTAGAAGGGCTTCTGTGTTCTACCGACACATCCACTGGAAGAAGCAGCCTAGAAGGGTAGAATTCCATCTCGATGGCAATACATCGACAGCGTTGAAGTGCAGGAGCATCAGGAGGATGTAGAGGTGGAGGAAACCACCGATACCAGCCACTGAGATGAACGCCTGCAGAGAGAGGAGAATCTAGATGACCCGGAGGAGTCGGAAGAACCTCAAGCCTCCACTCAGAGAGATCCCAGAGTCCGGGAAGAGGCCTCAGACAGTGCAGCCGACTACTGCCAGAGCACCAAGAATGCTCGGAGGAGACCAACCGAGCAGAAGGAGGTTATTGCTTCCTCCGACGTGGATGTGGTACAGGTTCGACTCATCCCACCCATTAACGCAAGGACAAAACGCTAACGATTCAGAGGGGAGCACGCCCAGGTGCAAGGGTAGTACGGAGAGCAGCTCCCACTTCAAGCACCCAGACAGAACGATCCCAGTGGCGCCCACCGATCCCACAGACCCACTCCGTACCCAGGCAGGAAGCATCTCAGAGATCATCCCCTGCATCTCAGGGAGCACTCGCAAGACCCCAGAGAAAGATCGCCAATACCCAAACAGTCTAGGCCTTCTGAACCTGTTTATTATCACGACATCACGACTCTTCGACGCTTTATATCGATCTTTCCTCGATGCTCGGCGACGGGCGGCGATTCGTCACCCACTTACCGCCTCTATCGCTCCTCCCCGCCTTTTGAGGCGTATGAGCTCTATGAGCAGTCCTCGATTCCCTCAAGCCCTCAGATATTTACCAGAAGAACCAAGAGTCACGATATTGCACAGCTTTCGCCTATTAGGGAAGGAATGCTCCTATAAAGAGAAAGCGAGGTTAAGATTATTCCCGATAGCACTGACGACCGCCAGAGCACTGTTAATATTCATGCGAAAGCAACCTATCTCAGAGATCCTTGTTACTTCCAAATTTCGGAGTGCAAACGTTTCTTCAACGCAGGCTCAGAGGATTGAGAAGGAGTGCAGCACGCTAATCGGGGACCACACTCTTCTACATGAGCCTTTTCCACCTGCAGCGAGGCTTTCCGTACTGGTAGTGAACATGTGGGCAGCTGCCAGTCACAGGGTGGGATGTGCGGTAGATTTGGACGAGGTCGTTATCAAACAGGTGAATGCCCTTGAAACGTTAACAAGTGCTCTGGAAGCGTAATTGACAACGATAGGTCAGAAGTCTACACTCCCGAGTCCGTTCGCACTTGATGCACGAGGTTAAAGGGCGCCTGGCGGATTCGACCATCTATGGGCTTGGAAACCTCTCGTGTCCTGAGGCGAGGGCTGCTAAAGTAGGGTATCTTTTAAAGAATGATCGCTTCTTGAGCTCTCATTACGAGGTATGATCAATCCCTAGAGAGCACCCAGGGGTGCTAAGAGAGCACTCGGGTGTCAATGACCAGAGAGCACCAGGGTGTCAATGCTCGGAGAGCACCCGGACATCCGGAATGCTTGGAGAGCACTCGCGAACGCTGCTAACAGATACTAGAGCTACCGTCTACGGTTTCTTGCGCCAGAGATTATCGACATATTGTACTATAAATACTTTGATGGGGTCAGGATGCGAGGGGTAAAAGACCCCGAGTTCCTAGAGCGGATTACCCCTACGTTTATTTGCCTGATATCCACTGCAATTTGGCATGGCATTCGGGCATGGTCAACGGGAACATACGTGAAGCCTGACCATTTCCAGTCACAGAATGAGAGTGTTGTCAAGAAGCATCCCTGATCCCCTTACAGCTATAGCGAGTGCTTTGAGAGCAGTAACAGATGCTTCCCAGTTTATAGTGGATTCGCTACCGACATCAGACACGAAGAGAAACGCTCAACCTGGATGAAGAACACATGGGGGAGGAGAGTGAGAATCAGGAGGCAACGTTGAGGTGATCACGATAACCTCCGGAGAAGGTATGCTATAGATGGGTGCTACAATGGCGAGCGCTCTTTTCTGCATACGGAGGCTAACCTCGATAGATACGAGAGAAGAAGATTATTATTGAGGTGATACCGAAGATGGATTTAGCGAGCGACGCATTTAAACGTTAGCGGGCGGATCTTGCGGCATTCCGAATGCTCGGAGAGCACCCCCGAAAGTGCTCCAAGTGATATCTCCCACAACGCGGGCCAGGAAGAGGTGGTTAAGGCGCCAACTTCGCATTGCCGGAAGAGGAAGGCTGGAGGATGAAGATGAGGATCGCGAGTGAGGGGAGGAGGAAGAGGATTTGTAGGGCACCGGCGAAGTGCTTTGGAACAAGAATGGCGAAAGTGCTTTGGAGAGATACCTATATACCAGATATATTCGACATGATTTCAAGACGCCAGTAGTTAGTATTTAGTAATAGAATCACGGTTTTGGATGCTTCTGAAAAGAAAGGCCTACTAAAGCAAAGAAAGAGTATGCGCCAGAAAAACAGGGAGCTGAAGGGTAAAGCGCGGGCACATCACGGAGAAGAGTGCTTCCGTAAGCATTAGCGATATGCCCAGTGAGTCGCCAGAGAGGTTCGTGAGCGACAAACGCTTCGAGGTTCGCGAGAGCACCGTGAGTGTCTGCGAGATAGGTAGTGGTCTCGCGCGAGAAAAATTCGCCGAGAGAGCGCCAGGCGAGAGAGCTGCTCAGTCGATAGCGGCCAGGCGAGAGGACATGCTGTCCGGATAGCTGCCAGGCGAGAAAGATTCCGTCAGAAACAGATCACTATCGGGCGCGAAAGCAGTTTAGGCGGCCAGGAATGCGATACCAGGGAGCCAGAACGCCTGCTGCTTCTCTGAGAGTAGTTTACCGAATACTTCTGGCCGCTTTCGAGTCAGAGCGTCTGCTGGAGGTTATGGGTTTCATTGATGCGTTTCTAATGTCTTTGCTCGCCTTGGACGTCTCCTGCATTATTTGTCATTGTTTTCAGAAAGCCCTAAAGGCCATCATTGCCCCAGACATATAAAGTTACCGATAAAGAAATTAATTATCATATCTTCCGCAAGATTCGCAAAATAAATTTTGTTCGAGTGGCGAACATCATTCAAGATAATGGCGATCTCATTTGGAAAACTATCAATTTGGTAGTTTTTGAAAATAACCCTCAACAATGGACGCTTCCTTCACGGGATTCATTTGATAAAGAACCCGCGAACAAACTTAAATTTGTTTCAAGATTTTTTCGCTTCAGAACCACTTGACTCTGATGCCAACCTTTCATCCCCTCTTTAGAGAGGTCACCTGACCTCCTAGTCACGCATCTGGTTTCGCTTCTTGCTTCTCAATAAATTGTATAACGAAATCAAAACGTGAAAGAAATTCGGACCAACGTGCTTGTCGACGATTCAACAATTTTGTTGTCATGAAATATTCAAGATTCCGATGATCGCTGAAGACTTCGATCAATTCGCCTTCCAAATGGTGGCCATTCTTCAAAAACATCAGACGATCGCAGGAGTTCCTTATCGTAGATTTCATAGCTTATATTCCGCGGGGAATGCTTTTTGAGAAGAATGCAACCGGATGTAGGATCCCTTCATCATCACGCTATAGAATTCCTGCTGAGACGTAGTCGAAGCATCGGTTTACCACAATTTTTCGCCCGGATCGAAATGAACTAAGATTGGTGCCAAGAAACATCTTTTTCAAAGTTTGAAATGCATTTTCCCTTTCATCAGTCCATTCAAATTTAACATTCTTCTTTGTCAATGCCGTGAGCGGAGCAACAATTTTTGAATATCCCAAAATAAACCGTCGATAAAAATTCGCAAATCCCAAAAATACCTGAACGTAATGGAGATTCATCGGTGTAGACCATTCTAAAACATCGACAACTTTCTTCGGATCCATTCTATTTCCACTCGGAGTAAGAATCAAACCAAGATACTTTGTCTCCTGAACCATAAATTCACATTTTTCGGGTTTGAGGTGAACATGATTCTCATCAAGTACCTTTAGAACCTTTTGAACGCGATCTTCACGCTTCATGGTCTCGGAATAGATGAGAATATCGTCCAAATATGCCGTTACGAATTGATCAAGATAGGGGCGCAGGATATCATTGATCCAATGTTGAAACGTAGCAGGAGTATTGGCTAGTCCAAATGGCATTACGGTATATTCAAAATGTCCATACCTGGTCCTGAATGCTGTCTTCCACTCGTCTCCCTCCGCTATCCTGATTTGATTATATCCCCAATGTAAATCCAACTTGGTATAGTACCGCCTTCCTCGACAGTTTAGCTAAGGTTTCCTTCAACAACGGCAATGGATAACGATTCTTAATCGTAATTGCATTGAGGCCTCGATAATCAACACATAAACGAAGTGTTCCATCGGCTTTCTTGACGAATAGTATGGGCGCTCCTGCTGGCGATTCACTATGGCGGATAATTCCCTTGGGTAGATTTTCTTGAAGGTAATCCCAGAGCGCCTTTAATTCGATTTGGGATAGAGCATATATCGTCCCCACGGGTTGCTTTGCCTTCTTCTAAGACTATCTTCATATCGTGAGGGTCGATGGGGGAGAATAGAAGCATCGTATTCTTCTAACATACGATATAACGACGGGAATTCTTTTGGTATTAATTTCTCAACGCCGATAGTAGATTTCTCAGCTTGATTTAAACAATAACTGATGTATGTTCCGGTAGTGGAATCGATATACCATGAACAGTCACTACAGTTCCACTGAGCGAACAGTGTTGACAACAGCTCCGAGAGTCAAAGACTAATAGATTTTCTTTTGGTCGAATTGTAACATCATGTCGTCGCATCCAAGGTATCCCCATCATAATTGGATAGCTGGCCCTACCAGAACAAAACACGGCACTTTCGACGCCATGAACGCTCAATGAGACATCTATTAATATGGGTGATTTTTCCCGACTTGACAGGTCTGCCGCCTATAACATCTACACTACGGCGATTATAATTCAAGAACACGATATCTCGCCAAGGCGATAGATTGGATCGTGAAGCAGAAGTATTTTGGATTAGGATTTGTAATGCTTTCTTACGTTATGCTCGCTCAGCGCGATATTAGTCATCAACGGACTAGGAGTCGGATATATAAGGGAACGTTGCCTCGTGTCTTTTCATGTTTTCCTTCCTTTTCTCTTAGCATAGCACTCGCATGTATTTCTTTCGCGAATACTATCTTAGATTCTGTTCGTCGGAAGGTTCAACTGGTGCAATGTCATCAGGTAGAGCCATAGTTCATAGTCCGTAGTCGTGAACGTTCCTCGTCGCGTCGCTTGCGCCGATTGTATTGCGGCATCGTAGGCGCGTCAGACACGTTCTGTTAGGTTGCGTCCACTATTTATTAATACAACTGCCATAGTCTACCATGTCGAACACGCAATGATTCTGAAGCAACAACAATACCCTCAAACCTTTTTAGCGCCTGAGTCGATAATGCGGTCGGGGTGAAGCCTATCTTCTCCAACAATGTCAGCGTAGGTCTTCTTTCAATATCTGGATTCTACAGGAGATGACAGGGAAGCTGAGAGTAAGAGAAATGTTTCATTGAGACCTTCGACTCTTAGAACTCAACAGGCCGCTGCTGAAATTGTTGCCCCTGATGAACCACCTATCGGAGGCAGGTCAGCGCCCCACCTGTTGCAGCTACTACTGCGTCGATCGGGCTCCAGACGCGAGGTATTTAGGGGATCGTGGCCAAAACGACTCCACTATTCAAAGCAACAAATGAGGATTAAACTATTGGGTAATGCCGATCGCTATCCGGCCTTCTAATCCAAACTATCACTGTCGTTCAGGCTGGGCGTAGCTATAGGTTCTCTGTTATGTCGACGAAGAAGGAATTGCTTTGCCCTCCATGTTACGATTTTATGAGATCTTAGACACTGCCTTTGGGGACCCTGATCGGATCTTGTGGCGGAGGAGCAGCCGGAACATCCATGAAATAAATCGTCGTTTTGGATTATTTATTTGAGTTTCAGCGATGCTGTTCTTGAGTCGGGGATGGATGAAGTCTCTCGGATGGAGGCTTTGATGGAAGGAATTAATCACGGAACTTGATGAATCGATGATCCATGAGACTCCTGCGACGGTAGATGCATGTCGCGGCAACTTTTACCGGTTGGATAATCGCCGTCGGCGGCGAAAGCCAGCGAGTAAAAAAGCCTTGGACTGCTACTTCTTCTCCGGCCTCGTCTGCCATGAACCCTGCCTACTTCCCGTGCTGCCGCCCGGCTGCTAATGTACCTCTTCTTAGAATCTCATCCCTCTTTCATGGAGGTGATGTCTGCAATGGATCTATCTGGAGGGCGCCGTCGTAACCCTCTTTGAAAAAAGCGGCGAGGGCGATGTTTCTATTGTGGAGTGTGGGGACGTATGGTTAGGGATTGCCCGGCGAAGGCAAGCTGGAAATCAAGTGAGAGGCGCGTGATGAGGGAGCAGCGTTGAGGTGGAGGAAAATGATGGGAAGCGATAACGAGTCGGCAAAAGATTTGTCACTGCTAAGTGGAACTGGCGGGGGACGTTTAAGATTTTTCTAGGATCGTATTTCTGGGTTACCGGTATCGGAGGAGAAATGGATGGGAATCAGCTTGTAGTAACTTGTTCTATCTCGCGAGAATAAAAAGCTCTTTTATCTTGCTCTGTTCTTATTGATCGGAGCGTCAGGATATCTTTTATTAATGAATCTTTTCTTGCCATACAAACTCACAATGACCCTCTCAAAATATCCGTATGTAGGCGTTATAGGCGGAAGACCTATCAAGTCGGGAAAAATTACGCGTTATCGATGTCGCTAGATATTCATGGCCGTCGAGACAGCGTATGTTTTGTGATGAAAGGCTATCCGATTGTGATGGGAATACCTTGGATCTTGACGTCGTGATGTTACAATTCGGTAAGGAAAATCTCTTGGAGTTTTTATTTCGGGCTGTTGTCAACTGTTATTTCAGTGGAACTGCAGATTCTTGTTAAATGGCATTCGATTCCCTTGAACGTCATCTGATCGCGTCTCGGAGCGAAAAATCTACTATCGACATTGAACAATTGATACCGAAGGAGTTCCATCGTTATATCCATATGTTCGAAGAGTACGATGCTTCCATTCTCCCGCCGCATCGACCCTCACATGATATGAAGATAATGTTAGAAGAAGGCAAACAACCACCAAGGGGACCGATATATGCTTTGTCCCAAGTCGAATTGAAAGCTCTATGGGACTACCTCCAGGAAAATCTACTCAAAGGAATCATTCGCCATAGTGAATCGACAGCGGGAGCGCCTATATTATTCGTCAAGAAGGCTGATGGAACTCTTCGTCTATGTGTTGACTATCGAGGATTAAATGCCATTACTATTAAAAACCGCTATCCACTACCGCTATTAAAAGAATCTTTGACAAAGTTATCAATAGCAAGGTACTATACCAAGTTAGACTGGCGATGGGGATACAATCAGATCAGGATAGCGGAAGGAGATGAGTGGAAAACAGCGTTTAGAACCAGATACGGCCATTTCGAATATACAGTAATGCCATTCGGACTAGCCAATGCTCCCGCTATATTTCAACATTGGATCAATGATATCCTGCACCCTTACCTTGACCAATTTGTAACAGCATATCTAGACGATATCCTTATCTATTCATGACGATGGCGAAGCGCAAGGATCGCGTTCAAAAGGTTAAGTGCTTGATGAAAATCGTATGTTCGCGTAAACCTGAAAATGTAATTTATAGTTCAAGCGAAATACCGGCAATTCTCACTCCGGATGGTGATAGAATGGATCCAAAGAAAGTTGTCGATGTTCTGGAATGGTCTATACCAGCAAATCTCCGTGATGTTCAAGTGTTTTTGGGCTTTGCAAATTTTTATCGACGTTTCATTTTAAGATATTCAAAGATTGTTGCTCCGCTTACTGCTCTGACGAAGAAAAATGTTAAGTTTGAATGGACGGACGAAAGGGAAGAAGCGTTTCAGACGTTAAAAAGAATGTTTACGACGGCACCGATACTAGTTCATTTCGATCCGGATCGGAAGATTGTGGTAGAAACTGATGCTTCCGACTATGTCTCAGCAGGAATTCTATCACAACGTGATAATGAAGGGATTCTACATCCGATTGCATTCTTTTCCAAAAAACATTCCCCCGCGGAACGTAACTATGAAATCTATGATAAAGAACTCCTAGCAATCGTACGATGTTTCGAAGAATGGCGACACCATTTGGAAGGCACACAATTTCCAATCGAAGTCTTCAGTGACCATCGGAACCTTGAATATTTCATGACAACAAAATTGTTAAATCGTCGACAAGCCCGTTGGTCAGAATTTCTTTCACGTTTTGATTTCATTATACAATTTCGACCAGGAAAACAAGGAGCGAAACTGGACGCATTGACTAGGAGATCAGGTGATCTACGTAAAGAGGGGGATGAACGGCTGACGCATCAGAGTCAAGTGATTCTGAAGCGGAAAAATTTGGATTCAAAGCTAAGTTTGTTCGCGGGTTCTTTGTCAAATGAATCCGCTGAAGGAGCGTCCACTGTTGAGGAGTTATTTTCAAAAGCTTACCAAGTTGATAGTTTCCCAAATGAGATTCTCGCTATGCTTCGGAGTGATGTTCGCCATTCGAACAAAATTTTACTTGCCGAATGTACGGAAGATAACAACGGTCGGCTACTTTATCGAGGCTCGCTATATGTACCAGATGACAATGATCTTCGGCTAAGACTCTTACAAGAACACCATGATAAACCATCGGCAGGACACCCGGGCAGAGCAAAGACATTGGAACTCTGGCGGAAGTATTCTGGCCTAAATCTTGAAATACGTGGATCAGTATGTTAGGAATTGCAATATGTGTGCCCGTAGCAAGGCACCATGCAATGCACCATATGGAGTACTTCGTCCAATGCCAATACCCGATGGACCATGGACAGATGTCTCGATGGATTTTGTTACTGACCTCCCTGAAAGTGATGGGTATAATGCAATCCTAGTTATGGTAGATAGGCTAACCAAAATGCGACACCTAATACCAACGACTAAGGAGGTAGATTCTAAGGAAGTAGCGAGGCTATATACCAATAATGTTTGGAAGCTACATGGACTACCGGACACTGTTGTATCCGATCGAGGAACACAATTCGTCGCAGAATTTTGGAAGTCACTTTGTAGACGTCTGGAAATCTCCCCACGATTTTCTACTGCATTTCACCCTCAGACAGATGGACAGACAGAGAGGATCAATGCCGTGATGGAACAATACCTTCGGAGCTATATCTCCTATCAGCAAGACGATTGGGTTCGGATGTTACCAATGGCGGAATTTGCAACAAACAATCACGTTTCTGAAACGACCAAGGTCTCTCCATTTTATGCCAATTCGGGGAGAAATCCAAGGATGACTTTTGGCCTTCTGGAACATGGTAAGACGACAGCGGAAGATCAAGCCAATAGTATTGCGAGGGAAATGAAAGACATGGTGCAGTTTTTGAAGGACGAAATGTCTCGGGCGCAGAAGATACAAGAAGAATCAGCCAATCGGAATCGAACTCCCGCCCCTCGCTACAGCATAGGAGATATGGTTTTTCTATCGACGCGACACATTTTGACAAAACGACCCTCTAAGAAACTCGACTGGAAACGAATTGGACCTTACAGTATCAAACGAATCATTAACTCTTACGCCTATGAATTGGAACTTCCTCGTTCCATAAAGGTCCATCCAGTATTCCACGTTTCACTATTGTCACCTGAAGCAAGTAACCCGTTACCTGGACAGCAGCAATCACCACCACCTCCGGTTGAGATCGAAGGAGAGGAAGAATGGGAAGTCGAGGATATTTTAGATTCCAGGAAACGAAGGGGAAGATTTGAATATTTGGTACGATATACGGGATATGATGAAGCCTCTTGGCAACCACTATCGGACCTTGAGCATTCACCTGATATCGTTCAACGATTCCACGAACGTTATCCACGGAAGCCTAAGCCTACCAGGAGGTAGGCCTTGAAGGGGGGCGTAGTCTGTAATGGCAACATGGTATCTCGGCTAAGGCGATAGATTGGATCGTGAAGCAGAAGTATTGCGCAGTTGGATTAGGATTTGTAATGGGGTTTCTTTTAGGTTCGTTCAGTTTCTGTTACGTGGGATATTAGTCATCAACGGACTAGGAGTCGGATATATAAGGGAACGTTGCCTCGTGTCTTTTCATGTTTTCCTTCCTTTCCTTTTCTCTTCACGCAACCTCCTGTATTTACTCGGCCTTCCTTCTGATAAGAATTATTTACATTTCGCTTTACCTCTTTAGAGAAAATCCTGTATGCCACTAGACCGCGTCTTCTACTGGTACCTCAGAATCCACTACTTCGTCGTCGAAGTGCATTTCAGCTCTCGCCCCTGAGTTGTAGAATTTTCTCTCTGCTTGTCATCCTCATCTCACATCCGAACGGTGCTTACCTGGTATCTGTAAGGTCGAACCCTCTCATCCACGTTGGACAATAACTTGACCATCAACACCCCCAAACCTTAACGGGAGAAAAGAACCTTATCAAAGTCTCCCAGCCCCAAGAAGAACAGGAGCAGACATGATGTCATCATCGCTCTCCTCCTTTTTAGCTACCCCAGCACCCCTGGACCACCACTCCCAAGATTTGACCCAATCCATACCGATCAACCACCATCGATGAAACCCAGATCAATGAGAACCCCAGGGAGGAATTGAGACTCAAGGACTACGACCGGCCATACATCCAGGATTGACTTCCTCCCAGCATCGTTCCCCAGGAAACCCATAACGTCATGGACCTAAATTACACCGCCTGGCTAGTCAGAAATGCCCTGTCTATCTCAACGAACAACATCACTAGCGACATTGGTACAGTTGAAGGTGATATCAAGAGGCTTAAAGAGGATATGACTGCCGAAAATAAACAGCTCCGAGACATTATCAACATCCTAACAAACCAAATGACCGAGATGATGAGCAGGCAAGACATAATGATGGAAAAACTTAACCGCGTTGTACAACAAACCCTCACAGCACCCCCGGCATCACGAGCACCCCCGGCATGCGCACCACAGGCTCAGGCTCCACAGGCTCAGGCACCCCAGGCACAAGCCCCCTTCGAACAACCCAGGAACAAAGGGAAAAACCAGCAAGGAACACATGTAACAACAACAACAACAACAACAGAGCACAACATACGCCGACATCGCAAAAGGCCCTGGACTATCCAACTTCCAGGTAGTCCAAAGGAGGAGATCCAGGCCTAAACCGGACCCCCTCTTCAAACCACACTTCAACAAGATCAACCGAGAAATTGTTATCGAAAAACCAGCATGGCGTCGCTTTCACCCCCACCGAAATCAGACAAAAAATCAACTCCATGATCCAGGACCCAGACTGTCACCTCCTCGCGGCCAGACAAACCTCGAAGAACAACTTTGTCCTGGAATCCAAATTCGTCACCCATAAAGGTTATGGAATACTGGCTGAAATCGAAGCCACTCACGGAACTAAAAATACCCTACGTCGACATCTGGGTTAACTCTAGATGGTCGAAATTCATCCTCTGCGGCATCCCAACGTCGGTGGCGAAGGCTTCAGCGGACAACTGGTCGCATCGAAATCGCTAGCAATTCTGAATATACTAAGCGCCAAATCACGATGGCTCAGCAAACCAGAATCCCGTATTGGAAAACACTCCTCTATGGTAATCGCACTTCAGGACACTACACAATGGAAAACCTCAGACTCGCTCCTTCAACCTATTCGACAGAAACATGCAGACTCGAGGCCTCTCCCCTCAACTCCGGCCAGTCAACTGCTTGAATATGGACGTAGGCAAGAGCGCTGCAACCACCAACAGGCCGCTGCGGACACTGCGCCTCAGCCGACCATAAGACAACAGAGCACATGCAAGCGTCTGGTCTTTCCGGAGGCATCAGATGCACCCATTTCACCAATCCAGATGCTTCAAGCTGAAAGGACACCATAAGGCAATCGGCGTATGGCTTGCCGAACAGCCAAGGCCAAGATCAGAGCCAAACTCTCCAACCAGCCGATCCCAGAACCTGAGAACGCCCGATTGTCATCCCGGACGTCGAGGACCAAATGAAGAAATGGAAACCTCCGTCTAATGGAGCAACAACATAGAACCTGCCATTCTTGCAACTGAAGCAAAAACGAAGCTAAACAAATTAGTGGAGGAAGCAGAATTGGGACGAGAACATACTCTTTCTTTTATTCTGAACCATGGAACAACAGGGACGGACACCCACCAGAATCACTCTCTTTTATCTTTTTACAGCAAGCAACAAAGACACAAAATCTTGCGCATATATCGAGAAAACACAGCAACCTAAAACCTAAACACCACTTCTGCGATAACCGTTTATGTCTCGATAGCGGTGGAAATACAACAACAAAGAACACAAATCCTCAACATTTACTCACCGGAGAAGTGGCCTTCTTGCCAACATCTCGAGGAACATCACCACAATCAGAACTGCTAGTTATGGGGGACTTTAACTGCCACCATCAGCTATGAATGCGAGCACAAATCAGCGACTACACCAACACCATCAGGCGGACAGGCGAAAGCACCAGAATCAAAAGATGGATGGACAGGCAGAGACTGCAGCGTCTTGAGCAACGAGCCGGGGTTTTCACACTTCCGCGAAACAACAACCGACCAACCATAATCGACCTCACACTAGTCAAAGGCCCGGTCCTAGACTATGACATGACGTGGAACATGGACATACACGGAGCAGGGTCAGACCACGGGCGAACCATAATCCACATCCAACTCTCCAAACCGCAACACATACCAAGAAGACTATGGCACAAAACAGACTGGGAAAATCTCAATCAGCTCGTCTCCCAATTCAACCTACCACCAGAAGCCTGGGAGAACCGAAGCCACACCAAACAATCGGCAGACTTCATCCTGGAATACATCGATCAGCTGATTGACCGACTCACCCCAGTCAGCAACGGATACAAAAAGTCTAAACGATGGTGGACTGCAGAACTTAAAACTGCAAAGGCGAACCTCAACACCCTAGAGCGAAGGGCAAGGAACACAAGGAAAGAAGAAGACAGGGAGGCACTGAGAAAGGGTAGCCGGAACTGGACCAACTTGGTACGCAAAGCCAAAGCAGATCAGAGGGAGAAGGAACTCTCCGAAGCCAGAGGAAGCACAATCTGGAAAATCATGAATGCCGGAAGAAGAAGGGATACTATAATCCCGACCATACAAGGTGAAGAAACGTTTGCGGGGAAGTGCCAAGCCTTCAGGGCTGAACTCTTCCCCACAAATTGTACGTTCCCCGACAACCCCCCTCTGCAAATCAGACCCCCTTATTGTGACCTTAGTGACATGTTTGAAGAAGTTACCTCAGACGAACTATTTAAAGCAATAAACTCCTGCCCAGCCAACTCAGCAACAGGGACAGACGGCATCCCCTACCCATTCATCAAAGCAGTCATCAAGGCGAACCCACAGCTTATGCAGGACATGTTCTCAGCGATGCTGAAACACGGAGTACACCCGGACAGATGGAAGGCAGCAAAGTGCATCCCGATACCTAAACCAGGTAAGGCGGACTACAAGATAGCAAAAGCCTATCGACCAATATCCCTCCTACAATGCTTCAGTAAAGTCCTCGAAAAAATCGTCGCCTCAAGGCTCTGCACCGACGGGACCCTCCTCGGAACCCTATCCGACGACCAGTTTGGAGGAAGACCAACAATCTCAGCGATAGATGCTTTCTCCCTCGCCTTTCTGGCCGCCGATACAACAAAACTTGCTCCAAAAGAAAACCACCGGCAAAACACCAGACAGACCGGCAATCCTCACAAACGGCATTCAAGGAGCTTTCAACTGCGTAAACCACTCCTTACTCCACCAGATCATGACACAACAGAAATTCCCCCAATATTTCACGGAATGGTGCAAAGAGTTTAATACCAATAGAACATTACAATTCTTCTTCAACCATCAGCTAGAACCCCCTCAACCATACAACTCCGGCCTACCACAAGGCTCACCAATGTCACCGTCCTATTCATTTATATCTGCGAGTAATCCTCGACCCATCGCATCAACAAAAGAAATCAACACCACCTATATCGATGGCGATGCCCTAGTGCAAATATCCAAATCACCTGCCTTCATCTCCAAGCGCCTTTCAGCGAAAGAATGATAGAAAGGATCTCCAATGCAAACCCCCTAAGCGTCAATCTGAACCTCAGAAATCAGACCTCGTTTTCTTCAGACCAACAACATCACTCTGCCAACCCAACAATACCGTCACCATAGGGGACACCAATCCAACCGAAGGACCGTCCCTAAAATCGTGGGAGTCTGGCTTGATTCAACCCTCTCATTCCGCATAAAGCACCCTCTCCAATGGCCTGCGATCACTCAAGAATCCGGATCTTCATGCGACTCGCAGAGTAGCGTCAAAACAATCCACCACATAATCACCCAAGCATTTCTTCCGACCCTCCTCTGTGGCTCAGAAGCCTGGTGGACAGGAGCAGACTATGTAGTCCGCACCCTCTCACCAATATACAACGAAGCCGCACGAATAATCACTGGTCTCGCGATGGACGTAAGTAGAAACGACTACTGAAAAAAGCCGCGCACCCTGGAACACCTCCTCAACTATAAATCCCGGAAATCGGGACCCGATCCTATGCCTGGAAGAACACCACCCCAATACCAAGGACCTCACCGACCTACTACTGCGAAAGTACTTTCAACATACAAACAACCGGCCTACATCGAATCGCCTCCCTCATGCTCCCTTTCCAGGGAGGAAGGAAGAGAGATGGATACAGACCGACCTCTCAGGAAGCGAATGCTTTGGAGGAATGGGAACTGGCCCAATCCCAAACTACCACCACCAGGAAACCTAAAACCCCACAACAAAGCTCGCCAAATTGACAATCTCTAAAGCAAGGCAACTTTTTCGAATCTGATCTTAAGGTAACGCGTGGACAAAAACGCCTTTCAAACCGACCATGAACCCTGCCAGTCTTGGTGGAACAATCTTCAAACATCATCGTAGAATGCCCCGATGGGCACGGACCGCAAACTTGGGAAAACTGGATGTTTACCAACCTTAGAAGACCTGATCTTGATTTTAAGAAACACAACTCCTGAAATGGTACGAGATAGAGAAGGACGGGGAGGAGACAGATGCCTGAGAGGCTGGATTTCCTTTTACTTCGCTTTGCTATTTGCTTTCTCTTCTTTCTTTCGCGTACTGATATCTCCTTACTTTTCTATCTTTTCGGGTCGCTTTCCTTTGTCGCTTTCCTTTGTCTCTTTTCCTTTGTACGAGGGGGTGTGGTTTTAGGCGTGCGATAAGTCCTGTACTTCAAAGCAATATAAAATCAATCAATCAATCCTGTATTTGCTCCACGAATACTATCTTCGTTCTACGCTACGTCAGAGGGTTCAACTGGTCTGTCATACCAGGTAGAGCCGTCCATAGTTCATAGTCCATAGTCAGCAAACATTCCTACGTCCACGTCCTTGCCTCGATTGTATTCCTTGGCATCATAGGCCCACGTCCATAGACCCCCGTTACAGGTATTTTGAGGGGGGCCATGGTGAGATTGTTGTGGCGTGCAAAAGATTCATCAACGAAAGCATATCCTGATGCTCCGGTATCAATAAGGGCGTAGGTGGGTACGAAAGTATTTTTATTCTGTGAAACTGAACAAGTTACTACAAGTTGGTTTCCATCCATTTCCTCCTCTGATACCGAAAAACCAGAAATACGCATCTTAGAAAAATCCATAAATGGTCCCTGAGCTAAGCCACTTAGCGCAGGGACAAATCTTTTGCCGACTCATTGTCACTTCCATCATTTTCTTCCACCCTCAATGCCGCTCCTCTCATCACCGGTCTCCTTGCTTGATTTCCTGTTGCCCTCGTCTGGGGGCAATCCCTAACCATGTGTCCAACACCTCCGCAATAGAAACATCGGCCCTCAGTTAAGCGGGCGTTTCTTTCGGCACGGGTGGGGCGGCGACGTCCTCCAGACAGATCCATTGGTACATCACCTCCCGGGCGGAACGAGGGGTGGTTCTCAGTAGCAGGTGCATTGGCAGCCGGGGCGGCAGGACGAGGGGCAGGAACAGGATTCGCTGGTGGGGGACGAGGGACCGGAGCAGTAGTAGCAGTCCAAGGTTTTTTACTTCCTCGCTTCGCTTCTGCCGCTCGACGGCGATTGTCCAACCGTTGCAAAAGTATCGCACAGGCATCGACCGTCGCAGGAGTCTCATGGTGGATCATGGATTCATCGAGCTCCGCATTAATTCCTTCCATCAAGGCCTCAATCCGAGAGACCTCATCCATTCCCGACTCAGCAGCGTACCGTTGAAACTCGGCAAAATAATCGGCAAACGTCCGATTTCGTTGGCGGATGTTCCGGAGGTTCCTCCTCGCTGTGCGCATCCGATCAGGATCCCCAAAAGCAGTGTCTAAAATCTCATAAAATCGTAACATTGAGGGCAAAGCAATTCCTTCTTCGCCAACATACTGTAGGAACTGGATGGCAGCTACGCCTTCCAGTCTGCTGAACGCATAAGATAACTTTGATTGTAGGGTTGGGTAGCGATCGGCATTACCCAATAACTTAATTCTCATTTGTTGTTTGAACAGATGGAGTCGTTCTCGATCACGGTCCCCCCTGAACACCTCAGGGTCTGGGAGCTTTTCTGACCGATGGGTAGCAGCTACAACAGGTGGTGCTGTGGGCGCCACTGGGGGCTCGTCTCCGATGGGCGGTTCATCAGGAGCAACAATCTCAACAGCAGCCTGTTGGGCTTGAGCAGCAGCAAGGTCTTGTCTAAACATCTCTCTTGCTCTCCCAGCCTCCTCTTCCGTTGCCTGTATATCCGCTGCGTATTGATTGAGACCGTTTCGACATTGTTGGAGAAGGGCATAGGCTTCTACCCCAACCGCATCATCCACCTGTGGGTGCGCTTGGAAGAAAGCTTGGAGGGTATCGCTTAGTTGCTGGTAATCGATAGGGGCGTGTTCCGACATGGTAAACTGTTGTTGTATTGGTTGGCGATAAAGTGGACGCAACCTAGTGTAACGGAGGTCTATGGACGTGAGACTATAATGCCAAGGAATACAACCGAGACAAGGACTTGGACGTAGGAATGTTCGTTGACTATGGGCTATGGACTATGGGGCGGTTCTAACTGGTATGACAGACCAGTTGAACCCTATGACGTAGCGTAAAACAAAGATAGTATTCGTGGAGTAAATATAAGAGGTTGCGTGAAGAGAAAAGGAAAGGAAGGAAAACATGAAAAGGCACGAGGCAACGCCCCCTTATATATCCAACTCCCAGTCCGTTGATGACTAATGCTCCGCGTAACAGAAACCGAAAGAACATGACAGAAACCCCATTACAAATCCCAATCCAACTGCGCAATACCTTCCCTTCACAATCCAATCTATCACCTTGGCCGAGATACAATGTTGCCGTTACAGTATTTATCAAAATTCTCAATCAACCAATCTATCCCTAGCTTTGAATGCGTTCAACCCTTTGGGGAATAGGCAAATATCGCGATATCTAGATGCTCCACCCCTGCATACCAGCCCTTATAATGAGCCGTACCTTGGTTGATAATCATAGGCGGTAATGCCACCCCCGTTCCAGAAACCACTTCAATGACTGTCACCCATTTGCGATTGCCGGAATGTGTGAGGTGAGGATTTTTCCGTCCTGCTCTGCAAATGACTTTCACTTTTGCACACATCCCCATCATAAAACCTTTTCGTCCATATTATATGTATCCTTCGGTAGGACGTCGTATTTGGCAGTCAATTCCTTCAACTATAAGCAGTTAGCAAAATTCGAAATTGAACTAATGCGGGGTGCAGATCATCTGCCTCGGCGATAGCGGCTTGCATATGTCTAATACCTTTTTGCAAAAGTCCCTTAATAATTCTTGATTATTTGTTACCGTGTAATGTGAGTCTATGGGCGAGGGACTATAGTGCCAAGGAATACAACCGAGGCGAAGACTTAGCAGTAGGTGGTCAAGACTATGGACTATAGGACGACTCTAACCGGTATGACAGACCAGTTGAACCCTATGACATAGCGTAGAACAAAAATAGTATTCGTGGAGTAAATACAGATAGATAGATTTTATATTGCATAGAAGTCTCGGGCTTATCGCACTCCTAACTACCGCCGACAAAAACCAGAACTACAGGATTTTTAAAAGCGAAAGGAAAAAGGTAGCGGCGATTAAGTCTGAAAGTAAAAAATAGAATGATCACGAAAATAAAGAAGCGGCGTGCAAAAATTAGGTACAGGTAAGTAGAATCGGTGACAGAAACCTTCCGTGGTCGATAGAATCCTGTAACCTCCTAATAACTACCTTATCCGAACCTGGCGTCGCGAATCCACATGGTACTCTTGCGTGGAGCAGGAACCTCTTCACTGATACTCAATTATGGTATCGCGTGAGCGAATCTTATGATCTTGAGTCGAGTTCACCACTAGGTTGATCCGATTGCATTGAGTGTATATCCGTAGTCGTAATCTTGTTGATTGGCGAAATTTGGCCGAAAACGAGGTTAGCGTTGGAGGGTTAAGCGAAGTGCGAGAGTCTAACATCGGGCGTGATTTTTCATGGATCGGTTGATGGAGTCGTTGGAGTTCTGTGAGTTGGATTAGTCGAAAGTTTCTCGTGTTCTTTGGGTTTCTGCCGGTTCTTTGATTAAGTCGTTGGGGATTAGTCGTCGCTGGGATTTCGCCCTTAGGTATAATAGGGCATCTCACGTACCGTTCTGTTTTCCTTCTCTTGCTTCTTCTTGTAACAACGTCTTACTGTACCATGTCTCCATCTTTATATGTAACTTGTCGGGACGCAGCGTATCATCTGGGGTAGAATGCTTCTCTGTTGGATTACCGTCATGGCTTTATTCATACCGTCTTTTCTGAAGAGCCTGCCATGCTTTCATTTGATTAATTTCGGCAACCTCTTTGTCGCGTATCGTCTTTTCTGAATCTTCCATTATCGCCGTCACCGAGATTACGTTAGCGTCATCATCCGCGTCTGTAATGTCATAATCATGGCGGCCGCTTTCTGCGTAGGTCGCCACGCTCGATGGAGGAATTCAAGCAGCGATTCGAAACAAGGCACGCCTGATGTACTTTCCATGTAAAACTCATTTCCGTGTCATTTCAGCTTAACAATTCATCGCAACCCTTGCATGCATGCAGCAATGGTCGTCGATAACTTGGAAGAAGCAAATAATAACTCAACGCAGACGCCAATATCGCGATGCCTTACCCATTACTCTAGTCGACTCATCCGTCATTTCTGCATCTTGATCCGATCCATGCAGCCTCGCCTTGGTCGAAAAAGTTCGGGGCCGGGAGGAAATCGATGATGTCTGCCATTTCTGACTCGCAGGTTTATCGCTTCCGGATAACTTCGGGTCGATAGCCAGACGAGGTTCAAAATGTAGCAAGCGTGAAATTCATCTATCTTTGTTAGCCGAATGGAAGAATGGCAATGGTCGATTCACTTATTGTCGGCCATAATGGCCCTTGGCCTTTCTCTCTCCGTCGCCGTCTGGCCGTCGGCTTAGGCATCGTTAGGAATCCAGAACACGAGCCTGCATCGCCAGTCACTTCAAATCAGCCTCGAGCGAAGCGAAGAGGCTTTCTTGCATCTTCTTCGCAGTTCCTCCGCGTCGTGGCCTCGGCTTCTGGCGAGGGAAGCGAATCGGCAGCTCTGGCGAAGGCTACCGGAGGATCTTAAGGATCACGATGAGTTACTGAGACGGACGAAATATCTTGTGGAAACTCTGTGCTCTAATAATCGACAACCAGATCCGGGGCGAAAAGGCTGAACAAAGCCCGTATCTGATGGGCCAATTCGCTATTCCTGTCGCCTGTAGCCGTCGTCGCTCTTTGGAGGCACCATATAATGGGCGCTCATGTTCCTTTCGCGCAACGGCAATAGCTCGACAATATTCTGCGCTTTGTCGATAATGAGCGGAAAACCTCCGTCGCGAAGCAATGGGCGGGACAACAACGCTTTGCGTATCTTTCGCCGTACGTCTTATGTATCGCCCGTAGCAACCGCGTATAATGCCTTGTATGCGCCTCGCTTATATGCCGATGATCGCTCCCCATGGCTCATTAGTCCGCCTCCTCGGTCGGGTTTTCAATAATCCGGGCTTGATCATGGCCCTCTTCGGGACCATCTAATGTTCTCCTTTGTCTGCGTTCTCTATCTCTGGCTTACCGGTATAAATGCATGGAGGATAAATTGGATGGCGATCGTTTTGTTCTTCTTGTAAAATCGTAAACAATAAAAATTCCATCCTCTGCGTTGATTGATCTTTGGTTGCTCGGGTTAGCGTTCGTTGATGAAACGTTAATGTATACTTCCTCTCTTTCCTCAAATCGCGCCGCGTCTTTCCGAAGTCGTAAAGGCGGCCGACCCGTATTTTCTGGCCAGATTCACCTGTTACCTGCCTGTCGATACCATGAAACCGTCGCCTTCTTAAAACTTGGCTCCTACCCCTCGTACTAGGAATCTCCTGGCTCCGCGCATGATCTTGCATCTGATTCAAGGACAACGGCGTTCGATTCGATTCGACTACTGCCGAAGCGAGTGCTGCAGCCTGCGAAAAATTCGTCGAAAAATTACCGCTTTCACCTTGTCAGCTCCGCTCTGCCGCTTCGGCAGAAGGACAAACTTCACATCTTTAAGCGTAATGGAGAAATCGGTAAAATCGACGAAGGACGGACTGGAGAATAAGATCTGTCGTTATCGAAAGGATTCTCTTGTATGTTTTGACGAAACCTCGCTAATGAGATGCCTCGCCGGCACTTCTGACACAAAATACCTGCTCGAGAAGGAAGGAACCGCTGGACCTTATATGGCGTGTCGCGATGATGATCGTCGCTCAAAAGTACTGTCTGGGACAACTTAGCGAAAAGGCTTCATCTGAGCTAGTTCTTCCCCATTGGTCTTGCGTCTTGTTAAGTGAAAGAAAGGCGGAATTTCTCCGCTCTGCGTTGACTGGTTCTTATAAATGAAATTATGATAAAGAATCGGTACCACTTACTTTCATCCGGAAAAGCTTATTCTCCGCCAAGTGGTCTGTGGACCTTCGCCGTAAGGATATATAGATCGAATGGGAAGGCGAAGAATGGAAAACAAACTCATGGCAGAATCTGGCGGTAATCTTCAGCCGGAACCAATAGCGCGTTCGGCGTCATTTCAGATCAATGGCGACGATGATTGCGTGTACCGGCTCACGATTTATAGTGACCTCGAAGAAACCTTAAGTCGCGTTGAAAAAAAGTCGCCAAAGCGCCAAGGCCAATGGGATCTTCTTTGAAACCGAATCACGAGTTATACAAAAGCTCCACCTCGCCGATGCCGTTATCGAACCGCGGCATCCGAATGGGACCCGAAAGTGGATACAGTTCAGAATTGGACGGTCAAAGAGCGGTCGAAGCGTCTGGCATTCGCCGGATTAAATAAATTTCTACCGCCCGGTTCGTATCACTGGGTTTTAAAAACACCGCGCGTTGAGTCTAACGAAGAAGGATAGAAGCGTGGGCGTGGACAAGTGAAGCTCAAGTCGCGTTCAACGCCTCGAGCGTTCGCGCGCCTATCGCTGCCGCCGGTAGAGAAATCGTTGTGGAAACTGACGGCTTCAGACTCGTCTCGGCATCTCTCACGATGACAACCATGTCCTTCGACCCGTCGCTTACTTTTAAAACACTCCCTGCGAGTGCAACTACGAGATCTACGATAAGGAGCTGCTTGGCAATCATCCGGCGTTCGAGGAATGGCGTACGGAACTCGAGGAGCATGTACTGGATCGCCGTAATATCGGACCACAAGAACCTCGAGTACTTCATGAGTACCAAACAAACAACGAAGACAAAGCGCTGGGCGAATCGCTTTCGAGGTTTAACAGTTATCGAAATCTGAGCCAGGGAAACAGGCGAAGCGGACCTTGTGACAAGGAGATCAGGAGATCTCGCGAAGAGGATGAAAGACAGTTCTTGTGAGCCAGGTCGTCTTGAAGAAGGAAAATCTGGGAAGCAAAGTAAGTTTGTTGGCGGGTTCTTTATCAAGCAATACCCATTGAAAAGAACGCTCACTGAAAAAAACTATTTGACGAAGGATCTGAGGCTGGCCCATTCGAAAAAGATACTTAGATATCGAAAACAAAGGCAAGCGACAATCGAAGGAAATATCTTTGGCGAATCTGCGAAACGAAGAACTACTTTATCGCGGATAACGCCTACGTCACGAATCTGACCCTCAAGCTCCAAATCCTCACTTTCTGCGATGCCCTTCTGCGGGACATCCGGACGCGAAAAAACCTTTCATCGGCGAGGACTCTTCTGGCGCGTCGCGAAACTATATTGGGCCTTCGTCTGGAACTGCCAGCTTGTCGGCAAGTAAATGCGCGGGAAGCTTCGGTGTACTCCGACCTCTAAATCTGCGAACAACGCGGCTGGAAGTGTCAATGGATTCGTTCGGATTCTGGGAAGCGAAGGATATGATCTGTCGTAGTGTCGTGGACCAGCGAAGATCTGACGGCACTCTGCAATACAGCGGTCAGCCGAAGATGTCGCCTATGTATCTGCGAAATGTCTGGAAACTCCGGCCTCCTCTGCATATCACCGGATCGTGTACGCAGTTCACGCCAAGTTCTGGAAAGAGTTGTGCAAACACGCCGGAATCGAAGCAGAATGTCTACCGCCTTCCGGAAACCGGCGACCAAACCGAAAGAACTTATGTAATGGAGCAATACCTCTGATTTACATGTCACATCAACAGGATGACTGGGTCAAATGGCTCGATGGCGAATTCTCTTCTAATAGCAGGTTTCCGCCTCATAAAAGCCCATTCTTTCTTCGCTTAAACACCCACGGTTCGCGGTGACAATCGCCTTCCGACAAGCGCAGCGCCTCGGCGTAAAAACATTTGGGAAAATGTTGGAACTACTGCGAATACCTCTGTACGATATCCAGGGCAGCCTATGAGCCAGCAGGAACAAACCCATTCGAAGCGAACGGCGTCTGATATCGGCGACGTAGTGCTGTTTCAGTAAAAACATCCGCCGCCGCAATTCGAGGAAGTTCATTGGAAGAAATTCGGACCCTTCCTGTCAAGCGATCATCTAAAATATCTTTCTGATCGATCTCCCGGGCGTGAAGATCCCTGTCTTAGTAATATTCTTATTGGGCCTCGCCCGCGTGGGACCCGTCTTGGTCGCGTCTAACGCCATGCCGTTATCGTTGAGCAGGAGGAAGAATATGAGGTTGAGAGATTACTGGACTCGCGGAGACAAGGAATAACGGCCTACAATACGTCAAGTGGAATGCCGGATCTGGCCCTCGCAGGAAGCCGCCTCTCTATGCGATCTGGCGCGATCGATGTCTCGTTGATGGAGTCGTTGGAGTTCTGTGAGTTGGATTAGTCGAAGGTTTCTATCGCATTCTTTGGGTTTCTGTTAGGTTCTTGTGATTGTGAGTCATTGGGGATTAGTCATCGTGGGATTTCCTTGGGTATAATAGGGGAAATCTCACGCCGTTCTGTTTTCCTTCTTCTTCTTTTCGCCAGCGTCTTCTGTATTCTCCATACTATGTAACTTGTCCGGACGCAGCGTATCATCTGAGGTAGAATTCTTCTCTATATCTATTTGATTCTCATCATCTGTTATTCTACCGTGTTCTGAAAAGCCGCCTTTTCGGCTTAGCGGCTGGCGAAACCTACTTGTCGCGTATCGTCTGCGGAATCTTCGCTTATCGCGTCACAGGAGCAGATGGTTGGCGGGGAAGTCAATATAATTGGTCGCGTTCGAGGTGCCGACTGTAGTTGAAATGGTAGGCTCGGTTGTAGGCGGGCGGTTGAGAGTGGTGGCGGGGAAAGCGACTTGGTTAAAATGGGTTCTTTTGACTCGGGCGAAAAAGCGTAAGGTCAGCGAAGAGATACCGGCGTGAGTGGAGCGATTGTTTTGACCGTAGGATCGCTATGAGCTTTTCATGAAACTTTGGCGATGGACTTCTTGTTATAGGGTTATTGACGATGTCTTGCGATCTGAAAGGTAGAATGGGTTGGCCGGGGGCCGGTTGATGGGGGTGTCGCGATCGTGGCGCCCGGCGTATTGAGGAATGGGTTCGAGAAGAAGGACGCATCCTCGTGAGAGGCTTCAACTCAATAAGATGGAAATCCTACCGGTCGGGGTAGGCGGGGAGGGATCCCAACTTCCAGTCGCGGTCGGGCGAAAGGCCTGAAGGGAAACTCTCCTTCCGCGAGCTTGAGCGAACGAAGTAAATACAAAGGTTGCATGAAGAGAAAAGGAAAGAAGGAAACAGGTGAAAGCACGAGACAATGCCCCCTTATATATCCAACCCCTAGTCCGGTGATGACTAATACCCCTGCGTAATAGAAACCGAAAGAACATAACAGAAAACCCCATTACAAATCCTAATCCCACTGCGCAATATCTTCCCTTCACTTCCAATTTATCATCTAGCCGAAATACACCATTGCCGTCACATACCGCCCTCTGCCTGTCCATACGTCCACTAAACCTGGAGCTAAGCTCTGGGTTCCGGTCCAAAAATCTGCGCAACCAATGTTGTACTAGCTTGTGCCCTGTGCCCTTCCGTTTAGTGATCAAATATGCGGCTAACTCCTTCACAAGAGAAAGTCTCAAAGGAAAACCCCAATCGTACATGCGCTGACACCATCTCACTATGCATCCTTCTTCATCCTCATTTAGCAATTGTTGTGCCCTATGTGCCTCTCGCCTATTTTGTGCTCCATTTAGCCTATCTCGAAGAGTACTCCAAGAGATACCAAAAGTCTCGGCGGAAATCCGGAGACTTGCAGAGTTACCTGATTCCCTGTAGTGGGTCATTGCCTTCTCAATTAATTTTTCACGCTCCTCCCATTTTCTACCCTTAAGTCTCGGCATTTTGAACTCTGATCGATGGTGGGAACTTGAATGCTAGCGCTATTCACGCTATTCACAACACTACCCGAAGATTTTTTTACTGGGGACGGTGTTGGACGGTTACCCGGTCACGGTCGGGTTCGTGGTCAAATACGTTATAGGGTTAGGGTCACAGCGAATCTATACCTTTTGAGCGAGCGTGTTTACCCGGGCCTTACCTGAAGGAGTGTATAATCGATTACCGCTTCAGTTCGTCATGACATGGACGGAGAACCTTACGTATCTGAGATACAGTGGCTCTGCCACCTCTCACTGTTGTTGCCAGCTCTGCTTAAATGCTCTACAGGCTGGTCTACTCTCTAAGCTCTCTCCCGTCCTCATGGCCTATTGCTTAATTCTCACCATGCTATAATCCGGCAATGTTGCCCCCCATATATGATACAGGAATCGAATTTGTATTAGGTATTTCGTAGGGGAGCTAACAAAATGTGTTAGTAAAGCCACACACCCTGCTTTTTCTGGGGTGGGGAGGAGAGGTGGAGGCAGCGTTTTTGCCCGACTATGGGTACATACATGTACTTCCAGGCAAAGGTTGCGGTTGTAGAGCCGCGCTTATTATAGGGTCTTGGCCTGTATTTATGAGAGATACGCAATCGTACTGGATAATGATGTTGGAGAGAAAGAAGAAAAGGAAGGAGAATGAGAGCGAGTAGACTGGTAAAGAAAAATACAGGACAAATCGAAGCCACCTTTAATTTACCCCACCACGGCACGCACCCTTAATTGTCTATCTGGCCGAACCCCACACAACCCGAACCCCTAGCACTCCCTTAAGCTTTTTCTCCTTTTCGACATCCAGCATAATATCAGAACACATTACAATGCGGCGAGTCAGCCCTACAATGTGCCCGGCTGCATAATCCGCTGCTCCTCCTCTTCCGAAACCAACCGCTTCTTTCTCTTCGCATTCTCAGCGTACAGTTACAATCGGTACCAACAACCCTAGCTCTAGCCTAGGTCATCAACATAGGTACACCTGCATCGTAATGCCGCAAACACATACCATCCCAATCCGTTCACAGAGTACACTTACGCAACTATAAGATCAGTGATCGTCTGATCTTTTTAATATTTTTCATCCACCAAAATATCACTACTAAAACATCCCGACGCTGTATAAAACGATTCAATCGTGTAAGAAAAAACATGGTTTACCAGCCTGATGAGCGTAACCCTAACCCTGGGTGTTGAGATATTTTTGCACAACGCTGCCTGGGCCAAGATGTATCGTCATTCACAACCAGCTGGGGATGATAGAATCCCGAATCAACATATTCAACTCCAGCTAGTCGCACGAAAATGAGTTATATAGCGCTCTGCATAGCGGTATTGCTTCTCCTGGTGCTTAATTGGCAACAACTACCCACCTCTTAGCACTATCAGCGGTCCCCGCACGTCCAACCTAATTACCGGCCCCGCGAATTAAAGAAACCACCCTAAATCATATGTGTAATCAAGATCCAGAATCACACATGCATCGACGACGGCGGGCGGTCACATTGTCCCAAGCCAGCACTATCTTCTTTACTATTCCACACCCATTCTTATCCCTCCTCCCGGCAGCGGGCTGTTCACAGCCCAACCTATCCCGCAATCGATCGGACATGTACATGCATGCGTATGCTCACCTCATCAGATGTGCTAAAGGTATACGGGTTTTGATTAACTCATGTGTTAAAGCTTTAGTCTCCATGTCACACCCTGAGAGGAAAGAGACAGTGGCTCTAGAAAGGGAGAAAGATACAGTGCAAATCGTATATCCCGAGCTTCCCCCCACCTTGTAGGGAACAATTATGCACTGATCTAGAAAAGACACTAGTCTTAATGACATGTTCCGGAGCCAACACTACTTCCAATTAAACAGCCATCCATCACAAGCTCCCTCCCGGAACAAACTCACTCACAGACCACCCCCGCCCAGTCCGCATTGATCCCTCGGCGCTGCGTTGATCCGTCCTTAGTCCACCCCGCCTCCGTCAGCAAACCCTCAACCGCCAACACTCAGCATCTCAATACCCGGTACACCCCGTCCTAACGACCTCTGACCCTCATTTCGATTCCGACCCCGATCCCGATCCCGATTCCAACTGCGATACTGTTTACCACATGCGGGTGGTACAGTCAGTCATATGATATCACTCGCAGCGGCAATAACCACCCTCAACCCACTTACGCCAGCCAGCCCGCACCACCCTGCGCCAAAGCGCAAATTCAGCACCATATCACTTCACCACCAAGCATACAGGCAGATATGTCGTGGAGATAGAAATAAAAAAAAAACCCGAGGGAGATGAGATGTTTTGTGGCTACTCGTGGACACTTTACATATTGAGCCTCATTCTCAGCCACCCCCAGCCACATCATACAACTTACTCAATGTCAACTATTCCAAGGATATCGCAGTACATAGCCCGTATAGAGCGCTTCAATCTTCACCCCTTCCCTCTTTCCATCCGCACAAGCACCAACACCTTCATAACACGAGGTCCATATCCAGTCGCGCCCCTGATCATTACTACCGAGTGATTCCCCATGACGCGAGTGATCGAGCATGATCCGGGTATATACGTAGATACCCACAACAACTAAGCTCTAACATCCCGAAACACCACCGCATAGACGCAGCATCCCGAACATCAACCTCAGTCGCAACCTACCCACAACGCACCACTCATCGAGCCGCATCACCTCTAGTGTTGGGCACGAGCCTGTTCGAGACGAGCCTGACTTGGAGCTCGAGCTGGCTCGGATCGTGCAAACGAAGGCTCGAGATGTCCAAGCTCGCAAGTATAGCTCAAGCTTAGGCCCGAGCTCTAAGTAAAGAGCTAAAAATGGTCATCTCGATATACGTTTCACTTTTAAAGAGGAACTCAAAGGGTTTATCTTCGTTATCTTTTCTAATTTTGCTATTACTGATGTCTAAAAAGCTCAAGCATTGGCTCGAGTCTTTCTAATACGAGTTTGAGCTGGCTTGCGCTCGTAAGAAGGAGAGCTTGAGGTGTTCGAGCCCAAAGCTCGAGTCCAAAACTCGAGCCAGCTCGGCTCGTGCCCAACACTAATCACCTCCGGCAATAGACATCCACAACCTCCGGCTCTCACCTAGTAGCGCTAGTCAGCTACCAATCGTCATCCCCCCTTACTTCGCGCGCCCGAGCACTCCGTCCCTCCTTCCTACCTCCCCACCCGACCAGGCCCAATCTCCCACCGCGGCACCCCCCACGCCCCGGACTCTCACTGAAAATCCCCCCCATGAGATCCGATCCGGCCCCCCACAACCAAACGCACCATGCAACCCCGGTCCATCACGCCCCGCAGTGTAATTGATGTGACTTTGTACGGCAATGGGATTAGACTCAATTCTCCCGATCATGATATCCTCCCCAGATACTCGCCATAGGGGGTGCCCGTACATTCTTTCATGTATATATGGCGGCAAGGGTAAACATGAATAGTGTTGCTAGATGCATACGAGACAAAAACTCTAGTGACTTTGCCTTTTTAGACGATACGAGAGAAGACGAGACCTGCCGGCGGGCAAGACAATTAATCTCGAGACTGATCAACGCACTCTCGAGACGTCTCGAAGCATCATAAAATGTTCAACAAACGGGGCATTTTCGAGGTGGAGGGTCTAGCACTTGGCTTAATACGTGCATAAATTCAAGAATTATATAAACCCTAACCCTAATGCTGGTTTTCATACATTTAAGGCCTCGGGTGCCGGTGCTCGAGCTGCGGTGATCTTGATGCTTTGTGCGATACTTACCCTATGGTATATCTCGTTAACCACAAGACCCGCTCTTCCCGAATGCAAGACAAGACGAGATTAATGGAAGTCTCGTCTTGATTTATATTTGGTGTGTGCATCACTACATATATACATACAGCCACTCTGCAAAAGTGTTCGTGATTTGGTTTTAATGTCAGTGCGCAGTGTGGCGCGCCCGTGAAGTTGATGTTATTAATGTTTGGATTCAAAACAATGAAAAATATATAATATAGTTCGTGACTATATACAAAAGAAAGTAGATCATTAGTCTCTTTCTTCATTGATTTTGGGCGCCATTGGTCACTGGGAAAGCCTCCTATTGAGGGGTTTTGATGGTCCGCCACGGTTACATATGAAGAAATGTCTCAGTGCGAAATCGGAATCACGAAGACTTTTTCAGAGTGGCTGTATATATCCCGCGCGCGCGCGGACAGAGGCCTGCGAGATTCCGCAATATATTTGATATACATATAGAAGAAAAAGCGCAGGTGCTTATGTACCGACCGCAAACGCACTTTCTATGAGAAGTCATAGTCCGTTGATCGAGCGGGCAGAACCCCAGACCGCCAGATGCCCCAGCGATGGAGATGGCCGCTCACAGACTAATTCCTTCACTAGCCGGGCAAGCTGTCTATGCCAACGTACCAATTTGCAAAGTCTCAGTACTAGCTCCCAATCATCTCCAGCCGCTGCATGCTGTTTAACTCAGAGAAACGTATTCGCCCAGCAATTGCATGAAGTATCACCGGCGGCACCTCATGCTCAATAATAACCTATTTGTGGCTAGTTCCGGCGCTGCAGCGGTATTGGGGTGTTCAAGGCCGACATTCATTGTGCTCCTCCGAGACTGGTTTCCATCAGGTCGACACGCGCTGCTCTTTCCCGTGTTTATACCACGTTTTACACTACCACCGGCGTGGTCCTTTACTGCTATAACATAACCTCTTTTCTCGCATGAGCTGGCGGAGTTTGTCGCACGGTCTTTGATATATGGCTATGTTGTCGTCGATCTTGAATCCCGGTGTGTCGTTTAAAACGTTCGCAGCGGAAACCAGTCTTTTTTTTTTTTCAAACCTCTATCCCGGGATATATACACTTTGTATACTTGCCAAGAAAACTATTAGCAACCCCGGAGGTGAAGCGTGTTGTTTTTGACAATACCTGCTTCGTTGTTCCTTTTGCTTTCATTAAAACCTGTCCATACTAAACGTGTCTTTGTCACGCCAGTATGAGTGTCTTTTTGTGACTGTCTTTTCGGACAGCAGAACACGTGTGGTTGTTGTACAGTTTGTTTCTACTACAAATAGTGGACTTGATCATCTTGGGATTCGATAGATCAATACAATCATCGTCCTACTTCCCTCCTCTCTTCTCTAGCCAATTCAAGAAAGCGCAATCAACCCAAATCCAGCGAGCACATGCAGTTGCGAAAGAACCCCAATGAACGCGCCGTACATTGCATGGAGAGCTGTACATACTGATACCACTTGGTACCTGGTGTAACATGCTGAGTCATTCAACGTCATCGCCCCGCCCTCGCTAGCACTCTACAAGTTGAATCTACTACCGCAGTACTACACCGACGGACATCGACACCACCGCACAAGGAATAGCACAATCAGCATGTCTAACGCTCACCCACCCGTGAGACCCTCAAGCGCAGAAAGCGCAGCAAGCCCAGCTTTCGCTGCCCTGCCCTTCCTTGCCGAACTCCAATCGGTCAACACCCAAGAAACACTCGTTCTCAAGCTGCAGTCTGACAAAGTCGACTGCCTCCGGACCCTCAAGAGCGATATGGACCGACTTGCGCGGGATATCAATGGTGAGTATTGCTCCCCACGCTTAGACAGCGGTAATATACCCCAGCTAACACCCCCGGGTAGGATCAGCAGATGCTATGGAGACCATGTACGCCAGACGGCTAGCCGACTACGAGGGTACCATACGGCAGGAGTCAGCGCAGCTCGATAAGATGACGAAGCTTGTGGCAGATTCGCGGCGGCTGAGGGTGGACTTGCTGCGGAAACAGCGCGAACAGTGCCAGCGCGCTGAGCAGACACAGATACTGGAGGAGAGGGAGCAGCGCCAGCGCGCTGAGCAGGCAGAGATAATAAAGGAGAGAGACGAGCTGCGTGATCAGGCGCGGAGGGCGGTGTGGATCCGCAAGGGGGCTGTGACGGAGGTGGAAGCGCTCCGGAGGGAGCTGAGCGAGGAGAAAAAGCTGCATGAAGAGACACGATTGTTGAGAGACCGTCAGATTTCGGAGCAGAATGATAAGGAGAAGGAAGATCGCAAGGGGGTTGAGGCAGAAGTTGAGGCGCTCCGGAGGCAGCTGAGTGAGGAGAAGAGGCTCCATGGTGAGGTACGACTGGCAAGAGACCGGGAGATCTCAGAGCGCAATGATAAGGAGAACGAACTTGTCAAAGTGACTTTGGAGGTTGAGTTTCTCCGGGAACACCTGAAGAAGATGCATGAGGAGGCGCGACTGGCAGGAGACCAGTTGTCTAAGCGGAATAATGCACTGGGGGAATTGTGTGACGTGTTGAAAAAGGAGAAAAAAGCGTTGCTTGAAGTAATATCCGAGGAGCGGGAGGTCCGCGAAGAGATGAAGAGCAAGATCGAGAAGCTCCGTGCGGAGCTTCTGGAGGAGAGAGAACATGTTCGTGAAGAGATAAAGCTCGAAATGAAGCTAGAAGAGGTAGAGCGGGAAATATCTAGACGGGCGCTACTTGAGCAGCAAGCGAAGGAAAACCGACGATCCGAGCAGACAACCGCGCGAGACTGATGAGAGCGATAAGACACTGGCACTTTGATTATTTTGAAACAGCGAGTGGGTCTCTTTGTTGACATGACTTAGTGGGAGTGTCCCGCTGCGGTTTAGGAAGGGAGCGAGGCTTTGCGCGTTATGATCTGAATACATGTAGCTGAGGTATGAAGGTACATAGGGAGGCAGGATATGATGCCCCAGATGCATATGTAATTCTGTGGCTTAGCGGCTTGTTCTTCGCCGGCCATGGTCTGATCTTTCAGTCACTCGTTTCCTTATTTCCCCTCTAACACTTTCCGTACTAGCTTTGCTCTCCATATACTTGCGTCTAGTATTTAAAGGAACCAATTGATTCGGTCCTCGAAACGCAGAGTACCTCTACACCAAGTCATAGGGTAACCAACTATACTAGTCGTAAGGACATGTGACATACGTGGGTAGGGACATGTTGGTGTGAGGGGAGGGGGGGCGGGGGTTCTGTATTTAGAGTAGACCAGAAGGGAGCAGGAGGCTTGCCCTCTTACAGTCATCATTGTTATAATCAATACAGAATCAAGCTGATACCTCTATTCAGCATACTTCATGTGATATCAGATATTAGATTTCAAAGAGTATCCGCAACAAACGCAATTTCCGGTTAGTAATAGTCGAAATTGCATCCCGAGAGATCTGGATAGACTTGTACTCCGCTCATAGACTAATTCTTTCTAACGCACAAGCGGCCTATGCCCGGCCGCGCGTAGCGGAGGACTTGGTCACGAACTATCACTCGCAAAGGTGTGTGATCTTGTATGACGCGAGTGATGACCTATGGTGCGGGTGAGCGCGGAGTACACCGTCGCGTGGTGCTGGTTGTGGAAGAGTTGTGGTTGCGGTTTATAGCCAGTTGGACTATATTAGTGAAGTGTGTATATATGGGGGGGGGATCAGGACTTGCTGCCCGCACAGGCGTTTCGAGATTCACCAGGGTTAGGGTTATCTCATTGTTCATAACATGCAATACGACTCGGGTCACAGTTGATCACTCTCAAAATGTCTCGAGACCGGATCATTTCCTGTGTCGTCTTGCTCTACCTACTACTTTTTCGACCTATATCTTATTTTGTCTCCGCACTCTTTGTCTTCTGCCCATCACTACTGGTAGCCGCAATAACATTTTGGTTACACTCACTCGGTGCGGGTTATTGCGCGTTCTTGGCATGGTCAATCGAGTGATCTTCTGTGACTAGAGGGGCAAGAATTAGCCGCACGGAGCTTACCGTCGCAGAAGATTTTGTATCGCCATTGGGACCACCAGATGGCTTCCGAGTAACCTTGATCATTGTTTGTAGGAATAAGCAGTAATTGCATACAGATGACATGTCCAATACCGACAGCACATCTTGCAGATGTTTTAAATATAGTAACCACATAAACCTTGGCACTTGAGCGGTGTACCGGGTGTTGAGGGTAAGTGATCAGAATCTGATAAATGAATGTCGCGGTGAATACGTGTATTTGTCTTATCAGATTCTGATCACTTTTCGCTACACCCTAGTACATATTTGTTACCGGGGCACAGATTATCACTCGTAGTTCACATACACATGTCGATATTGTTATTCCGGTTAGCACCTTCGCGTAAACGGTTGTCATACTAAACTTACTGCCGTATTTGAATCGCTCCTTACTATATTTCTACGTTGCATTGGGTTAGATTGGCAAATCTAGATAGCTACATGTGTCATAAGAGTTGAAGTGCGAGATTTTGTGGTCAAGAGTCAAATTCACTAAAGACATGATAAATTAAGGGTTAATTTTATAAACGTGGCTTGGAGATCCTCAACAGTATAATATTGCGTCCCTAAATAGTATACTCTATCGGCGGATGTTCCTGAGTCCGGGAGTTTTCCCCGTATGAATGCATGTTTCTCACGATAGGAAACTCAATGAAATTATAAAGAAGCGTGCCAACTAACAAAAACATTGGCCGAAACTATGAAATCTATGAAATAAGGGCTAAACATGCGTGATAACCTAGCTCGGATAGGCAGAAAAGAATTCTATGAAACATGACCAGGATCGAGAAAAGGGAGAAACGAACAGACATTGGTATGAACCGTAAAATCGAGACACCCACTACTTCATGCGTCCACGGTTGTCGTATGATCTGCGCCGAACCTTTTCTCTATCTCAAATAATTGTAGTTGCATATCTTCAAAGCGACCCTCTTCGAGGTACTTAAATAGCAAATCGTCAATCTCGTCGAAGATGTCTGGACCTTTATGACTGTTGATACATGCATTCAGATCGATGCGAACTGACGGCTTCTTCAGGGCTTGAGAAGGGATGCCCTGTCTCTGTAGACTGTGGGTGGTTGCCAAGTTGGCTATGGCTCGTTTTGTATCGGGATGATCTTTAGCTAAAATCTTCTGCCTTATATCCATTATAAGCTTTTGTAGCTTTTCTGCCTCCTGTAACCGGTTAAGTGCCAGGTAGCTAGAAGCTAAGTTTGTCATTGCCGAAACTGTGTCAAGGCTCTCGGGACCACGTAGATCCTGCGTCGCTCTCAGCACTTTTGATTGAAGCTCAGCGGCGTCGGTGTACTGTCCTTGCATCCGGTAGCTTACTGCTAGACTGGCCATTGCTGAGATTGTATCTGGGTGATCCATTCCTAGGCTTACCTGTCGTGTCTTCACCACCTCCACCTCCAGCACCTCAGCATCTTCCCACAGCCCCTGATTCCAAAAGACTGATGCTAGGCCCATCATTGCCTCCAGTGCATTGGGGTGGCTATCACCGTGGAGACCCTTTTGTATAATCAAAATAGTTTTCCATAGTCGCTCAGCCTGGTCCCATTTTTTCTGAGTAGACTCACGAAAGCCTTTTCATGGCTGACAATGTTTCTGAATGGTTGTCGCCTCGGACCTTTTTTATTTTCTCCAGAGCTTGGAGCCACATTTCTTCTGCCTCCTCAAGTTCGCCCAAGTTATAGTGCTTTTCCGCAACACGAATCATGGTTTGGAGTGTATGCGGATGATCAGGTCCGTGATTTTGAACCGCTATCAAGATATCATGATTAAAATTGCCCCAGCCGACAGATCCGCTCAGGTATGTACCGCTAAGCATTCCGCTCTTATTATGCCTGACCGACTTCGTTACCTCTGTTACAAGTGCTTCCATATCCTTCGCCTCCTGCGGACGATTGGTTTTCTCGTAATATTTAACAAGCCGTAACATGCTATTAAAGGTTTTAGGATGATCTCTGCCGTACACTCTCTTTCTACCCTCCATCGTTCTCTCCTCTAGAACTAAAGCCTCCTCCCACCGTTCTTGTTTCGAAATCCTGTCTGCTATAATACTAGCCATATCCAAGGTAGCTCGGTGTTCTGGGCCCAAGAGACTAGTTCTTCCATTCATGACTCGTCTTGCCAAATCCCCCGCCTCCTCGTGTCTGCCTAGACGATGGTAGGCGGAGAATAAATTTTGCATGGAACACCAAGTCTCATAGTGGTCCCTCCCGAACATTCTTTCTGTTCTACCCACTACCTCTTCCCATAGGTGTAGAGACCTTTCGTACTCGCCTCGGTGGGAGTGGCCTTCGGCAAGGGACTTCAGGGCTGACAGAGTGTGATTGTGTGCTTCTCCTCCATTTTTTCGATGAGCCGCTTATACCATCCCGCTAAGCCTCAGAGCGTCTTTTGTCCGTCCATAGTAATGACAGATAGCTTCCATCGTCGAGATTATCGAGATTGTGGTTGTATGGCTGGAACCTAGATATTTTTGTGCTGCATCAAGCGCTAGCGCAGCCATCCCATTGGCGTCATCCAACAGTCCCCAAGACAAATTAACCTAGGCAAGCCGAACGGCTACCCATATCGTTGACTCACCCACCCGGACCCCTTTTAAGTCCTTCGGTAGGTATCCTGATACGACGTACAGATGTGGCATCTGGGTGGCCTGTTGCCATGATAGTTTCTCGGTGCCCTGGTGTGGCGTGCCAAAAAATAGTATCCCGTAAGTCGAGGTTTTCACCGCGTTGTGATGTTCGAGATGTGTCTTGTTGGCAGCGTTTGAGTGGATTAGAGCCTACATGCATCAGAAATTGTGTGTGAGTAGCATAGGTGTACAGTCAAATTTAGTGTTTACATACATCCTTGAGAATGATGCCGCCAATGCTATGTGCGATGAAGATAATCGCCCGATCATAAGTCTTGAGAACACGTCAGAACTGCCTATATACCTTGTTTCTAAAGGAGACGACTAACCTGAGTCTTAGTCCGGTGAAGCGTGAGCAGAGTAACAAGATCCAGCGCGATATCGTGTAATGTCTGACAGCTCAGCATTTTGGAGTCCTTCGTCTTTCCATCATATCCGTATGTCAAAATGCGTGCGTTTGGCACAGCTTCCGGTAGAAAGTCACGGAGCCACAAGTTGCGGTTATCCGCCATCCAGGTATTCTCTCAGTGCCCGTCTAGACCGTGTATGGCAACTACGCTGTATTTCGGATGCAGTCAGACTCAGATACAACACCCATATGGACATCTCACGGGCTTTTGGGGTACCTACTCTACAACTGGATCGATCCCTTCACTAAGGACCTTCACACCAAACGGTTCCTCGTTCCATGTCGGGGTGGGGTGGCGGTCGCGGGGGCCTCCGGTGGTAAGATGCCTAGAGATCATTATTAAAGAGAGGTGTAGACACCAAGAGAGAAATCTTGCTTCGAGGCAGAGCAGTATGGGAGGAGTATCAAGTTAGTATCTAAAGCGGAAAACCCCTCGACCCAACGGAGTACTAGCTCTTCTTATATGTCAAGGAACCCAACGGCTATCAGGCTTTTCGCTAGGCTTGTTGGTCGCCCATTATGCTCGTCGACGATAGATAAGAGACTAGATCTCTTGTTGAAAAGAGTTGATCGCAGCTTCTAGGTAGACGAGATTGTGTTGTAATCTTCCGACCCTTCCAGTCGGACTTGCTCGCCAGCTCTCCCTAGACGAATGTGCTGGCGATCATCCTACAAGGCTGTCTACGCGAGGCCCTTTTTTTTTGTTTCATTCATTAATTACATGCAACCTTACTCTACAGTTATATACTCGTCCAATATACGTCATTAAGATTCAAGGCACCGACCGAGTAGGCGAATAGTATCCAGAGGCACTACATTTTTCTCATCGCTTTGAGTGTGCCCACTCTTAAGGTAACCGATAATTACGGAAAGTCGATAACATTTCGACGAAAAGAGTTAAGAAATATCAGTGAAGACGAAGACAAGTGCTAGTGATGAAGTTTAATTTGGCTTTCCAGATCTTTGATATCTATTCTAGTGGTGAAGCTATTAGAGCTTGAAACCGGCTGTTTTTGTTGTAAAAAGCGCCAAGACTGAGAAATTATACCCATTTATACCCCCCCCCCAAAAGTGAATTGCGGCAAAGCAGCTAAGAATAAGCCCTCTCATTGGCTTTGGAGTTCACCTTGCAGCCACGATTGTTCCACTTCCAGATACCGCCGCGTCACCATTAAGAGTGTGCGCACCTTACGTACAGTACTGTAGATATATATAGTTGCCTCTTACTGTCCCGATCTCGAGACAGTGAAGGAATCCGGGGCATAGCCTATATGTAGCTACATACTTGTGATGAACTACACTGCACACCATCCCGTGACGCCTGGCTCATGCCATGTATGTAGGTACAATGTTAGGTAGTGTGGTCTACGAGGCTGCTCGAGGGGAGCAGAGGTAGATCTCTGCCTCGTGTGGTCTCCCTGGTAAATATCTGTTCGCACCCAACCTAACGAACCATATAATTCCGGGCTCATTCAGCTGGACTGAGGTTATAGTCTACCCTAATTAACTCAAACCACCTATCACCCGTTGTCGTTGCGGGGTTTGCATATGTCTAAGCAATGGTTCAGTCCATACGGCCATCGTTCATCCCATTCATTACCAATAGATATATACCAAATACTCGGGGCAGGTAAGAAGAACCTGAAAATGACCTTTTAAGGTAAAGACTTCTGATTTGCGGCTGGCAAAAAGCTACATCAAATTGAGCCCCTGCTTGCAGCTTGCATTTTCAGGTTTTTCATGCCTACCCCGAGTAGAAGTACATACATGTACTCACCTAGACCCTGGTTGACCTACGACCTTGACGTCTTGGATTTGATGTCCTATCCCTGTCGCGGGCCGGCCCGAGCCGAGCCAAGATCTAACATCCCCAGTTTAGCTGACATCGATCGCGTCAGACAGAACCGCGGAAGTGATCAGAATTTATGCCGCAGCGACATCTCTACCCATTCGATGGGGTAGGTGCATGGAAAGCTTATTCCAACCTTGCACCTAGGCCTTACCCCACTATACTTTTACAAGTAAGATTCATTTTATGATTACTGATTTTCTTCTTTGAATCTGGCGCGGAGTAGAAGCTTTCTGAGAAAATTTAGATGTAGAAGAACCGAATTGTAGATTTCATTCGAGTATAAAGCCTTAGACAGGAAAGAGAAGAGTAGTCCCTCTTTCTCCCGATTTATCTCCCTTCGCTTAGTGCCATCTAATAGTACAATGTGTCGTCATCCCATCTTCTCAGACGTGTTGCCACCTCCTCCACTATTGTGTTCTTTTCCACATCTCTTCTTCTCCCACACAACAGAAGCTTTGCTTGTACCTGTCCAATACGCGTAGAGCCATCATTTATATGGCTGGTTATAATTATGGCTCGTGATGTACATCCGATTTTCAGCTTTCCCGAAAAAGTAGCCCATTTGTTCTCTTTAAATCTTTATCCTTAGATACACATTCTCCCCTATACATTTTGTAAAAAGAGAGGGAAGAAACCATTGGTCACAACAGTTGTCTTTTCAGTAAACTAGCTGTTTAGCACCCCCGGGGTGAGCCAAGCGCAGTGAGTGAGGACCTGCAAATAATTTACAACGGAAGCGTAATGTATTCCCAATTTGTACTAGAGTTTTTCTCTTTCCTTACAATCAAAATCTATATATGCTGTCTAGATACATGGAGTCACCGCGTTAATAAAGACTTCTCTTTGGCTTCTTTTTGCCAAGACTAGTCGTTTCGATCCTTTTCCTCCCATGACTCGGGTCATATGAAAACAAAAGACATTTCGCATGATGGCTTGATTAGCCTTTATCAACCTCACCACCGGGCCTTCTCTTCACTGACGAAACCCACCCTCACTGGGGGTCCTTTCATACAGGGCCTCTTACCTCTCTGCGCTCTCATAATGGTCCTGACCTCTGTTTGAGGCTGTCACCATCACGCTCACCTCCCTGCGCCACAGCGGGGCGGTTCTCGCATGATGCGGTTTCTTTTGTTCATGTTCTGTTCTTGCACTCGTCGTTATTTTCTTCTTTTCATTTTTTCTTAGGCAGGGGTTTCCTTAGTCATCAACCTTGTAGGAGTGCGGTTGGTAGCATACCATAGTTACTATAACTGGGGGAACTGGCATTCGGGATAGGTCTTTACGCCATAGTTTATACTTTATGCGATGATTGTACCTAGAAACAATTCAAATGACTTCACACACACAATGGAGTCACCGCATTTCTTATAATCTTGCTAAACACCAGTACGTTTGTGTGACGCGGTGCTGAGTCATTCAACATCGTTGTTTTCTGGGGGGCCTAACTAAGTGAGCACCCAAAGTAGCCCCCCACCTAGCACTCGAGTTGAATCCAGTACTACATCTACAACTATCGCCAAAACCGCCGGAAAATAACGTTATCAGCATGTCTAACGCCAACCCAACCTCTGAAGCCTCAAGCGTAGCAAGCGTAGCAAGCCCAGATGTCATTTCCCCGCCCTTCCTAGCTAAACTCGACGTGCTCATCTCCCAGGAAACGCTCATACTCAAACTCCAGTCGGACAAAAGGGATTCCCTACAGACCCTCCTTAAAGATACGGAGCCACTCTTAGTGAAGGCCAGAAGTATGTATCTCACGCTCAGACGGTGACATCTCAGCTAACCTCGCAGATGACAACATTGCGGAGTGTAATGTCTTGATAACACGGAGGACCGACTATCGGGGGCGTATAAGAGAGGCGTCAGCGCTCATTGTGAAGATGACAAGCCTTTTAGAAGGTTTGCAGTGGCTGAGAGAGGCAATTCTGCGGAGAGAGAGGGAACAGGACACTGAGCATACACGGAAAGAGGACCAGCTACGTGAGGATGTGCGGAGGGAGAAGGAACTTCACAAGGTGACTCTTGCCGAAGTGGAAGCGCTCCAGAGGCAGCTCCACGAAGAGAGAGAGAATGAAAGTAGTCGCGAGGTGACTTTGGAGGTCATATGGCTCCGAGCACAGTTGAGTGAGGAGAGGAAGCTCCGTAAGGAGGCCCGACTAGCGAGAGACCAGTTTCCCGAGCAGAATAATGAGCAGGGGGGACTCACTGGGGAGTTGCAGAAGGAGAATAGTGAATTACTTGAAAAAATGAGTAAGGAGAGGGGGATCCGCGAGGAGATGAGGAGCGAGATCCACGAGGAAATGAAGAGCGAGTTCCGCGAAGAGATGAAGAGTGAGATCGAGGAGCTCCGTGCGGAGCTTCTAATGAAGAGAGAACATCTTCGTGAAAAGATAAAGGGCGAGATGAGACTAGAACAGGCAGAGCAGGAAAGATCTAGACGGGCGCTACTGGAGCAGCAAGCGGAAGAAAACCGAAGTTCCGAGGAGACAACCGCCCGAGATTGATGAGAACGATCGAATATCCCGATCTCCACCCTCCAAATCCCATCCAACTATCTCTCCAAACGATCCGGGCCCTGCTTGACTATTCCATATTACGCAGTCATTTTCATTCCATTGACGGGAGATGTACTTAGCATCTAATGTTATCTCGAACCACTGTGAGCGCGAACCCGATTGAGAGAAGAATAGTTTCCGGTAGTTGAAGAATAAATGTCTGATCTCTCCTACCTCTGGTACTATTTTATTCTCGTATAACGTGTGCTCATGAAGATATGTGGGATGTGGACGTCAATCATAGTGTGTTCTTCTCCAACAAGAAGATATTTAGATACTTATATAACTCCAGCCGCGAATCCCGCCGGCATTCACAACTTTTAAGGAGAACCGAGTAGCGGAGATAAGGTTAATGTGCCAGCACAGCGCATAGATACCACTCGCTATAGGACCGGAGTGAGCGGTGTCCATGCGTATTGCCTTATCGAAACCTTAAGCCAGCTTATCTCCTCGTAAGCGGCATATTTGAGTACACATATGCGTCTGTACTACCCCCTAGACCTTCAAAGACACCTCACCAAATCCATTCCTTTCAATCCTAACACAACAAGCAGAAGCATTATAGCAGATCGCTATGCGCCTAAACGAAGCTGAGACCTTCAATCTTTCAACATTAGCCCGAGCTCATCGCCGAACACAAAGGCCACCAGATCGAGCACCAAAAACACAGCGTGTCTAACCTACAGAGTCAACAATCCACCTTGCGACATGAGACAAGTACAGATATGTTGGTATATATCCCCAACTCCGCCCCCCCCCCCCCCCCGGGGGGGCGCCCCCCTCTATCCGCCATAATCAAAGAATTACCGAGGACAGTTTCCCACCCATAGCTACTGGAGGACTCTAGCCCCCGTTAGGTAGGGCCGGAAGAAGGGGGAGAAACGATGGATTTGGATTGAGGAATATACCAACTCGTGGCAATGCCGGTGGTGGCCGGGACGGAGTTGAAGATGTATAGCTGGAGAGAAGGGTACTGGTCGATCCTGGATAGCTATGAGAGCTCATGCGATGTGTTATTTCCTTCCATATCAGTGGACCCTATCCATCGATTTTTCCTTATGCATGGTGAAGGTTGATGATTGGTAGCAATTCTTCTTGCCCATCCAGCGCGGCAGAATCACCTACTGTGCCTTATATTTATATGCGGCCCGGTATTTATACCAATAATTTGTGCAGTCTACCGTCGACAAGGCACTGCCACTTGGAAGCATGTATGAGGAACGGGAAGAGGTAATCATACCGCACAGATAGGCAATTTAAGACAGTAAGTATCGGATCCCGCACAGAAACACAAGAAACAATGAAAAGAACTAATGAAAAATTTCTTAATAAAGGAAATAGTTTTGGGGAAGAATGCGCAACTCAGGCTTCTCGTCATTCTCGCAAATGCTGTTACCACACTTCCGAGAATGCCTAGGGTACAAGAAAAAAGGAATAACCAGGCGCGAGTGAGTGGGACGATAAAAATTAGAAGCATGACCCTTAAACCCATTTCGAAGATACTCTCTATATCTCTCAGCGGTGGATCTTGTATAATTGACAGGCTCTGATCCCAGGCGCAGATTGACAACGATATACCAGTAAATCAGGTTCCCGATGTTTACAAGTTTTTATATAACGGTACAACGGTAGTACACTATCAACCTTTAGTGTCTCAAACGGTCGGCAGATTGTACACCTCACCTGACAAGCTTTACGGACAAGGGTTGTTGGCGGAGGGGGGAGATCACGACTGTCCATAAGAGACAAGATCTCTGGAAATAACAAAAGAGCGCATAACCGAGCATTTTCATCCGCAACTGTTAGACCACCCAAAAGATTTTGGCCCACCTACTTCATTGACAAATTTCCCGGGGGGCAGTACAATGCCCATTCCCGTTGGTGACATTTTGCAAAGTTGCTGAGGTCCCTTCGCCAAAACTATGTACTTGTTTCTTCCCATTTACGTCGGGTAATACACTGTTCAATCTACCCGCATACTGGCTGAGAGACATAGCGCACCGCCCGTTAGAATACGAAATGGAGTTATACGTCTCCTTTGGAATATCTAACGGCAGTAAACTCGCAACTGGAATTCTAGGATATGCGGGACACGTTTCCCAGATGATGATCTCAGTCAACACCGAGCAGGTCAAAGGTATTCTGCCATCTACATATAGTACCCATAAACATATAATTCCATCTCACTTTTATGACTTTTAAAAGCCGACTAAGCTCTCTCTTTCATGTATCCAGGCTGGATACAATAAACAAATGAATCATCAATCTTCTTTGACGTTTATGGATCGAGTGATAGTTCATGAAGCCGTGTGCGCCAAGCAATTGAGAGACGAAGGTCTCTATTCTATCTACCCGTACGCATTATTGAGTTTATCGCCACAAAACTTACAGTGGGTCTACCCGAAGTTCCTTGATACCAATTTCCGTATCCCTTGAGCTGGCAAGAAGTGCTGACTCCTCTGTGTACGTGGCAAGCTGGTGAGGCAGGTAGTGGGTGCAATTTTTTCAATTATATCTGAACGAATCTCTCACAAAATTACATGCTTTACTCCACTATTACAATAGTTCCGGCAGAATTGGTCAAATTGGTTTACCACATCACACATTATCCGCTACAGATTCCACCACCAAAGAAATATTGAATCCTACGACTAGAAAGTCGAATCGATTATACGAATCAATCAATAAATCAAATAACCTAATCAAACCCGCAGCTTAATCCAGTGCTCTCTCATGTGCCTCTAGCGGGTGGGTGGATGCATCAACTTTGACATTTCCCATACAAATTTTCGTTTGATGTGTTAACCGACCGACTCTCTGTTAAAGGCATTCCTGTCTCATTACCGATGCATTACAAATTTCTTTATCTGTTAGAAGCATCTGTAGACGAGTTTACTGATGTCTTTTCCCTGTCGAAGGTATGTTAAATGCAACAAAATAACCGGTTTCCGATGCTTCCCGCCTTCCACTGGGAAACCAACGCATCCCGATGAAGCTTTTCTTCGGATCTCGAGACAGTTCAGTCCCCATATAAAATATATATTTCGATGGAGTCATCAGATGGTATCTGGCATCAACGGCTTGTAACATTTTGGGAATACAATTTAATTTTGGGATCTATTGTTTGGCACATACCTGATGGGTGCAGTCACAAACCGTCACCATACACCCACAGTTCGTACCATTAGTTCGCAGCCTTTTTAGTATTTAAGGATCATTTTTTGTATTTAAAAATAAGCAAGCGAGTTCACTAAACGAACACCACAACCGCCTTGTGACTATAACTATGAAAACAACATGAACGCCGAGTTATCTTTCAAAAGGAGCCTCCTCGATCACCATTTTCATGTATTTCATCCTCTCATGAACCATACTTATATCACGAACCTCTATCCAGTCGGCAAACGTCGTGCCTGGGAGAACGAGGGCCACAGACGTCCCCTGGTCATCGACCTGAAGAAAGGTTACCTCATTGTTGGAGGCGACAATGACGAATTTGACATTCGAAATTCGCGCATACGATGTGGCTTGTTGGATGGCATCCGCCTTTGAGATGCCCCATGGCCACAATGTATGCCTCTTCCCTTCGAAGAGCAGTTTATTCCTTCCGTTTCGATCGCATACGACAAGATCGGCAAAGCCGACATTAACCCTTCCAACGCTTGCGACCCTGCTCTCCGGCTTGATGATATAATTGGGATACTGAAAATAGTAATGACCAAGGATTGAATTCCAAAGACCATTGACATATTCGTCGTTCGCCAGGCTGGTGAGATTGTCTGGAAGTTCATAGGCCATCTTTAAACTAACAAGTGATCAGCAATCAAATTCACACTAATAGCCGAAATGAATTCGTTATCGGGGAATGCTAGATAGACCGGGGTGTTCGAACGATTCTCACAAGCAGCGACAAAGGGGCAGAGGATTTAGCTTTGCAGTCGATTGGCTTTGGGTATAGAAGCTAGCTTGTTGTTATTCCACGTACTGTTTATATCTTCGGCTTGTTCGTTACTAGCTTCTATGAAATTAGTTTACACTTGCGTTCGGGAAAGGGATCGAAAACTCACAATTCTTTAGGTTCTGAAGCGAGTGTAATCACTGTATTCAATACTATCGTTGATGCTGGTCTCAGAGAAAGAGAGGCGAATCCTCATCTTATCCCCATATCTAATGGTTCACATGTAATCCTCTCGTCATCCTCTCTGGCCTTGTGCCAAGACGCTAGTACCCTTACAGACTGTGGCCTTCTTGACCACATATATTACGTTCTATTAAGGCCCTTTGCAGTAGTAAGGCTTGGTAATAGCACCGAAACCAATGCATTCGGTCAAGCCAGCAATTCAGCGAATCAAGCAGTAAACCCATCACCAAATCCATCACTAAAGCCATCACCGAAGCCATCACCGAATCCATCAGCAGTTACGAGTACAGCAGTACGGACTTTACCATCTCATCAGGCAGCACCGAATCTATTGCTGAACCCAACAAATCTACTACTGAACCTATCAGAAAACCTATTACCGAACCTAGCAAAGGAACTCAGGTTAATCACCAAATCGCACTCGTTTTACCACAGAGGCGCACGCTACACCGTCGGAGCTTTTTACATCTACCATGACTGATCCCGATGCTAATTACTGTACTATCTACATATAGACAAATTGATAGGTTCAAATTCAATCAACAATAGAAAGTTTCCGGAATATACGAAATCGCGGGAATAGTTCTGCGGATGGGCCACTCACTCGGCGGCACCGATGCTTATAGCTAGAACGGGCAGCCACTCCCACCACAAGCCATTCAAAGACAGAGCAAAGAGACTCTATCTACACACCTGAATTTAGTTTCTTTGGCACGAAGACGCGCGCGTTGTAACCACTACAACTTTTGCCCGTAATCAGGGTTAGGGTTACCATACACAAACAATACTGCAAACCATACGAGTGATCGGGACACCTAACCCTCACGGAGTCCTCCCGTAGAACTAACTCGCTTTACTGAGAACAAACGGTAATTGATCCCTCGTACTCCACCTTCTTTAACTTATCACATACCGCCCGGAGGTAGACTCTCTGCCCAAATAGCACGACTGTAACCTCCATATCTGCGGGAACAGCCGACCGTTACTCAATTCTGCGTCGATCGCCTAGAACCAAATAGCCACAGTTAATTGAAGAAAAGAATAATGTATACGTATGCAGACTTCTCCCGAAGTTGTGATCTGTCATGAAGCATCCTTCTCACTTCACACCTTCATGTTCGATGTACACGAGGGTGAGTTCACAACCTTTCCGAATGCAGCCCGGTCGAACACCACTGAACGCAAGAGTCCCACAGTCCACCCAGAATATCCTCGGTCTATAGGCTCAATCTTATCCGGGGAGTCAGGAACCTACCAGCCGATAATATGTACCCCCACGCAGTCCCCACTTACTCATCACCGCTGAAACATACTGTAGCGTTACCATTCGAACTGATAGGCTTTGGTGGATTAGCTCCTCGACTATCAAGAGCATGAGCACGGCCTTCATGTGTGTGGAGGTAACGTATAATGTATTATATTACTATCTAGAACTGAGCTCCGGCCACCTTGGTCATTAACGTAAACCCTAGCATACACTAACTCCTAAACCTCCAGCGCATGCCTATTATGATCCCTTTAGTTAATTTATCCACCCTTCCACCTCCGTTCCGGACAACGCCCGAACAGCTCAAAACCGGAATCTACTAGCAATCTCCTACGCCGCCCCTTTCCTCCGCCGCAGGAGTAGAAAGAATATTCCCAAAAGCACTAGCACCGCAAACCCACCTAGCGCAATCCCAACGATCGCACCTGTCCCCAGACCGCCGCTTGACGACGATGAGGTCTCCTGAATGGTTGTGAAAGTGGCGAACGCCATGGTCGTCAGTGTCGGGAGAGTAGGCGCATCGGTTACCTAGTTCCGGCGGGTACAGGTGGCCTGAGCTCTTGATGTTGTAGCCTGGTATATGTATGATGTGGGAGCTGTCGCGCAGAAGCCGTTTACTAAGGTTACACTGTCTTTTATGTAGTATCCCTGGACACAGAAAGGACTATCTACACCGCTGTCGGGCTCGTCAGTATCCAAAGATCTTCCACACTTGTGGAGATGGGGACTTACCATTGCGAGCATTCACCGATACATGATGACTGCGGATCCGTGCAGTCCAAGCAGGTTCGGATGGTGGGGCGTGGGGTACCTGTGGTTCTACACGGCATGTCAGTTTTGAATGGTCCCAGACCTGTATCAGGGGTGTGGAATGACTTACGGGTAGCAGTCTATGCTGTTCGCTATTGTCTGGCATGTCCAATCTTGAAGACAATACCCTACGAGACATTCGGTAAATGAACAACTACCACAAAACCGCTACAATGACAAACGGGGCTAGACGGATAATAGTGCGTTCCGAGTTGAGAAATATTCGATGTCTTTTTAGCCTCAATCAAAAGTATCAAGAGACTAAAAGTCCATGGTCCTGACCAGTGTGATGCCGGTATGAGTATAATGTTCCAGCCCCGTTTCTCATTGTACTCGAGTTAATTTTTGCGATACACTCCAGGCAGAAACCTACAGCCAACATCTAACACACAGCATTGCGCCCTTGGCATGCATCCACCTGAACCACATCTGACCTCTCCGGCGTTGGGGCAGCTACTCGAACTCATTACTAGCGTGAGTATTTCGTCAAGCGACTCTATTGAGCTATGATCGTGTAGCACTCGTGGGAACCAGGTCGCTGGATCTAGCCAGCTTAAATACCAATGTATCCAACTGAAGCTAATCTACTGGGCTAGACCCTCGTGCTAGCAATGCTATAACGATATCCTTTGATCCTAGAGCGTCTTTTTACTCCAAACCGATTTCTACCTTGTCTATCAAGGATTAGGTTCATTCTGGTGAGAAAAAGCTCGTATTTAGGCTGTACTACCTTTTGAACACAAAGCGGTGGCAGGTGGGGCGGTTACACTTTCCTCCAGCATACGGGGGTGGGTACCACCTATGTTAAAGGTACAAAACACCGCCCTGAAGTTTACTGCCTGCACACACATATCTGTATGTATATTCTAACAGTTGACATCAGTAACTCGGTCGGGCGGCGAAAGATATATTTACCAGAAACACATCGAGATCTATGTATCTCTCTATATACCTACGACAGTTTTATACTCAAGTGTTTACGTTATACCGTTCAGTCAAGAGCTAACGTCGACATCCACCTTCACTGTCCCATTGTACCTAAAAAAAAAAGTTCTCGCTCGGTACTATACAGGTCTTTCGATTTTCGCTACTTGATGTAGAGATAAGCTTATTTGCCTAGCGCCAGCTAATCTCCCCCTCGTAGAGGCCAAGAGCTTGGCGTTATGCCTATTCACCGGATGATTGGCCCTTACAGGGGATTGCTGCATGGGGTCTTGGCTGCATTGGTGTCATGTCTCTTCGCCATCCAGTCGGGTTTGCGTCCCATGTCGCCTATCGAAACACTCGCGTGAGGAAGGGTGGCAAAACCCTACTTTTCAAAATTCCTCAGCATACTGGTAGTACTCTACTTCGGTAACCCCAGTTTTCCGACATAAAGAACTTAAACCACCTGCGGGAGTCATAGTAATCTACTTATGTCTTTAAACATGATTCATAGATACGTTTTATCTATTTATACAGCTTCCATCCTGGATATAGGTCGTGACTCAGGCAATACTCGTTTTTGGATGTGTGGAGGTCTCTACTAGTATCGTGGCGGGGGAGATCTCAATTGACAAGATCCCTCAACAGGAAACGCATGTGTCCACCTTCGAGTGATTTTCCGTGCATCTGTTACTAACCTTATCTCCCCTAGCAAGAAGCGCCACGACTTTTATCATGAGCGTTCTTTTGGGTGACGCCAGACTCGATAGGTGCGCCACGCCGGTGAATGAGGTTTGCGGGGCTGTTCGCGCGGAAACCCGTGGGATCCTGGACCGCGGCTTGAGATACTGTGGGCTAGTTAATTCTCTACATTTATACAATTAGTGGTGGTGAAAGACCTGAAGGGGGTAAGACGGTTACAAATCCTCGCCGAAGCGAGATAATTCACTCTTAATGCATCTCGGGGGAGCCATGTTTTCTTATCGACGGAGCGCATGGTAAGCTCGAGGCAGTGGTCAATGATCAAAAAACCGGATAATGTTCTGCCAAGCATTGCAAATGAGGGGCTACGGGCAGAGAAGCGTTATATCAAGCGACCAGAAATGGACCTCTCTGAGTAATAGTTACGTACGCGTCGGATGGATTTTCAGGATTGTATTAATGAAATATTATTTTAACTTTGTAATAGACTAAATTAGCTACACAAGTACATGTAGACAGCAGGGGTCATATCGAATTGAGTCCTGAACGGCGGGAACTCGATGCACGCGACTGTAGGTACACCACTCCATGATGCTGTGCTAGATGAGTACATACATATATGACGCGCTCTGATTAACCGGGGGGCCGAATCTACACGGGGAAGTACTATCATATGATACTTTTGAGTGAGTCTCCATCGCATATTGTTGGTCTCATTTTAAACATAAAAACGTTTCTCATCTCCTAAAGAAAGGTTAGAAAAGATGTTTCCAAACGACGACAACCTCCGATCAGTTATTATATTATCCGATTCCGATTCTTCCCCTGCCACCTCAAGCTGCTGAAATACATGCGTATGTACATTCAGCCGCATTATAAATCATCGCATTCAGGTCTTTATCAGTCGTCATATTTACGTACCTGGTAATCAACAAATACGATACAGGTCGTTAAGTGGTTTAGTTAATCATTGGATAATACAATCGAGGGACTAGGCACGGTGATTTTGAGGAAGTAGACAGAAATAAAATGGTTCTATAGTCGAATCTCCCTATAATTATCTAAGGGTACTCACCATAAGAATGATCACCCTAGAAGGGTACAAATGTGCCCCTCCTCCAGTTATAAAATTTCTTTGTCCATTACGAGCCGTGCCAACCTCACCCATAGATATAGAGGCGTCTTTAATCCGCCGAACAATTTGAACCCTAACCCTACGCCGATCAGACTCGAACCTTGTTCCGCCTGTCTTGATGGGTAGCTTTATTCTGTGATCTTGAAAAAAATAAAGATTCATTAGTTATAAGAACGTGTTGATGCCTATTTACTGCTGTGTTAGAGCCAACCTGACTATTTAATAACCGTTAGCCAATTCTGGCGGATCCGCGGATGACTGACTAACGGCTATGAAACATAATCAATATAGGGGCTATTCAATGTTGTTTTGCAATGTATTGGATATACTGCCGTTATCTAGTGGCTCGCTCAGCCTGAGAAACTGAGGACCCTTCCTTTGGTTCCCGCACTAGCTCCAAACTCAGCATACCGAGTGAGGAAAAGGGGGGAACGAAGGTACGTAGGTGTCCGCGGGCACTCTTTGGGAAGGGCTCGAGCGCCTCTCGCATTAAAGCAAAGACAGGTGAAATTCAAAAGCATGTGTATTCAAACGGCAAGTCCGCAGCATATATATTCTTGTATGTTGCCGGGCTGGTACCGGCCCTGTAGGGACATCCCGATAGAGGTATGGCAAATTTTGATATGAAAAGGTTCGGAGGTCACCTTGCCAAGAAAGAATAAGCCTTTCTACGTCAACATCCAGTACTTCCTTAATAGTACATCCCGATGATGCCACGTTTTTGTCATGTCATCCCGTACTCCTATTATACACAAACTATAACCACGGCTAGCTACTAGTACTTCCACATCCGCTATACCTTATGGCAGGTTTCTTTACTAAGTGAGTTTCGGTTATACAGTATATATAGGATACAAAAAACACGACCCTTCAGGTTTTCATCGGTGGCGGTTGATCTACACCAGGGACACAGGCCGTGTATCTCACTTGAAACCCAGCTCCTCCGAACTGGGCCCTTATGCTACGGACAGAGCCTACTGGATGGCGTGATCTGTCTGATGTGACATGGGTAAGATTTCCATGACACAGCTCTGGTGTCTACGTATGCATATTGGGGTGCATGTCTGCCAAGTACATTTTGATTTTGGCCCCTTCTACATACTTCTTTAACCGAGTGATAGTTCATGCATGAACACATTAGCGGGTCCTCCGCCGCGCGCGACCGGGTCAGGCATTGAATGATCCGGACGTGCGTTTCAACATTTAGAAACCCGTGTATCGGGACAAATATGCGGTGGGGTGTGGTGGATGCTGGTTGTTGGTTGAATAATACCTTTGGAGATCGTGCCGAGGCAAAGCGACATAACTAAGATCAGCACACCAGAGCCCGCAATTTTAAAATGTAACCTGTACCAATTGGTTGGATACAACTTGATCATTAGAAGAATCAGTTGGCAGTCTTGAATTTCAAAAACATTCAGCATATAATTGCTGATAGAGAATTTCGTGCGGTCGCAGGGAATGCGCCAAGACCGTGAATTTATATGGGTCTTGGCAAATATGACCAACTCTGAGAGTTTATAAACTCGAAGCCACATAACTTCCCACGCATTCGTTGAGCAGGCCTATACTTTGGATTTTATTTTACTCTATAGCGTATCTCCGTATCATGCAAGTTCTCAGATGATTGAGAAAGAGTTGAAGGTTAGGGAGCCCCGTTTTGGCGTGGTACCGGTGATTTACATCCGGCTATATCTGTACTACTACAATATTGCAAACAATGGACCTTGTGAATCGTTAACCCTTCAAGTGGTGGGGAAAGTCAGTAGGTAGCGATTTATGATAAAGTCTTCGTGTATCTACTTACAAGGGGTGAGGAACGAGACTGAAAAAGTTTTGCAGAAACAATGTAAGTATGTAGGTACATGTATGTACTACCGGCATGTCACACGTTGTTGGCCGGGTGTTCGGTCTCTGTTTATTTCGTATTTGGCTTCACGACGATCCGAACAACAAAATGAATAAAATCTTGTTTTATAGACAGAGAGAAGAAAACTTCATTGGCGACAACGACAATGATGATGATAAGGGAGAAGAAAGAAGAAAATACAAGCTAGCTAAGAGGTAGTCCCACTGCAGACACCTTTGCAAAAGGATTGTACATGTCGTCACGTGCCCAGCTGACTAATCCATGACAACAAATGTTCCCAACAACGTGGAGGACAGGTGGCTGGTGGAACTGTAGAATAGAGTAGGTACATGTATTTACCGATGTTTAGCCGCCGCTGCCTTCGATACAATCATTACTACCATCTATCCACTGGAGTATTTTATTCCCTATCTTTTGGCCCTAATTCTGCTCGGCCTGTAGTGTGTGTGTGATGATTCGGTTTGTTTCCATTTAAAACCCTTAAATTAAATCAAATCCTCAAATATTTAAATAACGTCTCGAGATAGGTCACTGTTGGAAGCCTCATTGCCAAAGCTGAGGAGATCTTGAGATCCAACAACTGAAAGGGTTTTTACAGAACGTGGTAGGTACATGTGGGTGTGGAGAGGTAGGGGTGCTGGAGATTTAACAACTGGCGGTCGCGAAGCGAGGCCCCACTACCCCACATATATACTAATCTGTGGCGTGGCAAGGTATGTTTCGCTGGTATTATACAATGCAGCTGGTATCGCCTCCTATCCTATCAACATGCAGTCTTCTTCTTGGCCACCTCACACTGATTACAAGCAATAATGCGCACACGCGCTCAGCGGACGACTATCAGCTTCAAGCTAGAAAAATTCTTATATCAATAACAGCACCTTCACATCTCCCAATTTTCACTAATTCAGCCGGATACAACTCCATGTTTTATTATTTTATCCTACAGCTAGTTCGATCATTCTACTAAATACCCAGCAAATTTCTGGCCCGTTGTACTGTGGACTAACGAATATATAAAGTAGGTGGAGAGGCCGGTAATCTCCCAATGAAAGTGTCGTGAGATTGACGGAGTAGCTTTAGAAATTTCATAACTAGCTAGGCCGGGGAAGTCGCGAATATCGACTCATCATGCCAACTCAACGAAGCAGGGCCCACAGAGATGCTAGGAATACAGTAGCTATGACAGGTAGCAATCCTTATATCTCTGCTGATCAAGTGCTGTTCAGGCTTTGTCAGATATCGAGAGCTACAGACCTATAATTGCTCGATACATAAACTAATGCGCTCCCAATATTACAGATCTACGTCGTCTGTCCCTGGAAATATCACGGATCTCTAATACCCCTTCTCCCAGTTGGGGGCAATATTTCACCGAGAGGGTCACAACCCTAACAAAATTGTTAACCACACCTACAATCAATGAGTTATCAGTACCTAAACCGCGTCTGTTCAACCCCGTTGATCTGCCCCGGCACTCCTGCTTGATGCCCTTGGACAAGGAACGCTTCCGAATTCCGGGGGAGATTAAATCGGGCCTGGTAATCCATTGGGACCTTGAAGACCCGAGGCGAATTGGCCAACTCCAGGAGTGGAGAGTTGTCAAGCCCAATAGGTCCCAACCTAAGGTCATTCCTTTTGAGAAACAAATTTGCAACGAGGTTTCAAGAAACGTTTATAAGATCCCGTTGTCTTCCTTGGGCGATACGGATATTGAAGCTATCAGAGAATGTCTTCAATACACGTACTCTGATAATGTAGGTGAAAAGAATGATTTCCTAGGTCTCTAATGAGCTAACAGATTGATGATAAAGTCAGCTCAAGATACATTATTTATCGAATTTCACCACTGGTATTGGGACGGCGAATCCGTATGCCTTATATTCAATGGCACACTAGATGATTATGAGAGTTTAGCAGAGTTCATCCAGAAACACGGACTACAGGCAAAGACTAATGCGAGAGCAATTACTATTCAAATATTGAAGGGTTTAACGACAATACATAAAAGGGCCGGTATATACAACTACGATTTAGACCCAGAGGTATATTACTCTAACTCTCATTCAACCCTCACTGCTGGCCCGAATTTTAGCCTCACTATAGAAATCTCTAGCTAACCTCAGATGGTAAGAATATATACATCTCCTCAACTTCTCCACACCGGGTTAAGCTATCTACCCTTCCGCTACAAAAGCTGCCTTATCAAAAGCCTTCGAGCGCACCTGACCCGGGTTTACGGTCGCGGCAGAGAGAACAGAACATCTGGTCCTTGGGTTGTATCGTATACCGGCTTCTTACCTCGGATTGGCCACTCAACGATTCATCCTCCCGTATATGGAAATATAGGGATATTGAAAGCTTTAATGTGATGTCTGTTGACTATAGAGCGCATTCCAATAAACACCCATCAAAACACAAGCTCGAATCTTGTGCGAGTAGTTTTGCAGCAGAGTTTGTTAAAAATCTTTTGACGATTGGGTATATACCGACCGCCGAGGCTGCCCAGAAGCATACTTGGATTGCAAAACCTGTCAACGGCAAGAAGTTGCTCAGAGTTGATGTCAAACATCCTAGCTTACAGCACACCGCCGAAAATTGCTGGGTAGTGGTTTCACTTGTGCATATGGGAGACGACCGTTACCAGCTATTCCTCCCGAACGATGTTCCGCGGAATACTACTGTAAACCGGTTTCTCGTTAAGCGTGTACCGTTGAGTACGTACTACGCACGTGAGAAGGAATATGAGAAAGAAATAAATATGTTAAATAATCTTCATAGTGTAAGTGTCTCGCATCTTAAAAGTTACGCTCGGGAGAGGGATCTAACCGAAAATCGTTCCAGAGCTTCGCCCCATTTCAGGGGTGGTTTGAAAATTCGGGAAATATATATTTTTTGATGGAGTACTCCAAGTATGGATATTTAAGTCAATATTTGAAGGTCAATGAGGGTACTCAAAATAGTAATATTAACTCCACGTATGTATCAGGGGTAAAGATGGCTGTTTGTGAGATTGCAAGGCAGATTCTGGAAGGACTCGTCCATTGGAATGCGATGGGTTACTCCTATCTCAGGCCCGAGGTGAATATTTCCCAAAAACACTAGTTCCTGTGTGTCGCTAATTGACTATTTAGAACATTATGATCTCGTCGATATTTCCCATGCGCATCAAGCTTTTGATAAGCGCAACATGGGACATCCAGTATACTGCTACCCATATGTATATGGCACCTGAACTTCTTGGTTTACAGCCAACCGCGATTGAGCCTGAAGTTCCTCAAACCGATAGTGCCAACATGTGGTCCTTAGGATGTCTAGTCTACATGATTCTGACAGGCGAGTATCTATCACTTGATAATAGCAGCGAGCCCCAGAGCCAGTACCAGGAGACCGTGTCTACGGAGTATCTAAAAATGTTGAAACAGTACTGTGATGGTTCCATAAAGCTCCCTATACCTATAAGGCTTGAGAATTCTCCGGCACATATGGAATGGCTGTCGTTCCTGAAGGCGGTACTGTTACCTTCTCCCGCATCTCGTTTAGCCTCAAAGGCCGCATTGGAGAGCCGTCTCTTCCAAACAACTCGAGTGACGAGTCCATATAGATGGGGGGCTGTTCTGGAGGACAATATACACATATATCTTAGAGGCGCTGAAAGAACAAGATGGCGAGAGACAAAACGACTGAATGGCGGGTGTATGGGGACCCTATCAGTCATGGAAACTACTACCATGAGTGGGGTACAAAGGATGGTGGTTAAGGCGTTGATCAAATACGGCGTCGAAGATCATAATGGCTATTACAGACGAGAGCTTATTACTTTAATTAAATTGAAGGATGTGAGTAAAGAGATATTTTTGTCAATGTGAGGGAGAGAGGTAGATATGATCTAACAATTCATATATTTATAGGATACCGACCTATTTGTCAAGTTTCTTGGGTGGTATGAGGATTCTCGCACGATGTATATTGCAATGGAGTACATGCCGGATGGAGACCTAGCAATGTATCTTGCAGACGATAGTCGGGGTGCGAGACGGGACGCAAGAGAAATCACCACACAGCTCCTGGAAGGTCTTGAGTTTTTACATGAAAACGAAATGTGCCATCGCGATCTCAAACCACAGGTCTGCCTCCTATACCAACGTTTCATTCTTGCTCTATATCTAAAGAATAATCTTAGAATGTCTTAGTGGCCTGTCGATCACCCGTTAGTGTCAAGCTAGCCGATTTCGGACTATCGAAGTCGACACATGGAACTCGTTTACGCTCAAGAGTTGGAACACCCCACTACCAGGCTCCAGAACTATTTGGTCTTTTTCAATCTGCAAAACGCTCCCCCGAATCCGTGGGATTTACACATGCTCTGGACATCTGGTCTTTAGGGTGTCTCGTACATACGATATTGGTACTAGAACCGCCGTTTCTTATAGCAGGCGACAGTACACTCGACATGAGTGGATGTGACTTTAGCGGCGGTTCCGAAAAGTACCTTGACTTTATTGTTTTCGGCGAATTTTGCCGCGGAGAAATTGACTTTCCTCGGGGCTGCCTCGAAGTTGCTAAGATTTCCGATAATGCGATTGATTTTATTGAAAAGCTATTAGTCCCGGATCCAAATGGGAGAGTGACCGCGAGCGAGGCTTTGAATCACCGATGGTTAAACGCATACCACGATACGCCCCACGCGGCCATAGGCAAAGGCAAATGTACTAAAGCCATCGATATTAGAGATCAACTTTGTTCTATCGGGGTAGACATCAGCCGACGAACCGCGGATAATCTAGTTCAAGCACTGGATGCTCCCTCAACGCCAAGATGCAAGAAATATCTACCTTCTAGAATACTGCGGAACATTGATGTCTTACGGGATATGGCATCCCAAGCGGGTCATACGTTGCTTCATAACACTCTCTGCCGCGTTAACGTCACCCGCACTAGTGACACTGATGCGCCAACTGGTTTGGAATGGACGCTCGGCCCAGATAACTCATAGGACGGAGAGAATGGGCCGTCGTATACATGTCTTAGTTGTTTTCTTTTGATAGTCTATACTTGTTTTTCTCCCAAGTTATGCATATGTATAAGTCACATCATAAGATATTATGCTATTGTCAGATTTAAGGACAGATTTTTCTTGGTTTTCATAGTACAGTCAATTATAAAGAGATGATACTACCTGTTGTTGAAATTGTGTCAAATATGGCGCTGTCGTGGGCCTATCAATATATACATATATTTGTGGTTTCCGGGAAAGACCAGTGAATTGTTCCGGATTCTTTAGCTCTCCGTCAACCAATCAATCCATTTACAGGGTGTGGAGTAGAGGCACGCTATTTGCCAAACTGTTCCAAGGTGGTCTTGAGACTCTGACTCAAATTTCAAGTCTGGTTAATACTAAGGACCATTTGCAAGACGTAATATATAAGAAATCGAAGCTGTCTGTATTTACCTATACCATTGATGTACAATCTCTTTCTCCGCTGATCTCCCCGTCGATTGTTGAGGCTGTATTGAATTAAAATCTACCCAGCCGTTCCTAGTCCTGTCTTAGACGATACCATATTGATCCCTTTGTGGGCATGGAGAACACCACCATTTAGGCTCTGACGGATACGGGACTGTCTATAAAGTTTCGATAAATCAAACGGTTGATAGACAAGTTTGACCCTTCGTCAAAGGTTGACGGATAAGAGCGGCTGACGGAGCGACCCGAGCACTAACACGGTTTGTCCGTGAAGAAAATTAATTGCAAAGGATCTTTAGTGGCGGCGCTATTCTGTTCTATCCAGGCACACGTACCGCGGATGAAGGCTTTTAAGCCGTATACTGAATCTACTTATAATATTCGGGCACAGAATCCTGTATATCGGAACACTTCTGAACGTCGGTATGCCGCCTCCTGTATGATATGGGAACCCTGAATGTTTAATTAGGACACACAATTCTGACATTACCAGCTTCTCTTTTACAAACTTCAATGGAACAAGAAATCAGGCTATACCAACTTGTTAAGCTCCTCCTTCTTGCACGGATCTTCGACTATGCAATATTTAGGCTATGAATTTTGATAACTCTCGAGTGCTAGAAGGTTTACGGTTTCGATTGTTGGGGAATTTGGAGAATTAGAAGGTGGAGATTGTCGGAGAGCTGTTTCTAACGCCCATATATACGCGATTTGGGCGCGGGATGATTTCGGTACATAATTCATTCCTAAATCGTATAACACGATTTAGGGTATACTTATTCGGGCGTTCATTACATAGTCGGATATCGTTGCAACCAAATCCCTACTAAGAATCCTGACCATTTAATGAACGCATGAGTATACCCAAGGATATTTCTTGATTATATGCGTTCTTGAACCGGACGGACATATCATACGGCCACCTAGTAACAGGCACAATACAAAGCAAGACAATACTTAAGGAGGTTTGGTCTTTTCTCGTGAATTGCGGAAGGAGGTCTTGGAATTGACAATACTTGGGCTCTGTATTGTGCAAAAGCCCGAGGCCCAGGGTTAGGGTTAGGTCACCAGGTTGATACACGATATCTTTTTTTTTACATGATGGTTTTTTTTTCAGCAGAAACCAGCAAAAAATGAAAAGTCTCGCGATTACACTTTTCCTGTCTTGTCTTGTTTTGTCCTCTCTCATTTTCTGTGTGTTTTGTTTTGTCTTGTGCCGATCACTACGGCCATCTAGTTACCTCGCAAGAAGCGTTTCGGGCATTACAAGGATCCGGGATCGATCCGAGGAAGCATGTTGATGTAGGATAGGGTGAATAAGTATATTCTCTGAATTGCGAAAGGAATATCTGAAATTTTGCAATGTCAGGGTACTATCTTTCAAACGAGCCCGCCAGTGGAGGTCTACAGCTCTTCCACCTATGCGGCCTCGTAGCCTACCTTAACTTTATTCTAGCTACATGTATCCCTTTGGCTATCTGTCCAAACACCGATCCTGATATATTAATGTGCCCCGATAAACTCTTCGTCCTATGATTCCGAGGTCGGGTATCTTATGGTCTCGTTCCCAGCCTTCTTCTGATTGACCAATAAATGAGTGTGCACCAAAGTCGAGCATCGGCCCCAAGAGTATTTGGCATGTCACGAGAGACTCCCCGTCTTTTGCCTGTACTTACTGCCCGCCTATATAAGGCTCCTATTTTTGTACCTAGATTAAATTAAGTTCACTTGACGGACACATGCCTATTCGGCAGCAAGATAAATAGAGTTTCTAAAGTCAAATAAAATAGAGTTCTACACTGTAAATAAATTAATGACAAACTTTGTTGGGTCCTGAGTCTGAGTCTGCTACCGTCTGTAAGGCTGTTGTTGCCAAGGTTTCTCAGGACTTGGATACACCCTGTAAGCGCGCCTACTCTACTCTAGGTTAGCCGAGCGATCACAAATGCTTGGTGCCATGAGTCTAAGCCGCATCCAGTAGTTAGGAGTGTTACCCTGCATGCTTGTTGGTGTTATTCCAACGTCAGACGTCGGGAGAGTTGATGCATGCTCGTGATCATGAAGTTTAATGAATCTCTACTCTGTCAGTACTAGAAGTTTTCCCGTTTTTAATGCACTACCTCACTTTATATTATAAATACAAATCAGGTTAATGAATGAAATAACACCTTACGTTCCTATTTTCCCTCCTCTGTGCTGGAACCATCTTGACTTTGGAAGTACTTTCCCGGGCGGAGTGAACAGGATAATCCTTTCATCGAGGGGCTGTTCTGGCATATCCCAGTACACCGTTATTGTTCGATTTAGGGAGCCCAGGTGCAGGCCTACTAGACTCTCGGATCTTACGGTCAATGATCACCCGGTATTTTCGAAATTTCTTTTCGTCTTGATCTTTATATATTAGGAGATATGCTTCATATTTATGTCGCGTTTGGAATATGACTAACACACAATGCGTACCATCTAATTACATCCTTAACTTAATCTCCAAGTTCTCAGCCTTAGACACTGTTCGTTGTTGATGTCACTGACCAGAATCATCTATTACTCCACCCCACCAGAGTTCCCGTGATATTCACTTTACTTTCAGCGCGATCTCTTTGGTATTCTACGTTCTTTCTTTTATTTTATATAAAGGCCCGTGCTCTGCTCATGTCTCATGTCTTGTAGAGGATTATCGGAATAAAATAGTATCAAAACTATTACACTCCCTACACCTCATACTCCCGAGAACAATGGATCCTCCCCCAGCGGATGAGCTCTGTCACTTCTGTGGCCCGTAATCACACACGACAAATACCTATGGATGTATAGAGTCTTTCTAATCCTACCCCGGCGGTTTAAAGTCCAATTCAAGACCGGCAAAAACGAGGGCTGGGGAGTTGAGTCTCCGGAACCCTGTTTGAATCCAACAACTGCCTATCGCCCAATGAGGTTTGTCATCTGTGCGTCTACTTCACTGAGACCTAACCAATTAGTTTTGATGGCTAGGGGAGCGTTCACTGTATATCAATCATTTCGGAAGAAGCTGCCAATACCAACGGTCACCCGTTGCGAAGGTCTCAATGTGCAAAGCGATTTCAGAGATAAAGCGTTGTAATTCCAGTACAAACAAAAAGCAAAAAGATCATTTACGTTACATGGAGAAAGAAATCAATCGAACAATCGCATAGAAAAGCACCAGCCAATATAGGAAACACGACAAGATAAGAAAAAGAAAAAGAAACACTATCCATACACATCAACCACAGATCCTATGTTTTACAGTCTTTTCATCCTCCTCAAAGAAGCCCTCTATTTGTCGAGAACATCGTTCGCAACATGGAAGTACTCGGTAGCAGCCTCGCGCTTATCCAGGACATCATTGGCGACGTGGAAGTACTCCTTTCCGGCCTCCCTCTTGTCCAAAACGTCATTGGCGACGTGGAAATATTCCTTAGCGGCCTCGCGCTTATCTAAGACATCATTGGCGACATGGAAGTATTCGGTGGCGGGCTCGCGCTTGTCCAAAACGTCATTGGCTACGTGGAAGTACTCCTTAGCGGCCTCCCTCTTATCGAGAACATCATTAGCGACGTGGAAGTACTCCTTTCCGGCCTCCCTCTTGTCCAAAACGTCATTGGCGACGTGGAAATATTCCTTGGCGGCCTCGCGCTTATCCAAGACATCATTGGCGACATGGAAGTATTCGGTGGCGGGCTCGCGCTTGTCCAAAACGTCATTGGCTACGTGGAAGTACTCCTTAGCGGCCTCCCTCTTATCGAGAACATCATTAGCGACGTGGAAGTACTCCTTTCCAGCCTCCCTCTTGTCCAAAACGTCATTGGCGAAGTGGATATACTCCTTGGCTGCCTCCCTCTTGTCCAAAACGTCATTGGCAAAGTGAATATACTCCTTTGCTGCCTCCCTCTTGTCAAGAACATCATTGGCGACATGGAAGTATTCGGTGGCGGGCTCGCGCTTGTCCAAAACGTCATTGGCGACATGGAAATATTCCTTGCCGGCCTCGCGCTTATCCAAGACATCATTGGCGACATGGAAGTATTCGGTGGCAGGCTCGCGCTTGTCCAAAACATCATTGGCGACGTGGAAGTACTCCTTTCCGGCCTCCCTCTTGTCGAGAACATCATTGGCGAAGTGAATGTACTCCTTGGCTGCCTCCCTCTTGTCGAGAACGTCGTTGGCAACGTGGAAGTACTCCTTTGCCGGGGCACGCTTATCGAGGACATCGTTGGCAACGTGGAAGTATTCCTTGGTGGCATCCCTCTTGTCCAAAACATCGTTGGCAACATGGAAATACTCCTTTGAGCGCTTGTCGAGAACATCATTGGCGACATGGAAATACTCCTTGCCGGCCTCCCTCTTGTCGAGAACATCATTGGCGACGTGGAAGTATTCCTTGCCGGCCTCCCTCTTGTCCAAAACATCGTTGGCAACATGGAAATACTCCTTTGAGCGCTTGTCGAGAACATCATTGGCGACATGGAAATACTCCTTGCCGGCCTCCCTCTTGTCGAGAACATCATTGGCGACGTGGAAGTATTCCTTGCCGGCCTCCCTCTTGTCGAGAACATCGTTGGCAACATGGAAATACTCCTTTGAGCGCTTGTCGAGAACATCATTGGCAACGTGGAAGTATTCCTTGGAGCGCTTGTCGAGAACATCATTGGCGAAGTGAATGTACTCCTTGGCTGCCTCCCTCTTGTCGAGAACGTCGTTTGCGAAGTGAATGTACTCCTTTGCCGGGGCACGCTTGTCGAGAACATCATTGGCGACATGGAAATACTCCTTGCCGGCCTCCCTCTTGTCGAGAACATCATTGGCAACGTGGAAGTATTCCTTGGAGCGCTTGTCGAGAACATCATTGGCAACATGGAAATACTCCTTGCCGGCCTCCCTCTTGTCGAGAACATCATTGGCAACGTGGAAGTATTCCTTGGAGCGCTTGTCGAGAACATCATTGGCAACATGGAAATACTCCTTGCCGGCCTCCCTCTTGTCGAGAACATCATCGTCGAAGTGAATGTACTCCTTGGCTGCCTCCCTCTTGTCGAGAACATCATTGGCAACGTGGAAGTATTCCTTGGAGCGCTTATCGAGGACATCGTTGGCTACATGGAAGTATTCCTTTGCTGGCTCCCTCTTGTCGAGAACGTCGTTGGCAACGTGGAAGTACTCCTTTGCCGGGGCACGCTTATCGAGGACATCGTTTGCGACGTGGAAGTACTCCTTTGAAGCTTCTCTCTTGTCGAGAACGTCGCCGGCAACGTGGAAATATTCGGTGGCGGCCTCACGTTTCTCAGCAGCTTCTATAGAACTGTTAGTATGCTGATATCAATGCATTAAATCGGAGGAATACAAACCCGGAACTGGGAGAGCAAGGACGTGGGAGCCAAGAAGGGCGAGAGCGGCGAGAGAGAGTTGGTAACGCATTTTGAATGATGTATTGGATGTTGTAAAGCCGGAGACTTCTTTGATTGAGAAGAGTAGAAAGGATGCTTGTGTTGGACTGTTGAGAGGATGTGATTGTGTTGGATGAGGGAGAGAGAAAAGACGGGTGAGAGGTGAGTTTATATATCTTCAGATCGCAGAGTCTACGCAGCCATAAACGTTACTAAGGTCAGCAAATCTTTTAGAGCTTCCGAGAATATCTCATCTCTAGCGACGGCAGGGCAGTTCCGCCCCTCTACCGCTCGCTTGCAGGAAAGATACCGGGGGTGCTTGAGCATTGAGTTGACATGTAGAGTCATTGCGGCCAAGCTTTACTCAACGATACCCCACACCTACCCTAATCACAATGGATGCTGCACTCTGATCCGCTTTGAGTTTCGGCCAATGGCACCCGACTCCTTCCCTGTAGAGGGCATTCATCACTGATACTGCATGATTATAGCCCCCCACCACTGAATGCCCTTCATCGGAAGGTTAACATATTCCAAATATCCCTATCACTACCGCCGGATATTCCTATCTTTGGTCCCGTACTGTCTAGACACTATCAGAGCCGACTACTCCAGACTAACGGGATAGCACACCTTCCAAAAAAAGATTTCTTATTCGGCAAGTTTACTTTCCATACTTGTTTCAAGGAGCCTGCTCGGTGAATTGATACTCAGTAACGCTTTACTCAATCGTCACAACATCTCTAGCTGACTTAGTGTTATGAGGCAATTATCACAATATCTCTGTCTTCAGACTAACGATGGATCGTCAATTGAGAATGTGGGGGCACTTTACTTCATAACGGAATGTGTCGTTTCTCGCATCTTTTGTCCCTGTGAACGGGACTAATCGTAATACCGAGGAGCTTCTTCTACAGTACTAGGGTTATTCAGCTCTATCTCTCTTCGTAAAGATTACTATCTCTAAGGTTAATTAGATGGATATTGACCAGTCTTTCCGTACCCATATACGTATTTCGATCGGCACCACCGGCCAATAATGCAGACTGAGGTTTTCTATCATTTGCACCGCCACATCAGAGATTGTAGCGGTTACAATTGACCGATGGTTTCGTCCCAGGGTTCTTGCACTATCAGACCCTGGTATATCGAATATACGCCCATCGATTTAATCAGCATAAGCTCAGACAAATCAACCCCCCTTAGCACACCAGGAACTAGCAACGTTTCACAACATATATCGAGGCATGGGGTAGTCAACGGTCCTGCAAGATAATCAAAATACCTTCCAGGTTTCTCATATCACCTATCTATCATACGATGCCAAGTGCAGCGTTACAATATATCAAGGCGGCAAGCTTTCCAGCCTTCACCTCTCTCCCTTCTTCCCCCCGAAGGACGCCCTCCCTCCCTCTCGATAACCTATTCCTCTTTACTATTATTGCAATTTCCTTGTTTTTATCCCACATTCACGATGTTTCTTACGAAGAAGGGATACCTCCCCATGACCAAGAAGACTCCCGCTTACCGCGATGAGTCTGCTGAGCATCTTGTGGGCGAAGAGTCCTCGAGGAGCTCTAGCTCGGAGGAGTTCGTTGTCCAGGAGAAGCGTACCATGTCGAGCATTTTGCCAGGCCGCAAGGGACGCATTTTCTTCTTTCTCAATGTTGGGTTGTTCTGTGTTTCGCTGGTTGTCTTTGGGGCCTCCTATAGCTACACATATCGCATGCGTAACAATGTCAATAACGAATTATTGAAGGGGACCAACTACTACTGTGGGGACACCTTGTTACTCATTTCTCCGCTAGCACTACTGACTCACTAGAACAGCTCCCCTCCTCAAAAATGTTAACATCCCGCTGTACGATACCCGAGTCAATGGCTCACTCCTCGACATGGACGGCAGTATCTACCGCGCACCCCCCAGCCCCGAAGTCGACGCAGCCTGGAACCGTGTTGCCGACCTCCGACCTACCTGGATCACCACCGAGGACGTGATCAAACTCGGCAAAGGTAGCCCCCACCTCTACCCCCCACCCTTTCAATTCCTTTCCACATGAAACTAATCTTACCCTAATCACATCTAGACCCCAGCCGCACAGCCAGATACCCCGACGACTTCGGTCTCGGCCCCGACAAGCACATTGCCGAGCTCGACGTCCTCCACCAGATCCACTGCCTCAATGCGATCCGCCGCGACCTGGACTTTGAGTACTACTTCCGCGCCAAGTACCCCGACGGCCAATTCCCCGAACTTCACAAAGTACACACCTCGCACTGCCTGTACATCATCCTGCAGCACCTCATGTGCACTGCATCGACTGATATCGTGACTCAGGCGTGGGTCGAGGGCCAGACCCACCCCTTCCCCGACTTTAGCATCAACAGGAAGTGCAGGGATTTCAACGCCATCCTTGAGTGGCAGGATAAGAACGTTGTTGATATTGAAAAGTTCAAGGCACTGAGGAAGCCAGAAGGTCATGTTCCGTCCAGGATGAGTGAGGAGTTCAAGAGGATGTTTGGTGTTGAGGACTGGGATGGAAGGGATCATGATCATGGGCATGCGGGGGCTGCTGCTGCGACGGGGACTGGCGCTGCTGCTGCTGGACATGGGGAGCATGGTGAGCATGGTGAGCATGGTGAGCATGCGGGTCATAGCTGAGCTAGCGGAATGATTGGAGCTGTGTGGTTTGTTAGTGTATTTTAGCTATAGGACGTGTTTCTTATCATCAATATGTTATTATTAGTTTGGTTGGATTAGTAGCAATATTAGCGTCATGCCTACCCATCTTATTGCAGTCAAGCCTTTCGTTCCGTATCTATCCTAAACCAGTGAGATTTCAATTAACGACACATTCACCCATACATACCCAGCCACCTTCCTATTCTCCCCCCATACAGCGCCACAACTACTCTAGCTTACCACTTTTCTCCCCATTTGAGACTGCCGTCGATCACAACCCCAGCTCTGCAGCACCAGTCATCGTAGAGCACCTATGTAATTCGGCATCCCAGGTATCTCAGCACTCTACCCAGCCGCAACCGACCCCACCTCCGGGCCCCCCAATGCAGAAGGTGCCACACTGCCAAGGATGCTTGTTCCCATGCACGTTATCTCCCGTCAACGACTGGCGATCATTCTGCTTTCCCTCTCGCACCCCTGCACGCCAAGGCTCGGTACACTTCATGCAGGTACCGGGGGGGGGGGGGTGGCGCGTGGGGGCAGCAGCTGGGAATTCTCCTATTGTAGGGGGGGTCGGTGGGCGGGTGTGTGGTTGATGGGGTGCCCGAGTTGTTCCGAATGTAGGAACAGTCAAGAAGGGGAGGTGCTAAGTGACCTGGGCGCTGGGGGGGTGGGCGGGTTTTGGGAAGGTGGGTACTTTAGAAGGAAGATCGTGTGCTCTCGATCAAGATATCGGGTGGGGATTGATTGCGGTGGTCGGTAGTGTACGGTACGATAGGATAGGGTAGGGGGGTGTAATCACAATTCATTCATTGATTGATTGATTTGTGAAGGCCACTGGACTGTATTGCACTCTGGCCTTTTGGTAGTTGGGCACAGCGGGTTCCTTAGAGATTGCTCTTTAGCTCTGCTTAGCTACTACTAAGTGGGCTAGCCAGTGAGGGCAGCTCGTATGATACTGTCGCAATCCGCGACAACATGGTGACGATAATCATGGGGAATTAGGACGGATCGGCATATTACCATTAATAGGAATAGACAAGTAAGCTAGTTATTTTTTAACAAACCCGCGCGCCCCCACGAGGTATTTGCAGGCCTCGGTAATCTATCTATCCAACGCTTACCCTCGTGGAGGAGGTGTTTCAGCGCAGATAATAGACATTGTATAGGTTGTATGTAGCTAAATAAACGCAATTCACAGTGCGTTGCAGCTCATCTACTGATAGAGCTGTGATGGTGATACGAATCATCCTGTCTGTTTCAGCACAGTGATTTTGTCATTGCTTACCCGTATTGCGCTTGAAGATGATTATACAAGTGGGCAAGACAATTGCAATTGCAATTATAATCATAGTTTCTTAATGTCGCTAGCTTCCTTGGCGCTAATATCGTGACGAGATTGATCATGACTGTGTGCTAGTGAGGCCCGGGGATAGGAGGATGAGGTTCAGTCATGAGGTAGCACTCGATATTGGCAATTTCTGAAGATGTTGCAGTTGTGGTGTCTAGCGATATCTGTACACAATTCATATCGGCCAGGTAATGCAATTAACATCTACCTAGCAAAACAGCCATACAACACCCTCTTCTGTGCACCACAGACCTGGTAAACACAAAACGCAATCCCCCACTACACCACCTCAATCACACATTCACCAGCCACAACCAACCTCAACCCAACTACCCAACCTCATCTATCTACAACCGGGGAACCGAAACAACTTACATAGCAGCAACCAATACATAAATATCAAATCAACCCTTCAAACCAAACTTCCCCGCATGCACCCCTGCGAGCAGGTTATACGAGATGTCGGTGTGTGTGCAATACCGGTAAAGATAGTAGATCCTAAGTATTCGCGTCCACTGCCGGTGCTTTCTTATTTTACCGAACTTGCCCATCCCTACCTTCCCTATACACTCTACCACCCACACTAACGCGTTCGTGCCCAAAGATAGATCACGGGGTTTCGCGCCGTTACATCCCAGAGAGGGGAGGAACGAGATGACGATGAGGCGATAGGATGATGTCTGACCGCAAAGTGCAGGAGATGATATGCTCGATTGGCTGAATTGGCCAGGTATCTATCTGCAGTCACGTCACGCAACCACCTATCCCTGTGCCTACAAATCTAACGGCTGTACAGCCAGCCTATCGTCATCTCAACTACCAGCAATCTAATCACCACAACCACAGCGGTCAGTTGGCTTTTAGCCACACCCCAGCACACTAGCTACCCCTGAGCGCTACCCCCCGATCCGGCCGTTTCGTTTCCTGGTTACTGCGAGGTTAGGACGGGCAGATTAATTATCTAGCCACCCTCCCACCTTCCCTGCCCGGTCGGAGTGGGTGGTCAGCACCCTAAACCAACCTCGGAGGAGAGATTGCTAGGGGCGATCAGTAATTCGGGAGTTTGTGTGGCTACAGGGGGTCATGTGCTTGATCCGGTGGTAGATAGAAGAGCAGAGCTGGATGAATTGAAGGATACGAACCAACAGCTTACTGTACCTAGCGCTAGCACTGGGCTGGCTAGTTGAGGGGTGGTGGCTTGCGGATCATTCGGATGGCTGAAGATGAAGGGCGATCAACTTCGAGACATGGCCGTGCAGCACAGTAGAGTGTGAGTCTAGTGAGAGCGCTAGAGCTGTGATTACCACGCCACAAAAGCCACGAGAGCGATCGCGAGAATCGCCAAGTAGCCGGCTTCTGAGGGCGAGACATCATGAAGCTACTGGATGTTTAAAAAAAGAAAAAAAAGAAAAAAAGATGGCAGTTGCAATTTTACTTGTTTGCCTGTTTACTGGCAGATAGGCTGTTTGAAAATACGGGCTTGATCTTGACTAGTGAAACATCATAATTACAATGTTAACAAACAGGTCTCTCTCAACACGGAGGCCGTGTACCAATTATCGCGCTCGGCCTCTCAACGACGAAAGCCCGACATTACCCCTACTCCAAGCGAGCTGTCGATTAGCTGTCAATTACCTGCCTATGTAATCAAGCAGGTCGGCCCCCGGCAAAGCCAAGCGTTGTGCTTGCCGTTGTCAAGGCAATGCCGATGGCCCCCATCAACCTCCTCGGGGTCGGTTTCAAGCGCACGGTCGGTCAGATCAGCTTGGCCGCGGGAGTGGCTGAAATAAGCTCCTGTATGATGATTCAGGCTGTGGCTTTCTGCATTGGCAGGGACGAGGGTACTTGGGAGATTGAGACGGGCAGAGATTGAGACGGTTGGTATAGTACAGGCACAGATGGACGGCGAAATTCAAAGATACGAAGAGGTTGGAATAATAATCCCAAGCTCGAGTGTGACTGTGCTGTTCTGTTGCTACTCGCGTAATTATCCCCACCCCCAGTCTCCTCTAGTTCCGCAGATCCCTTTGGCTCCCGTTTTTACAACGACCGTGAGCTCGGCTTATCGTAACAATCACACTCCCCCCCTACTCTGGTGAGCGAGGAACCCACCCCCGGCCCGAGCGCTAGGCAGCTAGCTGAAGACTTTTAACTTTGATGGGCAGGTGTCATGGAAGCGAGCTAGAAGTCGCGCTCTTAGCGGTGTGGCCGGAAGCTCGGATATAGAATAATGCGTTATTATCGTCGCTGGTCGCGGAGTCACGCCGAACGACAGCTGTGGCTGGCCAATAGTAGAGGTCCGGATGTGGCCGAGTGCATTGATTTAGCGTGATGGTTGGCTAGTCTGTTATTGGCAGGTTAGTAATCACCCCCCCAGTCGACGATGGTAAAAATAGAGTGTGGGCAAGAGGGAAGGTGAGAGTATCTTGGTTTCGTGCGGGATGTTTATCGATGGGCGGGTGAGATGCGGAGGGGGATGGGGGCGGAGAGGATGGGGGCGGTGGTGTGGAGATGGGAGTTGGGCCGAGGCTGTTGCGACCGGTGGGGTGGAGTCATGCGGTGTCACTCGGATTCGAGACATTTCTTGAATGATTGGGAGTGTTGCTCGAGTTGAAGTTATCTGGGATGAGATTTGGGTATACTGATTGTGTAAATCAGAGTGTGCGAGTTGTTTTGTACCAATCGCGAGTAATTAGATTCGAAATACCTTACTTAAAACTCGTGGCAAACTGGTCGCTGTGTCTAATCATAGCACGAAGGAATAAATCACAAAGTAAAAAAATCTCAAACAACTTTACAACTTGCACCGACCCGAAAACATGATTGATTTTTTTTCTTACAGTCTTCTAGCACTAGGTTCGCATTAGGTTTGTATGACATCCGATTCCTGTCTTCTCCCGATCGCACACAAAGTCCATACCACAGATGCGAGCATGCAGAAAAACGCTCCGGTGGACAAAAACATTCCAATGTCGCCATCATGACTTCATTACACCCCGCTCAAGTGTACATGAATCCCATAAACCACCTGCGACATGCGAAACCAGCGTACTCGAGATTCTGCACCACCGAATACCTGTTTGTGACCGAGTGATAATGTGTGTCTTGAATCCCAAAATCATGATGCTTGAGCTCATCATCACCTCCGAGACCAACTACAAGAGAAGCTACGGGAGGATGCTGACTGTGAATCGTTGGTTAAAGGTCAGGTCGATTGAGGAAGTATAGAGCTCATAGATGGGGTAGTCATGACTTGGACGGTTTTGGTTGTTTGGTTCTGGGCTCGCGGGGGGGGTACGGTCATGAAACGACGGTAAATAACTACGACTAGCTAGCTGCAAAGGATAGTTGTGTGATATATGAGAGAGCTACTAGCTGAATATCTGAAGAGAATGCGCCTAACGTACGGTGTGAATCACGATCACCGACGTTGTGAACACATTGGTGTTTTGGGCAGTTTCTGGAGAAACGTTTCATCACCCGATAGTATTACTATGAGAGAGAGTTGTGCTCTTTACGGCTCGATATCTGTTTGTACAAACGAAAACTGGTATATATTCTTATTGCTAAATCCACATCTACATACATAACCACGAACCCACAAAACGCCGACCACCCCCCTCCACCTCTCCAACACCTACTCCCTCTCCCTCTCCTCCTCCTCCTCCTCCTCCCCCTCGACCCTGACATACCCCTCCCTCCCCACCCCCCCATCGCTAATCCTCACGCCCATCACCACCCCGCCCACCGCCACAAACAACCCCGCCGCCACCAAAAACGGCAACCCAACAGCAACACCCCCCCACGCCATCCCCACCGCAAAACACCAGCTCAGCGCCGGCCCCGCAACAAGTCCCCCCACCATATCCGCCACCGCAATCGCAGTATACAGCCTCCCCACCTCCTCCCTCCTCACCATCCCCGTCACCAGACTCCGCGCCGCAGCACCAAACCCGCTGCCGAGCGTATACACCCCCAGCCCCAGCACCATCCCCGCGGCTCCCGGCGAAACGCCAATCACCCCGAACCCGGCCGCCATGAGCACGATACTCACCCGCGCGATGAGGAGGTCTTTGCCGGCAGAGGTGTAGCCGAAGCGCGAGAGCAGCGTGGTGCCAATGAACGGCAGGAGAAACAGGAGGAGCAGAAGGTTGATCCCCGCCCGCAGCGAGAAGAGGATGTTGGCGGTTGCGAGCGGCCACGAGTACCGCTTCGACACGTACTGGAGCAGGATCTCGAGTGCCTGCCGGCCAATGGTGGCGATCAGGAACGTCAGCACCAGCAGCGCTGTGTTCAGGTCCGCCAGCAGGAAGGAGAGCACAGCGCGGTAGTCGCTCTCGCCCTCCTCCTTCTGCTGCGGCTGGGCCGCCTCTTCGTTGTCGCCGCCATCAGCGTCGGCGGCGGTGGTGGGGGAGGGGTGCGCGGACTTGGTCTCGGGGAGGAGCGCGGCGATGGGGATGCCGAGGGTTTGGATTGCGAGGCCGGCGAGGAGGGGGATCCAGACGTTGCGTGACATGAGGAGGGAGCCGAGGAGGGGGGCCACAAGCTCGGAGAGGAGGACGCAGGCTTGGAGGTGGAAGAAGAGGGTGCTGCGTTGTGCGGCGGGGGTGACATCCGCGATGATCATGAGGATGAGGGCGGAGCCGACGGAGGCGCCGCCGCCGAGGGTGTAAAAGGCGGCGGAGAGCCATGTTAGCTTGATGGGGAGGGTGAACCAGCCTAAGGTGGGGGTGTTTGTTAGTGATGGAGGCGGGCAGAGGGGGGGGGGATGGGAGGTACGTACAGATTAAAAGCACCCAGGCGGAGGAGAGAGAGAGACCGAGCAGGGTCAGCATGAGCATTGGCCGCCGCCCATAGCGGTCAGCCATGACGCCGAACGGGATCGCGAGTACCACACCTACACACACACACACACACACACAAATTAGCAGCCATCCCCGCCCCGCCACTCCGCACGCCCCCTTCACAACATACCAGGGATATTCGAAAACAGCGTCTGCATCCCATTCAGCATCGCAATCTCCCTCTGCACACTATCCACCTTGCACAACTCCTCCGGCACACTGCCATCGCCGCCAACCAGGCTCGGGTCGTTCTCGCGGTAGTAGTCCAGACACACGATGGACTCAAACAGCCGCACCTGCGGCGCAGAGCTGAGGTAGCCGGCCATGTCGACCGTCACAATGATGACGAAGCAGAGCAGCGTGGCGCGGAACTGCACGTTGGTGAGGAGGCGGGTGAGGGTTGTGCGCACCGCGGACGGGGTGGGGAGGGTGAGGCTGCGCATGGAGGTCTTGGTGGGGGTGAATGGGGGGAGGACGTCCTCGGCGGCGGAGGCGGTGTGGACGGCCATGGTTGTGGTGTGTAATTGGGGGAGTGTCTGTCTGTCTGTCTGTCTCTATCTGTCTCTGGAGGAGGGGGAGAGAGCAGAGGGTAAAGTCGATGAAGCTGGAGAAGAGTATCGATCCCGAGGGAAGGTGTCGGTGAGCTGTCGTGTCGTGTTGTCGCATCCCTGCCCATCGAGTTGGCCGGGATATCATTGGCGCTGTCACTGATAACGCTCAACTGCTGCAACTGAGACATCGCTAGCCGGGGTTGTTACTATTTGTGTCCGCATTGGGAATCTACTATTCCCCACGCACGTGCTAGGCCACACTCGGTTAGCGCTGTGCCGACACTGGCAATGATTGCAACACCAGATTACTTTTACCCCCCCCTGCCGATCACTCACCCTTGGCGCATGACGGCTGATAAAACGGGAGCCCTCAGCAGATGGGAGATATCAACACAGTCAAGGGTCTAGCTCCCTGGTAATCACCCATCCATTCAAACCCCTGCTGACTCGGTGACTGCACATCACCATCACTCCCGATCACTGCCGGCTCTTCAACCCGTGAAGAATATCGCAATTGGACCTGGGGGGTGAAATTACTTTCTCCTCCTCGTCCTCCTCATCACACTACTTGAAACCGAGCTGCCAGCCCCCCCCCACAATTGCAGGTGATAGTGACCCCCCCCCGCAACAGCCAAATCGAGCAGCAGCTGAGAGAGAAAGGTCGCACAACCCCCCAAAACACGTCAATAGAAAGCTCGTGCGAAAACCGCCCATCCAGCTCGCTTCTCCCCCTCTGCACGCTCTGCACGCTCTGCACTGACAGCACAATTGAATCCAATCCATCCTCACATCACACATACCCACAATCTTCTAGTTCCCTCTCTCCATCTGTCCATCACCGCAATGCTCATCCCCGCCGCCATGACCATCCCCGCCGCCGTGGCCACCACCACCACCACCACCACCACCCCCGCCGCCACACCCACCGACGAAACCCTCTCCCTCCTCGCCCAAAGCTACCTCCACAGCCCCCAACACCTGCACACCTACGTGCTCCCGCAATTCCGCCACCGCCTCGCCCTCATGTCTAAATTCAACATTCCCGCCGGCTCAAAGATCCTCGAGCTCGGCTGCGGCCAAGGCGAGACCACACTGGTGCTCGCGCACCTCGTCGGCCCCACCGGCCACATCACCGGCGTCGACCCCGCCCGCCTCGACTACGGCCACCCCATCACCGTCTCCTCCGCCCGCAACCACATCCTGTCCTCCCCGCTCGGCGGCCGCATCTCGTTCCACGCCACGGACCCGCACACATATCTCGCTACCCTCCCTGCCGGGCACAGCTTTGACTTTATCATCCTGTCGCACAGCCTGTGGTACTTTCCGTCCAAGGCGGCTGTGCTCGAGAGTCTGGCGGCGCTGCGCCCGTATGCGCCGCGGCTGTTGGTTGCAGAGTATAGTTTTGAGGGCGGGATGAAGGAGCAGCGGCCGCATGTGCTGGCTGCAAAGTGTCAGGCCGTGTTTTATGATGCAAAGACACCCGAGCAGCGTGCGGCGACGGAGCCGAATGTGAGGGCGGCGCCGTCACCGGTAGAGGTGAAGGAGATGGCGGGGAGGGCGGGGTGGGGGTTGTGCAGGGGAGGGAGGGGATGGTGACGCCCGGAGAGGACGTGAAGGATGGGCAGTGGGAGGTGAGCTGGGTGTGTTTTTATAAGCAGTTTTGGGACGAGGTGGAGAGCGTGTTGGTGGGGAAGGAGGAGGTGAAGAAGGAGGTGGAGAGGTTGAAGGGGGAGACGAGGGAGGAGTTGGAGAGGGTGAATGAGGAGGCGGGGGTGGGAGAGGAGAAGGATGTGAGTAGGTGTAGGACGATGGATGTGTGGTGGGCCGAGTTTGAGAGGGTGTAGTTGGTTGTTGGGTGTATGTAGTGTTTAGTCTGTTTTGTTTGCGGGTTGAATTGATGTTTTTGTTTTTGTTACCGTGTCTGCAAGTGAGGATAGCACTGTGATGTGTCAACACATACACAGCCAAGTCCAATACGACAACCCTACAGCTAGTAGAATAAAGACAAAACATCACCTGGGCAAGCACCATACGGCGTTACACGTTACAATGGCTATAGCAAGAACCAAACAACCAGACTAAAAGCAAGATGTAGATACCAGTTAGAGCTTCAAGCTTTACACGCCATCATCAAGAACAGGCTTTCTTGCCACTTGTCAACTCCTTCACGGTATGCACAACTAACCAGCAGTAACGTGTTCCGCACGGCAGACTGTACGCCGCTCTCGAGAACGCAGTAATTGCCACCTGTTTTTCGTTACCAGCGCCACCACCACGGTGCATCCACGCTGGTTTCTGGCTTGGCCTTGCCGTTTTCAGTTTGGCGGAGAGATGGAGTGTGGTTTGGCAGTCGAATGATGTATAGTGTATGGATTCAGAGTGCTGCAAGCCTCGATGATGGCAAAAGGGCAACTCGCCCGCGAAATAGAGAAACACGTATCCTAGATTCCAGTAGAAACATACCGAGCAAGTACTTGATCACGGCCACTATCTTGCAAAGCTCCATGTATTTAAAATCAAATTAATGAGTTGAACAAAAAAAAAAAAAAAAAACCTCCGTAGAAACGCAACCACCATGGCTCCAACAATATGAAGAAGGCGCCCAAGTCATCATCCAACACTCTAAAAAGACCCAACACCCACCTCTCATCAACCTCCATTTCCTCTGGCACACGCCACCACCACCCTCCCATCCCCTCTTACGAAAAAAGTACAGCCCACCCACAAAACCCTAACCCTAAATATATGAAAATAATTATCTCAAAACGATACCGGAAAGCTCGGACAAAGCATGTAGCAGAACGTATCGAGCCTGGAAAATCGCTTGTTGCTTGTTTTATGTTGTGGGTCTATGTATTGATGTTGCTTGTGGGGGGGGTGGTGGTCGGTGAGGTAGACCAAGTTAAACCCTAACCCTGAGATGGAGGCCCCCCCGGGGGCGGGGGGGTGTTGCTGTGTTTTGTCTACCGGTGATTGGTTGGTTGGGGTGGTTGAGAGATACTTGTAGGGGCTTGTGTGGGCTGACTTGAGCGCTGTTTTGGTTGTGGAGATTCCCCCGGGGGGGGGGGGGGAGCGAGTGAGAACGGGTGATTGGAAAAACGGGGCGTGGGGGTTTTAGTAGCCGGATGGAGGTGATGTTGGAGCAGGTAGTGAGTGAGCTGGGGAGCGCATCGTGGTCGAATCGCTGTTGAAAGGTAGTATGTATATACAGTCAGTGTGTGTTTGAATTCGCACCTGCACAGAATAGCAGGTACGGCTGCAAATCTGCAGCTGGGTACAGTGACAGAGACATGGATAAAACGACTACCGCAGTCTTTGACAATGCCGTACCACTGCCGTACCACTACCGTATACTTCGTTAAAATACGGAGATAAAGCGGCACATTCTCACAATACCGTACTGATGCAGTATCAGATTTACCCCCATTTCTGATACTGTATGTATGGGAAAGGACGTGCGCGGCGCCGCTGTATCAACTCTCTATCCTGCCAGCACCGGCAAACTGCGCACCGCAACCCCCCGCTGTGGAGGGAGTACGTGGCGGAATATGTGTTGAGTCACATTGTGGTGCGGGTTCTCCAAATGCATGTATAACGTCACCGGGAAAGCAATCAAGCATGACATGAACGGGATTGCGAATTGCTGTGAGGATTCAAGAGCACCCAGAATTACAGAACTAAATACACTAAAGCCATTTTGAATATCTTTTGAATACTTCTGATGATTGTTACTAATAGGTAGCTATACTCGCTATAAACATAAGAAATAGTCAAAAACACCAAAAGAACTCTCCTATAAGTGTATAGCCTCATAGCCATTGCCTCGGTGCCCATAACGCCCTTCTGTGAGGCGAGGTTGCTTCCCCGGCGATGATCGCTCTCCCGGTGAAACACGTTATAACGTTGTACTTGTTTAAGCACACGTGCGTTACGCAGAACCCACAAAGCCCCCACCACGAACCCATCCCCGACGCCCACCCCTGCCATCCACCTTGACCTCGAGGCCCACCCCCCCCGGATTAAGAATTACAGTATGGGAGGACCATTGTTCCGCTCCATGATGCTTGAATTACTCCGACAAGAGAAAAAATCCATAAAGCAAAAGCCAAGTATTCCCAGAAGCACAAGCAGTAATGTCACCAAGGGCCATAGTTCAGCATGCTCGAGCCCCACCTTACCCATAAGCAAACCCACCGCCACAGCCTCCCAGCTCAACATTCGAGCATCAAACGATACCACAGGCCTGCCTGAAAAGAGACTGGTTTTTTCCCCCCCTCAAGGTGCGGAGGGGCGGAAGGCCTGAGAGAAAGGAAAACGAGAGTTCGATGGTGTGTGCTAGCTAGACAAACACATCCATGGAATCCGAGATGATGGTGAGAAGGACTCTTTGGGCAGGCTGAGGCTGCTGTAGAAACACAAATCCTACTGGTATGAGGGTATGGTTTATGGTGTGGATTTTCAATATGTATGGGTCAAAATGTCGTGTTTTCATTCGCCAATGCCAACCTGATATGTGAGAGAGAGTGGGATCAAATGATGGCCTGGGCTTTAATGGGGGTGCACTATGCGACAGAGATGATGGCAGACTGGCTAGCATCCTAATTGATGGGGGATGGGCTAAAGGCTCGTAGCTGTGAGCTGGCCAAGGAGTATAGAATCATAGGTGAGGAAAAGATGGCACAAGATGCAGGGAGAGAAGGGCCTCATGGTGTAGATGGGTTATGGAGAGCTAGCTGCCGTTGTGGAGTGGGAAATTCAGATATCACAAAAGAGGGCCCTTTGATAGTATTGCCAACACGGGTGAGGCAAAATACGGGTCACACAAAATGGTAGTTTTCATATTTTCATTTCTTCACCATCGATCGTTGGCCCTCTCCACATTCCAAGAGCACAAGAAGAACGTAAATATCATTAAACTCCATACAACTAGCCATCATAATCACCATAACCCCTAGCTCCCCCCCACCACCCTCCCCCCCTCCATCACCACAACCCTCCCATATCCCCCCTCCATCCCCGCCACCCGATGCATCACCGCCACCACCGTCCAACCCTCAAACTCCTCCGCCACAACATCCCCCATCACCCGCTCCGTCTCCGCATCAACACTACTCATCGCCTCGTCCAGCACCAGCACCCCCTTCCCCCCTCCTCCCATCCCACGCGCCTTGACCACCGCGCGCCCGAGCCCAAACAGCTGCCGCTGCCCGACACTCATCCGGCCCCACTCCAGCTCATCGTCCAGCCCGCGCACCACACCGGCAAGCCCGAGCCGCGCCAACACGCCCAGCAGCTCATCATCGGCGCACCCGCCGGCAAGGTCCAAGTTTGCGCGCACGGTGCCGGGAAAGGCGTACACGTCCTGCGGAACCACTGTGAGCGCGGCGCGGACGTCGCGCCGCCGCAGCGTGCGCGTGTCGATGCCGCTGATTGTGATGTGGCCAGAGCATGGGTCGAGCAGCCGCGTGAGGGTTGCCAGCAGCGTGGTTTTGCCGCTGCCGCTGCGGCCGAGGATGGCGGTGCGGGTGCCGGGGGGGAAGGAGAGTGTCATTTCGTGCAGCACCTGTGGGCCGGTCTCTGTGTATGCCGCCGAGACGGCGTGGAACTCGATTCCTGGCGCGGCGCCGGTGCCGGGCCAGCCTGCTGGCGGTGGGGTGGTGGAGGAGGAGGAGTCGTCCTCGCGCGGCGTGGTGCGGGAGAAGGACTCGAGCCGTGCGATGGCGCCCAGCGACGTCTCGAGCGCGGTGTACGAGACGACCAGGTTCTTGAGCGTCTCGCCGAGTGTGGTGATGTTTACGAGCGCCAGTCCCACGGCGCTGGTCGAGAGGGGCGTGCGGCCGGACACGGCGATGGAGGTGATTGTGAGTGCGAGCCCGGCGACCATGAGGTCGAGCACGAGGTTGAGCCACACCTGCACGCAGTAGAGGAGGTATACCGGTTTCTGGGAGGTGTTGAGCGCGGCTGTGGTCTGCGCCGTGAGGTGGGGTGCGGCGGCGTGGGCGCGGAGGGTGGGTAGGCCTGTGGCGGCGCTGTTGAAGGCCGTGTAGAGGGGGGATTTGAGGGAGATGTCGAGGAGGCGGAGCTGCTTGGAGGTGCGGAGGTAGAGGTGTTGCAGGGCGTAGGTTGTGAGGAGGAGGACGGGGAAGGTGGCGAGGATGAAGGGGGTCGCTGCGGCGATGAGCGCGAGTTGGGTGATGAAGGTGAAGAGCTCGGCGGCGGTGTTGAGGAGGGAGAGGGGGAGGGTGCCGTCGACGAGGAGCATGTCCTGGCTGAATCTGTGGAAGAGTTAGATTTGGTACGGATCATGTTGGATGGCAGTTGTAGATACCTGTTTGTCGTAGTACCGGTGTCGATACGGCTGATATACGGGAAGGGAGCACTGTCACATTGTTAGTCTATCGACTCCAGTTCCTCTCAAACAGACAGAGACATACCTCATGACCGTCTTCAACAGCTCCCTGTGTAGGTTCCTGCCCGACGAGGCCACGACACCGTGGAATAGATGCCTGTAAGAAGAACCAAAACCACTATTTAGCATGCCGGAAAGTAGAGAGTGGAGAGAAGAGAAGAGAAAGTATGTATATACCATGCCCAGGCACACAGCGAGATGAAGGCAAGCACATTAAACATGGCATAGATCCCAAGGTAGTATCCAATACGCTCATTCGGGTGCGTAGCGTTCGAGTTTGACCACCATGTCAGCCACTGGTCTATCCACCAGCACAGCAATTAGCACTCTGCACACTCCCCAGACACCGCCCACAAGCAGCAAAACATACCGGGAAACTTCAACAACACCCCAAAACACACCCCGCCGACCAAAAAGCACGCCGAGTTCAGCCGGCCAATGCTGCGAAAGTAGTATCTATACACATCGCGATCCCTCGTCGCCTCCTCCGCCTCCTCCTCCTCCGCCTGCTGCTCTTTCGGCGCCTCTGTGACTGCCGAGGCTTTCTTCTCCTCCGCCTCCTCCGACACCATGTCGTCGTCGTCGCCACGGGTCTTTGAGTCCGCCCCCGTCAGCAGGCCAGCCACATACCCACCCGCCGCAAGCACCTCATGCCTAGGTCCAGCCTCCGCGATGCGTCCGTCGGCGGAGAAGGCAATGATCGTGTCGGCATAGCGGAGATGGCCCACTGTTTCCCACCCACGTTAGTGTACCATTCTTTGTCATGGAGTCAGGGGGGAAGATGCGTACCGCCGTGGGTGGCAAAGATGGTGGTGGTGCCCATGCGCCGTAAAAGACCGTCGGTGCCCCAGAGGCGCTCGAGGAGCGTGTCGGCGGTGGCGCGGTCGAGGCCGGAGAAGATGTCGTCGAGGAGGAGGATGGGGCGGCGGGAGTAGAGGGCGCGGGCGAGGGCCTGTTGATATTTGTTTTGTTAGTGCTTGCTCACTCGGGGGGGGAAGAGAGAGGGGAAGGGGCAAGGGAGGAGGAAGAGGAAGAGGAAGAGCAAGAGGAAGAGCAAGAGCAAGAGCAAGAGGAAGGGGGGATACTTACAACCCTCTGTTTCTGCCCGCCGCTCAGTCCCACGCCGCCGCTGCCCACACTCCCCATATTGGCCACCGCCCCATCGATAGCACATGCCCGCACCACCGTGCAATACCACTCCTCGTCCCACTCGGCCGGGCCCACAACGTTGGCGCGCACACTATCATTGACCAGCCAGGGCGTCTGGTCACAATACGCCACGTTCCCGCGCACAGCCACCTCGCCCGCCAGCAGCGGCACCTCGCCCAGCAGCCCGCGCAGAAACACGCTCTTGCCGCAGCCCACGGGGCCAACAACCATTGCCGTCTCCCCGCGCTGCACAAGAGCGTCAATATCACCCACAACCGCCACACCGCGCCACCCCCAGCTGCCGCCAACCACAGCCACCGCGGCACCAGCGTCCATGCCGCCACCGCCGCTGCCGCCGCCGCCGCCGCCGCCGCTGCGGTCCGGGAGCGCGACTTTGGCAACCCCCAGGAACGCGTGGATGCGGCCGGCGCACGCCCACGCCGCACTCAGCGCCGGCAGCGCCTGAAACAGATGCACCAGCGGTCCCGCGAGCAGCGCAATAACCGTGAGACTCGTAAACAGCCTCTCCACAGCCAGCGTCTGCCCGCGCTTCTCCGCAACGCCCGTAAACGCCGCAAACACCACCACGGGGCTAAAGATCAGCGTGGCATAACTCAGCCCCACGCTGACAACCACGCTGCTGCGGAAGCCGCCGGCCGCAGAGACTTCGCTGTCGCGCAGGCCTTGCAGCACGGTCGTGACGGCGGACTCGAGGTTGAGGAGCTTGATGGCCTTGAGGGATGCGAGCGTGGCCGCGGTGGTGGTGACGCGGGATTGCAGCGCGCGCATCCAGCTGGTTTGGAGCGTTGCGCTGCGGGCGGCGACGAGCGTGGAGAGCGTCACGCAGATGAGGGCCAGCGCGACCATGGACAGCGAGGAGACACCGACCTGGCGGGTGAGGAGGTAGATGGCGAGGATGGACTCGAGCGTGTTGGCCCAGGGCTCGTGTGCGTATTTGAGGCCCGACAGGATGCGCTCGGTGTCGGTGGACATGAGCGTGAGGGCGCTGGTGGCGTCGGGTTGGGGAGCGGTCTTTTGGACCTGCTTGACGGAGGAGGAGGAGGAGGAGGAGGAGGAGGAGGAGGCGGAGGAGGCGGCTTTCTCATCTGTCCCCGCCGTATCCTTTGCACTGCTGCTGTCATTCTCCCCCGCCGCTGGATTCCCCCCCGCCGCAGAAAAGGCGGGCTTGCTCTCCCCGCCCGCATCCGGCACCGGGCAAACCAGCAGCTTCTCCCACACCAGCGCCACCAGCCCGCCGCGCACAGCAACCATCAGTCGGTACGTCATCCAATTATACCACGCCGTCGCCACCTACAATCATCAGCTCTCACTCGCCCGCCCAACCACAACACCGCTTCAGTCAGGGGCACTTACAGCAATACCAACATAAACAACCCCATACGCCCCCACCAGCGCCCACCCCGTCTCACTCCCCTCCCCGCCCTCCCCCCGCCTCTCAAGATAGCTCAACACCCGCGCCACCAGAAACGGCTGCGCAAACGTAAACCCAATCAACGCGACCCTGGGGGCCACGGGCGCCAGCAGCGGCCGCCACAGCGCCTTCCCCGCCGTCAGGAGCAGCGGCCGGTCCGGTGACGCTCTGTACGCGGCGCTCAGCCGCGGGGCGACGCTCTCAGTACTCAGCTTGCCTGGCAGTGCCGGGAGCGTGCCGGCGGTCAGTGGGTGCCGGTAGCCCTTGCGGAGAAGGGGGAGCAGCCATGTTAGGAGCGAGAGTGCTATCGGTGCTGCGGTCTCCTCTGGTGGTGGAGCAGGGCCGTGGGGTGGTGGTGGCGGGGGGAGGGACTCGAGGATGAGGAGGGTTAGTGATGTTGCGAGGGTGGCGGCGAGGAGGGAGGTTGGGAGGCGGGGGTAGGAGAGGGATAGGGTGCGGAGGTGGGTGGACGTGAAGAGGAGCGTGAGGGGGAGGTAGGTGGTGAGGAGGGCGTCGGGGCGCGGGGAGCGCGTGTGGGTGAGGTGGGAGAGGGCGGGGAGGAGGAGCGCGCTGAGGAGCTGCAGGGTGGCGGCGGGGATGGAGGTGCGCGTGCGTGGGGTGTGGGAGGTGGTGGTGAGAAAGGCGATTTGGAGACTGATGTGGGCGGTTATGGTAATCTAGTTGGTGGGTTAGCATCTAGACACTAGGAATACTCAAGCTGCTCTCCCCTCCCCCGAAAAAAAAAAAAAAAACACAACAGACAGAGAGCGGGAATACAAACCCCCTTCGCCCACCACCTCCACCCGCGCCGCACACCCGTCGGCCTCCGTCTTGGGAGCACATATATTCTTGGCACCGCCAGGAGTATAAACAGGCCCGCGGGGAGGATGGTGAGGATTGTCTCGGTGAAGAGGAGTGTAAAGTCAAAGGACCGGCGGCAGCGCGCGACAGAGGGCCCGAAGGCGTCGTCGAGGGTGGCCGGGCAGGACATTGTTTGTGATGTGTATGGGGTTGGGGGGAGGGGAGGGGAGGGGGATGGGGGTTATATGGGGTGGTGGGGACATGTAGGATTGGAGGATTGGCATGTGGGTTGGAAGGCTTGGGAGTGGGTGGTGGATAGTACGGTGTTTGGTATGGATATAATTATTGGTTTACTTTAGGTCTACAGTTCACAGTCTTCTATATAAAATGTCTTTGAGTATAATTAATTACCGCAATTACAAGAGTCTACTTGTCCCCCTCCACCTCCAAAAAACAACCTCTTAAACACTCCTCCGCATTCACCACCTTCTCCCCAAAACCATTCCGACCTCACCTCACCCAACACCCACCACCACCACCACCACCACCACCATCACCCACAACCGTTATCAAAAAACCTCGCTCACCACCTTCCACACCAAGCAAGCTATCGATCCCGCAGTTACACCTTCCCCAAAAGCCACAAGCGCCGGCACCACCCCTGTCACCTTCCCCCCTGCCACTCTCGCAGCCGCCCCCACGCTGGCTATATGTAGGTGAGTAATCAACGGGCAAAATAGTAGCGGCAGGGGTATGGTGCTAGCTGGGTGGTGGGTGTGGAGTAATCTCGGTATACTACTCCCTGCTGCAGGGTGTGACGGTAGCTAGCTAATGACGGTGACGGTGATAGGTGCTTGCAATAGAGGCTGGCAGATCGAGCTCGAGGAGGTGCCTGCTGGTGGATAATTGCAATTGCAATTGCACTTGGGGGGGTGGTTGGATGTCAGATAGCAAGCTTGCTACACTGACTGACTGTACTGAGGGATAGAAATGGGGTTCAGCTCTCTGAAACGATACGAGGCGGGATAGCGCAGAATCGATAGCTCCGACAGTAGTTACAGCTAGTTGGTAAGTAGCATGCCTGGTCTTGTTGCAACACCCGCCGCGTTGTATGGTGCGTGAGTAATCATTGACCCTGTCCCCCCCCATGGTCTTCACCGCCAAAGGCAATTCCTCTCCAGTATATACCCCAACCCACACACACAACCGCCAACCTCCTCCTCCTCCTCCTCCTTCCACCCGGGAGAGCTGCAAAATACAAGCAAGCACACAATGTCGCGCCTCCCCTTCCTCTGGCCGTCCGTCAGTATCCTCCTCGTTCTCTTCATCACGTTCAGCATCACCAACATCTTCTTCTCCCTGCCCATCCCACACTCTGAGCACTCTACCAGCCCACACGGCCACACCCACGCCGAAGATGCACACTCCCACGAGCATGAAGACGCACACAATATGGACACACCGCACATGCGCCTCCCGCCGCAGCCGCCACTGTCCTTCCCGCCGTCCGCCGCAGCCGTCCACGCGGCCATCGCCGCCTCCTCCGGCGTGCTAGAGCACCTCTCCACGCTCTCCCCCGCCGAAGCCACCGTCGACAACGTCCTCCTCCCGCTCGCCGCCTCCGAGGCAGCGCTAACAGCGCTCACAAACACGCTCACGATCCTGTCGCTCGCCAGCTCGGACGACGACACGGCCGAGGTGCTGTCCCTCCTCACGGAGCTCAACGAGCACAACATTCGCGCCTCCACGCACCCTGCGCTCCCACCGCTCCTCACCGCACTGCACAACAGCAACAACATCACCGACGCCGAAACCGCACGCTACCTCCACGCCCTCTACACGGGGCTGCTACAAACCGGCGCCGCCCTCACAGCCGAGGAGCAGCTCCGCCTCGAGGTCCTGCAGGAGCAGCTGTCAAGCCTGGCATCCACCTTCCAGCACAACCTCATCACCTGCAACAGCAGTCTCTCCACGTCCAGCCTGAACCTCACCGGCATCCCCGCCTCCTCCCTGCCCCTGCCCCCATCCTCCAGCTTGCTGCTCACGCCGCGCACCATCGCCGCGGTGCTCACCGCCGCCGAGGACCCTGCCACGCGCCGCGCGGTCTGGGCCGCCGGCGAGAACAGCGTCCCCGAGAATGTCCCCGTGTTTGCAGAGATGGTCCGCGCGCGGCGCGAGGCTGCGGGACTGCTGGGGTATGCCAGTTGGGCCGAGATGCGGCTGGCAGCCGGGCGCATGGCGCCTGATGCGGGGTTTGTGAGGGAGTTTCTTGCGGACGCGCGGGAGCGCATTGGGCCGGTTGGGGCAAGGGAGGTGGAGGGGCTTGAGGAGACGCTGGGTGGCGTGTATCATCTGTGGGATAAGCGCTATGTGGAGCGGCTGAGGGAGCGGAACGAGGGGGCGGGGATGGTGTTTGATGTTGAGGATGTGCTGCCGCGGGTGCTGGGGGAGCTGGGCGGCGTGTTTGGGCTTGAGTTTGTGGGCGTGGGGAGGGCCGAGTGGGAGCTGATGAGGGGGGCGGTGAGGAGGGAGGACGGCGAGTCGGCGTGGGATGGCGTGAGGGAGGGTGAGGATGCGGTGGGGGGGGACATGGCCTGGCATCCGGATGTGAAGCTGTTTGCGGTGTGGAATACGGATTCTGGAAAGAAGGCCGCCGCCCGCCATGAAGACTCTGCCTCGCCCGCCCCCGCCTCCGCTCCTTCCTTTGTAGGCTACCTCTACCTCGACCTCCTCTCCCGCCCCACAAAGACCGCCCAAGCTGGCAGCCTCAACGTCACCCCCGGCCACCACCACCCGCCCCACCCGCGCCACTACCCCTCCACCGCCGTCCTCACAACCTTCCCCGCCACCGGAAAGCTCAAACACACCGAGCTGGTTGTGCTCTTCCACGAGCTCGCCCACGCCATCCACGACCTCGTCTCCACCACCCGCTTTGCGCGGCACCACGGCCCCGCCGCCGTCGCCGTTGACTTTGCCGAGGTGCCCAGCCGCGTCGGCGAGGAGTTTGCGTGGGACGCCGACGTGCTGGTGCGTCTGGGGGCGCAGGAGAGCCATGCGCGCGCGGTGGTCGACGGGCGGTGGGAGGGTGCGGCGTTGGCGGCGCTGAGGGGCGTGCATATTGCGGCGTTTGATATGGTGGTGCATGGGGATGAGCCGCCAGTGGAGGCGGCGGCGGTGGGTACGGCGTATAATGTGTTGAGGAGGGAGGTGATACCCGTGCAGGGCGGGGAGGTGGGGGAGAGGTTGGAGGGGTATGCGACGTTTGGGCATCTGGCGATGGGGTATGATGCGGGGTATTATGGGTATTTGGTGAGTAGCTGCTATGCGGCGGATGTGTGGGGGGTCTTTGGGGGTGGGGAGGGGCGGGAGGTGGTGGGCAGGCGGTGGAGGGGGGCGTTGGAGGCGGGGGGTGCGAGGGCTGCGATGGAGCTGCTGGAGGAGTTCTTGGGGCAGAGGCCGGGGTGTGGGGTGTTTTATAGGAGGTTGGGAGTGGAAGACGCTGAGGGGGAAAAGCCGTAAATTGTAGATAGTTGGAATGTTTGCTACGCGCTGGATTTGTAGACCAAGTCTGTTGATAATAAACTTACTAAAGTAATGACATCCATCTCGTGTACAACGGCGCGAGGACCAGTACCAGGACTGGTCCCAGAACTACTTATAGCACTGAAATAGTTTTAGACCTCGTTCGGTTACTCAAATATCTTGATCTTTGACCTAATAGTGAGAGAGGCTTAAGATATCTGGGACACTGTGTTCATTTCTAGTCAAGGATCACGGATTTTGAAGATCAACGGTGGCCCCAATATGATGTTCTCCTTTTTTCCCCAGAGACCACATGACCTTTTGAAAACATAAGATCCTTGGGACCACTCCTAGGATTGGCACACTGCAGCCCGGCCCCATCCCAAGAACAAATTGCCAGCCCAGTCCCGGCCCAGGGAGCTTAGTCCCGGGACAGCCCAACAGTACCCTGTCCCATTGGAAACTCTGGGGAATCGAGCCGACATTCCTAGGCCTAGCATGGGCAGCGTGTTGATTCAACCTCAACACATTCACCACCCCAAAACACAGTAGGCAATCCTCCATCAAACAATTTTGCCGTCAAAAGAGGGTGCCCGTCAACTTCATATGAATTTAAAAAAAAAAAAAAAACCCCGTCAACTTCATGAACTATCACTCGACTCAACTTGTTTCCGGTTTACTTTGCCTTTTTTGATTTCCTCGTCCTTTAGTTATAATGCTGCCTCCCCCTCCGAAAAAAAAACAGGGGCTAGTACTAGAAATCTCTGTTAGTCAAGCCAAACCGGTTTTACATTTTGCGTTTTTTTTCTTTTTGGGGGGCAGGGGGCACCATTTTTCATAAGGCGAAGCGATAGTTATGAAGCTACTGCCGACTCAGCCCTGTATACGTAGCTGCCATTAAACCACGAATCCGACGACCCATATCGCTTCCGGAGCAATGCCCGAGAACATATCCAAGCGCTACGTCAAAGCTCCTGAGCGCTCAGCATCGTAGCTGCGAGATGTGGCGGGGAGCTGTTATGGGTTGTGTGGATATACCCCCCGGTTCATCAACACCCGCTTTCAATTAAGAAACGGTCGTGAATAAGGCGCCGTGAAGTTCCTCGTCAGGAATGGGTATTATACCAGATATGATACTCTCACAATGAATTTAGTCAATCAGCAGAATTGTTTATATTTATGCTGGTTGATGTCTGATACACATACCTCATGATGAGCTGGAGGGTCTGGGAATAGCTCATCCACGAAGCCGGGGTTATCACCCCCCTAGGTGTATCTTTCCAGATCTTATATAGTGAAATGCCTTATATATGCGCTGTTCGCAACGTAACGCAGACTTCGTAGCGGGCTACTACGTTGCTATGAGATTAGGATGAGCTGTATATCCTATGAGCTCCGGAAAGCTCTGGTGTGGAATTGTGTTCCGGGTACGTTTGGTGGGTCATTATACTCTATCAACGACCGTTCCGGGATAGAGGCGTTCGGGAATAAATAAATAAATTGACTCGATGAGAGGTGACAGGTCTAACTGTGCCCGGACAATCGGTGGTATAGTTTCTTCCAAGTCATTTATAACTTCCAAAATCTCATGTCCCGCTCCAGTAAGTAATATCTTCGGAATGAAGTAGCTAATAATAACACGCTGTAAGCTGGTTTCTATCAACTGAGGCCTAGACTCACCCATAAAGCGCGCGAGATATGTCCAGCAGTATAGAGCACCGTATCTGGGACCTGGTCTGAGCTTTCCCGCTGAGTATTGTTTGAGTAAATGCTCGCACATCATGGGATGAGGTTGCAGGTAAGTGGAAGGACATTGGGCACTCATGCAAGGCAGTTAGATAATCCTAGAAGAAGGAAGAGCAGTCAAGAGTAAACATCATCAAGATCGGACCAAGAGGTAAAATACAGTATACATGTGTACTTGGGTAGCATTACATGACTATATTTTATCCCAATCAATTCAGTCATCCTTCGTCCCTATTGTATCAATGAAGAGTTATCCCAACCCACAGTTAGAGAAACGCACCGACGAGTCCGCATAGTAAGTGCTGTCTTCTTCCAAGCAATCTATCGCATCTCACCTTGCCGTTCTCGGTATTTTATACACCAGATATCACTCGTATCCAGGGTTAGGGTTTCAGTCTCAAACCTGAGCGCTCAGATTTTGAATTTCTTTTTCACAACAATATAAATAGTGGCACAGTTCATTGTCGAGGCACTTTCGCATCGACTGAGGTACGCCCTTACTGGCTGGTTCTTGGGGACTATTTCTCATGGTTAACCGGTATATATGTCACCAAAACCTTTGAGCATCCCAAACTGAGGAATAGAGCGCCGACGAACCTCTAGTTCCGCGTATTTATCTGCGTCTATGAAGAGATATGTACGATTGAGATATGCGGAGCAGCTGACTCAGTCCGTCACGGAGACTAAAGAACCTAACTTCTAACTGATTCGAGCTGTAAACGGTCACGCCCACTGCTGTGTGTTTGGCGGGCACCCAAATTTGGGGGTTTCTTTAGCTATACTCGACCTGGTTTGAGGTTTTCCCCGGGATTCCTCTTCGGAATTTGGGAGCTTTTCAGGCATCTCACATTTGGTGGAATAAGTTCTCACGAGGCAATGTGTTCCGGAAATCAGAGGGAGTCTAGGAATCAGCCCCAACATACGTATCCAGGAGATGCCTGTAAGTTATTTTTGCTTTCAATAGTCAGAATCAAGAGCGCGTTTGATAGAAATACCTTGCCAACAATTTTACCTACTAATTTTGACCCCACAAGTGTAAGTAAATGAGCCCCCCCACCGGGATTCATCCCTTATATAATTATTGCACTCGCGGCGGCGCCTGTTGGGCCCAATCCCAGTTTCACTCGTATATATGAAGCCCATTCGGACTGTAGTCCTGCCCCCTCCCTGTATGTATTGGTAATTGGGAAGCGATGGCTCACCTCGAAATTCATATGGAGAACTATAAAAACAGCGAATTATGGCGGGGAGACTTGTTATGTTTCCGTTAGGTAAGAAGGCTTTATCGCTGACTGCGCGCTTGGATTCGGAAGTGATAAGTGAAACTATTGGTTAGTGTTAGCGAGTGATATTATAAGATTAACCGGCGAATACGGAATATGATCATCTCTCGCACTTATCCCCAGCTCAACTAGACTTGGTTATACCTTTTTAATCTTTGTGTAAGAAGCGGACTGATCAGATTCTTAGGTGAAAGGCCGCGAACTTAATCTCTCGACCCTTTGACCACGGGATCCCAATTGACTGGTTTTCCCACCTGTCAAGGCCGGGGTAGAAGTAACGTTACACCGCGTTATTTCCGTAGTCAGGAATTAGCTTGGTAGGTACCACCGCAAACTCGAGGTACTCGGGCCCGGCCCGTGAAGGCCTACTCGAGGCTCCGCCAAACACATCAAATGCGTAGTGGCATTTAGAACAGGAAGTTCGTGTTATTCCAGGATGGATGACAGGTATCGTAAGGTACCTGGACGCCGGTGCTAGTAGTCTGTGACACAGTAAGACTCATTATCATTGACCATAGGTATAATATTCCATGGCTTTATTGGCCTCTTATCGAGAAGTCAAATAACGAGGGGGCTTGGATGTCAAACAGGTCGCCCTGAACGGAGGGATACCATGTAACGGCCGTTGATATCATGTGGAGCCTAAAGCAATTAACAAGAAGTGGGCAAATATTGTTCATTCACAGGTGGAGAAACCAAAACGCTTATGGCCGGAGACTAGTTTTATTCCTTGAAGTTTCCAAAAACCATTCAATATATCCTTACTGTTTCTTGGATTTTGGGTTGACCATATATATCTACCCCTTAAGTATAGTACGATAACGGAGACTGGCCCAGGAAGTTTGCACAGGAGGTATATTATGATTGAATCTTATTTATTTAATCTTTGATACTATGCTATAGCGCGTACCTAGGTAATTATATGGCAAGACCCCGATGTGTACTCCAGACCTATCCGATCCAGTCCAGAGCCAAAGCTTGTCCGTTAGAGTAAATAGCATGCTCCGGAGAGAAGAAAACTAAGTTTCTCTAAACCACGCAACTACACCAATGGTAATACCGAATAATGCCCCAAAATATTATAAACCGCAGGTCCAGTTGGACATGAGGCCTCGGGTATACACGGTTTCCCTCAGAGATTCTGGACGACACGGTAATATATCCGCCACTCCACCAGCATCATACGCCTGCCTCATCAATTCTACCGTAGCATCCATGCCCCTCCTGTTCTTGGGATTGGCTCTCACAGCAGCAGCGCAATCCATTAACTTGGCGAGATAGTAACACCGTATCGGCAGACGCCTCTTAACCCTCACCGCCCGGAATAATACACTCTCAATTTCTACTGGAGCGTTTCCTGACGTGTGGACTACCAGGCCTATCCCCAGTACTTCCTTCGGCATATCGTCTGAGGCGAAATTCGGACGGATGCGGTGTGTCCAGGCTGCCGAGTGATTAAGACTTAATGTTCCATTGGGCTTTCCATCAACCCGGAGAAACGAGTATTTCCTTTCGAGTACACGGCATCGGGTTGTCGATCGAGAGTTGAGGTGGAGAGCTGTGATGGGAAGAGGTCTAGGCACAATAGATCTAGCGAGACGGGGATAGCAGTCAAGATCAAGGAGGAGCTAAAGCAAGCAGCAGCGCCGCCGGATACTCATCTTCGTGAATGGGTCCAAGGCCCAACACCCGCTACCGATGAAATTATTCGTGATTCAAGAGAAGGGGGGCTAGGATGGAGACCATCGCATCCCAACGCGACATGCGGGGAAATCCACAAAATGGTGCTGACGCAAAACCCACCTCTACCCCGAACCTCTGGCTCAGCCGTGAGGGGAGATTGGTGGCCTTGAGGATGAAAAGTCGCAGGCGTCGCGTCAAGAACCGTTCGATCCACCAGCCTGGCACTCTAAATCCAATCCACGGTAAAATCCATCCATCGACACAGGTGTTGTAGGCGTCCAAACGTCGTACCATGCCGTGGTATCTCGTCTGGATAGGGATAACGGCGACCGGATGTGAATGATCAAGGGAGGTTGGGGGGATGCGAGACGGCGCGGCGGGGTGCGAGACGGCGCGGCGGGGTGCGACGATGGAGAGAACGACTTTGGGCGAGTGAGTTGAGACTCCTCGCAAGGTGGGATGAGGCTCAAACTACCTTTCAAGGTGTAATTGGCATGCAAGCCAAGCAATATTTGTCATCTTTCCATGGGTTAGGGGTTGTATTCCTTTCCTCCACCGAGAAGGATATGTATGGAACAACGACAGGTAAAACAAAACGCACCCTCATTGATTCAAGAGAATTTAAATAATTCTCTCCCACGATCTGCAACAGGGAAGAAACCTAGCTCTACCATTCGCTCTTCTTAGGACCGGAGAAACTGAAAAAGTCATTTTTTCTAGTAGTAACGGCGCCAACGTAATTTTGTGCAGATGCTTATGGGATGTTGTGCACAAAAGTTGGCGTATATACGCCAACTTTTTGTGCACAAGTACTTACTGTTTTTACGGTCGTTGTCAGTAATGGTTACTGTTAATTATATTAATAGCTATAGGTTACAAATATAATTAGGATCGAGAACATGAACTGAGTGAGAGTCGAATAAGTATAAATAGCATTGCTTACATAACTGGTGCTGGGCCCCTGATACCTTTTCTGTCTGTCGGGATCGGCTGTATATATATGTACTTGGGCCCAATGGCTTTGCCGAGTATCAAATTGTAAATTGGTCAGCGAAAGCATGCTCCGTTTAAATTGAATCAGTTGACACCGCGCCTCCTGTGGAGAGGTTGCTTAAACTGGAGTATCTTGTCCCAAACGAAAATTGAACTATACATGTATGGTGCCCCCAGTCTTAAAGGTAACATGAGTAAAACGCCAAGTCTCGAATGACTTTTCAACCACAACAGATATTAAAAATCCGTACAATGGAACTCTTCTTCATCACGGTATCCAGCTTTTTATTGTACGGATTTTTAATATCTGTTGTGGTTGAAAAGTCATTCGAGACTTGGCGTTTTTCTTAAGACTGGGGCACGTTGTGGAGTCTCGTCCCTTGAAAGCGTCCACCATAGAACATCACTCGGTTCATCAGGTCTTGGCGTCGCAACGACCACACACCCGTATTGTCGAGATAGTTTCCGGAGAATTTTTTTTTTTTTTGCTTAATTCATTGATTGCATGCAGACCGTAGTCTATGGCAATATCACACTACCCCTCTACTACCCTGCATCCACCGCCATCTTCGAAAATAGAATACAAAGGAAAATAGAAAAGAAAGAAAGAAAAACATACAAGTAAATAGCGTATCATATGTGCCTCATCGTATCCCTGCTCAAAGGCTGTCTCTCAATCCTCCCCACCCTCTTTCCCTGTCTCTGGCCTCCTCCACTTCATCTTCCTTCCTCTGCCCTCTCTCGTGGCGCCATCCCGCGAACTGCTTCCAGATCCTGATCGCTGTCTTAATGCCCGATTCTGTCCACAGCAGCTTGAGGATTGTGTCATTGTCTTCGTCGCTTTGTCTGCTTTCCGCGGTGATGCTGCAGTCTGTCAAAATGTGGTTTACGCTCTGCTCGCATAGTTTCCGGAGTCTCCAGCCCACCATATTGGCAACGGCTGAATTCACCACAATCAGAGTGAAATTTTTTTATACAAGATTGAGTAGGAGAACTACATGTAAAGAGAGAGCATAGATTAGAGATACGTCGGGATTATTTGTCGTGGGTACTGCTTTGACCCCTTCGCTTTGGGGGGGGGGGGGGGGCGCTCCGGGGATTACTTTAGACACGGTGCAGATTGTTTCTTGGAGTTCTCTAGCTCAGTCTAGTTCAACTTGCCCATGCATCGAAACCGATGATGAACGATCGCGAGAGGACAAACTGAATCTATTCTGAGATATGATGATCGAGATGAGAGGGGAACTAATCGGCCGAGACTAAGGTACGTTTCTTCTTCCACCCTTATCCGCTACCTGTCCGATTATGTCTCCTTTACTAGTACTATACTGTGGTTTGGCTGGCGCCACGTGCCACAACGGGTGTATAAAAAACAACGTTTATATTCACACCATTACTGGGTAGAACACGAGACTGAATAGAATCAACAATGTCTAGATCTCCTATTGCCTCAAGCTGTATAAAGTAGGTATATGTGTCGATCAACTCTCACCAGAGATGTTGAGAGAGATACATACGAAATAACAATATTTAGTCCGAGGTATATATGTGGCTTAGGGAGCATGCAAGGATATCCTCAAAGGATGATAGAAGAGATATGGCCTTATCATATTCTGCAATTAGTAGACCCCCGGTAGTAGCACCGTTTCATAGCTTACAACCGCGCGCCTCCATCACTGCTACAACATAGTCGACAATTGCAAGCTTGTAATATATATTTGGCAATATGGCGAAAGAAACACGGGAGATATTTCGGGGGAGGAGGGTCCAGGCCCCCATACACTCCTCTAGGAAAGTAAGCGAAGCCTTCATCTCTTAGGTTTTCCATACAGTGATTGACTATTAAGTTATGCGTTGATTAAGGAATTGATTGAAGTCATTCTTCCATGGCTGCTAAGATACTAGTGTCACACAATCGCAAGATCATCGAGGCAGGGGGTGCTGGAGACGTCAGAGAGCACATTAGAGTACTTTCTAAATGCGTGAGCAACGCTATTGATAAATGTGCAGAGAATAGGGATTTGGTACGTCCGTATATTCGTTGGTCGTATGAATTATATATACTCGATCTTGCTAATACTGTGCTATATATATATAGAGAGAGATCTGAAGCCAGAGCTTACTTGACCTTTACCCCGTATGTAGATTGTAGTACTCAAGGCTACATCTGTCTATAGTCTATAGTGAAGGAGAAAAGAGGGGGTGGGGGGGGGGGGGGGGGACGTAAAGGGATCGATACCCGAAATCTCAGCCCCCAATGAGGTAAGGCACGAACATTTCTTAAAATATCTAACTTTACCAATTGGCCGCCCTTGTGTGTTTTCCTGAGCTGAAAGTCCGAGTATACCTCAGGAAGCGCGCTTTCAAAAACGCCGGTGCCTAGTGTATAAATAAAGTCGGGTTTGGCCTTTAGTTTTTTTTTTTTTTTTTTTTTTTGTTTAATTCATTAATTGCATGCAGTTTGGCCTTTAGTCATTCGGAGGATATATATACCATGAGCTATATATTCATTACCGGTACGTCCTTGTGCTTCTAGTCCGTTGAACAAGCTTCTTTGTCTAATTATACTCACTTCCACGCGGTCTATATATATATATTTCTCTCATGTCCTTGGTCATATTCAAACAAAATCAACCCTTCTCTTCCGCAAGACTTAGGCTCCAACCTGGTTTACGAACCTTCCGCAAGCTAGAGATATATCATTCAGGAACAGGCTGAAAAACATATCCACTGCCAGATATTGCCGCGAACTTCATAGGCGAAAGGTAATCTGGAGCTCTATATATCGTGATCAGTATTTTCCTCGGCGGAACTGAATGTAATGCCTATTATTACTATCCCAACAGGATAGCCCTATATAGAGGTTTGCGTATATATATAGTGTTAGGTGTAAACTTGCTATCACAACTTTGTCCATGGTATCTAAATGAAAGAGAAATCCTGAGAGTCTAGAGCTTGAAAACTGTACAAGTTTAGTCCTCAGCTTCCCTTTCTGCGAGAGGTTTTGGCCTTCTATGTGCATATATAGTCTAGGTCGTTAGATCAGCGGGAAACAAACCAGGTTTAGTATATGCGAGTACAATGTAATTGATTCTCTTGGGGTTGGCATATACAAGTTGAGGTTTTTGAGGTAAAAGCTGGCCTGCTCCTCGCCTAAGAATAGTAATCGATAGACTGCTGGGGCACCATAGAGCGAGTAGAACCGGTGGTGATGATCTTGGAAATGCCCGAACCCGGGGCTTCTTTTGCTCCATCTTGGATTTACGCCTCTGTCCTTCTCGACGAACGAATAAAACCGTAATTGTAGAATGAAATCATGAACCAATGTGATTACGATGATAGACAATGATGCCAGACGTGGCAAGAAGTGAGTAAAGGTAGTGCTCTAGACAGCTATCCACTGTCCACCTTTCGGCTACGTTTCCACATGTCACTCCCGCTCCAGGTTATTCACCCATATTTGTCATCTCATGAAGTTAAAATCGATTGCATGCGCCACAACTTGTGCGAATCGTTTTATAATCGTGGTATTAGCGTTCTGCTGTGCTCTAGATCAGTACCTACACATTAGTTGTAATCATTCAAAGAGAGTATATCCATGTACAATTTCAATCCAATGCGGGACTATTAAAATCGGCCCCGGCCATCTGCATCACTGGTAATCACCTTGCTTCGCCTCCAGTCTAATTGGCCAAGCAGCTCAAGCTTTTTTATGTAGTTGAAGATATTAGTATGACGGTCATAACACATTACCGTCAAATCCCGTTACCACCTGCACGAAAGTTAAGACCAGTATGGGAGTTGTGGTAATACTTCATTAGAGCTATTGATCTTATCCCTTAAGCCGTCAGGCCTAATTGAAACGGTAGCTGTTAACCACATTCAGTAAGCATTGGAGATATCCAGTACGATCTGCCATGTATTTGGTGAGCAGCTGGCATGACGGTATGACCGAGACCAACGTTCAATCCATCATCTTTACTGAATCTGGTTAACAGCTGCCGTGTCAATTCGGCCTGACGGCTTAAGGGATAGAGTGAGAATCATTACCGTACTCATAATGCGTTTGTATTATTGGATTCTAGACTCCCGAGGGCTGATTCCGCATATCTATTATCCACTAGGCTATCCCGATACACAAAGTACATGAAACCTGGCTGAGAGTAAGAATCGGCAACCTTCACCATTCCTGACTACCGGCGAGAGGTTAGCCGGAAGATTGATCTCAGCAGCTCTGAGTGCTTTTACATCTGGATCATCCGTACAAGGAGGGAAGCTTGTAGCCCGTAAGTCATTTGGACGCCTCAAATAATTCTTTATCTCGTACGATAAATCCAATACGTAGCTCGCTTAGAAAAGAGTCTTCATGCTGGACACGGATTCTCACTGCCCACGAAGTTTATTTTGGCGAGTTCTGGAAATGAATACGCGTACATGGACCTACATAGGATACCAAGACATTTTCTCTCCCCAAAGCATATGCCATTATGAAGTGATAGGACCATGTGTACAACTCGAGCGGCAGAACCTTGGGGATTATGGTCAACTATTGGGTTCTTCAACGTTGAAGGCTCGTAGAATATGTAGCCCTAGCCGGGAATATTCCCCATCTAGGCATCAAACCAACGGCTCTCGGGTGTGTGGGGTAGTCTGTTCCCGAAAAATGCGAAGAAGGGATTGTGGCTGGCTGAAGGTTTTGGTGAAGCGGAAACATTGGTTAAAAGTGATCGTCACATGGGCTATCCTAAAAGGGAGGGCAACTGTTCACTAATAATCGATAGAGTTCATGTAATCGTAGCTTCATAGCGTTTCCGAACACGACCAATATTGCATGGCATACAAAAAGGGGAATTTGGCGCTTTTTTGTATGGTATGCAATAGCAGTCGTGTTCGGAAACGCTATGAAGCTACGAGTAGTACAGGCGCATGGGACAAGGCGGAACCCAGCCAATAGGCTTGCAATGACGGCCAACGCCAAGCCAATTGATCAACCTCGTCCAACTTCGGAATATACTTTGGTATTACATATATCTTGTCATACTGTTGTTAAATAAAGATCGAAATCTCTGTAGATTACTAGCGGGCGCAAAATTTGCCAGGTGACATTATTTCGTTAATACATGCAATAAGAACAGAAACAAGGAGAGATGATGAGCATGAAGATGAACAATCATCCTATTACTGCTCAGCTGGTGATCGGAGAGCTTCAGAGCAAATAACTACACCGAAGCCATATCTCTCAACATTCGATTGTATAGAAACATAGAACTTAGAGCTCGTGCCAGAAGGATAGATTCTGGTCATTCTGGTTTTTTTATCCGCCCCCCTAATCGATTAATTGATTGATTTTCTGATCCTAAGAGTACTGGCAATCGAGTATTAGATTATTGTTCATAACGTCACTGTTACCTTGAAACCGAGCATGTACTGCCGTCTTCTATAGATCACTAGAGATCGCTATCATCACCACTGTCTCAGTAAGACCGGAAATGCAAGCTCCTAAAGCCATTGCACATCTTCCTGATAATGGCGAGGCATATTTACGGATACATTGCCTTTTTTGAAACTGAAAAGGTAAGTTAGTGGCTTGAAGATGGGCATTCGTTGATAACTTGAACCACCCAGAAATCCCGCAGCTCTCAACAGCTCTCCAAATCGGTCTCGTTGTACCAGAAGCCTCGGGTTTTCAGCCGAACGCTGGGAATGGAAGGAGAACACAGATCATGATATCGACTATAAGAACCCACCCATCTCCCCTGAACCAACAAACAAATACACACTTCACTTCATCAGTTCACACAACCATTTCAACACACAAACTCATACAAAGCCCTTTCAAACTCCCTTTATAACTTTCCAAAACAATCACAATGTCTGCTGCCACTGCCCCCGCTGCCGGTGATATCATCAGAATTCCCGCGTACACCGCCGAGTGCGAGAAAGACAGCCGCCGCATTACCTGGAGGCAAACTATGATGGAAAAAAACGAGCTCTACTACACCGTTCGTGGCACCAATGTCTCCAAGAACAACTGCGATGTCATTCTTTTCGTTCAGGGCAACTGGTACAATTCTGGTGCTAGTCCCGCTGAGCATGTTTCAAAAATCGGCAAGGCCGTTGGTAAGAATACCCCTTATTCACGGGTTATGATCATCAGATCGTATAGATCTGATTCACTAAACCTACGTCGAAACAGATGGTTCCTACGAGATTAAGCTGGATGGAAAGTTCCAATATGGTCAGAAGAACAAGGAGGGCGAGCACCGTTTCCTTGTCTACCACAACAAGGGCAACAAGCCTTACCAGGTATATCCATTTCCGAGAACTCCATAAGTCTGAAGAACCGGGCTAACATTGGGACAGCACCGTTTCATGGCCACTCTCATTCAAGGTCAAGTCGCAGAATGGGCCAAGAAGCTCATCCCCGTCGCACAAGCCCAGGATGGCTTGGCGCTGATGACTTCCATTTTCGGTGATTACTTGCACACCTACTAGGATCTCAACGATGGCGCATCAATATGTTAGGGGGTTAGTGGTAGAACGGCGAGGTTATGATTTATGGTACAGAGGTTGATGATGGTATATGTCTGTGGGGAGATGAGAGATTATGGATCCCGGGATATTTATAAAACTGGTAGTTAGGAATCCGGAAGCTTGATTACCATCTTTTGTCCTCGAGATGACCACGTGACCGAGTGATATTCTATGATACGGTACCTCTTTCGTAGTGCCTACTACAATGATCTTACTGATCTCGCTACTCCAGCATCGATTCGTACTAGATTATCTTTAGCCCCTTGAAGCTGCCCATAAAAGCTGTTAGTTATAATCCGATCGTAGTAGGTGGGATGAAGGAAATGGAAGATTTCCTCCGCTCAGATGCTTTATTTATCACGAAGATCTCTCTTATCTTGATCTATATTTATCCATTACCGGCAACATTATAAGTACGTATCCGTTGTAGAAGATCTCAAAATGGCGGACGTAATTATCCAATTTTCTCATACCACTTAACCACAAGTAGGACATGTAAATTGTCGGATGTCTTAGCACGACAGGTTATTACTGTGGCGAAGTCACTGAACCACAACCATTTCCTACATCGCTAAGTGCTAGTAGATAATGGACCCTGAAAGATCATCGGTCGCGGCTTGCAATTGGCTACTGTCAGCACAATCAGGCTCATCGCTTACTAATCTGTAGGTACTCGATACTTAGACTATCGATAGTACATACAAGTAATTATACTTTAATTCGCGATTAGTAAGAAGTTTATCACCTGGCACCAAAGTTCATATGTCTAGCTCGTGGTGTGGTTGGGTTTAATATATACCTCTTAAGCCAAATAGCATGAGACTAGCTATAAAAAACGCAATTGGTACCAAGCGTTGATTCACGGGGAGGGTTATGTTGGGTTTTGACTTCTGATATGCTATAGGGTGGGTATATGGTGCGCCCACTCTTAAAGGTGACGAAAATCGGCGAAATGTCAAGGGCTCATAACTTTGCCAAAAGTTTTTTTAAAAGAAATCGGTAAACAAAAAGTGTAGTACTAGTGATGAACTTTGGTTTCTGTTTCCAGATTTTTGATATCTACTTTAGTTAAAAAGTTATAAGAGTTTGAAGTTGCGGATCTCTGTATGTAAAAGGCGCCAAGACTGAGCAAAGTGGAACAGTATTATACCTATTTATACCCCCCTCAAAAGTGAATTGCGGCAGGAATGCAGCAAAGTGGGAATAAGCCCTCTAATTGGCCTTGGAGTTCACGATTGTCCCACTTCCAGATACCGCCGTGTCACCTTTAAGAGTGTGCGTACCATATGTAAGCATTACTATTGTATCGCAAAAATAAAATCTTACAGTTCTCACAGTCCAACGGTCCAAGACGAAGATGAGGAAACCAGAGAGATGGCGGCGGAAGTGGATCCCGAGGGTGTTCCGGGGAAGTGTGATATCGTCTTAGACTACGGTCTGCATGCAATTAATGAATTAAACAAAAAAAAAAAAACACATCATAAATCGCTGAGTCAGCGTATGCATTGTCATATACTTTTTACTATTGTCACACAAGGCTGAAAGAACAGCACACAACATTCCACAAACCGCCGAAAATGACGGACGGCTAAACCCAATCCCTTACTGATCGTTGATCTTTTACCTATTCCTACAGTGGCTATATATATGTTTCTCCTGAGAGGAGAGGGGTAAGCAAAAGCATCGACGACGGTTCATAGTATCTCAAGCTCCTCGAAAGCTCGCGCATTCGGTCAAACACGGAATGACTGATCCACTTTTGAGACCATTCGACAAGGAGCGGCTTCCCACAATCCACCGTCATGGGTACTGGCGTCAACCTGTGCCCGGGGGTGAAGGCAACAACACGGAGCTCCAGTATGAAGATTGGAGGAATGAGAAGATATTGGGGAGAGGAACATATGGCACTGTACGGCTGGTCAGGAGTGCTCAAGATGAGAAAAAGGTGCGAGCAGTAAAGGAGGTTTTTAAGATCAACACACCAACCGTCCTCGCAAGTCGAGAGCTGCAGGCCTTGATTGTGCTCCAGAAGGTATGTATCTCATGAGAAACGTGCTATTTCTAGGCATATAACCTATATATTAATAGTTTATATCACATCAACTAATTATATTGTCATGTCCAGCACCCAGAACACTTCGTTAAATTTTTTGGATGGTGGGAAGATGATGAGTGCTTCTATTTCGCCATGGAATACATTGAGAAAGGCGATTTAATGTCCCTCCTCAAAGACAATAAGCTCACAGAGATGGATGCACGGACCATTGCGAAGCAGATTTTGGGAGGTTTACAAACCATGCACCAAAATCACATCTGTCACCGCGATGTCAAGCCGGACGTGAGACCATCTGTTGATAGAGCGAGACTTGGAGTAGACTAACAGCCTGTCAGAATATCCTAGCCACATCATGGTTGCCTGGACCGCTGCGAGTAAAGTTAACTGATTTTGGTTGCGCCAAGTTCGGAGCGGGTACGGGGTTACGGACGACTACTGGCACTGTGGGTTATATGGCTCCGGAAGTTCTAGGTTATGACGATGATCAAGAGACATCTTATTACACATATGAAGCCGATATGTGGTCTCTCGGGTGTGTGATATACTATGTTATGACGAGGAAGCTTCCGTTAGTAGGATTTCGCTCGTATATGAAGTACATCAGAGGGCAGATACCATTGCCCAGCGAGAAGTTGATCCAGAACGGCGTGAGCCAGAGCGGAATAGATTTCATCAGCATGCTCATGACTCCAGATCGAGACAAAAGGCCCAGTGCTAAAATAGCGTTACAACACGAGTGGCTTTATGCTGTTACCGCAGAGAAAAAGTGTAAGTGGCGGGAGATTTACTCCTGTTTCTTATTTATTTCACTATACCTCGATAAATGGGTCCATCGCTGACTGTGCCATGTTTTATCTGTTCTTAGTAGACCCGGCAAAAGTCTCTTTGACGGGAGAAACGAGTGTAAAAAAACCAATTGTTATTACCATTTACCTCGAGAGTCACGAATTACCTTCTGGGTTACGTGAGTGCCGTCCTCTCAGCCCACTAGTGCACCAGCGTTCGGGTCACTGCGTAAGTACTCGCCAATTACTGCGCATTACCCCCCCAAACACCCCTACCTCCCCGGACCCCCCGGCCGGCTCAGTCAATAGGCGCCGCCCTACAAGAATTAGAGTGCATCCTGCGCCAATAATGGATTCTCAATGCCGGTTGAAGTGGCTGACCTTGCCCGTTTTCCTTTCCGGCGTAGCGGGGGTGAGGCATGGTATTGAGCATTCGAGGGGGGAACGACGTATTGAGAGACCAGTATTCCTCCGCAATTTCTTTTCATCTCCGCCCCCGCTACTCGCATTTCTCATTCCACCCACCCTTGCCTTCGGTTTATTCTTTCGATCCATTATATCCTTTACCATGTCAACACTACCCATCTTACACGCGATCAGAGAAAGTCCAAAATTTATATATAGAGACAGATTCGGCCGTGGGTAAAGCTCGCTAGTGTATACAGAACATGACTTCATGGAAGCTAGCGCGGCTTAGGAGGGTGTATATCTAAGAATTTGGCTGTGACTATTTTATCCGGCTAGCTAGGCGCCTTTTATGTGGCTGCAGATTCAGCGGTATAATATTCCTTTCCAATCATATTAAGGTTGCTTAGCTATATCTGTTGCCTGTTGAGATGTTTGTCTATGTGTCAAAGCCGCCCTCTTTGTATAAACCAGATACGCGGAGGTAGTATTTCGATTTAGTTTAAGAATTGACAGGGTTTAAGTCCGTCTCTGCAGTCTACCTGCACTCCTAGGACCCTGGCACTACGTATTCCCAAGATCTATTAGCGGTGATGGGCGGGGTGTACTATTCGTCGTATATATTCGAAACATAAATATCTTTTCTCATTTCAGGTCTCTCTTTCCTATAGTGTTGTCCCAACCTCACGTATTCATACTTTCATTTATATTCTGAATATATTTTGCCCTTATACTTTAGATCTTCTTCAATTCTGTCTGGCCATCCACAATCGATAATGGTGTTTGAATAAACTAGGCTTCAATTAAGATGCATTTGGATGGCGGTTCTCGTACTTTGGATTATAATCTCCTTGCAAAGGATAGTTTTTAGCAGTATACAAGATATGCCTGGCGTGATAATGGCCTTGTATCTTCATATTCTTGAAGTTTGGAGTGTGAAGAAACGACTTGAGTGTGAGTTGAACACGTGACCTTGTGGAGGAATATGTTTCTTAAGCAAGAAGATTTACTATTGTGCCGTTCTGTTCGGAACGACAATGTGGGTTTCTGGTCGCTCTATATAATATACAGATATTCTAATACCACGTGATCCCCTGATTACATAATCCTTAGCACTAAGCCTTGTCTGAAACCCCTGTTCCTTCTATGAGTCATCCCTTGTACATGTGTAATTATTATACATAACCGATGTCGCAATGCCTAATTTCTACAGAGTCCGGTAGAATTATTGCGAAAACAAGGGTAGGCGAGTGCTGTGGGCCCGCACAGGTGGGCGAGTGCTGTGACTGGGTGAGGAGGAACCTCAGGCGGGCTTTAGGTGGGCTTTAGGCGGGCTTCAGCGGTTCACGGCTTCAACATCGGACCAAAATCTCTGAAGTGGGAGGTTTTGTTAGTAGAATTCGCAAATTTTGATACTCGCTAGGCGTTTTTAGCACGCTCGCCAACCCCTGTTTTCGCAATAATTTTACCACCCTCTGTACAAATCTGACCCATGTTAACAGGCTAAGACCTGTGCTTTTTTGTTAATCAAGCCGGGGCTTAAATCCTCTTGGGACCAAGCCTGGCCCAATGTCAGATGCCGATCTCGCCCACGCTCCGACCAGCATATACCTCAGGCCTATCAAAACCTCTGAACAATTTTAGACTCGACAGGCCGGATTAATTGATATCCATTAAGTGAGAGTGGAAGCTAGGTGCATATAGGTATAGAGGGATTATATTATTTCCCAACATGGCAGACAAAATTCCTCTATCTCTGCATTACCGCAAAGGCTGAATGCATGCATGTGTTAGAGCGCGCAATATCGTGGCTCTTACCTTGCTCCTATTGAATAGTGGGCGGCTCTACAAGATAAATTCGGTTCTCAGCATTTTGTCGCTTTAGAGATAAATTCAGCTTATATCAAGGTGCAAGAAGAATTCAACTCCCATCATATTATGATGTTTAGTCACAAGTGATCACTCGAGCGAGTGATGAACCATGATTCCTACACACGAAATTGAGTGCTATGCTTTTTCCCACAAATACCCCAAGGTAATATAGGCAAGGTAGACCCTTGATGTGTTCAATCAAGAATAATACGATAAACTCCAGTTGCCGACTACTTTCATGAAGGCCGCCCGCCCTGTATAGTACTGGTATCATTTCCGATATACAAAGAATACCTACTAATTACTCCATTTTAGACTGATAAATACTTACAGACTGAGATTAAATCCGTACCTGTCAGTTGCATTCCTCATGACAGAGAATCCTGTGATACATTAGAGGAGTAATCTTGTTAGTCCAATGGAAATATTAGGAAAGGAATCATTACTTATAATACCGCACCGATCTAGATCTAGTTACTGTCTGAACCGGCCACCCACCCCTTGCAGTCTTGAGACATCCAGTTTCAATGTAATAAGGCACGGTGAGATAGTCTACCCAAAAGTTGAATAGATTTCTTCCGACCGCGATTCATAACTGGAGGCAACGTGGATTCCTGTCGGGAAACGTTCTCTAATACTAGGCGAGGAGAGAATATCTAGGCCACTAAATTGATATTATATATCACAACCCTTGCAATTAGGGCGCGTGCGGGGCGCTCTAGAAGCGCGACAAGACGCCCTTCAGGGAGCCAGTAGAGTGAAGGTAGTGCCACTCGTAACACCAATCTAATAGCCTACCCCTTAACTGGGCTGTCGCAAAGCTCTCCAGAGCACACCGTAACGTGTACCTGGAATATTGGGTAAATTCATCGAGAAGGTCTGAATTTTGGCTTGAAAATGTGAATATCTTGGTAGAGAGAAAGTTATTTAAGGGAAATTGGATGATTTTCCCGACGAATTTTTAATAATTAACGAGTAAGACTTTACTGCTAGACTCTCCCTCATTCCCGGTCGCGAGAAAGATTCGTAGTACACCTGGTGTATCATATTGCTAAGTATCAAGTATTAAATGTATATATATAAGCGTGATTTTTTGCCGCGACTAGCAGGTATTGTCTGCGCCGACAAGCCCCTAAACTCGCTTCCCGGGGGTTACACCGAGGCCAGGAGGTAGGGCCCATCTACCCTCGACTTTCTACTAATGTAAATACATCTTCCGAAACAATTGCTATTAATTGTGGAGTTATACTTGAGCTTTCTTGAGCGGAAACCTGCATATAAAATCTCAAACCATAGAATTCTTTCACCAAATAATACGTAAGACGGCCTGTTAAACGTTGGTACTAGAAGAAGGTCAATCATGATCAGCTTACACTTCCCCATCATTACCAGACTTCTTGCAATGGGTATCATCATGGGGGCCTTGAATCTCAGGGTTAGGGCGAAGTCTAGTACTAGGGGCGGATAGATTATGACATACTTTCACTCAAGGTAAAGCACATAACCATACATTTGGAGAACGGACACGCCGCGCTCAATTCGTTACAACATAATTAAATTCATTATATACAACCAGCCCACAACCTCCTTCCTAGCAATCCTCCTCTTCCTCCGGTTTCCTCCCATAATACACCCATCTCTTTACATACGAATGCACTTTCCTGTTCTTCACCTCCCTCTCCGCAGCCCTCACTACCGCCTCCGCCTCCTCCGTCGGCATACCCAACACCCTCGTGAAGAGCGCCATCCCGTACGCCTCGAATCCCGACTCCGCGTTCAACTGATAATATCCGCCCAGCTCCTTCTGTTTCTTATCCTTCGCCCACGTCCCCATCGGCACCTTGTACAACTCCGTATGCACGTCCTCGAACCCCACCTCGGCCATCATCCTCCCCAGCCCCGGCACATCAACCGCCTTCCCAAACTTTGCCACGCCCTCTGAAAACAGCTCATTCCACCGCTTCATCGGGTTATCCGGCGTGAGACTCCCGTCATCACTAAACATTGCAATCTCATACTCGTCGACCTCGCAGTACCCGCCGGGCACGGTATGCTCGAACGATTGCTCCAGCAGCCGCCTCCAGTCCTTGATGCTGCCGTTCAGGCAGCGCAAATGTATAAAGTCGAACTTTGCACTCCAGGTCCACTTTAACTCTGCGTCCTCAATCTGAAACTCTGCGTTTGGAGGCACCCACGTCGGCTGGATGGGCGAGAGGTCGGTGCCGATGACGTTCGCGGACGGGTATTGCTCGGCCGCGTCGATGACCCAAATGCCGGTACCGGTGCCGATGTCGAGGATTCGCTGCGGTTTGGAGAGCGGCGTGACGTGGAGCCGGCCGTTGAGGAGGAGGAGATTAATGTGGTGGACTATGTCGAGGCGGTCTTGCTCGGTTTCGTCGTTCGGGAGGGGGTACTGGCCTTCGCGGTAGGCGTGGTAGCGGCGGCCGTTCTCGTAGCGGTAGCTGTGTGGAGAGTATGGGCGGTTAGCTTGGTTTATCTCCCGAAATGTGGGCTTGGGAAAAAGAAGGGGGGGGGGTTGACTGGATCGGCGGAGAGTAATCATCATGCTGTAGGGAAAATAGAAAAAGCGCGGTATGGATCAACAGCCATGGGTGGGGTAGACTCACGCATAGATACTGGAACTGACCGAATCCGTTGAGCCCTTTGTGCTGCTATCATAGCCCTCGTCCGATGATGAACCAGACTTGTCATAGCCGGGGTCGATCTCAATTGACGAGTACGGGTTGGTGGCAGATATCTCCGACATGTTGTTTTCCGTTTTGAACAGATGGGTGAATGGCGGTGGCGGAGAGAAAATTTAGGGAGGTCTATATAGGGAGGGTGTGCACAGGTTATGTAGTACCTAGTGAGGGAAAAAATCCGGGAACCGAAGTGTCGGTGTGCCACGAGAGGTGGGACGAACGGGATCTGTACACGGTAACACCATCCACTACCTAGGTGAAGCGCTGGGGTGTCTTGCAACCCCACCACTCTACATGACAGTGATAGACAGACAGGGAATCTTTCCCAATGATCCATTCGAACACTGTCTCTTTTACTTTAGTGCATGGCTAGTGTAGAGTACCGGGTGTTGAGGGTAAGTGATCAGAATCTGATAAGTGAATGCTGCGGGGAATACGTGTATTTGTCTTATGCCGAGCACACACCCGAACCAAAACCCCAAATTGCACTTCTGGGGTAACTCCCGTCACCTCTCTTCACTTCACTTCGGAGACTTAATGTGTATCACCTGCTTCCGGCACCATCTTTCCCGAGCGCAATTTGTCTTGCATACTCGTGCTTTACTCTAGAATAGCTGGTATGTACCTACTCTAATATCAGTTCCAAATATCTATCCTCCCAACTAACCTAATTCCGAAACCATACTCACTCTAGCTATGGCTCTTGGTGTGTAGTTCAGACCCCCGTCCGTTCACCCTTGCCAACCCATGCGGGGGGCTCGGGCCGCATATACTCGCGACCAGCGACAAGAACCCGAATATGCAGCTGCAAGTCTTTGGTGTATTTTTGACTTCTACTCCAATGGAAATTGCAGATTAGGACGTGCATTTCCGGGTCCTTGTTGCTGGTCGCGAGTATATTTCGCCAAACTAACCGAACTCGTCATGGAACCACTGCACCTGCTTCAAGGGCGCTCCCAGTTAACAATATGTTTTAAACGCGCCGTCCAATCAGCAGGAGCAGAAGAAGCTTCACCACAAAACGCCCATACATAAGTCGAGATTTATACCGGCGAGTCCAGGCGCGACGCCTACATGTACCAGTACAGCGGCGGATAGATAACCGTAGGTACTCCTAACAATGATCTCTGCGAAGCTAGAGTATGTAGCGTGATAACGACGTGGGCCCAAACCACTGGCACGCGTTTAGTCGATCGGAAAATCTCCAAAACCCCACCTACAATCGTACTAAGGGCGGTGGAGCGGATATTATATCACATCTGCACTTCAACCGAGAGGTCTCGGCTATGAGGTTGCTGGGGTGATATACCTACCGCCAAAACTCGAAAAATTGGCTATCTCCGTCCAGGGATTACCTCTTGGCATGGATGATTGGTTGAATGGCATCGATCTGCTTTAGAAATTTCCGATACAAGTAATTTTGATCTAGCCAATTTTTCGAGTTATGGCGGTACTTGAAGGCGTTGACTGTAGAGTTGAGCAAAAGGTAAACCCAGTGACACCAGCCTATTGTAGATCATTCCCACCCTGATTCATGGTGTGATGTAGCTTCAACGCTTGTTTCATGGCATTCTAGACCAAGGACACGCTTACTAGCAAAAGAACCAGAAAGTGTAAGTGCTGTAAACAAGATGAGGGATCGCCGCCACTCCATACAAGTAATCCTTGTCCTGAGCAACTGCATTTTCGCTGGTAAGCGTGTAGATTCTCGAAAACCCTGCTAAATCAACTTTAATACTAAATGCAAGACAGCGACGATGTCGGTGTTTCTTGAATGGGCAATCACGCCACACTAACGCTTATGCGCGGTCGTTTTGGAGGAGGTGCGGGTGTACTCACAAGGCCAGAATTAAATTGCCGCTTGTCAAGCAAAACTTGGTAGGAAAATGCTCTTAAACCGAGTGACAATGTTGGCAAGGTGTGTGAGTGTAAAGTAGTTAAACCTTTATAGCCGAGGGTAAGGCAACAGGCGCATGATATGCTCTTTTAAAGTGTATGTTCCTATTTAGTGTGTTTTAGCGCGAAAGCGGTGATGTACATCCAAGAACTATACCCACGAGGAGGTGATTAGTCACGGTCATGTATATACATGTTGCTGGCCGGTTGTGGTGTTCACTCTTTCTTCGTCGACGATACGAAGGCAGATGAATACAAGAAAACTATCTATGAACGCGTCTCACGAGCCTAACACCTAATCCTTCATCCGTTTGGTGACACGTGATCTCTGGGCGCCTCTTGGGGCTGACCCGTGACTAATCCGCCACAATAAGAAATCTGCGCCACAACGTGTAACCTTCCCAGTATCCCTATTGCCCGCCTGGCGTTCTCGTACCGAGCTGATACAGCGAGAGGTAAAATTATTGTACTCGCTATCAACCATAAGAACCTGAAAATGCAGCGTGATCGGGCCGGGGTTGTGACAGGGAAGCGCCCAGGGTAGCGAATATCAAAATGGAACATCAGGCCATGGCCGGACAGAGTTCGTGATGGTTTGTGAGTGGAGTTTGACGTTCATAGTTCTAAATACAAAATAACTATCCTACCATTGCTGACTATCCTGCCGTGACCATTGCTGACTATCCTACCATTTCGTGTGCCCACCATTATTGGCAATTACCTCTTCAATCCTATCTGGCATAGTATCTATATATCCTAAAATCTCATCCCTCGTGATCCTATGCCATTCCTCCAAAACCATCTGTTTCATCCCTTCTGCACTAGTAGGTCTAGGTTTGTTCTCAATACGGCCCTTCAGAAGTCCCCATACATTCTCAATAGGGGTCAGATCTGGTGAGCATGCAGGCCATTCTAGAGATGGCATATTGTACCACTGTCTTTCCAGCTGTGTAGACCGAGCCCTGTGTGCAGGTGCACCATCCTCCATTACCCACAATCTCGAACCTAGATATAATTAGTGATCTGATAGGAAAAAAAAAAAAAAAAAAAAAAAAAAAATACGAACCTAAATCAACACTATTGTGGTACCAGAAGGGGTGAAGACTAGGTTGTAAAATATAACGGATATATGTTGTTGCGTTGATGCTTCCCCAGTTGGCACGATCCCAGAAAACCAATTCTGATTTCCTACCATCCACGATTGCCCCCCAAATCATAACTGAATTGACTTGTTTAAATTTAGGAACAAGACAATCTTCATGAAATAGTTCTTCCTTTCCGATCTTTCTGGTCACGTAGGTCTTGCCTTTAGCCCCGCCTGTAAGAAACACATAACACTCATCTGTCCAAATAACTTTCCTCCAATCACGCGCTGTCCAGTGCCGATGTGCTAGTGCGAACGCCAGTCTTTTCTCTTTGTGTGTTGCTGTCAGAAAAACTTTTCTTCTAGCTACTCGTCGAGCATAGCCTTCTTTGCGAAATGCTTTACGGAGGACTCGATCGTTGGCTGTGATACCGCATTCTTGTGCAATTTGAGAGAGGGGCTTGCGACGTTGTACAGCGTTGAGAGTTGCTCGTTCTACTAGGAGTTGACGGGAGGGCGAGTCAAGAGTAGGAGGACGGCCTTTTTTCTTCTTGGGTGTAACAGGGCCTCGGCAAATATTCCAAACAGTGCCAACAGACAAACCCTGGTTACTGGCAATTTTCGCGATTGTCCATTTTGCATTGAACCGAAGAGCATGTATATATGCTCTTTGTTTATAAGAAACCTCGTGGGTTTTGACTGGCATTTGAACAGAGAAATACCAACGGAAGAAATAGAATAATGGATTTGGATTTGAAGGACGAGAGCTCTACATCAGTCATGGTCTCTTTTATTTTCTACTACCTCTCATTTTCGTTTGCTCTCTTCAACGCCTGCTCTCTACAACATTCCATCACCGTTTACTCTCTACAACGCCTGCTCTCTACAACATTCCATCGCTTGTTTCTCATTTCTACTACGTCCCATTTTGATATCCGAATCCGTCACATCACCTTCGCTGTCACAACCTACCGATCACGCTGCATTTTCAGGTTCTTATGGTTAATAGCGAAGAGAAACAGGGGTCTAAAACAGGGTTTTATGGTGGCGAAATAGTGCTCTTCCCATACTTCTACAATAATTTTACCTCATTGTCGGGTTAAGGGTAAATCTTGAGAACCCCTGCTTTTGGGTAATTTTCAAAAGTGAGGCCTGATTATCTGATGTAAATATTTTTGACACTTAAAGAAGGTATGATTTTGGTGGTGTCTTTCAAGAAAGAACCTCCTCAACCTCTTTTCCACTCCTGTTCTTTTCGAACTTCACCAAAACCTCTTCGATAGCTTCAAAGTGATACCCGGATGGAGAGGTGAGAAAGGGCTATTTACTGGTTATTTTTTGGTATTTTTAGGAAAATAGTTAAATTTTTAAGCGAACATAAATAAAACGTCTCGTGACTTTTTTCCCCATACAAATTTCAGTGCCAAGACCAAACTTCATTGGCTACTTTCTGGTTGCCATGGGAAATTTCCATACAAAATTCAAGGTGTCTCGGTATTTAACGTGCACCCCGGTACTAGCACCCCTATCAATCCCTATCTCCCCGCCGTAAACCCTTCAAAATCAATGATCGCGGCTGGACAAACGGAAGGAAGGAGCGATAAGCGCACGCTGTGCCGCCTGGCCGGAATTGGAATTGACAGCTCTAGGTAGAGTAGATTAGGTATATCTAAAGTATATGCTTGTCGTATCCAAACCGCCGAGTGTGACAAGAGAAGGTAGACTCGTAGAGTAGAAGAAGAGGGAGAAAAATCTGTATACATATAGCTGGCTGGACTAATAGTCTACTTCGATGCACTCCCTTGTACCGGGGGTTATGGGTTAGTCTGAAGAACCCTTTTTTGGCGTATGATTGGTTGAAGCTGCAGAAAATGATACTTGGCGCCAGAAAAAGTACTTGAATAGGCTGCCTCCCATCTTTTGCAATGCAACCTCCGAGACCGCTGTTTGCACCCAGCTTCATCAGAAAACACTCCCCACAAGGGCTTATGAGCTCAAAATGTTATCTAGGGGAAGCTAGGAGCCAGCGCTATTCTGCAGTTATTTTTTGTATTTTTAGCAAAATATTTAGATTTTTGAGTGAAGATATATGAAAGTTTTTCAGACTTCTTCCCCCCATACGAATTTAGTGCGCTAAGGCCGATGTGATTGATGATAATTGGTTGCTCTCTATAAAATCCCTGCATTTTCAACCAATGAAGCAGAGTTCTTCAGACTAATGGTGAACACCCGGTACAGCGGGGGGGAAAATTATTGTAGAAACAGGGGTCTAAAAACAGGGTTTATGTGGCTGACTCGGCCAATGGGACTCTTCCCATACTGCTGTATTCCCGGGTGTGAATTCGCACACTGTTACAAAACCTGATATTATCAATAGTGTTCGGGGCCCGGTGCGTGCTGAGACATGTGTGAGCTCGATCCCCGGGGTATATGTGGGGAACTCTCTCCGTCCGGTACATGCCGGAGACTAGAACCGAGTAGGAGTAGATCAAGCTTGGCTGACTGCGTCGTATCCACAGCGGGAGGTACTCTACTCGGGGCAGGCAAGAAGAACCTGAAAATGCAAGCTGCAAGCAGGGGCTCAATTTGGTGTAGCTTTTTGCCAGCCGCAAATCACAAGTCGTTACCATAAAAAGTCATTTTCAGGTTCTTCTTGCCTGCCCCGAGTAGAAGCAGGGGTCTAAAAACAGGGTTACTATGGCTGGGCAAGCCAATAGGACTCATCCTATCTTCTACAAAAATCTTACCGCAAGCTGTAGCATTTGCTTATAGCTACGTTAGTAGGTTTCGGGAATTTGGAATAGTTTGAGGAATGGAGGATCGATAGGTTGAGTTTCATTTGGAGTGTAGTGCATAATCTATCGCTGGTCGGAATAGAGTTCATGATATCTCGGGGATCGATCCTGTCATTATTTCTGTTTGAACTGGCACGTCATGGGGTTTTTTGAATGAAGGTTTCGGCCAACTTCAATATGTCTCACTACGAAAAGTAACGGTAATCACCCAAGCCACTTCTCCCCCACGTGAGCATTACTCACGGCAGGTAAGAAGAACCTGAACATAAAAACGCGCTAGCAGGGGTCAAAGTGGTTGTCACCAGAAAAACGATGTTCAGGTTCTTCATGCCTACCGCGAGTAATCTAAGAATATTTCAAATTTGAGTGGATTTTGTATACAAATCTTGCGCCAAAGATTATGAGAATACAGATATTAGGTGGTTGTCTGCTTTCTGTGAGACAGCGTTGCTTGGCATAACCATAGCTTTCGTATGGATTCATACATTTCTAAGCTCAATAGAGGTCTTGTTACATATTTTACGCAGGTGGACCTGCGACTACAGCAGATGCTGGATTCTGCAATCTAGATGTGGAGGCTCTGGGGTGGTTGGATTGCACTACATAAGGGAAACCATGTCACTTGGCAACCAGTCATGGATTAGCACTCGTGCTTTGGTCACTACGTTAATTTAAGTGCAATCTGTTGATCCACTTTAAGATATCCAGCTATTGGATTGACTAATTGGTGAATAAGGAAGTGGTTGCGAGTATCACATCTGTTTTGACATGCTGAGGCGTGGAACATGGTGTCGGTCATAATCCGCCCTATTAGGCCCACTCGAGGCGAAAAATATTAACTTGCAATTGTATATATCACTGATTCAATGAACTTATGTCCCCGAACGAAGATATCACCCTAAACATCAATATTGTTTTTAAAATAGTTATCGAAAGCACCCGTATTTACAAATATGTCAACGCCTTATGCTTAGGATATATATTCATATTGTTAATTGCCTTATTTTACTACCGGTGGTATAAGTATTGAACTTCAGTTCCTGTGCTAGTATAAACACTGAATTTCAGTCTTTATGCTGCACTATACTACATTAGTAAATATTCAATCATTAATGCCAACAGTTATGAAAGTTTTCCACCAGTGATGAAATACCTTCCACCAGTGGTGAAATTCCCCACCGGTGGGCAATAGGACTCATATATTGGCATTATATAGCCCCCTTTGGCCAAAAGGTCTGTGCTTTTACCCATTTTAAGGTATAAATGTTGGTATTATTTTCACCACCGGTGGTGAAATAGTTTACTACCGTTGGTAAAATTACTTTTGACACATTTACCGCTCCATAGAGTGTAGTCTTATTGATTTTCTATAAATTAAGATTGCTCATTCAAATTCCTTTCTATCTTATATGTAGGATGTGCGATATATATACATGTTTAGCGTCAGGGACCTTTGGTATGGCAGGTTGTCCGCGAACACTGCTAGTAGTTTCGTAGCGTTTCTGGAAACCACCAACCCCACACACCATACAAAAATCTGAATTTTTCTGGTTTTTGTCTAGAGTGCAATAGTAGTCGTTCAGAACGTCATATAAGGCTAGGGTCTCTTCATTCGGTTAGGGTTAATTGCTGTCCTGGGGGACTTCTGACACAGGTGTCTAGAACACCATGGAGATAGGTGTTGTGCAAGAAGTAGAAAATCATTCCTCTCTTCTCCTATCCTTATTACGATTACATCTTATCTCGCTTGCGAGTAACCTAATACATTTGGGGTGCAGGTTGTGTAGGTTTTCAGGATCGGCACCATAGTACATGAGGAGTGTATGCGCGCGAGAAGGTTTCAGAGATCCATACTGTCGGAAAGGTGGTACTCAGGCTATATCGAAATGGTACATCGGCTGAAGTTGAGTGTTTACACTTGTCTCGGCTCCTGATGCCCAAGGATTTACAATTGTGCAAGACATCTTCAGGGCGAACCCTCTTCGCTCATGGCTAAGTTAAATTGATGCCGAGCATAATTATCGGCCTTAGATCTCCATTATGTACCGGGGTTTAACCATAAACACCGACAATCTAATAAGATAAACACACCTATTTCGCAGCAATATTCTATTATCAGATTCTTCGTATTTACCCTCAACACTCAGGACTTACCTATTTACTAATTGGGGACTGAGTCCCTACAGATATTTTGACACGCAAGGGCATGCAAAGAGGTCAAAGCAAAAGGTTTAAAGGGGAAAGGGGAGGGCAAAAACTCCTGGTTGTCTTAATGCCTAGCTTGGCCCCAAGGCGAAGTATGAGATTTCCAGCATCCCGCCAGGGTCCCCTGTCCACTGAGAAAAGCTTGTCGGTAAAAAGCATTGTCTCAACCACAGTGCTCGGGATTGCTCTCCTTCGATTTGGGGAAAGATCATGCACGGAAAAGGATAATGAAAGCTTAAGGGGAGATGGATTGAGCGCCGGTAATGGAGACGACACATTCCCACAGATGTACCGCAATAAGCGAATTCCGCATGTCCCCCCGTCTTTCATGTGCATGTAGTTAATTGGTTTTATGCAGGTCGCACGGGGACCCCACCCGTACTAACCAACCCATGAGACATACATGCAGTTCAGCTCACTCCATAAAACCTAGATAAATTCAGAAGGTATTGTAAGGTAAGGAAAGATTATTGTAATATTTATTTCTACACAGCGAGTTGACTGACAAAAGGCAACGCTGGCAAACTTTGTCCGGGTGACCGAGGATGAAAGGGATATTGAGTAACCCCTAAAGCAAAAAAAAAAAAAAAAAAATTCCTGAGATAAACCATAATCCAGAAGATTCACAGAGAGTCCGGCCTGACATCCACTTCATACACTCCGCTAAAGCTAATATTGAACATACGAAATCAGGTGGTTGCTACAATACAGTCTACTCTAACAAGATACGGTGTTTCTTCGAAAACATAATGTGTTTTTCGAATTTGAAACGTCCTGTTTCATCCCAATATGGTTGATAGTATATAAACTGACTATTAAGACATACTTTGCCCGTTTCAGCGCCTACATACATATGCGGCTCCAATCATAGCCTGGCACTTAGCTACACTTTATTATATGAGTATATCCATGGAAAAATATGTACATGTAGTCCTTACGCAGCTAGCTAGTAGGTCTTCATAGCATAGGGGCAATAAAAGATGCCCATTTTCTCCTGGGAGCGTCTGATGTCGATCTAATATATCGGACTCTACACTGGTGGTTTGAGCCTTTATAAATTTCGTTGTGTGTGTACCTATATTTATTTATGTGAGTACTCTACTACCATATATTTTCTTTCTTTCCAGTACAAATCAATCCAAAACAGAGTCGTAAAGCGAACTATACAGGAATAACGCTCTCCCAATCGCTTGTGCGAGCTCTCGATCAATATCCGTCCTCTCTTTGGGTAACCTATCGCAAGCTCGTGATCTTCATAGACTCAACGCAAGAATCAACCACCGAGTATAACTATATATATGTGTGTTCCGTCCCAGTGACCAACGGATATCATCGGCCAATAAACCGTCCGGTTGGCCAATGGGCTGGGCTATAACCTAGAGCGAGAGGACTAGTCCTTCACATCTTTTGTGTTCCGGCGTCATGGGGGGGGGGGGTAATGATCACAAGCTGAGACGAAGAATCGAGTGATGCGTTGTGATGTGCCACTGTGGACAGACGTGGGGCTGTATATACTAGTTGGCGATGGTTTCAGTACTAGTACCAGATATGGGATTAGGCTGGATGTGTTTGGGGGGGGGGAGGGGGGGGCGAGGTATGGGGTGGACTGTCTGCGCTGTTATCACTGGGCGTACGCATGAGTCGGTTTTGCGGTGCGGTGCACGGGATTTGTTACATACGGCAATCGAGTGGAGAGCGGTGGTGCGCGCGGGACGAAGGGAAGATCTAGTCTCGAGGAGATATAAGCGAATGACAAGCAAAGTCATAGCTAGAATAAGGGACCAGACAAAAACAGGAGGAGCTCTACTAGTAATCTCTAGATGTACGAGTGATTATCTGTGACCGTGGATCTCAGCACCAACACCTAGGCGCGTCTTGCTAGCTGTCTTTCCCGCTCGTGGTCGAGGGCCATTATTAGGAGGAGAAAAGTCCATCGTAGAAGAGCAGAGGGGGGGGGGGGGGGGGGGGGGGAGAATTAACTCCTTGTGTAGTGAGGGAGGGAGGGTGGAACATGTCTTATTTTTGTAATATTTTGTGTTGTGTTCATTACTTGCTGTAAAACCTTATTTAAGAATACTGAACTTTATTATATGAACAGTGAAAGTATTCATAATAAATGAGTACTACAGGAAGAAGGCCACCCCCATTTCCGCTGTTGTGGTTTTGATGCAGATTCTAAGTCACAGCCGATCACTCGCATATTTCGGGGAGTGTTGACTTCTTTTTTCCTCACTACATGTATGTATTGTTCTTTCAGTTGAACTTTAAAGCCATTAACACTGAGAACTCAAAATGTCCAACTACCGTATCCGATCAGTTGCACCACCCTAATCCCGGTTGGCCGCGGCCGTCCGGAGGGGAGGCACGGGAAAATTGGGTGAGACCTTATCAGAATGTGTTAAGATACGTTGCAACATCTATGTGATTGCAACAAGTTAAGAATATGTATTAGTTTAGTGGCATGTAGATTGACTAAGCTAGCTATAGCTATAGCTGCTGAGTAATTCGAACACCAAGAGATAACGTGAGTTGGTTTAACGACAGTATATTTAACCTATGACTACTTCTAGAAGTGCCAAGCATAGATATGAAGCGATCTATAGTACTGGGCGGCAGCAGCGTACATCCCCCCTTGGCTCGAAAATTATATCTCAATAATGTGCTGAGTCCGGAGTACGAGTGATATACTATGACTAGCGGCTTTGCCCTTCTCCATGGGATTTCGACCGGAAGGCGAAAATGAATTAGTCTGGGTTGTCTTAGTTACTACATAACGTGCCAAGTGAATAGAAGATAGATTCTTGTATTAAAGTTGAGTGAATAATGAATTTAAGCTCTATGCACACGTTCACGCTGGTGAGCCCATTCATCCCGTATTTCTTTGTATAGGCTTTACCGCTGGATAGCACTTGTGAGCAAGACAAAAGCGGAGTCAAAGTTCACTAATGGGAGGCCGGCTATGAACTTCACGTGACGTGTTTCATTGTGTTGCCAGATGTATGTAAAGGGCAGTTAATTAAAACCTCGTCTGTTACGTCTCCGCGGACCAAATGAGTTCAAAATGACAGGTCGAGTGCTGCAGCCTACCGTAAAATCTCGATAGATGAGCCCGGGTTCATCTATAGAATCCGAGCTCTCTGATTGGTTGCTTTACGTTTCTCTACTGTTGTTCGCTCGAGTCTACAGATTTTACCGCTCCTGCGATGAGGTTTTCCAGATCGACCAATGGCCTTCTTCAGGTATGCGTGTATGTGGGATACTCGTTCTCCACATTTGAGCGTAGAATATGCCCCACATAAAGTGTACTTATAGCTTTTTGCCCTCAAAGAGAGTCATTCGACTTGCATTTATCCATGCAAGCCACTTGTGATCTCAGCATGGTCATACGCATAGTATACCCAGGAGAGTTCGAGCACACAGGATTGTGATTTAGGCTCAACATCTGATTGGATGCTCGATGCGACATTCTGAAATATCATTAATGGCAAGGCTGCTCAAGGCGCTCTGCGGCGGACACTCCGACTCAATAATAGACTTAGCCCGAAAAGTCAGCAGCCCAGAGTGTTGACTGCCTAGAGGCTGGATGTGGTTTCATTGAGGCCCATTAATGTCCTAGAAACCGGCGGTGGTGGGCGATTGATTGGTACGCTTCAATTAAACACCGATGCGGATCCAGATGACAGAATGTGTTTTACCGTCCTTTGAAATGGTTGTGTTCTATATCTTTCAGGTACATCGTGCATATGTAAGGCTGATTGCGGGGGTATTTTAGGAAACGAATTGAGATGGCAGTTAGTACTAGTGTGCTATCATTTTCGGATAAGCTTCCTATCATCGTATGGCACTAAGGAAGCTCATTACTTGATATATATGCTGCATGCATAGTAGGTATTTACCTTTCCCCTGAATTAATCGATCGAGCGTCAGGCTCTTACCTGATGGATGGATTAGGTCCAACGGCGGTTTATATTTTAGTGCATGGGAGAAACCTCTTGAGCATGAGAATACAGGAAAAAGCCACAAACGAAAAAAAAACAAAAAGGAAAAGGAAAGAAACACCTGTGACTCCCGATGTCGTAGATATTGCTGACTGGCGGGGCGCCACATCGGAACATGCCGCCACGCATAAATTACTCATATCGTTTCCGCACATGTGCAGGTCTATATCTGGGTAAAATTTTGAATGAAATAGTAGTTTTGGTAGTCCATACGTATACATCCGACGGGGCTCCATTAAATCCTGGTTTCGCGATTGGAGAAGTATTGCATCGCATATAGTCGTTGAATTGTATCTGACAACGCCCAATCACCCCAAATACCTGTATTTTGGAATAACACAACACGCTCCCTAACTTCGTATTTCGAGTATAAGATGTTTCTGTATTGCATAAGAATAAATTTGGCATTATTCGAATATAAAACAACAATTCTTTAGGCAAGAAAGAAGTCACCAGTACAAGTAGGTAGCTAAAATCAGTAGTGAAAAAAAAAAGAAAGTATCGATAATAGAGTCTTCATTACGAAAAGAATATGCACACTGAAGGCCAGGTCAAGTTAAACTTGTGTGAAGACTAATTCTCCCGTGGTTGAGAAAACCGAATGTGCTTTCATAATAGCCAAACCTACCACAAATCCTAAGTGTATTTGTGCGCAGTAGATGTCAGGTGCCTGCCCCGTAGATATCGGCGTCTTGTAAAACCCAAGAGCAGGTACGATCTACAGATGTTCCTCCTTCGTGCACTAAGCCTGCGCCAATTAAGAATGAGGTTTGATGGTGTGTCGGAATCAATTCCGTAGGCCTTTTACAGCTAGTTGTATGGCGCGAGAAGGCATAAAGGGTGGGTGTGTCAACTTCAGAGGAACTTTCTTTGTATGGGAATTAGAGAAAATTCCACCATTAGGCTAGGCGCTAGTACCATTATGGGAGTAGATCCCCCAATTCCTATAGATTGATTGGCTACAAACGCCGAAGTTTACACACCTACCCACCATAGCTTCTCGAGCATAGGTCCTCCATTGAAACGTCTACGGAGGTGATCGCTTGATATCTGTGCAAGAAATGGCGTAAGTACTCCCAATTGATTGTGAGGCTGTAGAGCGGGGAAGGCTAGATGATTGCGGTCAAGTATCGTCTTGTGTTACGTCGGTGTTGCCCGCCTACTGATCTTCTCTTCCTGTAAGCGTATACTTTGGCTGGTAGGGGTATGGAACCTGGAGCAGTCGGGAGTCAAGACACTTAGGTGGGAGTGACACCCCCCCCCCCCTTCCCCAGCACACACACTCCATTGGGTAACTCGCCATTAATTGTGTGGTACGCTGCAGTAGGTGCAGTTCTACAGTCTCAGAAGTGTGCGGAGGCATCTAGTTAGTTCCCCGCAAAACTTACACGCACTCAACCTTGCTAGGCAAATCGAGTTCCATTGTCGCCAGCTTACGGGGGCCCAAAAAAGAAAATCTAGAGGAAAATATTGACATCTACTGGCGGCCTATAACTTTGCAAAAGTGTTGAGTTCCCCCATCAATAACATAGTGGCGGAGCTCGGGCGTCCCATGATTTATCGCCGTGATATAAGAGATCGGGATAGCTAGTCGTATCTCGCCGCCAACATTCACGTGGGGGCGGGACAGGGGGAAAGGAGTACTGGGTCAGCAACATCTGACCCACATTTGGGAGAAAGAGCCCATCAGCGGTAAAAGGTATAGAGAGCCCTTCCACCTAGCTATGTGTGAGGGATAGCCTCAGCGTATTTTCTTCCCCACTCACCCACCTACGCATGTGTTACCTCCCCTATCCCTTTTTATGCACTTTAGCTTACTTCCCGCGGTAGCTTGGCGTCACTTGAGGGCGATGTTTCGCGTGTGGAGAGTCGTTCATTCGATGCTTGTCTTGCGTTTTGATCCAGCTTAATTGGTATATACAGTGGAGTCCCGATAGTAGCATTCTCGATAATAGCATATCCTCGATAGTAGCATATAGTTGGGCAATCCCAAACGGGTCGGTACGGGCAAAGTTGGTCTCGATACAAGCATATCCCCGATAGTGGCACACGAAAATCCGTTCCCGACCATATGCTACTATCGAGACTCCACTGTATATATATATATATCGTCCCGAATAGATACATCTGTTATCGGTCAGGGACGATTGCGTACTTTCAGTACGCAGGTTGTCTTAATGCGAGGAAACATGTGTGCGCAGTAGGCAGAACAGGTTGAGCGCTATATGTCTCGAAGCATGCATATATAGCTGCTGGGACTTGGAATACGTGCGAGGATAACGCGCTTGCGCTTGCTTGGGGAGGACAGGGCGGAGTCGAGTGTAGGATCTCTTTTCAATTGTTCTTTTCTATGCCCGGCGATTCCGGAGGACAAGACCTATGATGTATGATCAGCTATAGTCACAGCTGGATTTATTGGAGAAACACCTTTACCCTTCAGCTGCTAGTGACTAATTTGGATCCCCCCGGCCTTGCATGTGGAGCGCAGAAAGATACGAAATCTTCCCTAGTGGCGCGCTGTATGGATGGACGCACCGAAGTCTGTGTTGTAGCCTATCTGGACTAGGTTCTCAGCACGTAGAGTTCTCAGACCGATGGCCCCCGGGAGATTCTGCGGTTGGCCCCAATATGGCGTCCGTTGAAACAGGAAAGACATGGTTTTTGCTACGAGCGGTGACCGTACGTTGTATTGGAGGAATATAAGAAAACGTTATATACATGCAGTTGTATCTCTACAAGAGTAGTACCTGCGCTATATATAAGATACGGGCTGACAGTATATGAAATGAATCCCGGGAACCTCCTTGTGTCGTTTGGAGCATACATGAGGCAGTATATATATATATATATATGGATACAGTCACGTCAAAGTAACGATGATGTTCCGGACAGCTGTACAGATGGTAGAGACACCTCTCAGGATGGAGTGTGGTGTGGACAGCTTTTGCGTTCTCGCGTGAGGACAAGTGCAGAAATATGCTTTCTCGGAACGCTCGTGATTCGTAGTATATTGAGGTACAGAACCTGTTACCTGAGCTATACCGGGATGCTATGGGCTGTCACCTACGATGCAGGAAAATTGACGCCAAGGTTGTAAGCGGAGAAGGCCGAAAGCTGAATATTGCTCGGGTACATTCAGAGGGATTAGTAACGTACGCGAATAAGGCCCTCGAGTCCGCCACAAAATGGTGTAGTTAGCCAGGTGCTCTTGGTGCCAGAATGAACTGCTCTGAGTGGTTGTATGATTAAGGGGGTGTATATTATATTATAGCAGAACCCATGGCCCGGGGCTCGGGGGAGGATCGACAATCGAATGGCACTAGAGTTGTAGGGGATGGTTACTGCATACAAGTATGCGTTAATGCTCTGTCTAATGTACAGTCGCTCACCTAGTGACGGCGGATCCTGTCTGGTGGTTGTGTTTGCAGTAATTTACCCTTGGCGTCCCAAACTTAGCTCTGCTATTGGCCTCAAATCCCTGACCGCCGTCAGACAGGATCCGCCTTCACCCCGTAAGTGACTGTATTTGTTACTTTACAATACACGGTGGTCCTAGTAGTAGTTGAAACACTTCCACCGAAAGTGAGTCAGTGATCAGCACATTACCAATATCCATATCCATATCCGGATGAGAGGAAAACAGTTTCTTCCATGCGCGTGGTGTTACTTTAACGGACACGGACATACATGTCGACCCATACTCTATGTACTCACACATATCCCGCCCGGAATAATAGCATCTAAAAATAGAACATCCCTGCATTTTCTAGAACTGCCAAGCCCATCCTTCCCTGGCTTTCCGGAATTGCACAGACAGGGCCTCGATCATACAACGCGCGCTACTTTGCTTCTAGACATAATGTCTAGATGTCTACAACTCGGATGTTTCTGTAGCGCTTCTGGTTGTGTTGTGCGGAGATCTGAGGTTAATTAGCGATGTTTCGTATTTCTAGAACGTCGTGCTCCGCCAGTACGAGGGTTCCCTACATACTCTACATGTCGGTACTCGGTAGCGAACATTGTCAACACTGTAAACATAATTGCGCCCTAGGTAGAGTATGTAAAACAAACATGAACGCAATGATATTTACTCTTCTACATACTCCACACCCAAATCCCAATCCCAATCCCAATCCCGCCTTTCCTATCCTCTACTCCCCCCCCCCCAAACCAACCCACCAAAACCCATCCCTGCGCCAATCCCACTCAAACCTCCCAAAACCCAGGCCGCCCGGTGCTGTGCCGCACCCAGTAAAAACATTAACAAACTCACGATCGCGATCCACCCGCGCTTGTGTCACCTACCTTACTCTGCCCCATCCCATCTCGCAAAACCGTTTACACAACATTAAAAAAGAATTTCCGAGACATGGCAGAATTAACGCCTGTAGCTGTTCTGTTGGCCGCAATTGGAGGGAGGCTTTGAACTAGCGTGCAAACTGGGGAACAACTGGCGAGACTTTTTGGTTGGTTGTCGCTCGCTGACCCCCGGTTGGCACAGGGTTAGGGTTCGGCCTGTGCCACCACGAACCTGCTGTCCGCAGCCGTGGACGGACGTGGTTTCTTTTTTTTTTTTTTTTTTTTTCGGATCGCGTCCTCGGGAGAAGAGAATTCCGGAACGTTTGGCTTTGACTTTTTGTGTTGTTCCGGAATTGGTTAGACCGGCTATATACTTGTGTTCTCTCGTAGCTGAAAACCGTGTGCTCGGTGCTTCTCAGAGAGAATATGTAATCACGAAAAACCAGGGCAACACTCCGACCTCCTCGTATTTTTTTTTTTTTTTTTTTACATACAGTTGCGGACGGCGCGCCTGGACGAATCGAATCGACCGACGGGCAGTAAAACATTTTCAGAGATGGCTAGAATTTGGTTTTTGCATGCGGTATGTATTGATCTAATCTTCGTTGCCTGGAGAAGTTACAAGCTTACCTCCAATTCATGCACGCCACAACTTCCTCACACCACACAAACCTGCAACCCGTCGCCAACCAACCACCAATCAGCCCCCGGGTGGTGAATCCCGCGCGCCGTGGCCCAGCCAACGGCTGAAGAGTCCCACAAGTGCAGTTTTCCATTTTTGGCAGCACCATCTGTGTGTGTGTGTGTGTGTGCATGCCATGCGCGCGGGACTGATCCTCCTGATTGGGCTGCGTGCGGCTGGTGGTGGTTTGAAGTTTTCCCTGTGGCTGTCTGTGGGCGGGTTGTGAGTCGCCCCGAGGAGATCAAAGAGGGGGGAGAGGGGGACAGGGGAGGGGAGGGGAGGGGAGGATTTAATATTTAGATAACCCTGCCGGTGCTGCTGTCTGTCTGCTGTTTTTGAGTATTTTTTTTGATCGTGTTCTTATTCTTGGGGATCATTGGATAGAGTTTTTTTGGTTGCATGGGATATCACTCGCAACGCAACGTTTAACCTTGATTATAACCTTTATTTTCGCATCCCAGCTAGATTTATAGATATATATACGAACGAACGATATACGATACGACCTCTACACCACAACTGCCGGATTCGGCGCGATAGTTAGAAGAAGCTGCCCAGCATGTTTGGGTATGACCTCACCGTACGTCTCCCCCTCCCCGAATCGAGAGTGAATGATATATATGGGACGTTCGATCGAAAGCTAACTCCCCCTCCTAGCCCGGGATGGTCTCGTCCATGATCGCCGCCGGGATCCTCGTCAGTACGTACTTCCCCTCTCCACAACCGCCCACCAACTAACCCCACCACAGTCTCCTGGTCCCTCCCCCTCTTTATCGGCATCGTCCTCGCAGGCCTGATCCAAAACGCCTCCACCGCCAACACCTGGTCCGTCATCACAACCCTCCTCCACAACTCCAACCTGCACACCCTCCTCTTCTCCGACAGCGCCTCCACCACACACATTGCACGGCCCGTGCTCCTCCTCTCCTACCTCGCCCTGCTCTCCCTCGGGCTCACCGCGCTCAGCGGGGTCCTCACCCCGCTCGGCATCCGCGAGGACGTCAAGGCGCGCGAGATGCCCAGCCTGCGCTTCGAGCTCGCGCTCGACAACGGCTCGTTCTTTCTCGGGACCGCGGAGCGCAAGTTTTATGCGCTGACGCGCGTGTGCGGGACGGGCGAGGAGGCGTGTCCGGGGCAGGAGGGCCAGACGGTCGAGGAGGACGAGGGCCGCTTTCAGGTGGCGCCGTGGAAGCCGGTGACTACGGTGGGGGAGGAGAGCGCGGTGTGGGTGGAGACGCCGGCGGGGAGTGCGACGAGTAGTTGGGGCGCGTGGACGGAGAGTACGAGTAGTACTACGGCGACGAGTGTGTCGGGGAGTGATGGTGTGAGCGGGACGTCGGCGACGAGGACGGGGACGAAGAGTGATACGGCGACGGGGACGGGGACGGGGACGGGGACGGGGACGGGGACGGGGACGAATACCGGGACGGGGACGGGAACCGACACGGCGACAAAGACAGGCACCGACACTGGCACAGCCACATCAAAAGACCCAAACACCAGCAACCGTCCCGGCACACCAACCGGCACCACAACCCCCACCAACACGGGCTCTACAACGCCGCCAACAAACACCGGCTCAACCTCGCCCAAAGACACGCCCACCAGCACCGGGAGCGCCACTGCTCCAGCGGTGGTGACCCCCCCGTCTGTCACCCGCAGCGCCGCCGGCGCCAACACGCCCACAGACACTCTGCCCGGATCAAGCTCAAGGGACACCGCCGTCGTCCCCACAAACGTTGAAAACCCCGTGCAGCTCCCCGGCAGCGTCACCGCCCGCTCCGACACCACAAACACCGCGCCCGCAGAGGTTCAGCCGCCCGCTGGCACTGCCACCGCCGCCGCAGCCTCTGCTGCCTCCGCGTCATCCGCATACCTCGCGCTGCACCGGCGCTCCGACGTCACCCCCGCTGCAGCAGCCAAGCCAGCTCCCACCCTAGCCCGCCGTCAGCTGCGCCGTCGCGCAAACGCCAAAAAGTACCGCATCGGCTCGTCGGTGCCCGCGCCGCTGACAACGCTCTTCACAAAGGCGTCGTACTACGGCGCGAGCGTGGCGAGCGTCTTTGATATCCAGTTTCGCAACTACATCATTCTCAACCTGCCGAAGTACCAGCTGGCCAACGGGCTGCGGTACACGATTGGGCAGTTTCGCTTCCTCGAGACGCTGATTCTGAGCCGCGGGTACAAGCTGATTGACGGGCTGGTGGTCGACACGAAGGATGGGGGTGTGGGGTTCCGGAAGCATGCGGTGCCTGATAGGGAGAAGAAGAAGTATGGTGCGAGTTGGGAGGAGCTGCTGCTGTGGGTGGCGCCCGAGACGGTGTGTGTGGCGAATAATGTGAGCTTGCAGGTGACCACGGATGATGATGGCGGTGCGGCGAGTGTGTTGGTTGATACGGGCGGGTTTAGGGGCCTGGTGGGCGTGAGTGAGCCGGAGGTGACGGCGGACGTGGCGGGGGTGCCGGATCTGGCGGGGAGGGCGTGGAGGGGCGCGTATTTCTTCAACAAGGATGTGGCGGGCGCGGTGGGCGCGAGTGGGAGCGCGGGGGAGAACACGACGTTTGAGATTGAGGGCAACAGTGTGTGGATCTCGATGCTGCAGAACGTGAGCGGTAGTCTGGGGGACAGCCAGTTTGTGGTCTATCGGGAGCCGCTGGGGGCAAAGATTGTGGATGGGACGCAGAATGGGACGAGTATTGGTGGGTTTATCCTGTTTTTTCTGTGATGTGTTTCTTTCCCTTTGAGCATTGGCAGTTGGTTATATCCCCCCATGATCATTGACTTGCTGCAATTGATATACCCCCCCCCCACCCTTTTCCTATATCATTACCAGACAAGATATCATCTCCAATATATCATCTCCTCCTCCCTCTTTCCTCCTCCACCAACTAACACCCCCCAGACACGCACTGCGCCGGCCTCACGCCCACAACGCCCTCCGGCTCCCCCCTCGTCACCTGCGGCCTCATCATCGGCGCCCCCCGGCGCACCGACACCGAGTCCTCCACCCTCGCCGGAACCTACCGCTACCCCCTCTACACCTGCGCAACAGCCATCCAAGCCACCCTGCGCACCACAACCTTCACCTCCAACGGCACCGCGCGCGACCTCGCCTCCCTCGCCATCCACAACACCTCCCTCCCGTCCTCCACGCCCCTCTGGGGCATCGAGTCCCACCCCACCCTCACCGCCGCGCAAATCAGCCCGCTCTGGGGCCCCCTGCACCCGTCCGACGAGCACGCCGCGGGCATCACCGCGCGCCGCGCACACGCCCTCTATCTACCCGCCGGCCAGGGAGGCGCGGGCATCGCGGATAGTCTGGCGGGCACGGGCGCGTACCAGTATGCGGCGGGCCTGATGTACGAGACTAGTGCGCTCACGCCGGATTACAGTGGCAAGACAAACTATGCGCTGTATCGCCAGTGGGAGCGCGTCACGGCCGACGCGGGCAGTGTCGCGCAGCTGCCGGGCCTGGTGTGGACGGATGTGTTTGCGAATTTGGTGACGAGTGTTGCGGCGGGGGGACGCGGGGTGGGCGTGGTGACGGTGTATGATCAGGTGCTGTGGTATGATGTGCGGTATGCGGTCCCTGTCGGGGTGCTGGTGGTGCTGTGGGGGGGCTTGTGGGGGGTTGCGCTCGCGTTCTGGGTCGGGAGGAGGGTCAGGGTGAAGGAGCTGAGGCAGCTGCTGAATCAGGTGAGTACCGGCAGGGTGGTGGTGAATATGTTGGAGGGGAGTAAGGAGGGTGCGTTGTCGGCGAGTAGGTGGGCAAAGGGGAGGGGGAGGACGGTGGTGGGGTTGAATTCTAGGAGGGCGGAGGGGGTTGAGGGATGGGAGAGGGAGGGGGATGAGATGGTGGGTGGGATGGTGGTTGGGTTTGTGGAGGCGCCGATGGAGGGGAGGGTGTTGGAGTTGTTGAAGAGGGAGAGGTCGTGAGGTGGGGTAATGTTCTTTTGTTTTGTCTTGCATGGGGCGGGTGCATATAGATTGGATTGGTATTCCTATTTGTTGTGACGTTTTTTTTATCTGTAGTTTCTTTTGTTTTCAAAGAGCGTTGGGATAAACCTATACACGTATTTGTTTATTAATGCGCCGTGTTGAATAAAGTCGTTTCCGTCTTGTTGATGGAAGCATTGCATACATATCCCTCCTCCATACTCTACTACACGAACAAATATGCACCACTCACAGAAAACCAACTATTCAGAACTAGCGCCAAAAGCGCAACCTCCGGCTACCCCCCGATCCAATTATCCCCTCACCCCATGCGACTCCCCCAGTACGTACTGTCCAGTCTCGGTCTCGCGCACTATTACAGTAATCCGTGGAAATCCCACAGAAGCACACACCCCCCCCCCCCCCGCGGACCTCTCCCGGCCATTGAAAGGAATACTTGACCAGTACGCTTGAAACCCCCGCGCGCAGCCTAAGCCTACCTCTTACCGTAATTAAACCGGCATTTTGAAAAAATACAGCATAGGTATAGTATAACAGAGAATTTGTAAAACAAGTGACATATTCCACTCAAAGTAATTAATTGAAACCTTTTCAGCACCGGATACTTGCATGTGGGTAATCTAGTGGGGCTCGAGCCACTCGATCGGGCATTTCACAGGTTTAGATATTCGTTTCTGAAGTTATTTGTTGGAGCAAATGTTCTCAGGGTTAGGGTTTCTTACTGCAAGACTTCATCGTTGGCATCTTTACACGAGTTAAAATAACACCGAAAAGCTTGAATTTCTCAAGTCGAGTAGCGGAAGAAGCTCGTTTCGTTGACCGCACTGATTTCTGGGGATGAAATATTCTTTAGACTGTATATTTATGGCGCTTATATGTCATCGATCCTAAGGCCCCAAACCAGCAGTTTTCCGGTATAAATTCAAAATGGACAATAAAAAGCATATCTCTGTAGGTTTGAGTTATACTAGATCTGATTAGCATGCATGGCTCAATGCATTGTAAGTTCCTCTAGTGAGCACAGAATCGGATTAAGGTTTTGGATTTAGTTGGTCTCATCGATCATGTATTGCGGGTTTCCACAAGTAAGCGAACATTGAGGTGGTAACCATACAAACCACCTAACAACATCAAAATTTCAAATTCGCCCTCTCGAACTGACATTTTAGCTGTAGATACTATCACTACCGGAGAATCCATATCTAAGATTCCTTTGCTCCATCTCCTTGTGGTTGTGGAGAAATACGCTTTTGAAGTTGCATTCCCATACAAATTTTGGTTGCAACGTGAATGTACGCTTACTTGTGGAAACCCACAATACTATCCTTCGAGTGGACTACCTAGTTGAGCTTCGATCGGCTAGATAAACTTGTTCAGATCAAATCAGATCAGGGCATGGTGGCGCGCCAGTCTGTCTAGAATTGCATTGTAGATTGTGGTTTCGGCAGTCTCCTTACATACATCACCGCAGCACTAATGCAACACTGCAGTAGTAATTTCACCCGATTCCCGTTATCGTAGGTCCTAGTCCTAGTAGTTGTACCTACATTATAATCAGGTTTGGCCAAGTGTGGCTAGAGTGTACGTACGCACACCATGCAATATAAAAGGCAACCTGCTGGCCCTATACCTGCCAAGATCCACTATTTAAACTAGACCATTGATTATACATGTATAAGGAGATGTACACAGCTGGACCCAAACGCCGGACTGTGCTTAGAGCCCCATAATCATTCGTTGGGTCAATGATGATAACTTTGCTGAAACTTATTGTCGCCTTATAGCCGCGGCTCCGCTTGTACGTCAACATGTATTATGGAATGTAGCCCAGCGTATAGGTCAGATAATCCACGCATTGCGCCGGATCTTGGTGTATTCCTTGCAATTGTCCACCTCTTGATGTCTATATATGAATTGACTACTATTTGGCGGTAAACGTCTGGCACAAACTCTCTCCCGGCCCCACACGTTGAGGTGATGCTGCCAGATAAGGAAGAGCTAGAGGGGAGGCGGGGTTTGTGGGGTTACCGGCCGTACCCATCTTCTTGTCCGAGCTTAGTACGTACGTATACAAGGTCTTTATATCTCAGGGCTCGCAGCAAGGCGCACTGAAGTCGGCCCTCACGAGTAGCAGGAATTACTGGTTTCTGAACATCCGATATTATGTAGGCGGTTTTGGAGCTTATCAGCGTAGTCATTACTACCTGCATGTACTCAAGCGTAAGTCATTTCGTGAGTACTGGGTTGCAGGCCTAGGAACTTGTTGTAGACAAACAGTCGGGTGTGAGCTCCAAGCCACGGGGTATATTTACCAGTGTATATATAATGCATCGGCATGATGGTAATATAACTTGATAGCGGATGTCATCCTGGATCTCGAATAGAAGGAAGGAGGCTTCTATCTGCCAGGCGTTCGGGGGTATGGTGGAATTAAACGGTGCTCATGCTCACTTACCGCCTTTCGCTATACCTATCAGCTCACCCTCTTTCCATCAACATCGATTAGGAACTATGTATCTATCATTGACACTGGCAAACACATCGGCAGACAAAAGTGGTGGTAGCTACCCTCAATTAGTAACAGGCAAGAGAAAGTTACAGGCATACCGACACACTTCAGATATCTTGCAATTCTATGATTAAACATAGTTATCAGGACGATCTTGCAGATTTCACTAGTATATGCGGCTGCCATGCAATTGGTGACCGTCTGCCGTTTAGCTACGTATACAGGTTTATAAGATGTGAATATAATTAGTCATCGGAACCTGTATACGTTGCCCTACAGGGGGGAAGAAGCCACATCCCGCTAGCCAGACTACTACGCATTCCCCCTTCGGGTTGGAATGCTCACGGAGTGGCTTTCTGTTTTGTTAGGTCAACTTGATTACAGCAGTTTTCGTATTGTCTGTCCGCACTGAATTACACACACATGAGGTACTGATCGCCGAGTTAGGAAATCGTAATTGCTCTCTTAGGTATGGGTGTATGTGATCTAACTGTTACCAGTAATAAGCATTGCCTAAATGGGCCGAAACGTGATGTGTATGCGATCCGGAGTCGGCAGAAAATATGAAAAAACAGCTATAAGCTTGAAGAGATCACCCTAACTACGCAAGGATGGTTTCTTAAAAGTCGAGGAGTCTAGCTACTTGCGGCTATTTTAAATAATAAGTATAACCGGGCTATAAAGCCGGGTTTGGTTCAACAATACGATAACGTGGCTCAAAATGTGTCCAAAAGATATCTCAGGGTTAGGGTTTGTTGACCAAAGAAGCTATAATTGTACCGTCGGTCATGCATCAATTACATCTTTCGTGTACGAAATATATGTATAGAAAAGGTCGCTTGTAGAGTTACCTCCAACCTCACCTGCCCTTATAAAGATGATGGGTTAAGTTCAGGTTCCAATACTAGGTAATGATAGAACTGACATTTTGACACGATTGGGTTAACTAAAAAAAAAAGAAAAAAGTATTGTTTGAGGCACAAGCTATCACTCGACATTCGGGTATGGTCCATATCTTGTCTCTAATCCTGTTTTTATTGGTCATGGCTGGATACTTGCCCATGGCACCAGGTTAAGTTATCCCCTTAATGTAGCCTAGAGAAATATCCAAAGTGGGGGGGGGGTCCGACACAGCGAGAAATCGGGCTAGCCAAATAACGGCAAACCCATCGCGAGGCCCACTTGCTCTACGACCGGAGAGAAATGAATCCGTAAATTTTAGCACAACGTATCGTTAATATGCTAATGGAATTGTGTTTGGTAATGTACTTGAATTTTATTCAGTTATATTTTGCATTAAGAATGCGTTGGGTATTGCATCGGCAATGTATCTGGTACGTAATGCAACTGGTAATGCCTCGGCAACGTGTTGTAAATGGGTTTTAAGGTATTAATAAAGTATTAGAAATGGATTGTAAGGTATCGGTAATGTATTGCAAATGTTTTAAATGGAACTTCTCGAAAAACATCGCTTGGCTTGAAATGGAACCGAACCTATCAACTCCTGATCGATCCTTACCTTACACCCCGCCATATCAGCACTATAAGACTTTTTGTATCTTTAATCTGAACAGTACCATATATCTAGCATATACGGGTAGAGGTGCATCATGAAATTTCGTCAGGAAAGGCATCCGAAAGAGCATTCAAAGAGAAATGCATCCCTAGTATACCAAAAATCTTCGAGTATCTTATCCTCGTTAGCGGTATACTGTTTTGGGCCTATTTTATACGCGTAGTGGATATGACATTCTGCTGTAGGAAGGTACCCGGTCCTGTCAGGTATGATGTGATATCTTAACTATTGGGTACGACCCATCGATTTGCTGGACACTTTATCCTTTTTCACCGGAATATGGTAAGATATCCTTATTCAAGGAGAGATCTTTCATTGGGGGTTGCATGTTTTGATTCGTAGGGGATACCCTATCCTTTGAAGGGGATACCATCAAGAACGTCAGTGTAAAAAATATGTAGCTTAGGGGAATCCAACTTACACATTGGCGGGGATAGTTTATGATCTGAATATCAGCAAATTTCATGTTTAGACTATGATTGACCCCGTGATATCCCCGAATAGGGTATAAATTATCCCAAAACGCCCAAATGTCTCAATATTACCCTCCCAAGGGATAGGATATCCCGATCCCTAAGAAGGTTGGTACTTACCCTGGGGCATTATCTGATTCATTTCCTGAAAGGAGTCCACGATAAGCTATGTATTAATGATCCAAGTGAATACATCAGTTGATGCATGTACCAAAAGCTTCGACAGTAAAGGCCATTTCCCCCACTATAGAATTTCGGAAATGAATTAACTCCCGGTAGTAGAGTTGTAGGTAGAGATTTAGGCAAATTCTTTTGTAAACCATGTCGTCCGACACGACGCTAAAACTGAAGACAGAGCGATAAGACCTCCAACATGCGAATTAAATTAGGTAGTTGATACTCCATCCCTAGGCCGGTCGTTCCGCCTCCATCCTTGTCTCTTGGTTCTGTAGGAATGTAGTTCTATATTCTTTCTATCACCGCGCATCCATTCGTATCACTAGCGGACCGTCACACAATTGAAGACATCAAAACCGCGTTGTAGAGCGAGTATGGGTAAAGATTGGAGGGCGTTCTTAAAGTCCCCAGATCATAGGTAAATTAATTTGATCCAAAGTACTGTGGGACGTACCTTCCGCTTAAGCGGAACAATGCTATAGTTGTAGTTTTAGTTCATTTTGTAGTATTACTCTGTATTTTATAATCGTCAACCAGGCGCGCCATCATCCCACGGGAGCTGGTCATCAATTGGTCTGGGAGAAGGCCAAAGTTATTCTAACGAAAATAGTTGGCAGGTCCAACTGCACAATTGAAAAGCTAGCGCCTAAGTTCTTTATAGCCCAAAGCCGGTGGAGTCTCTCTCTTCTGATCCTGATTCTGGACGAAGCTTCTTAATAATTTCTCTCTGACATCGATAGCGCTGAGATCTTTAGGGCTGTAGCGGTCGTAGGACTTGACCCGCACCTGAGGAACATGGCCACGAGCTACACGAAGAGAAAGCTCTCAAATATACCCGCCTCGGAGTATTTCCCGGAAGTCTTGCGGCGCTGAAAGAGTGATTTTCGGTCGATCATTGCTTTGGTGACAGCGGTAAGCATGCGCTTGCTCGTAGGCTCGAGCTAACTTGGGTTATGGATATCAGGAGTCCTACAAGTATTCGATGTATGAAACTGAGCTTGGGTCTACGCTTGAGTATTTATACCACAATGGACCAGGGGATGGATCAATAAGTTTAAGTAATCTTTAGGTTAAATTCAATAACCGCCGGAGCTGTTTTTGCTGTATATTCTTTCTCTTTTTTCTCTTTGTTACTACAAAGCTTCAGCCCACAAGTATCTTTCATCATTTTGTTTTGAATTCCGGTTTGAATTCGATCTGGCCATTAGGTGGTGTGTTTCGGGCGAGAAAACGCACCGAGATTGGAGAGCAGACTGAGCTATACTTTAGTTAATCTTCAAGGACTTTGATCTAACTTGGCCATTCTCTTCCACCAAGCATAAAAGGCTTTTCCAAACAATTGATGGTGGAAGCTCCGCCGTCGGATGAGGTTTGTAGTCCGGTTAGTCATGATATATCACTCGCTTTATGTAAGAACATATCAATATTGAATTCGCGGTTACTAGGCCTTAGAGTTTGTTCCTGCGCTTATTGATAAATTGAGCGTAATTTCCCTAATTTCTAACTGTGATCGACTATCATTATAATTATGTGGATGATCCCCCTTCATATGCGGTCATACTGAATCACTCATATATTTCTATGAGTGTCGATAACATGTAGGATATATATATATATATATATTTCGGCTAACAATCTCTTTAGACCTCGATTTGATTGCTCCATGGTTCCAATTCCTTTTCCGAACAAGGAACAGGACTCGGTTCCGATGCATTAATTCTTTTTGTAATCGGATGGATCATGATATAGCACTCGTTTCATATAGAAGATGTCAATGTTGATTTGGCTTCCGTACAAGTACCCCCCACACCTGAGAACTTATTCCTACAATTATTGATTGTGATATGATGAGATTTACACAATACGGAGGCATATACTGGTGGTGTTCTATCGAATATGGAGGAACATGACGATATTCACGATAATTATAATGCAATGACGTTTTAAGTGAACAATATCATGAATGGTATTGATATCGACCTTTCAAGTACAGAGAGATAGTAAACCTTCATGAGAGAAACAAACTTTATTTCCACAAGCCATACTAATCCCTCTTAAATCTAACTCATAGAATCAAATCTTCTTTCCACAAGCCATCCTGATCTCTCACACAATCCCCCAAAACCGCAGATACTCCATCCATTCTCATGACCTTTAGTCAATAAGTCCCATCAAACTGTCCTATGTGATAGTTAGTAGGTCAGGACTAGAGGTTTGGATAGTTACTTGGGCCTACAAAAGACTAGAACGTGATATTACAGAAAAGAGCAAAAGCTGAATGCATGACCGAAGAGTATTTGGCTTCTTATTCAGAGAGTGCTTCGTGTTTCGAGTTTATGTTGTATGCCCAGAGGATGCCAAGGAGAAAACCGAGGGCGAGTAGACAGCATGTGCGAATGCGGGAACGAGCAATTTCGCGTTGCTCGAGATGACTATATGGCGAGAAAAATTAGCATCATCTCGTTGCCAGATATCTGAATTCGGGAAGTACTTACTATCCGTAAATCCAAAGCGCCATCAAGGTTGGATGGGCGGAGTAGTCATTAGCTATCCTCAACCTGCTTAGAGCACTAGTGCTCGAATTGACAATCCACCTGACCAGCTGAATATCCGACTTGTCACTTCCAACGACCGCTCTGATCATTCTTCTGCAGAATGGGCAAGGTATTTCCATAGGCCAGTGATCTTTGTCAGTCAGCAGGGCCCACCAGCATTGTTTGGTGCAGCTCGGGCACATTTTATGTGTGCAGGTGGCGAATGATACGGAGGATTTACGATGGTAGCAGATGTTACATGTATTGTTATCATCGCAGTCATCATCGGAGTCGTCGGAATCAGAGCCACTTTCGTAGTAGGGAGGCGCCACTGGGATGGTATCAACTTCCCACTCGTCTTCATCGCTGTCTTCATCGCTGTCTTCATCGCTGTCTTCATCGCTGTCTTCATCATCGTAATCTTCATGGCTGTCTTCTTCGTCGGTAGTTTCTTCAGGAGCGGGAGCATTCAGACGAGAGACGAAGAGATCGATCTGAACCATCTCACTCTGAGCATTCCTGATGGGAGTGGTCGTGCCGCTGGGTGGTGGAGCACGTAAAACCGTGAGATTATTCCTCTCAAAATTTTGGTTGTTCTCACTGAGCACTTGGTTATCTTGTTGAGTGGTATTGACTTCAGGAACTGGAAGATTCAACTGGGGGAATACGAGATCGGTTTGAACCATGTTGCTCTGAATTTCCAGAGGAGTGGTCGTGCCGCTGGTTAATGGGGTAGGAGGAGCAGCGAGAATATTCTCCCGAGCATCGTGGTAGACCTCTAACTGCCTTTCGGTATTAAGGTTGTTTGTTTCATGAGGAAGGTTTGCATCACGTGCAGGTGAAGTGGTTTGATTTTCAGACATCTTTGATTATGCAAGTGATTATCAGAGGTGTTCGAGGATGAAGAGATAGAGTTTATGTCTGTGAGGGATGATGTTGTGAAACAATGATTTATGGTTGGCAGTTTCCAGGTCTGGGAGGAAATGAATAAACTGTGGCTCAGCGACCTTTTAAAAGGGTGAGTAGTGGCAGGGAAAACACGTATTGCACTTGCTGCAGAATGCGGCCTGGGCTCCAGTGTGCAGGGTTTGTGTGTGTATTAAATACTGGGCGAAAATCACGCCTAGGGCCTTCCTAGGTAAGCACCTCTCAGCGCCTGCTGGCATGTTCTAGATGAGATCCGGGAGTGAGGATCAACAAGGAGAATAGAAGGAGAGAGGAAGAGGGGACGAGCTGTGAGTAAGGCAGATGAGGCGGAGAGGCGAGCGCTGGTAGCCAGCTTCGTCAATTACTACAATCTTATTACCTCGACCTCCTCACTCCCATCATCCGAGTAGATAGAAGTGTCTAAGAATTAGTTCTTCATTGACGGTTAAAGTAGCAAGTATAGGGGAATATATTGGTACTTCATGGGGCGTAAGCCTCCGGGGGTTTGCCCCGCCTACCAAAGCATTCCTCACCTAGAGCTAGCTGGCAGGAGAAACCTTACAAATGAACTGGATGAATGCTTACACGGTGGCATGACAAGCAAAATCGAGTAATAAGCGGGGTTCATCAAGAGAGAAAGGGATCTATTCATGTGTGGCGCTTTCAGACTTGAGGGAGTGCTCGATGTGTGAACAATTAAGGAGAGAAGTAACAAAGTTAATGTGCTGGGACAGTTGCATCTCTTTTTTTTCTTTTTCTTCAATTTTCCATTTTCTTTTCTTCACGGAGGTGTGATAGATAGGGTGTTGGATGTGATCGTCGCCCTTTGGATACGTACAGTGAACGACATGAAAATGAAGAAACATCATGAGTCACATTCATATCGAGTGATAGTTTATGATTAATCTGATCGCTTTCATCTTGGTTACACAAAGGGTATCAAGCTATGTAAATGACTAGTAACCTATCCCTTAGACGGTCAGGCCCGATAAAAATGGTAATTACTAGCTACATATAGTAGGTATGATATTCTGAACCCGGGTAGAGAATACACCCTCACGCTGAGATTTCGCTAGAAGTGTCCTTAGCTGTTTGTGGCAAGCAGTATCAAAAAGCTTCACTCATAGAGTTCACTGTATCATACCTGCCATATATGGCTAGTAGTCATCCTCTTCATCGGGCCTGACCATCTAAGGTATACAGCACTCGCGATCTTAAGCAAAACCAGGCTGTCGAGAAACTTGTGGGGCATTCAATTGCGGTAGCTTATGGCTTAGACCTTTCGAGATGAGGGGGGGCCCCCCGGGGGGGGGGGGTCGTAGTCCGATCTCCTTGATTAGCGATAACATCGGCTTTCCCCCTCTTCTCCTCATTCTTCATATCGGGTACGGGGTGGACCGTTCTTATTTGAAGAGGATTACATATTAATTCCATCCTCTTCTGTCACAGTGTGCGCTGTCTACGCGCCGGCGTGATGTTATGTCATGATTACTTGCCGGATTTTTTTTTGTGTCCAGCGAACCTATTCTTCCCGATTGGGAGTTGTGTAGATCGCCTTCGCAACGGGTGATGCTGTTGCGCGGGAACATCAAATCCTCACGTTGCGCGAGCATAACCAACGCCCCGATATCGATAGCATAGCCAAATTGATCAGAACGAAGCCCAGAATAAGCCTAGAATAATGATTCCGCCTCCAGGTATCTCCCAGTTTAGAGTCCGCCCTTTGTATCCAAACCCAACACCCAAACTTGATTGAAGAAAAAAGGTCAAGTCCGATGGTGCACCCTCAGGACCAGCCAGTGGCAAAAAGCAAATCGGTATCAAAGAGAGAGCCTGCATTGCTGCGAAGCGGATAGGACCCAATCGCGATACATTTCCGGAGATTGAGAGGGAGTTAAGCCTTAAGCCAAACTCATGCGCGAGGGTTTTTGAGCGGACAATTGAACGAGTACCAGCCTCAGATAGGGAGAACCTTTCGGCAGTATTACAACCAAGTAAACTAAATCCCAAAAAAAGACCTGGACGTCTTAAAGCTTTAACAGAGGCCCAGAAAGACAATTTGTTTAATTTGGCTAAACGGGATCGAGATACACGGCGAATGACTGTATCGGAATTAAGGAATGAAGCTGGACTATCGAACCTATCAAAAACAACTATCAGCAAAGCATTACATGAACGGGGATTGGTGTCATATAAGGAGAATATGAAACCCCCGATCAATAGCGATGCAAGAAAGGCAAGACTTAGTTTTCCTAAAGCTAGGTTCAATTGGGAACCGGATCAAGAGTAGTCTCACTGGAAATGGACGGATGAGATGGGGGTTACAGTTGGCGCATCATGGGGACCTCATCATATATGGAGAGAGAAGACACGAGAAGACAAGTGGAACCCTGACTGCTTGGGCAGAAAAATCGATCAAGGTCCTAATATTATGTGCTGGGGTATGATTGGATGAGACTATAAGGGTCCCTTTCATGTATGGGAAACAGAGACTGAGAAGAAAGCTCAAGAGTCTGCAGCCTGTATTTCCGAAATTAATGCGGTTGCAGATGAAGAGTGTAAAAGATTGGAGGCTGAGTGGCGGGGGTCAGATGAGTGGAAAGAGCTGAGGAAGAGAGAATTGGCAGAGACCCGTAGGGTGAGAGCAGAAGAGAAGGTATATTCCATTTTTTATATCTATTTAATTTCCAGACTCTAACTACCTACAGGTAACAGGAATAAAAATAAAGGTGAAACAGACCTACCGTTCCAAAAAATACAAGCCAAAGGACTGGAAGATAAAGAGAAGTGAAAAAAGAAAAGGTGGGATCGATGCCTGGAGATATGTCAAGCATGTGGCAAGACCTATTTTGTGGCCTGAATGTAGAAGGCTCACTAAAATTGATCCCAACACTGTTTTGATGGAGGATAACGCGCCAGCCCATAAGGCAGGCTACACCAATAGAGAGAGGGAAAAATAAGGCATTAGGAAGGCAAATTGGCCTTCTAGATCTCCGGATTTTAACCCTATTGAACACATATGGAATTGGATGAAGAGAGAGATAGATAGAACGAATGATATAGGTTCTGTAGAAGGAATGAAGGGGGCATTGAGAGAGACATGGGCCGAGCTAAGTATTGATAGGATCAATGCAGAGGTCAAGAAACTACCTCATATCATGGCTGAGTGCGTACTTGCTGGTGGAGGGAATAACTTCCCTGATTGATGCCTTTTCAGTATATAGACGCATTTCGGATCTACGTTCAATACAGATCTACTACTACCATTGAATTCCCCTCATCTCTGCGGTCATTTTGACCCACTTTGGAGGTAATTTCATAAAGAATTGGTTGTGTTCGTGACAATTTTATATTTCTGCGTAAAGGTTGATAGCCCTCGTTGCCTCACGGCGCCGTGAGCATTTGGTGAGGTTCACCCCGTTGCGAAGGCGCTTTCGCACTAGTCCCAATCGGGAAGAATAGGTTCGCTGGACACAAAAAAAAATCCGGCAAGTAGTGTTTTTAATTCGGGGATTGTTCCATTCACGAATCCACCCTATTTGCGAATCGCCCGGAAAAATTAGTTGGAAGCCTTTTCTTTTGGTACGTAAGTAGTGTCGAAGTTGTAAAAGGTCATGACTATAAAATTGTCTGTCAAGGTCCGTTGCTATGTCCGGTTCCGAATGGGATACACCAAACACTTGATACCAAAGTAGTTCAACTTTAGGCAGTGTCTTCATGGACAGCGTGGAGAAAAGACTGGAGCTACTTTTCTTAGATTTTGGGGGGTACCACAGGATACAACATTAGTTTTTTGCGGGGGCTTTGTTAAAAAAACTCTAAAGAACCCTAACCCTGGCCACTTTATCCTTAGCTCATCTGGTGATCAGGATCTTTTCGGTACTACATATTGCAACAACCCCTACTTCTATAGACTGCAAGAGCACAAGAAAAACTAGATACCGGTCAAGGACCGTCAATAACTGGCCATCAAAACCCCAACCTGGCCCCGACTACTATTGCTTTACTTTTGCCCTGTCCCAAGCCCATCATTAAAATACACGGGGCTCGACAGGCGACAGGACACTTGAATAAACCCATCCACATCCAAGTTTTCACAACAGGTTCCTAGCATAAAAAAAGCACTCGCAATCGAGTTCTTCCAGCAGAAACGCATGCAACCAGGACTGCGTATTCGCCGATGATCCATGCATGGAACACCTACTTCAGGCGCAGGCACCCGAGACTCGCGTATAAAATGAATAGGAATAGGCCGCGCGAAGTGTCTAATAAACATGTCGCTAATTTGGAATTATCTGGGGTACTGTGGGCTTGAGCTGCTGCTTGTTCCTCCGAGGTTAAGTTGTGCATAGCTGGCCACTCGCAAGGAGTCATCACCCCCCTTCAGTTGACCATTTTCTTTTCCTACAGTACAGTTATCTCCTTCCTATCAACCCTGCGAATCGATTCTCATATTGTTACTAGAGATGCGCATCAATCTGTCTGCTTTCCATCACATCGCACATAAAAGGTTAGAAGCATCTCGACAAGGAACGCAGAAAGCTGAAATTCTTCGGGAGAGAGGGGTAACCAGCATGAATCTTTCAATCAATCAAACCGCTCATGAGCAGCGAGGGCGTCATCAGTGGGCAGATGAGGATAAGGTAATAGCTGAATGGAATAACTTCCTCATCTAGATAAACCTACTAAAACTTTTGTGAGGTTGAATTAAGCGTTGGCAGCACCTTTCCGCATGCAATCATCCGGCACGGACGTCGTCTTTCCCGTTAGCCGCTGATTAGCCTGGTACTACCACGCTACATCTAGCTGCTGGTGTCAATCAGGGGAACAGATAACCTCCCGAAATCAATTCAGCATCACTCCCGTTTTCGAGCTTCGAGCTGTGTACAGCGATGGGTAGCGGGATATCCAGGAGTATGAAGTACCGCTGATTTGAGAGAATTCGTTGCTCTGTAGTAGAGATACGCGCTACCAAAATTGCACATTGACGTCCAAATACTGCTTCTAGTTGTTTTACACTCCTGGTGAGGCGCAACGGATTTTCTCAAATATTGCGCGCGGTAGCAATCGAGGCTCGCGGAGGACCTATGAGGAGATCGAGAATCAGTGTCTTATCACTGAGTGGATGCTAGAATTAACTGACATTTTTGCAGCGTTGGCTCTTTTTACTAGCAGGGCCGTACTGGCGACCGAGAGGCCCGTATACGCGAGGCCGACCGTGTGCTGGTTCATCGACACACGAGATACTCTTACTTTTCTTCCACGTTTCACAGTATCGTAATATTTCCGGGGTAGAAAATCTCAGCTGTGGTAGGCTCTAAAGCAGCTTCAGGGACATGAGTTCGTAGGTTGAGGGTGGCACAAGGCATTCTTCCTTCGGCCTTCATGGCAGTTGATGAAATAGTCGACCGATATATTCAAGGATCCGCCCTTGACCGCAAGATCACGCACGCCGGTTCCCCACCGTGTACCATCTTTTAGTCGGACTAGTCGCGGTTCAATATGTCTAACTCAACCATAGAAAAAAAATTTTTTGCAGAAAGGTCAATTTGTTTGCCGAGCCAGCGTACCAACCGATGTTATTAAATTCTGCCTCTTCAACTATGTTCTCTACGCGATGACAGCTGTTCTTCCACCTGGCGCAACCGGATGGCACTCGTTATCGGAGTCTTTCTTTTCATTGAATTCAGCCTCCCTTCTTACGGAACGATACTTGCTGTGGAAGCCATCGTTTGCGATACAAGATTTAGTAGGGTTCCACTTCGGTCTGCGCGCAAGGCCGGAGCTTTGTGCTTGGCTGGGCCGATCACAAGGTAGGTTCCGCCTAATAAGCAAACTTGCCGTAATATGGTCATAATTAATCTCTAATATCTGTAGCGACTGCTTGCCCCTTAAGCCAAGGCGCCGTATCCACGGTGAATATCCAGTATGAAACTCAACAGGCGCCCAACCAGCTTGCAAACTCACGGGGGTTGGGTCCTGGTATACAGTAAAGCCACTCTTTGACGGGGATTCATCAAAGACAGAAATCGCCTCCAATTACAGCGGACTTAAAGCTGCTGCTGCACTGGCTCAGACCATCTATGCCGGCAAGCAGCTATATGATTCACACAGATCAGAGCTTCTTGCATGGGAATTGGAAGGATATAGGTTCACAATAATCCCTTACATGTTGATGTCGGGGGCGAACCTCCTCGCCTTGATGTTTACCCTGACATATCCAACAATGCTCTTGTCAAATGTGGATCATGGAGAGCTTTCAGAGATCTCCTCAGATGACCTCTGTCCTACTGTAGTAAGAACTACTTCGCTGCAAGAAATCCATGACATACAGTCAAACGTATTTGGAGCTGTGGGTATAGCCTATGGTTCACTGGTGAAGCATTATTCCAAGGTACGTATCTTCTATTTTATCATTAATTATCACTAATAATTGAGCTATGTGTAGAAAGGTATGAGGGCATATATACAGGCGTCGTTTCTTCTGATCGATGGGCCGTCGTAATTACTATATCTCTTTTCCAATATCTCATGATCGACTATTTTATTGCTCACAAAAATGTGAAGAGTGAGGCTCGCATTCACTGCTGGGAGATTGCGTCGGAGATATGCTGGATGATTTATGGTCTAAGCTACCTATTCATAATTGAGATGGGAAACGGTTTAAACAAGGGTTGGTCTGTAGTACAGGTGTGTGATCAACGTCTTGTATTTATTTAGGAGCTATAGGTTAAAACATACGAGTCTAGCGCATCAATCCAGCCAATAAACTATTCGGGAATGTTTAATATTTCACTTTGGAGACCAACTCTTCGTCTGGAGACATAAAATGCCAAGCCTGACTCACATATAAACCCTAAGCTATGCCGCTGTGACATGTTCTGCGTGGAAGGTTGTTTCAATCTCTCAATGAAAGTAGGCTGTTTTTTTCTCCGAAGCTCTTTGTTAGAGGGGAGTGATAAATTCGGATTGCTTGCGCGCTCCCCATTTGTTGAGTGCAGGCAGGGCATGCGGTCCTGGCCGGCTGCTCCCAAGAATTCAAATTGCAGTTCTAAAAACTTTGTTATGTACGTACGTTCCATAAATTCTAAGTCTGCAGGCATGCCGAGTGTGCCATTAGATAATTAATGAGGGTGTAGCATATATGTTGTTATATTAATTCAGCCAAGGTTGCGACAACGTATTCTTGCATGACACTGTGGAAAGGAATATGATTTCCGATCCCCCGATACGATGATATGCTGTTTCTAACCCTTAAACTTGGTTATGGAGCTGATCTTGCACGACTCTATGCGCTTTTTCTGCACTCCACATCATTCAACAAGACCCTAAAGCTCCAAAACGAGAGGGAGTGCTTTCCCCCGTGGGGGAATGTCTAGATTATACGGTTAGCTTGTTTCACACCTCGCAATGATCGCAGAACACCAACCGAAAGGCGGCCTGCTAACATTGCAATATTCGGATCCCCGGTAACCTCGAGTCTCTCATTCCCAACGTGGAAGGCGGGGTGGGGGGTAAGGTGCCAGTCCACCACCCCGCCAAAGCAGATCTTGCTGTTCCCTACGGTACAATTATTCGAGTATAGACAGGTAGATCATCCTCCTCGCCGGCTAACCGGGGGTCAAACGAGGTAATATGGGCCTCTTTCAATATTTCCTGTTTATTTATCCCCAGAGGAAGGTAAATCTAATACCGGCTCAAGCTTCCCAATTTGGTCAGAATAAAGCAATGATTACCTTCACCCAGAGGTAACTTTGCTCTCTACCCTTACAAGATATCTCCTCTAATAGGAGCTATATCTCGAATTGTAGTGTAGTGGATAGCTCCTCTATAAGCGCATATATGCATGCAGGTTCAATCCATACTCCATGCTACTTTTTTATTCTTCAACACACTGAATATTACCTCTGTCAGAGGGTACAATATTACCTGTGATAATTTATCCCTCCTAGCACACTATGCTTTTGTAGCCATCTCCTATGGAGGATAAAAAGGGTAAGATATCTAGAAAGCCCAGTCCCCGCGCGTCACCTCCCGGTACAAGTAAACTATCTTTCAAAAATTGTACCGTAGGGATGTTATGCCCTTTGCTGGGACAGATATATATTATCGAGCTCTGATATAGAAGCAGGGCCCGCACATTCCGATGAGCCATGTCTCGGAGGAAAGGCTGGTATTGGGTGGATCACTTGTAACAGCAAGAGCCGGGTATCCTGGACATGGTGGCTGCTTGTAGGGTCCGCATCTATTTACAGCGTGTGGATACATAAGGAGATTTGCAATATTAGTAGCTTAAAAGAATAACCTTGGACTTCCAGCACGTGTTGGTGCTGTGCAGTTCGTCCTTCTTCTACCACATACTACCGAAGCTAATTGGACAGCTTCCGTAAGAATCCCTCCTCGTGTAGAATGCAACTAATGCGTTGAACAAAAAAAAAAAAAAAAACTCCACATGCGGAAAAGTACCCCTAACCCTACACCATGTACTTTTTTTTTTTTAACTCATTAATTACACCAGGTACTTGTTATTATGAGAAGAGACTAGCCTAGCTTTAGGACCATCACATACATGTTGTCGTTATGATAGGTGGCTTAGATTATATATATTTATAGCGGAGAAGGGCGAGTCTTCTCCTCTTCTCCTGGTCATCTCAATAAATTAGTTATATATTCGCTACACTCCATCTTCTTATATACACCTCAGGCCTCTCCCACTATTTTATTCCTCGGCCCACCAATCCTCCCACCATTCCTCCTTGAATATGTTGGCCTTGTCTTCTCGGGAGCTTCAAGACAGCAGCTATTGGGCTAATATAAGGCCGGGTTGCGATTTGGGTCCTGCAGTAGCTTCAAGGTTCTACTGTACCTGTGTTGATATTCGGTAAATATGTCCTTGTCCCCCATCGTTGACTACAAGCTAGAAGTCTGCCGCTGTTAGAGGTGGTCACTCAGTCGATATTCGGCTACGAATGTAGGCGCTACGTGAAGCCTTGATTGAAAGGGCATAAATGTTGTCTGCGGGAGGTGGAATTCGAAGGCCAGGGGAGGGGAATGAGGCTGAAATGAAGCTGGAAGGATGGTGTGTATTGGGGGGGGGGGGGGTAGCAACCCTTCTGGACGTGTGTCGGTCAAGAAACTACCCAGATCGGAGTTGTCGGAACCGTCAGTGGTAGAGCTGGAGTGGAGACAGGCACGGTAAGAGCTCAGGGTAAGGGTTGGAAGTATGGGATGTTCCAACCACAATTGGTGGGGTTATTTTATAAACCTTCTAATCAAGTTATCCAGGTATCAGGTTTCGGTTCGAGAGCTGTACCCCAACTATGCCTTTATTACCTGCAACCGGCACCCCACCAAGAAAACAAGCTTAGCCTCCTCCATGATACGTGTTTGCTCTCAGGTCTGTAATTGCTATAACCGAAGCCGGTTCCTTTAATTCTCGTTAATAAACGTCGAAATCATCTAATCCGATTATCTTCAGCTCCTTATAAAACCGCGACGGAAGAGCCATTGCATCACTGGGAAGTAGAAGCCGAGAAACAATTTGCACGTTACACTACATGTACTATACCGAGGTAACTATTATCGATCTTTAGAATTACCAGACTCTATTTCCAATATCACATAGCTTGCCAGAGTACGCGAGGTGTCCTTTGTAGGCTTCGTGCCTCGTCATCACATTCTATCAAACCTTAAGTTTTCCTTGGCAATTACTATTAAAACGCCTTGTTTCCTCCTCGTTGTCTTCCCCCCCCCCCTCCTCTGTCTTCCAGCTTCGCCACCATCACCGCCACACGCCTCAACCCACCGCTTCTATCATCACCATCATCCTCGCTCATCACCATCTTGCAAATGTCTCACCAAGCCGCCGACTCACGCCCCATCTCCGCAGACTCTCCCGGGGACCCCACCATCTACCCAGATGGCTCCGCTGCCTCTACTCCAGCCACTTCCACTGCCAACGCCGTCTCCGACGAGAGTGCCTCCATCCCTCCCACCGCCCAGGAAGCTGCGGGCGAGCCACCTATCGCTCTCATCCTCCTTCTGGCGCTTGACTATACCGTCGGCGGGGTGCCTATCTCGCTTAACATGGACCCCACCATGGGTGGTGATCCGCTGCTCATCCGCGCTGTCCTCAATGCGCAGATCGCGGGGGCAGCTTACCGCCTTGACCCTACTCGTGAGAATAAGTAAATGCGACGCCCACACTCAACGCTTTGAAGGCTCGATCATATGCTGACTGAGTGATAGGAAGGTGCTGATGGATGGTACGAAGACTATGTTTAGGCGTGCGAGGGAGCTCAAATACAAGGTGCTGAGGGAGGAGGGCTTCCCATGGTATGGCGCGCGCTATTATTGTCTTGTGTGGCTTGGGACATGGGAGTTAATGGATATTTTATGGATAGGTGCTCTTGTAGGCTTTTGGTCTTCCTGAGAGTTTTGAGCGTGTGCTAATGATGGTTAGCTTGGTATGTCAACTCTTTACACCTCTAGGTTGTGAGAGTGGTGGGAGTCGCTAATATGGGGCTTTGTGAAGTTCTGCTGTCTGTCTTGATCATCAAGATTTACGAGAAGTTTACTTCCTCCGGAGGCGCGAATGTCTCAACCTAGGGTGCGGTCGGGGGGCTTGTTATTGAATTCCTAGATTCATCCCTGCCCTGATACTCGATTCTATCAATCGTTCTAGTTTTCGATCCTTTTTTTCTCAACTATGGCACGTTTTCCCCAAAATATTCTTTCATCCATGTTTCCGGCAACTAACCCCCCGCGCGCTGTTCTCTCTAGACTTTTCTTACAGTCACAGGGCTCTCTAGATTGAATGCCCGGTTCTTTGCATGGATGGAGGTGTTTTTCAGTTTTCTTTGGTTTAACAGTACCGGGTTGTTCGTGGAGGAGCAACGTTAAAAAAGACTCCTGTAGTAGATTAATTTACACAATTTCTTCTGCACTGTTCCCTCTGTCGGGCACCCATGATCTGCGAATATTTGTGATCTGAATAGTATTTCTCTGCGAAACTCTGTAATTTACCATTCGCGGAATGAGATCGATCGCCTTGTTATGCTACTCCCCGCGCTAGCACGGCCAAGCCAAACGAGTGATTCACAATGATTCACACCTCGCCCACCATTGCCAAAGCAGAACAAGCAGGGATTTTCAGCCTCATTGCCAAGAACGCACGGACTACATAAAGCAAGAACATGCATTCGCATTCCTCCACACCAGGTGAGGATTATGCCTGAATATCTTTTTACTGATAAATGTGTAGATATCCTTTAGTTTCACCAACTCTCCGGAAACTCCGCATTGTAACAATGCCTTTCCTACTTGCTTGAGCAAGCCGTGTTTCATATCGGGCTACATCGTGGTCAAGATCGGGCGTCACTTCCTGCATCGGTACCGAATGTGTAGTGGACGATAGTGAGAGCAACTTGAAATAACTTGTAATTAACGAGGATGCAAGTGACGGTTACAATACAAAGCAGCGGGATACTGCAGGATATTCCGTCTTTCTCGTCAATCATAGAGAAACGCCTGGTAGCGCTAACTCCCGAGCCATGCTTTGGACAACGTCTCGAAACATATGCAAGCCACTAAAACCTAAGTAAATTAATCCCCCCCTCACTATCCCGTCCTACCAAGAACGGCACTTCCTAAGAGAAGTCAGTAGTTTGTCCTTTCTGTACTAGGAGGGCGTAGGGTGAAGTTGGGTGTTAGGCTGTTCGTTGGGGCTGGAGCCGCGGGCGACCGCTCACAGTCACGAGGATTCTCGAGAGTCGGTGTTTGGGGTTTTTTGGTTTTGGGTTCTCTCGTTCTATATAGTGCTAACTAGCTACTAACTGTTTTTGTATGCGAGAACAAGGCCTCGCTGGTTGACGTTTTGGTTGTAGCAGACTCATAGATGATCACTCGTATTTCTGAAAATGCCTCGAGAGTTGCTTTTTCGGTGTTTTGTTTTGGGTTTATCATTCTAGTTAGGTCTAGCTGGTCTCTTGTTTTTGTCTTGAAAAGATTCTCTGTACTATTTCTTGTTCATCACTAGACATGAGCTACGTATCCTGTATTCCGAGATCGACACACAAGGTAAGCTAGCTAGCTAAAGGTCTGCGCAGAAAAACAGGAAGTCCCGTCCCGTATCCTCCTGTTCCCCAGGGTTCACAGGCCACAAAGCCTTACAAATGTGTGTCCTTTCAGCGGTGTGATTAATTAAGTTTAGTATCAACGCCAGGCTACTCAATGGCTGGTATTTAAGTCACAGGTGATATATCACTTGAGAAAGATCTCTTTTTTCCGTTAATTTTGCCTTGTTTTGTGTTCTCACATCCCCACTATGTCAAGCTATTAATTTCTCTCTCTCCTATATCAAGACAGAGTTCCGAGACATTTCGTCCTGCCTCAATCGGCAAAGCATTGCGTAAACCCCGAGACTTCGTGTAGAGTACAAACGTCCACACAGAAAAACAGATGCCACTGGCCCCATTAACCCGTTCCTCGAACTATTCGCGTGCTGGAGCTAGGGTAGGCGCTTGTCCTTTCTTCGCAGGCATCCATCAATCAGGGGTAGAATCATGACATTTGGTCCAAGGGCGACACTCCAACGTTACGAAAAGTCTCTAGAGTGGTGTTTTTCTGTTTGATTGGTTTTGGTATCATATTATGTCATGTGATGTAGATATAGCCGAGGATCGTGCTGTCTCGTATCGCGGGAGAAGGGCTCCGGATATTTTGCGTTGTGTTCGTCACCGTCCTTCGAGAGTTAGCTATAGAGCAGCCATCAAAAGCCGCACATGCAAATTCGAAAACTAATGCTCCTGAATATCCTATCCCTACAAACATGCGAACTCCAAAGACTATTAGTATACCTGACGCCTTTATTACCTGATCGGGTAGGGCTAAAGTCACTGTCTCACCGATGGTTGATATTTTGGTCACAGATGATCACTCGTATTTCGAAACTTTCGAGAGAGGATCTTTCTGTATCGTGTTGTTTTATCTTTGGTCATTCTGGGTGGGTCTGACTGGTTATTAATTGCTTTATATCTCGAGATCCCTATGGTACAAAACAGTGCGTTTAACTTAAACGGTCATCTCCAATTTAGAATAAACTATGTACTCGCCTTAGGTAAGCTTCTAAATGTTCTGGTTGAACCCATATGAGTTCAACTTCGTAGCATATACGCTTAAAAATTGTTTAAAGAAAACTTCTCAGAGTTTAAGTAGAACTGCATCAGGCTTACTTTAAGCAATTTTTAAACTGAGTGCAGTTTAACCTGCCGATGTTTAACTAATGCAGCAAAAAAAAACTAGCGATGGCGCTTAGTACATTGTGCAGGCTTGTAGCTTCCGCCTTCATACCATATCCAGTGTTCCCCTCGCTAGAAGCATCCTTTATACTTACTAGCGGAAGTAAGACGATAATAGGAGTCGAACCGCTGACCTTGTCTCTCCAAAGCCCACCTCGATACCACTACACTAGCATCAAATGTACAGAGTAGTCCACACATTACGTAGCTAGCGGCCACCTTTAGCACCTACCCTACCTCCGACTAGCTGCTGCCCCCCTGCCTCCGCGCCTAACTCCCCTGCTTACATGCCAATAAGGAGTTTATTTGACATCATCCGGTGAACCGGTGCACTGTCAGTTGTCACTTGGGGCGTAGACTTGGGCCTAGATTTGGTACTGGTTTCGTGCACCGTCAGGCGTCAATTTGGGCGTAAGTTTGAGCCTAGATTTGGGATGATTTTGAGTAAATTTGGTGCCGTATAGGTGTCGATTAGGATCCTGTAGCGGTGTCCAGGCATTTATACAGGTTCGAAGTAGGTGTCGAGGTAGGTAGGCAGGTACTATATGGGTTTAAAGTAAATTAAACACCGGGGTGTTTGAAATAGAGATATTTAGATTAGATAGGATTAATATATCTAAAACCCAGGTTTAGTGTAAACTAAACTCATGTAGGTTTGACTTTGGAGATGTTAACTTAGCCATGTTTAAGTTAAATAAGCATCCCAGATCGAGGTTTATGTTAAATAAATCCGAAAATGGTAAACACCTCCAAGTTTAAAAAGGTGTGAGGTTTATCGTGCCCCCTTTTTGATTAAGTTGAGCAATTGAAGGGTTTGGATTAAACGCTACCACACAAATTTTGTACACCGGTGGGTAATAAGTGATCGGACGACCTAGCCACAATTTCGCCTACAAACCCGTATTCTGGTGGCGTTCCGTCCGATGACTTATTACCCACCGTTGTACCATAGGGAGATAAGGACTAGAGATGAGATATTTTGTCTCGTGTGAGTCACTAGATGCCCTTCGGACGAGGTCGGTGGTAAACGTGAACCAGACTGTGTACACGTCAATGTTCTTCTCACGATTTCAACTATATCCGTCTTGAGCTAGTCCTGTTACCGTTGTGCTCCGCATATTTACTATGAGAATAGCTCTCGAGAATCACGCTGCTCGATTCCCAGCTTCCACTCACACTCTCATACGTGGTATCCGACGGACCCAAGGTTCCAAATCTAGCGCAAGAAATCCGCATGAGATATAGCGACTGCAGTCCGCCGTCACGGGGAGGTAGTAGGGCAATCGATCGTTCGACTATGCTCCGGGTGTTACCAGTGAGCTGAAATGATTCGCATCATTGCTATCCGATGTATTTCTGTTCTTTTCTAGTTTAATTATTACAATAAAAGTTGTCTGACAAGACGCCCGTATAGGGCGTGATGAGATAATAGGACTTGTGGCCCTGTAATTAATAGGGAATTAGTTGATAGACTAGTGCATGCCGCTACTCGGTATATACTTAGAAGTAGGACATTGTAGAGAGTAGTTCGATTCTAACCCGAACCTTTAGGAGAGAATTATCCTACCAACTATGACTAAGTGTACAGATTGAGAGGATGAAGGAACCGGGGGGGGGGGGGGGTAGAGGAGGGGGAAAAGGAAAACGCTAAACAACAGAACATTTTTGTGGTGTCCAGTGGATGGCGGTAGGCTTGGGAAAGGTGCAGAGACTTGGGAAGGGTGCAGAGACTTGGGAAAGGGAAGAGATATCAGGTGAGCGCAATTTCACTTCCTTTTCTTTTCAATCCTCTCGTTCCTGCGGGCGAGTCTTGGGAATTCCTCCGGTCTAGGATCGTGAGTCAGAATCTTAGGACCTACATTGACCTTCAGAATCTTAGGACCTACATTGACCTTCAGGAGCAAGGACCATGCAGTGTGAACTTCAATCGTCGTGCATGTTGTCTTATTTCTATCAGTTCGATCAGTCTTCGTCCAGGTGATCTCAGTTGAGAGACGTTACCCCACGAAACAGGTATCTTCTTGAGATGCTCAGCGGGTCGATCGAGGGTCAACGATGGCAGACTTCGCGTGCGTCCATTATACGGTGATTTGAAGGAATAACCTTGCTAGCGGCTCGAACTGTGGGCGAGGGAGAGATCGAATGTATTGGTCTATCTCCGACGATTTCTGTCGGTACGTGTGCGGATCCTAAGATATAGATGGTCATGCTTCAGCTACGCCGGCGCAGGGTATTAACTTTTATTAAATCCTGGCGATTTGTGGACTTCTCGGACTATGGATGTTTCTCCCAGGAGTGAGATGCTCCGTACCTGAATATAGGGCATCGGGTCCTAGCTAGTTCAGAGGCTCACCGGTTTTGGAATATTACGCAAGCTGGGGTGCATGGGGCGTGGGCGAAACTCGTATTGGAAGTTTGAAATGAAAAGAGACGATGCTGAGTGTGTTGGAGGTACTTTGATGTGATCATTCCGGGAGAGTACTTTCCACGTGGCGTAATTGAATAGCAAGAGTCCTCCTAGACTGCCATGGATAATACTCATGCTCTCAACATATTTCTCATGGACTCCATTTTGGGACAGGGTGTTGGGTACGTAGCTTCTGAATGAACACAGCTAGTTGAAGCTAGTTCCAGATGCCGTTCCTCTGTGGGAGATCTTTCTTCCAGTTATAAACTGTCTCCTGGTTTGCTGCAGAGATTCCAGGACCTAGATATTTGGTGTCCAGCTACTCGAGAGAGGGGCTTCAGATGTTTGTTTATGTTTCAAGTTCAAGATTGGCGTGTCGCGAGTGCATGGACGCTTGGTGGGTTGTGGCCCGTTTGGTTTAGCACAGCCAAGAAAAACGAGTGATTCACAATGATTCACTTCTGGCCAAGCATATAAACAAGGGTTTTCAGCCGCAGTGCTAAGGTTTTATTTAGGAAATGCTCAACTGAGACACATAAAACTATGCGTTCGAATCTGCCGTCGACTCCATCCCTCCTGTCCTTGACAAGCCCCTTCTCAACTCCGCTAAGAGTTCGTGAAGTGCGGGGCTACTCCTCTCCAAAGACCTCTCTTTGGCTTCATTTGCCAAGACTAAGCAACCTCCTCCTCCTCTTCGGTCTCCTCTTCTCGAATGAGGCCTCCTCCTTCTCCTCCTCCTCCTCAACTCTGCGGGCTAAGGGGAACTATGCCCAACGATTCTTATCACCGGCTCATCCCCACGGGGAGGAGTTTTCCCTTTCGATATTACACTGCATTCAATCGAGGACCCAGACGTATCTCGGGCAGTACGGCTAACATTAGCCACTTGGTTACTCTTTTCTTCTCTTTTCCTTCGTTGGCTTTCGATTTGTGGAAGCCAGGGGAAGTTTCTTGTTGTCTGCTTTGTAAGAAGATGTGCGGTTGGTATCAGACTATAGTTACTATAACAAGGAGCCGGGCGGGGGATAGGAGGGGTTTTGTTCACGCCATAGGTTTATACCTCCATGCGATATTCCTGTACCCAGCAATAGAAACTATGATTTAAAAAAAAAGTGCGGGGGGAGGGAATCTGCCGTCGACTCAAAACCCCGGGATCTGATAGTTATTGTTTTTTTTTTTACTGTTGTGCTTACTCGCATATCCAATATATATTGGCACAACCATCAAAACACACCAAAAATTGAGGTTTTCAACAGGACACAGAAATTGCCATAAATACACCGAAGCTTGACTGACCAAGTAAAATATAATTTCGATCCAGGAGATTCATATTTTAAATTCCTAGTCTAACCGGGATGGTGGCAAAGTTATAGAGAAAGCAGTAAAGAGACATCTTTGGACACCATTTACTTGAGGTTATGAACAATGCCTATAATTGGTATGCAGACTCCTTTTGGTACCTAGATATAACATACAGAATATGAGGGGAACGAGAGAAAACTCAGGATTCTGTGCCCTCAGGTGTGTGCGCCAATACATGGATATGCGAGTAAATGTTGAGAAATTCATTTGGGGTCCGTGATTAAGATCACACACACCAACATATATATCCGGGAGGACGTTGTAGACGATTGAGGGTGGGGATAGAGGCGATTTGAAAATGACTGGAAATAGTAACAATTTGAGAGTTTTTCTCCTCCCAATTTATAACTTGAAACTGTAGTCAGGCCCGGCCCTCATCCCCTGAGCGCTACCGGCGCTGCTCCCTAGACAAGTAGAGCGGTAGGTAATAAGTGATGGTAGGCACTCAGTTACAGTTATACCTGCAAACACAATATGTTGGTGGCGTTTTGGTTTTGGGTATTACATACCGCTATACATTATCAATACTAGGATCGCTCTGGCACAATTGATTAAGCTAGGGGAGCTCCAGCCGCCTGGCCGGGGATGGGGCGAGGGGGAGGGTGGAGCATTGTGGAGCAAGCTGTAAAGGAGGATTGGTGAAGCACCAATACCACTGACGGCTCACAGGAACCAGCTGATAGTACGGCATTCCTAAAGAGTCTATTTCACCTCGCTGTAGTTTTGGAGGTCTACATCTCTGCGCGTAATGGAACAAAGTTGATATGATGCGGGGTCCTTTTCTAGTCTGTTTCGCAGGATCATCGCTTATGAAGCAGTGCAAAGCAGTGGAGAGGTGGGGAAGGAGGGGGTGAGATATCGGAAGATTTAGGTAGAAAATAGAGTTTGATTGTTGCAGAGGTTCTCAGACGTACGAGTATGTTCTATGGGGTTTCTAAATTTTGGTTCTGAGGGAAGGTCGTTGTTTATGTAGGTTAACAGACTAACTAGAGAGACAGGTGGAGGGCATGTTTTAAGGTGTTTTGAAGACTACTCGTAGAAGAAGGCCGGCGAACTATCGATGACTCGTAGGTCATACTCCTAACTCATTTGTTCCCCCTAGCGGAAGTAAGAGTTCTCACAACTCTGAAGATTTGGTCTTCTTGGAAGCTGGATAATCCCCTACCGGTGGCAATCACCACGGCCGGGTCATAGCCCTCGAGCAGTTCTGGTTCGTTTCGGATGGTGAGAGCGTCTGGATAATGGGAAAAGGAGGTTTGACATATCGGAAGTTCTACTCGTAGTGAGCAGAATCTGGTCGTTTCGGAGGTTTCCTGTAAATCCTCAACCGTGTAGTAACGGTGTTTTCAATTTCAGAGGGAGAGGAGGTGATAGTCGGTAATTACAACTGGCCGTAGTGGCAGGTATCAACATGCCTGTGTAGCTTCAATCAAGCCCAAACTTGGCAGATATTACTTTCAAATGCTTCTGACCACATGCGCGACATATTTCTATAGCCGCGGAATGTATTTGCACAATCTGGCCTCCAGCACACAAACTGCCTAGACAGATAGTTGTCCCCCGATGAACATTCACTCGTTAACCATGCTCACAATGCTTGTGTTAGAAGATAACTATCAGGTATGTTTGGATTTGTTGGACTGAAGCTGCGCATATTTGTATTGCTATCTAGTTAACATACGGAAACCTGAGTGACTTGATTATTCGACCACCCGGGGGTAAAGCTATCCTCCTAGATTTGTATGGAAATAGGCTGTATGATTACCCCCTAGTTCGTATATCAACGTGTTGATTGAATAGTTGGCGGAAAACATTATCGCCGAAGATGTGGAGAATGCAACTTTTCTATCCCACCTTGAGCAGGATACAGCAGATATGACAGCCTGCAAATTCAAATGTATCGGTTTTTCTCTACCTAGATAAGTGTAATTGAAACTCATGGTCATCATGCTCAGTGGATTGTCTTATTTCCATTTCCCTTCAATAACCTCTTGGACTCCATTAAATATCGTTGACAGATGTACTTGAGTACTTCCGGAAACTTCCGGAAACACCTTTCAGATTTTATTGTCCGTGAATCTCCATCGTTCTCTTTGAATGTAAGAGTGCTCCGTTATTATTCCCATATCGTGGTTAATACCGGCCTGGAAAACGTTCAGATTTAGCTGGCTATGGATTCAGCATACTGGTTTTACGAGACTTTACCTTTTTCTGATTCCTGTTTTTACTACTGCAGCTTATGCGGATGGGTCCCACCAAGGTGAAGGGGGTGGGAGGGATGAATAGGAAAAGCAGAAATAAAATCAACATTGCTTTTATAGCTCATTGTGCTGTTGTAACAACAGAAACTCGCCCAGGATGAATCGGTCATGCCTGAAGCTACACTGTAGTTAAGAAGCCAGTCGTTGGAACGATGAACTGGAAGGCGACTCTGTGGATGTTGTATTTGCTCTGAGCCAGCTAAGTTTTATTCAAGATCTCATGTTAAAATACAACGCACTAGGCTGTATTCAAACTATTATCTCGAATCTCAGCGCAGTGCAGGCAATGAGTCTTACTGAGAATTGGGTCAATGGAGAAAATAAGAAGTAGCGTAGCAAGATCTGACCATCAAGATGGGTCCAGGTCCGGTGTCGACCGATCAGGGCCTGACATCGGGAGCTCTGTACGCGTAAGGGGCAAGTAATGGAAAGGAGGAAGAGGATAGAAAGTCAGGAATTACAAACTGGCTTTTAATGAAGATTCGAAACACTACATAGATGCTAGCACTGCCTTATTTACGCTTCCGGTAACCGTCTGTCTGGGCCGTTGCTCGCAAGCTAAGAGTACCTCGTTTTGTCACTAGGTAATGAACACGCCCCAGAGAATCCTCAGAAACAGGAGTATGTGTTTCTGTAAGTACCGCCACCAGCTCCCTGAATAGAGCCAAAGTTTGAGGGTGGTAATCGTCCAGTGGGTGATGTAATGGGGCCAGGTGTAGTAACATCGTTAGGGCTTTATGGGGATGCTAGGTCCAGAGAGAACTTCTTTTTTTTTAATTCATTAATTGCATGCAGACTGGAGTGTATGGCAATATCACACAGCCCCTCTATTACCCTACATCCACTGGCATCTTCAAGATAATGATACAAGGGAAAGGAATTAGAAAAGATTTAACTGATTTAGTAGATGATGTCTCTTGTCGTGCCCCTTCCTAATGGTCATTCCTCAATCCTCCCCAACCCCTATTCCTGTCTCATGCCTTCCCCTCTTCACCCTCATTCCTTTGTCCTCTTTCATGGTACCACCTCATGAACTGCTTCCAGATTCTGATGTCTGTTTTAATGCCCAATTATGTCCATAGTAGTTTGGGAATCGTATCATTGTCTTGATCGCTATATCTGCTTTCCATAGTAATACTGCAGTCCGTCAGGATATGATCCATACTCTGTTCATCTTCCCTACACTCGCACAACAGATTGTCTCTTAGTTTGAACTGATGTAGATACTTATTGATGTTTATATGTCCAGTTGTTACGTGGGTCTATGGACGAGGGATTATAGTGTCAAGGAATACAACCGAAGCGAAGACGTAGTAGAGAGTGTTCAAGACCATGGACTATGAGGCGGCTCTATTTGATATGACAATCAAATTGAACCCTATGACGTAGCGTGAAATAAGAATAGTATTCGTGGAGTAAAATAAAGAGGTTGAGTGAAGAAAGAAGGAAAGAGAGAAAACAGGTGAAAGCACGAGACGACGCCCCCTTATATATCCAACCCTAGTCCGATGATGACTAATACCTCCGCGTAACAGAAACTGAAAGAACATAACAGAAACCCGTCTTACAAATCCCAACCTCATTGCGCAATACCTCCCTTCCATATTCTGATATACCACCTATCCGAACTACCTAGTTGCTATTACACCAGTAGGGACTCTGCTTATGGTGACTCGATTTTCGTGATCAGTCGGCCCAAACCTGATCCGGTGTCTTTCTGTTGGTTTCAGCTGTGCATTTTCCTGGTTAGCCCTTCCCATCCATTCCCTTCCCAGACTCTAATGGTTGTCTCCCGGGATTCTCGTTCTAGATATGTGAAGGATATGAAGTAATCTTTGTCTTTTGCGCCTTGGTCTATTGCTGCTTTTGTCACTTTGTCTGCCTCATGATAGGTCCAGAGAGTTAAGACTGCGGATATTAGATACTATAGTAGGAGGTGTCCTGGAGGTAATATTAAACGAGCAAAATTAGCTCCATATATATACCTTGCACGTTGACGGGTAGACCAAAATTAGGTCGAATCCTTGAAGCCGGTCATACCACTCACCTGAAACGGCAGACCCTCGTTGAGGCGAATAACAATTCACGTGGTCATTGAAGGCTGACATTTGATCAATGCGCGGAGGGGATATTATGTATAGATCGTTGTCCCGGCTGGACCTGTAGGATTATGGTGTAGAAAGTCGTCCGTTTGGTCAGACATAGACTGGGACAGTGCAAAAACTGAGAAAAATGAGCGGTGGAAAAATAGACAGTGCCGATGAAATAGTACACTACCATACCATCTAGGTATATATGATTTCGTCTCAAATTCTTGAAGTGTCTGTGCTGGCCGTAATATATCATGCATTGCGTCCTCCCTAGATATCCTTCGGGGCCCATCTCGTCCCAGCGCTCCCGAACGTGTTTACGCACCCCAAGGAGCTCGCAGATTTTCGAGTGATCTTCACCTAAATTAACCAAAGTCCGGATTGGAAAACCTGCCTCTATTGCGTCCAACCATTCTTCTCCCGAACTGCTCCTATACTTGACTCGCGATTGAGACGGAAGTCAGAGGGGGAAGAGAATCCTAGCACTGGTTAGAGTGAGCAAAGATTGCAAAGGTGGGAAAAAGGAAGACGAACAATAGGAATAAGAGCGCTTTGTACATCTATCCCTCCGGAACGTAGTGGCGCCCTCTATCCTGATGAATGCTACCTCACTCAGATTTGGCCGTGGCCACCAGTGAAGAATCTTGTTTGTACACGTGTTCTATGACCTGCTTCGTTAGCTCGTCGAGAGTGATGGTGGTCTGCCGGTGAATCAGCGGCTTAGCTTATCTTGTTTGTGTCACGGCTGTATTTGAAGTCGAACTCTCAGAGGCTGACACATTTGACGAAATGATGTGATTAAACTCCTCCCAGTCAACCATCCACCACCATCTGGCTTTAGGTCAAACCTGTTGTGTGCAGTCCATATGGTTTTAGAAAACAGTACAGTAGAGATCATATCTGTGTATTTAACGCTAGGTACTTAATACTTAATTGGTGTCTGTCGGTGGGGTTTCTGCGTCGGTGTTTGCAACGACTACCTGCATTGGTGCCCCTGGGCCAATGATAGGCTTAGGGTGATGAGGTGCATGTAGTTTAAGTAGGCCTCTTCACACGAGGTCTTGTCTTGCTACGGCACTAGTTCGTCCGCAATCGATGATTAAGACAGAAAGTGACGTTTTAAGGCGCCTTAGTTTCTTAGGATTATATGTTCGAATGAAATATTCAGCTAAGGATTGTCTTACCAATTCCTGTTGAACCGTACCGCACTCTGCGTCCGTGTAAGAGAGATCAATTTCTATTATATCTCCTGACGACTTCCGAAAAAGAAAGAAAACGTGTGTGTTCGTTTGTCTTAGTCGTGAATGCGAGGATAGAAGGCATGTAACAGATATACAGTATTGCGTAGTGAGAAACGATGACGTAAGGCTCAGTAGTCCCAGGGCACGAGTCGCAAGTAGGTAGGAGAGCGTGACTGAAAGAAAAGTTAACAGAATGGTGAAAATGGAACCGTTAGTTGTCATCGATATATCTCTTCTCTTCCGAGACAGCGGCTGGCATTCGAGCTCTTCACCGTCCCTTAATTACCATAGATCTTGTCCGATGCGCACAGCCCACAGCGCATTGCTAGCGTCTACTTGAAAGGCAGCTAAAGCACCGTAAAGGTGAATGTAGTGAGAACATATGATCCATAGACTAGTCTAACTAAAGAATCAATTCCAAGAATACGCGTGCACTCTACAGACTTGAAACTATATCAAACGAGAAGTGATATGGAATTTAAACGAGTGATAAATGATTTTTTCCGACTGGGTTGTGTTAAGTATTTGACTTGAAGAGAGTGCCAATAAGGCAGGTGACTTTCACTACTCTCAGAAAGAGGTTGGGGAGATTTGCTTCTGCTGTAATAACACCGTGAACTAATTAGACCTAGTTTTCCTGCACAATTTATCACTGGATTTCTTACTCAAGATTATCAATGCTGGCCTTATCTTTTATTAGTTATAATAACAATAATTGCTACTTAATTAGCTTCTGGTTGAGGGTACTGTATTCTACTTATATGCATTAGGGACTAGGTGGTTGACTCTGTCTGTCCGCAGACGAAACTTGTTAGAAACAAGCCCCGGTCACGTGTTCAATCTTTACGCCCTGTTAAGGTTTAGCGGGTCAGACCGTTGTAGTTGTAATTGTGGAAACCCTCACAACATTGAATACCGCTAGCCATATTAGATATCGTCATCTGTATTAAAGATAGAGAAAACAAATATATGGCTCGGCAGGTTTCTTTTCGAGTTGTCGAGGTTAGTTAGAGATAGGAGCATGATATGATACCCCTTGAACCC